>CM076584.1:684217466-684939387 GCA_034641835.2 Pinus albicaulis | reverse complement strand
TGTCCGAAAATAATGCCTTGGGAAATATGCCAAGCTGTTGTATGGATTTATTTTGTGTCTTTGCTGCTCTCTCTCCATTCAGAAATTTCTCCTTACCCTCTTCTCCTCTTCTCTCATGTTAATCAAGGTTGTCATTGATGTCAATATGGAATTGATTGAGATGTCAATATTCTTGAGATGCCTGGTTCCAGATGATGATGCCATGACTCTTGGTTGATACCATCAATGAAAATGTCAAGTCACGAAGAAGTCAAACCACTAATGAAGGAAGCCCTAAGAAATACTTGATCTAATGCCACATGCAATTGATGATCTAGACCTTAATCTTTGATGACATATGGAGAACTACACGTGATGATGATCACATGGTTAGAAGATTAGATGATGACATGAAAGATCTCATTTGATAGTTGGAAGACTATCTTACTATCTTGGCACTGTCCTAATGATGAAGTTGCCTATGTCATATCACTGCACTATGACATGAATACATGATCCTATGATGAAGGTGTTAGACAATGAAGAAGCCAAAACCATGAAGAAGCCTATCTGCCCTGCCTCAAATTCTGCACTAATTAATGACCAGTCACATTAAAAAATATTTTTTACTACCTTAGAGGCAGAATTTCACTATGACACCTACGCCACCTTTTAGCGCATAATTTTAGCTTTCTAACGAGCTCTTACTTGGCTGGAAACTCCAAGTGGTTTGGGAGATATTAATTTTTTAAGTTAAAGAAATATATATTTTAATTTTTATGGCAAACATTAAAAAATATTTTTTACTACCTTAGAGGCAGAATTTCACTATGACACCTACGCCACCTTTTAGAGCATAATTTTATCTTTCTAACGAGCTCTTACTTGGCAAAAAAATCCAAGTGGTTTGGGAGATATTAATTTTTTAAGTTAAAGAAATATATATTTTATGGCAAGCCAACCTATGATTAGTTACTCATGTCGGCCCCCTTTACCAGTAGACAAGTCTCTTTAAAACATTCAAACCACTATAAATATAAAATTGAACTTATTCACTCATCATCCAATTCGGTGAAAATTACAGAGGTCTGAAATCGGAAAAGATCACAGGAAGACACAGATGTAGACAAGAAGCCGAGGATGACATAGACATTTCTATTTGGGCTAATTTTTGGGTTATCTTGGAGATACCTGTGGAAAGGTGTATAAACAATCACTTTGGCCGGCAAGAATAGAACAGGAGCATCTAGTTCACAACTCGTGAACGCAGAAAAATCTATCAGTTTAAGGAGCAATATTGATCTTGTTTGGGCTTATATTTTTCTTAACACACAGCTATCTCCATCTTGGATCTGGGTTTGACTAAATTTGTGACACTTACCTCAAATACCTAGGATCCCTGCTGTAGCTTAGGATAGTGACTACAGAGGTTCATATTTCTTAGCTTGGACTGTGGTAGACTTCCCTGCTTGGACTGTGGTGGATTCCTTAGTTCGGACTATGGAAGACTGCAATAACTTCTTTGTAATTGCAGCAGGTTCGAACCTTTACAGAGCTGCAAATACTTCAGGACATATGACAAGGAGTTTCCATACTTCTCGGACCTGTGATAAAGACATATGCTTGGATCAAAACAGTGATATAAACTCCCATAGAAACTCGTGATATGAAGCTCAGACTTTGGAATTAAGGTCATCATCTCAAACTTGTTTGGGTTTCCAGATTTGAAATAGCCACAAGAGCTCGAACTCCGCCACAATCATCTAAGACTCCAACACAGTTACTCGGAACTTACCTCAGATTGTAGCTCGGAAAGTTTTGTTGAAGGCCAGACCTGTGAACAGTCTTTTGCATTGAGTCTCAGAACAATAAAAAAATTGTGGGAGATCAAATTACAGTCAACAATCTCCATTTAGGATCGGTCCTGTGGTTGTCCTATGGTAGCTCGAAGTGCAAGCTCGAACAGCCACCTCAAATCAGTGGTAAAACTTGGCAAGTCTGATTGGGTGCTTGGACTTAACACTTCAGATCTATGTGGAGAAGTCTCACTCGGATTATATATGCTACAACATCTTATGGAGGATTAGTAAGCTGCCACCAGACTTCAGCGCAGATTGCAGTGGCTTGAATATCGACATATTGTTCACAAAACTAAGTGCAAAAGCTTCAATTGATGCTCTTGAACAATAGAGTAATTGGAGCTTTTGACAGTAAAGTTTGTTGATGACAGTTTGAAGATATTCTCTAGTAGATGCTGGAGCAGCTTTCAAGAAAATCTAGAAGTAGTCTTCTTAAGCATTTCTTGGAGCATTGATTGAAGACTTATTGGAGTTTTTCATTGGAGAACTATTGAAGACATTTTATTGAGAAGCCTTGACTGATCTTGGAGATAACATTGAATACCATGATGCAACACTAATGACATCATGAGGTGACTTAGAGAATTTTCTTGGGGATAATGAAGTGCAGTGATGACACCATTTAAGAGATCAAGGTTTTCATTGATGATGTGACATGAAGATTAAGTAAAGGGATAGCCAAATATTAACAGGGCTCATTGAAGAAGACATTGGGAGCCATGAAGTATAACCAAATATATCTTGACGAAATGAAGCAGGAGGTTGGATCCTCATAGAGACAAAGTTGGTGCTTATACCGAAAATAGGGTTGGAGCCCTAGAGGATAGGATTCCTCAAGAGACCAGGTTGGAGCTTGTATCAGATATAGGGTTGGAGCCCTTGAGGTTGGTGCCTCAGAATTGAAAAGGTTTTGAGCCTTAGAAAGTCCAATTCGGTGCTTGGCACAATACAGGTTGGAGCCTGGAAGATTGGAGTCTTCATCTAGGGTTGGAGCCCTATACCATTATTGTAATTTACTTATTGAAAAAATAAATTAATAAAAGTATCTATTCCATAATTGTTCATTTTTTGTTCTAAATATAAGTGATCTAATTAGTAAAATTAACAATTGAAAAGAAATATTGATTCACCCCCCTCTCAGTATTTCCAACAATTGGTATCAGAGCTAGTACCTTCACTCAAAGCCTAACATCTTGAAGGTTGATCATTAGAACACAAATGGAAAATCCAAGGAAGAAAGTCTCCAATCCTCATAAATATGTGTCTTCCTCAACCATTGAAATTGAAGTAAATCAATTTGCGAAGGCTCCATTGTTCAATGGAAATTTTGATATATGGGTGGCAAGAATGAGGAATTTCTTGAAGACTCAAGGAATTGAAGTTTGGAAATGAGTGATTACTAATGACACGATGGACGAAGAATCCAAGGAGTACAATACAAGAGCAATGAAGGAAATTTTGAATGGGTTACCAAATTCTGTGAAGCCCAATTTTGAAAAATGTTCGTCAGCAAAAGTCATATGGGACAAAATTCATGATCTTCACTCAAAAGGAGTGTTGACAATGATCTCTAGTCAAGAAGATGATGGAAAACAAGAAAGAAGTCCAGAATTCATCAAGGAAGCTAAAGATAAGAGAGATGACAACAAGGCTAAAGAAGACCTAGAAGATGAAGAGAAAAAAGAAGACTTTGAAGAAGATCTCTTGAATAAACTTATGGCTTCCATGGAAGAGATTGACTGTTTGAAAAAGGAAAATGAGGAACTTAAGAAGAAAGCACAAGATGGTAACCAAGATAAGACAAGGAAGGAATTTGACTTTGTCCAGCTTCAAGTACAAGAAAGAGATGAAGAGCTCGCCAAACTTAAAGAGGAATTTCATCAAAACAAAAGAAAGCATCATGAAGAAGTCATATCTATGACAAATCAATTGGATAAGGCAAAGAAAAGGGAAGAAAATTTGTCAAGCCACCTTGAACAGAGACTTAAGAGCTTGAACAATCTTGAAACAAATATTGGCCAATACAACGAAGAGGTCTCCTCTCTTAGATCTCAACTAGAAGAAGCAAGGAAATAGGCGCAAGGAGTTGAGAAGGTGATGGAAACTTTGGCATTCATAGAAATACAAGTTGATGAAGCAAAAAAGGAGAGAAACACCATGATATGCCAACTAGAAGAAAAGGATGAAGAAATCTTGAAGCTAAAATCAGACATCAATCTTCTCAAGGCTGAAACATGTGAAGCTACAAGAATAAAAGAAGAAATGGAGAGCAGTCTAGCAAAGGAGAATGAAGAAGTATTCATAATGAAATCAAATATCATCTCCCTTAAAATCGAATCACATGAAGCAACAAGGATGATGGAAGAAATGAAGAAGCAACTAGTTAGGAAAGATGAAGATTGTGAAAATTTGAAAGGAGAAATTGTCTTTCTTAAAAAGGAAGTTGACTTGCTGAATAAGAAATTTAAAATCTCTCAAACCCTAGATGACATCCTAAGTCATCAAAGGTCTCCCCTTGATAAATCAAGTCGTTTTTATGTCTGTGAACCCTCAAACAAAAGTGATGCAAACCCTAATGCTTCAAACCACAAGGATGTGGAAAAGCTTGGAAGAAATATTGATGTCCCCAGTTCTAGCAAAAGCATGATTCAAGGTGACATTGGAAGAAACCCTACTTCAAGAAAGTATGTTGATGGTGTCAAGGATGCAAGAGGTAATGGATATCATTAGAGGATCCCAAGGCAGAATGAATTTGGAAGAACATCAAGGCAATCTCCATCCTCCTAGTACCAAAGTATATTTTTTTGTTATTGCTATTCTTGTAAAAACTTTGGGCATATGGAAAATGATTGTTGGGCATACCACAAGGACAAATATAATGGTTCTCATCAACTCCCTAGAAGCAATTTTTCAAAAAAAGGTCATGATTCCTCATTCATGAACAAGATGGAGTGCTTCAATTGCCATAAAATTGGACATATGTCTTGTGAGTGTAACTTGACTTGGGTCCCTAAAACCATGACAAACAAGCCAGAGAAGAAAGTTACACAAGTGTGGAAAAGGAAGCAAATTGGATTTGAAAGTCTCTTGAACAATCCATCCAACAACACATGTTGTTGATTTGATGAAGACATCCCTGGCAGATATGATATTCCAAGTATTTGATGGTAAGGATCTGCCAAAAAGGAGACCATGCATATAGTTAGGGGAGCTTGTGATCATTCCACAAAAGGGCCATACATGGACAATCATCTTTTAGATCATATCTCAAGAGCATTGAAGAACATAATCCCTTCTCATCCGGTGAACCATTGTTGAGGATTTTTTTTCCATTAGATCACACAGCAAGCAATATTTCTTGAGCAAGAGGAGTTTATGCAGGAAGGGAGAGTTGGTTCATCGCATGAACAAATGTAAAAACATCTATCATGGACCACATTTCCAGAAGGAATAGCACCATGACAGGGGGAGTAACATACCTATGAATAATTACTATTGATGAAGAAAAGAAGCAGCTCGAAAGGGGGATTACTTGAGCACCTTGTTTGCCATTGATGTCAAAGGGGGAGAGAATATTGGAATGGCAAGAATATTTCCATCAATGAAAAAGGGGGAGATTGTTAATCAAGGTTGTCATTGATGTCAATATGGCATTGATTGAGATGTCAATATTCTTGAGATGCCTGGTTCCAGATGATGATGCCATGACTCTTGGTTGATACCAACAATGAAGATGTCAATTCACGAAGAAGTCAAACCACTAATGAAGGAAACCCTAAGAAATACTTGATCTAATGCCGCAATTGATGATCTAGACCTTAATCTTTGATGACATATGGAGAACCACACGTGATGATGATCACACGATTATAAGATTAGATGATGACATGAAAGATCTCATTTGATAGTTGGAAGACTATTTTACTATCTTGGAACTGTCCTAACGATGAAGTTGCCTATGTCATGTCACTGCACTATGACATGAATACATGATCCTATGATGAAGGTGTTAAACAATGAAGAAGCCAAAACCATGAAGAAGCCTAACAAGAGAAGCCTATCTGCCCTGCCTCAAATTCTGCACTAATTAATGACCAGTCACATTAAAAAATATTTTTTACTATCTTAGAGGCAGAATTTCACTATGACACCTACGCCACCTTTTAGAGCATAATTTTATCTTTCTAACGAGCTCTTACTTGGCCTAAAACTCCAAGTGGTTTGGGAGACATTAATTTTTTAAGTTAAAGAAATATATATTTTATGGCAAGCCGACCTATGATCAGTTACTCATGTCGTCCCCCTTTACCAATAGACAGGTCTCTTCAAAACATTCAAACCACTATAAATATAAAACCGAACTTATTCACTCATCATCCAATTCAGTGAAAATTACAGAGGTCTGAATTCAGAAAAGATCACAGGGAGACACAAATGTAGACAGGAAGCTGAGGATGACATAAACATTTCTGTTTGGGCTAATTTTTGGGTTATCTTGGAGATAATTGTGGAAAGGTGTATAAACAATCATTTCGGCCAGCAAGAACAGAACAGGAGCATCTAGTTTACAACTCGTGAACACAGAAAAATATATCATTTTAAGGAGCAATATTGATCTTGTTTGGGCTTATAGTTTTATTAACACACAGTTGTCTCCATCTTGGATCTGGGTTTGAATAAATTTGTGACACTTACCTCAAATACCTCAGATTCCTTGCTGTAGCTTAGGATAGTGACTACAAAGGTTCATATTTCTTAGCTCGGACTGTGGTAGACTTCCTTGCTTGGACTATGGTGGATTCTTTAGTTCGGAATATGAAAGACTACAGTAACTTCTTTGTAATTGCAGTAGGTTCGGACCTTTACAGAGAGCTGCAAATACTTCAAGACATATGACAAGGAGCTACCATACTTCTCGGACCTATGATAAAGACTTATTCTTGGATCAAAAAAGTGATATAAACTCCCATATAAACTCGTGATATGAAGCTCAGACTTTGGAATTAAGGTCAACATCTCAAACTTGTTTGGGTTTACATATTCGAATTAGCCACAAGAGCTAGAACTCCACCACAATCAGCTAAGACTCCAACACAGTTACTCGGACCTTACCTCAAATTGTAGCTCGGAAAGTTTTTTTGAAGGTCAGATCTATGAACAGTATTTTGCATTGAGTCTCAGAACAACAAAAAATTTGTGGGAGATCAAATTACAGTGAACAATCTCCATTTAGCATCAGTCATGTGGTTTTCCTATGGTAGCTCGAAGTGCAAGCTCAGACAGCCACCTCAAATCAATGGTAAAACTTAGCAAGTCTAACTGGGTGCTTGGACTTAACACTTCAGATCAGTGTGGAGAAGTATCACTCGGATTATATATGCTACAACACCCTATGGAAGTAAGTTGCCACCAGAATTCAGCGCAGATTGCAGTGGCTTGAATATCGACATATTGTTCACAAAACTAAGTGCAAAAGCATCAATTGATGCTCTTAAACAATAGAGCAATTGGAGCTTTTGATAGTAAAGTTTGTTGATGACAGTTTGAAGATATTCTTCTAGTAGACACTGGAGCAGCTTTCAAGCAAATCTAGAAGCAGTCTTCTTAAGCATTGCTCGGAGCATTGATTGAAGACTTATTGGAGTTTTTCATTGGAGAACTATTGAAGACATTTTATTGAGAAGCCTTGACTGATCTTGGAGATAACATTGAAGACCATGATGCAACACTGATGACATCATGAGGTGACTTGGAGAATTTTCTTGGGGATAATGAAGTGTAGTGATGACACCTTCTAAGAGATCAAGGTTGTCATTGATGATGTGACATGAATATTAAGTAGAGGGATAGCCAAATATTAACATGGCTCGTTGAAGAAGACATTGGGGGCCATGAAGTATAACCAAATATATCTTGACGAAATGAGGCAGGAGGTTGGAGCCTCATAGAGACAAAGTTGGTGCTTATACCGAAAATAATGTTGGAGCCCTAGAGGATAGGAGTCCTCAAGAGACCAGGTTGGAGCCTGTATCAGATATAGGATTGGAGCCCTTGAGGTTGGTGCCTCAGAATTGACAAGGTTTGGAGCCTTGGAAAGTCCAAGTCGGTGCTTGGCACAATACAGGTTGGAGCCTGGAAGATTGGAGTCTTCATCTAGGGTTGGATCCCTATACCATTATTTTACTTTACTTATTGAAAGAAGAAATTAATAAAATTATCTATTCCATCATTATTCATTTTGTGTTCTAAATATAAGTGATCTAACTGGTAAAATTAGCAATTGAAAATAAATATTGATTCACCCCCTTCTCAGTATTTCCAACACCCAAAGATAGCCTTGAGTTTCAAAAGACCGTGCCTAGGACATCTTGAAATCAAAGGTTAGGTCTAGACAACTTTAAGGGTGCCTCTAACAGAATATGGATAAAGAGAATAATGGTTGTGGTGGTTCAGGAATGGTGAAGACTTTGGAGTTTGCTTCATGCGAATTACCCTATACTACGAGAGGGCTCAAGAAGTTGTATGGCTCGGTGGCTTTTCAAATAGGCCAATTCTGAAACAATGAGCAGAGGCTTTCAAAATATGCAGAGGTGATGAGAATGAATGGAGGAGGAACCCGCGAGAGATAGGCTTAAAATTCCTAAGAATCTGTATCCCATGAACTCAGAGGAAGCAGATGTAGGTGGAATGCGACCAACAATAGAGATTCGTAGAGTGCAAGTTAAGGGGGCACAACAATTTTAACACATGAACATTATTCATACATGAATTCATGAATCAAAATTCTTACCACTGGAAGCTACATTACATGAATCATCAAAGCAACAGAACATGGAAAGATGATTATACATAAACAAGATATTACCAATAAACAAGAGAACACAGATACATACTACTCATGGCTCCATATAGAATCCAAATAAATAGCGTTGTATATCAAATTATGTTCAAAATATCTCTCCCAAATATGTATATCAAAGCACAAGGAGCATAGTCATACAGAACTACAGCGAAAATTCTCCAAAATTCTAAACCTTTCTTTCATCTCTGAACTCTCTACATATAGAGCTCTCTTTCAGGGTCTACGATCGAATAAACATTCATGATCGGCCCACACATGTGAAAATCAAAATATCCTAAGTAACGCACAGAGCGTGCATCAAGCAATCACTCCCGTAATCAGAAAGTCAAAACAGAATCGGGTGAAATTGAGATTTCACCAGCAAAACATCATAATAAAATAGTAAAAGAAAAACATAGTTAGCCACGGAGGCCAAATCTTGGAATCTTAAAAATGGGGTGGCGAGGAGTGGTTGTGAATAGGTGGGCAGTCTGGCTTCTTTCCACCTGCTGTGGAAAGCCTCCACTCCCTCGTTCTCATGATTCACATTAGCCATTACGAAAAGGCCAGTCATGTTACGTGTTCCTAGCTCTTTAGCGGAGATTTCTTGAACAAACTGAATAAACCAAGTTGTGTTTGTTCCACCAAAAACCCATGATGTGCTTAACTTGAAAAACCAGAGACCGGATTTCAAAGGGGGGCCTGTCCGGTTTGTGGTATTGGATGGGGGGTGTGAAATCACTGTAGGCTGACACGTAGCACAGGAGGCGGTTTCCAAAACCGGCCATTTCGGACCCCCCCCCCCCCCTGGCATTAACCTTCAGAAGGTGAGGGAGGGCCGAAATAGATCATGAGCCGTCAGAT
The DNA here is from genome assembly GCA_034641835.2 of Pinus albicaulis. NCBI lineage: Eukaryota > Viridiplantae > Streptophyta > Pinopsida > Pinales > Pinaceae > Pinus > Pinus albicaulis. The sequence goes on along the minus strand of CM076584.1, from coordinate 684,929,844 downwards.
GCATGATGGGGAGTGGAGATGAGGAAAATATGGCGGAAGTGATGGTGGAGTTAGCGGGATGATTAACACTAAAAAGAGTGGGAAAAGGGCCATGGAAGGGCTATTGATGATGTGGCAAGGACATGGGGCCCAGACTGATATCACAAATCGCAATAGCAAGTGGGAGCTTTTGTTATGATCAGCGAAGGGTAAATGTTAAAACTTGTGATGTACGAAGTAAGATGAGCGAAATGTGACATGGCCAGACAGCGGTGGGGGCCGCCCACAAATCGCAAGTGGGAGTTTTTTTTTATGATCAGCAAAGGGTAAATGTTAAAACTTGTGATGTGTGACGTGCGATGAGCGGAAGATGATGTGGCCAGACGGAGGTGGGGCCGCCCGCATATCGCAAGTGGGATTTTATGTTATGAGCAACGAAGGGTAAATGTTAAAACCTGCAATGTGCAAAGTGCAGTGAGTGGAAGGTGATGTGGCAAGGAGGTGGGACCGCCTGCAAATTGCAAGCGTGATTTTTGTTATGAGCAACAAAGTGTAAATGTTAAAACTTGCGAAGTGCGATGTGTGAATGCGAAAAGGCGACGTGGCATGACAGAGGTGGGGCATCCACAATTCGCAATCGAGAGTGTTTGGTTATGATAAGCGAAGGGTAAATGATATGATTTTCAAAGTGTGAATTGCGATGAGCGGAGAGGTTGGTGATGCGAAAAGGTTAGTGGTAAGAGCTTTTTCTTCTTTTGGTCGCAGGATGTCCGCTCGACCCGCGCTTGAAGTGCTTGGCTTTCACTTTAGCTGCTCCCTCTCTTCATTTTCTCAACTCTGATGTTGCCTTATCCGTTCATAAAAACCACAATCCAACACATACAGAGAGGCATATTTCAAGGATGTGGACTTCAAGGAGGTGTATCAGCAGTTGCAGTGTAAGAGTCATGTGCATGATCACAACAACACTGTTGACTACCATCTCCAGGACAGGTTACTCTATACGTTGAATAAGCTATGTGTTCCTAAAGGTGAGTGATTGTAGCTGATTATAGACACTCACACCTCCAAGGTTACATGGAACTTTGGTGCAAGGTTACTTTGGAGTAGGAGCAACATTTTCAGAAGCTCCTAATCCGAGAGCGAATCGAGGAGCGAATTTTTATATAATATATTTTTTTGTATATTTTGAAGCATATATGTCAAAAAAAGCATGTATAAAGATGAATTAGATATAAAAAACATAAAAACGTAGATTGAACCATATAACATTAATCATCTAGAAGTTATAATATTCATCAACCACATCCATAAGTTTGAAACATACAACATATTGACTCTTGAGTCTCGTGATTCATCAATCTTAAAGTTTCAAGCTTTCAAAATTCAATATATAATATTTATCATCATTGATCACCAAATTTGTACTTGTAAGCTAAGTGTAACCATTACAACAAATAATATCTAACATGAAATGAAATGTTATAAAATGAAACGAAATGAAACAACTTTCAACTTTCACGAAACATCATCTTCATAATTCATAATGAGTTATAAACTTATGACTTCCAACTTCAAAGTTTCAAACTTCAAACTTAAATTTTCATATATTGTTTACAAAAAGTATCATAATAAATATGAAAGAGTCAAGTTTAAAAAGTTATAAAAAGTTAAAAACTACTAGAAACTAGAAAAGACTAGTAAATCTATTTTATCTATTGCTTGGCCTCTTGCCACGAGAAATGTCTAATTTTTTAGCAAACCGTGGGAACGATGGTCTTCTAGGAGTCTCCTCATGCATAATAGCACCACCAAAACTAGAAGGCACATGCCCTCCATGTGAGGATGTAGGTGGAGGCGGCGTCAGCAAAGGAACAATAGTTGGAACTCGAACACTGGCACTGCTATTGGATGGTGGGGGTGGCGGTGGCATGGCTGTTGTTGCTTCATCCTCATCTCTCAAAATTTCTTCTTCCAATTCATCTAGATGTATAGTGCCATCCTCCAAATTATCGTTCTCTAGGTTGTTGTCCCAAATTTTATATGATAGATCCTCATAAGCCTGATCACATAATGACTCAACAACCTCAAGTTTTAGTGCACATAAACCAATTTTTCTGCTCGATTCTCATTGAGTTTGTTTCTTCTCACATTATGGATAAAGTTGTAGGTGCTCCAAAACCTCTCTGTAGAAGAAGTATTTACAACGTGTGAGAGAAATTTTTTTTCCAATTTTGGAAAAAATCCCATGCCGCCATATGCTTCCCACCATGTGAGAGCATCAAATATGTCTCTATCTTCCATTGGATGCAAAGAACCAAACAAACCAGTGCAACTGAAGTATCTGCCTAATTCAAGACGCAGATTACCACACTCCTCCCTATCAGGGACCAACTTGTCTAATGCTTTCATGTATCCCTCTTGTACCTCAGGATTTGTATGGGGTTTGATCCTAACCCCACCCCCTGGTGAAGGTTGGCCCAACCAAGATAGAGATTGGTATTTTGGCATAAGGATATATGCCGAGGCATGTAGTGGAACACTAAGTTTATTCCACCATGTACACACACAATTGTGGATCATTGAATACAAGTTGGGATCATTTTCCTTAACAATGTCTTTTATTTTCCCCAACATGTTATCCATCTACTCATACACCTCCCCAATCACTGGTTTATTTGTATCTGCAAGGCGAATCATACTATAAATGGGCTTCGTTAAATTTAAAAATTTCCTAACACGTGCCCAAAATAGATCATCAAGAGAGGTCTCCTCCAATTGTTCAAAACCTTACCTGTCAACTACTGTTGATGCCCTATCCTTTAATATGTGCCAGTGTGGACTTGATACCATGCTAGCCAATGACGCTCTTACCTTCAAAAGACACCTGAAGATGAGGTAATAACTAGAAAATATAGTCTTTGTAATCTTCAAAAAATCCAATCTTGAGTGACACATAAAATCCCATGGGTATTGCTATGATTTGTAATATTTTTTTTCAATTTTTTGCCTCTCTTGTACAAATCACCAATCCATTTGTATTGAGGTTGTTTTTTTTTAACAATATCATGCATTAAAAGGTTCATTGTGTGAACCAAGCACCCAGACCAAAATATGTTGGGGTATTTATCCTCAATAATGGCTCTCATTGCCTTACAATTAGCAGCATTATCAGCGATGACTTGGACGACATTGTATGGCCCAATACGTTCAATTGTTTCAAGCAATGGTTCTATAATGTTGATGGCGGTCTTGAACTTATCAGAGTAATCATATGATGAAAGGAATATTGCACCACTAACAGATATAGAAAGAACACTTATCAATGGCTTGCCTTTTACATTTATCCTTCCATCAGATACAATGGACACTCCATGCTCATTCAAAGATTTTTTCATTTTACTCCAAGAATGAGTTATTTTTTCTTTTTTATGATCAATTCCCACGCTTCTAGCCTTGTCATACCCAGGGATATTGTATCCTTTGGAGGCATAATTAATGGCAGAAACCATTTCATGCCAATAAGGTTAGCGAAGAACATTGAATGGTACCCCACATGCATAGAGAAACTGGCAATTTTTTTAATCCACATCATTCCTACACCCTTTGTCAAGGAAATTTGATATGGTTCTACACCTTAAAGAGATGTTTGTTCCTGTGCCAGGTGTGCCTCCATATCCACTGCCATGGGTGGAAACTAATAGACTTATTTGTGCATGTTGTGATACTCAAATAGGTTCAAAGAATCCCTTTGATCTTTTAGATTTGTATTGGGCTTCCTCCTCTTACCTTATGTATTTGGCTCTATCTGCTACTAACACACTTACACAAATTTTTATTCCTATTTTTTTATCTCCATCCCATGGCATTTTCCCATAAAGGTTCCTTCTAGCACGGTTGTATGAACCTGTGTATTTTTTATTTCAATGGTGGCATGTAAATTTATTGGTTCCACCCCCTTTCCGTGCTTCATGCCTAGTAACATATTTCCACAATGGGGTTTGGTCAATTTTAGTTGGTGTGGCGTCATCATCTCCACTCTCCCCTTCCTCCTCACCAAGGTACTCCTCTCCATGATTTTCATCATATCAGCTATAATCCAATTCTTCATCTTCCTCTTCTTGAACAACCCTCTTTCTTCTACTATCCAACACCATAATAACAAAAATGAGAACCAACAAGAGAATTCCAAGCCATATAGACATGATGTTTCAAGTTTTTAGCCTGCAAAAAAATGGAGGAATGCCAAATGGAAATGGAAAAGAGAGAAGAAAACATTTTCATTTTGAAAAGATTCAACATATAAAAAAAAAATGCTATATTAGAGTTTAGAACTTACCTCTTTGGCCTTCAATACCAAGCTCCAGTATCCCTTGCAAGTTCCTCAATATCCCTCCTCAACTCAAGCTCCAAGCCCTTTCTCTTTCTCTCTCCAAGCTCCAAGCTCTCCTCTCTCTTGATCTCTCACACTCAAATGCTCAAATGATGAGTAATGAGGGGAGAAGGGCCTTTTATGTTTTTTCCCCCCTCCCCCCACCTCTCTCACTCCATTTTTCCCCCGTTGTTCGCCCTTCTTCACCCATCGTCCACAATCAAAGAGACATTTTTAAGGATGGAGTGATCGCTCCTAATCGCTCCCTAAAACGCTCCTTGAAAACTAGGGAGCAATTTTTTTCCTCAAGATCGATTTCGGGAGCGTGCTCCCGAGGTCGCTCCCTATGCGCTCCCAAGGGGAGCACCAATCGAGAGTGGGTTCGGGTGGGGCGCTCCCCCGCAACCCTGTGTTGGTGTAGGGAAGATCGTGGCTAACTTGTAGAGGTATGTATAATCATCCAAGATGCAAGAGCAGGTAGTTAGGTTCATAAGAGGATGCATACTTTGTTGTACCAGCAAGCCTAGCAACAGGAAACATGGTCTATGTCATCCCTTACATGGACCTACTTGTCCTTGGGAAAGCATGTCCATGGAATTTGTGGGAGGTTTACCAAAAACCAAGAAGTGACATGACTACACGTTTGTGGTAGTCGACGGGTTCAGTAAGATGTGTGTTCTGATGCCCTATAAAAATACCATCAGCAGGCAAGAAGCAAAAAACTTGTTATGTGGATAGCATAGAAAAATTTAGGGGCGAATTTTCACCCTTGGGTGAAATTAAAGGGTTTTGAATTTTTATTGGGCAAAATTTTTGTATCCTAGTATAATATTTCAAATCGCCCCAAATTTATTTTATAAAAGAATTAGGTCTATATATTAGCCCACCTTATTTTAAGGGAGAGGGTAAAAAAAGTAAATTTATATTTCAAATCTCCCCAAATTTATTTTATAAAAAAATTAGGTCTAGAGGTTAGCCCACATTATTTTAAGGGAGAGGGTAAAAACAAAATTGTTCCTTGAAATTAGGAGTTACAACCTCCATTCACCCCAATTTACAAGAATAAGTATTTATGATAATTATTTCACCCTCCCTATTTGGTGTAAAAAAAGTTTATTTTTCATTTGCTCGTATTTCATGGTATTGGGATTAATTTGGAGAAAATAACCCTCATTTTTTGGAACAAATGGTAGTAAAAGAATTATTCACCTTTATTTAAAAATTCAAGAGTCTTATTTTCATGTCTATTTAAAGAATTGAATAGTATTTTTTTTTATCTTCCAATTTTGTTGCATATGTTTAGTCACAATCATATCTAATGCACGAGGGTTGTTCACAAAGTTGTAGAATTTGAATTAAGAAGTAAAGAATTGAGCACACAGTGGTACAGGGTTGTTCGCAAAGTACTGTAATTGGTACAGGGTTGTTCACAAAGTACTGTAATTTGAATGAAGAAGTTAGGAACTAGTGTACAATGGTACAAGTAAGTTTGTGTATTTGTTCTAGGCTGCAATTCCTCTTGCATGCTCTACATTTTCCTTCTTTTTTATTTTTATTTTTCAGTTTTGGGAACCATAATAATTTTTGCTTAGAAATGTATTGGGTTTTCGTAATAAAATAAGTGTCATTAAATATATGTGTCCATTACAAAACCTGAGAACATCATTCTATTTTCCCTTGGGTAATGAATTTTTGGTATATATAATTATAATTTTATGATATATACTTGTCATTTTCAAAATAATAGATAATAGGTTTTTTATTTTTCAATCTCGTTAAAATAATTGATGTGTGATTCTTTATTTTTAAATTCAACTCATCTTTAAGTTAAAATCTATGAAAAAATTAAAAATCTTCATAAAATAATTATCATTAATTATATGTATCCATTACAGAACCTGAGAACCTCGTTCTCTTTTCCCTTAGATAATGAATTTTTGGTATATATAATTATAATTTTTTGATATATACTTGTCATTTTCAAATATTATTTAGATAATAGGTTTTTTTATTTTTCATTCTCATTAAAATAATTGATGTCTGATTCTTGTTTTTTAACTTCAACTCATAGTTAAGTCAAAATCTATGAAAAAATTAAAAAAATTCATTCGAAAAACACAATCCCTCACATTCCAAAATCAATACAACCCAAATTCCATCGTCTATTTTGTTACTTACCCTTTATTTTAAATGTACACTTTATACAAATTACGTTTCTACAAATAAATGATAAATTAGTTGTTGTTATTTGAATACAAAGGTGTTGGCAGTTTGAAAAACTCTATCAGAAGACCATTTGTTGGAAGACCGCCTATTAAAAAACAAATTTCATCATTACGTTTCTACCAAGAATTGATAAAGTTGTTGTTGTTATTATTGGAATAGTAAGGTGTTGGTTGTTCAAAAAATGCAGCTGGAATACAATCGATTGGATTCCTGAAAACATTGTATTATTGAAATAAAGATTGTCATCCAAAATTTCAAGATTGAAACTAAAGAGGCTATATTAAAATGAGAATTTAAGAAAATGAATAATAAATATGAAACTATTTACTTCAAATAAATTTCATTAGCAAGATGAAGGAGGAGATATTTTGAGAAATTCTATATGAAATCCACATCACTAGATATGCACTGCAATTTTATTTACTGGTTTCCCAGAGACATCAATGATTATCAACATCCTATTCATATATATGGTAGCCATGAAGAGGAGAGAGATTTAACATTTTGAAAACATTAAAAAAAATTGAAGACATTATAAATTTACACGTGGTATATATATTTAACCAATATATATCAATCATATTTATTAGGTTTCCATGGAGATTAAATCTCTTATGTGCAAATTTTTTATTCAATTTTTTCACTATAAATTTTGAAGACAATGAATCCATTTTATACATTCAAAAATATAATTTAAACAATGAAAATTTACACCTATATATATATATATATATATATATATATATATATATATATATATATATATATATATATATATATATATATATATATATATATATATATATATATATATATCTATATAATGAGGAAGGTAGATGTGTTGTGTTCAAAATTTTAGTTAGAACTTTCACTATAAATAAAAAATGTGGGCTATAACATAAAAAAAAAATGAATATATATGTTATATTCTTACTCTCAACCATTAATAAAACATTTCAATGTCCATATAAACTATCATAATCTTATACCAATTTCATAGAGAAATAAAGTAACTAAAAGTAATAAAAAAATGGTATACTTTGAGTACAAGAAATTGTATAATTCTTATACTTTCTAAAAATATTTGAGTACATGACTTAAATAACTTTTTAAAAATATTTTAGTAATGACTCAAATAATATTTTTTAATATGCATGTCCAATAATTTATTTCAATCTCAAATTCATGCATATGTATATGGAGAGGGTGTAAATGACAAATCATTTTAATGTTGATCATAATAAAATGTTGTAACAGGAGTAATTAAAATTAAAAATGTTCAAGGAGATATGTTATTTATTTAATTTTTAATATCAAATTAAAATGAAACATTTAATAATATATAATTAATAATAAAATATTCAATGTGACTCATAAATAAAATATTTTAATTTAGAGCGTTAATTAATATTGAAATGTATTAATAACAGAAAAAATAATTTTAATGTGGAAAATATAATCCACAGATAAAATATTTCAAGAAAAGCATTTAAATGTGCATATATTTATATGATTAAAAAAACTATATATGCAATATTGTTTATGGCTAAATCATTTTAAGTAGTCTCATTATGACCCTTGTTTAAGAAATATGTTTTGGTCAATTTTGTTTCAAATTAAGAAAATGTGTTCAAATTGTAAGTTTAAGCTATGTAGTTTACAAAATCCAAGTTCTCAAGTAAATTTTGATGACATTGAATTCATTTTTTAAATTCAAAAATATAGTTTAAACAATGAAAATTACATGTGATGTGTTTATATATATATATATATAAGGTTTCCAAAGGGATTAAATATCTTGTGTGCAAATGTTTTAGTCAAAAATTTCACTGAAAAAGAGGTTTTCCTTGGAGCTACAAGACTTTCTTTCTCCCTTGAAAAATTCGTATATACTCCCTCTACCAGATTCAAATCCAATCTAAACCAATACAAACATGTATCTGTACATCGAGTTGATCATGTGTGCATAGATTTGTTGTTAGCGCAAATATTGTAGTTAAGTTTCTAGTTAAATAATTGATCCTCATATCCCATGGATGAAAACATATATGCAAACAAAAAGAGCATCGTGATTTCTCTCAATAAGAATTTGAGGTGTTGTACATATGTACTTTTATCTAAAATGCTCAAGAAGCACTTCCATAAAACAAAATATTCATGGATAGCCTAGTTTTCAAAACCATGGGGCATAGAGGAACTATGTCTTTTGGAATTTTCCCTTATACAATTATATTTTATATCTAAATTTTTGTTAAATTAATTTTAATCAAAAAAATATTACAAGGTGAATGAGTATGATTAAGTAGACCGGGCATAATATATATCTCCAGTTTCATGCATAACATTAGCAAAGAAAGCATATGTTTCATAAAATTAACAAAGAAATCATATGTTCCATCGAAATTTCATTATTCCCTAATGGTATCCTATAACCATAATATTGATTCACGTAGCATATTCAACACAAGCTATAACACTATGTATGTTTACTGGCACACTCACATCCAAAAATAAATAGAGGTAAAGGTGTATAAAATATTTCGGTGAAAATCACATTCGAGCAGATTTTGTCGACGCGTTTTGAACCAGCCAGTGTGGCTCATCATCAAGACAAGATGAGAAATCTGATCTAGGACCCAACTTAAATAGATAGGAAACTCCAACTAGTCGTTGTGGAATAACGGATAGTTTGACTAAATAAGAAACTACAAAGACAAAATAATAGTTGAATTATTATTATTATATTTTATTTAATAATTAAAATATTTATATATAATTAATTAATAATAATCAAAAATATATATATATATATATTCCTTTCCTCTCCTCAGTTCCCTGGTTTCTTCCTCCCTTTTTTAACTTTATTATGTTTATTTTTATTTTTATTTTTATTTTTATTATTATTTAATTATTTATTATTAGTATTTATTTAATTATTTATGGATTTATCATCAATATTATTATTATCTATTTAATATTATTGTTTTTCATTTATTTATTTATCTATTTTTATTTTATTTACTTTTTTATTTTTATTTATTTATATAATTTTTTTTAATTATTTATTTATTTATTTATTTTTGGTTTATTTTTATTTTTATTTTTATTTTTTTAATTATTATTATTGTTATTTTATTTTATTTTTTTATTTTTTATTTTCATTTTTCTTGGATTATTATTAATTAACTATATATAAATATTTTATTTAAAGCTTTTAATTATTAAATAAAATATAATAATAATAATTCAACTATTATTTTGTCTTTGTAGTTTCTTATTTAGTCAAACTATCTGTTATTCCACAACGGCTCTTTGGAGTTTCCTATCTATTTAAAATAGGTCCTAGATCAGATTTCTCATCTTGTCCTGCTGATGAACCACACTGGCTGGTTCGAAACGCGTCAACAAAATCTGCTTGAATGTGATTTTCACCGAAAGATTTTATACACAATTTTATGGATCACAGAAGCCAAATCCCTAACATAGGTAATGGTACTTAGTAAAAAACTTGTAGCGTCATATAAAATTGTATTTACAAGAATTACATTTGCACATATGAAATTGATTTACCATTATGAAGAAATAGTAAACTTGTAGCAATATTCAACATTGAAATAGTAAAATACTCCAATAAAGTGCATCCAGCATAAACAAACCAAAGAAATAACTTATCTAGTTGAAAGTTGAAGGCCAATGTTAACTTAGGTAGAGAAATGTTCCACCCAACCATAGACTCTATTTCACTAATCATTTTTATAATAGGCCACCCTAATTGAAGTTATGATACTGCTAAGGAAAATTAGAACGTTTTTATGGACATAATTCTTAGGATAAAAAATTACCTATCCCATTGTCTCATTGCTATTTTTTTTTTCTTGGAACAACACAACTATTTTGGTGACACATATTTCTTTCCTAACGTAGAATAAGGAGAATACCTTCCTCATCTACTCAATATTCCCTCAAAAGTCTCTAAGCTCTCCCTCTATGTGTGCATAGAGGGTCTAGATATTATCCATTAACTCCAACAACATTTACTTAGTTCTTGACCTTTTTCATGTTTTAAAGGCTTCCTTGCTTGGTTGTTCAACCCACACTATGGTTTAGTCCTTAGCTTCTATCCATGGATTCTCCTTCACATAGCTCAATATCTTTCCTGGATCCCTTTCCAACCCTATTTTTGAATCTATGTATATTCTCCCTCTCTAGAATTCACTTATTTTCACAGAAATTATCTTTTAACCATTTGAATCTCTTCCTTATCTATTTTCAGAATCTATACATATTTATGTAGTTCTCATCACATGAATTCAAAATGGCCTTTATCATTCCTTGATCACCTTCCTAGTAGGAACCAATACCTCTACAACTACTTTCATGGATGCTAGCATCAACCAAGAGAGAATGAATTTTCCTCTCCCTCTATTTATTTCTCTATTATAACTTTCTTCCCTTCCATTTTATTTTCCTTATCTACTATGTCTATCCCCATGCATCTCTCTTCAATGTTCTTTGCATGAGTTCATAATAGTCACACGCCATTCATGTGAATATAGAATGGGCTCCACTATCCACCTTAGAACCAAAATTGATTTTCATTTAGGTGAGCATTATATTGGACAATGTTGCTTGTCTTAGTACAATAATGACCAGTAATGAATCATTCCTTCTTCCCTACAAATATTAACATACATGTGTCTAAGACTACATGAATCATTGCCTCTCTACAATCATTTCCTACATCTAATCATGAATTTGTTCCATCCCCATCAATCACATGTGTGTGGGGTATAATGATGAATGAATGAATAAAAAAATCACCCTAACCCCAACACCCCACAAGACCTCATTTTCATCCTTATTGTGGGGACATGATTTTTTACGAAGAAAATGTGAGAAAATATAGGTTTTACCACTTCTCTCACAATTCCCATGATGAAGGTACTTATCCACTTGATTTAATAATTATGTAAGATGTACATATCCACAACTACCACATGCATTCAATGTTTGGTAGTCAAGGTTGTTGAAAAGTGTAACTAGGTCAGTCTTCATGTTAATTATGTAATTATGTACTTATGTAAAGAAGAAGTCAAAAATAATAAAATGTATTTTTGTTGTACTTACTTCATGGGTTTCATGAGCAAGATTTTATTATAGGTCTATAGACTTCTTCTTGATGTCCATTATGATTTTTCTTATGTTCATAAGTGTAATTAAGAGTCATGTAAATAAAGTGTCTAGTCTGAAGAATGTCCTCCAAGACCTTGTAGAAGAATGGCCTTCAAGAATGCCCATATTCAATTTTGAAGATAAGCTTATTTTCTGTGAGAAAGTCGGCCTACAACTTGGTGAAGGGTCGGCCTAAAAGTCATGTCAATGAACAATATAAATAACTTGAAACATGCGGCTTATTTCATCGAGAAAATGTGGATTCCTCTATAGTTTAAAAGGTCAACAGTGCGGATTTGAAAAAGGTCAAACAATGTGGGTTTAAGAAGAAGACCACATTGCATAATTAAGGAAGAAAACAGACTAAATAAGTTAAGAAGAGAAGACATAAATAATTCAAGTAAGCTCACAAGTAATTATCAAGAAAATAATTTGTATTAACCTACGGCCCTCCAAATTCTCAACAAAGGTTTCTAGATTTTTAGTAAGGAACATGGTGATGAAAGAAACAAATTAAAGTTTGGAAAAATGGAAAAGTAAGGATTATTTGGCATGTATAACCCCCTAGTAACCTCTCACCTTTCCCATCTCATGCTATCATAACCCCCTCTTTATGTGCACCTACTTCACGTATTTCAATTATTTTATTAAATTCAAGAAAAATAATATTTATATTATTTAAATCACCATGAAAAATTTTCCTCATGGTGTAAATAAAGCATGGTAATTAAAATATCCATGCCAAACAAAATCAAACATTCAATCATAATTAAGTACAGTTAATCAATGGGATTCAATACTAGGACCTTCTAGCATATCCCCCTTCGAATAACACAATCCTCAATGTTGTCTCCTCATTAACAACACTTCTTTTCCTCATTCTTTAGTTGTATTTGTAGTGCCATCATATTCAATATCTTGGTATACCACCATACTTCAACATTCCAACATATGCCTCATTAGTATTCAAGTAAGCATACATATTATAACAATTATCAAGAAACACTTATCTTATGCACAATGTTTCTCAATTCCATGATGTAAACATCTATTCAAAGATATGTATGTATTTTTTATTTAATACTTATCTATATGGATATGCATCTATTCCACATAATGGATTCCATATGAAATAATTAATTTCAATATCCTTTCTAACACACCCTCAATATTCTATCCACCATCCCACATGAACTTATAATTTTCCTCCTCCTTGATACACTCACCCTCTAGGCTTAGATCTCCCCTTATCTACTAAAAAATCCTTTAGATGATCCATCTTGTCATGGATTTCTCCTGTAAGGAGAGCACCAACTTATTACTAGACATCCACTAGTAGTATATAACTTGTCGAAATCACAGGTTTCCTTTGTCATAACAATTACTTCCCTTCAAGGCTTTCAATTTTCAATAGCCATCATCTATCATGTATCATACACATACAGTTACAAAATATATATATATTCCAATTCTAATTCATAAATTTCATAAATGAGATTCCTTATCATGGTGCTTGTCTTTTGTGTGGCGTAGTACCTAATATTTCTTACAAAATTACACTCATTTTCATATTTGAGACCATTCCACCTACAACCTAAATTTTTTATTCAACCAAATAAAAGTGATTATCTTTGCCTATAACCCTTTCTTTCAATATTTACTACCATCCATGATGTTTCCTCAGAATAATATTAACAAACTAATAATTCAACCATTTTTAGTTGTTAATCATACTCAATTAAATGGAACTATGTTTCAATGTACGTGTGTTACTTAGCATACCTACCATTACAAGATGAAACTAAATATTTATTCCAATAAACCAATGTGTTGATACTCATGATCACATCTATTCAATCCATCCCTGTCACTTGATTTCAAAATCCTACATTTCTTTATCATGTATTCCACCATGATGCAGGAGCATCCGACTCAGAAATTTCATTGTAATTTAGTAGACATAGGGGGTCTTGTATTTTCTAAGAAGTTGGTTTCCTATGTAACAAATTAATATAATTATTATGATTTTGAGTGATTTTAATGAGAGAATTAGGATAGTTGAGATTCCATAGGGAATGAGAGATTTGATAATTAATTGTAAATTCTAAATTAGAATTGGTCTCATGATTTTGTGGATGAGAGAGGATCCTTAGGGATTAGTTGAGTCAAATGAGGACTTAGAGGATTCTTAGGAATTTGCTGAGCAAGTTATGGATCTAAACCAGAATTAGTTGTAGAATCAATTTTTATAAATTATAAGCCTCAAAGGCATAAAAACGATATAGAGGGAGATTAAGGATCAGATCAGTTAGTTAAGGCTTTGATTGTAGCCTACGGGCAGTAGGAAGAAAGAGGTCACTGATTCGAATATCAGGCCAGAAGAAAATTTCATGTGTAAATATTGAATATTAATACAGAGAACTCAATTTCTGAGTTCGTGTTTCATCACTGAGTTTATATTGTGTGCAATGAATGACTGATTTGTAATTTGAGTGTGTATCAAAGCTCTGTCATTGATCACATAATGGATCGATGACATGGAAGAGGAAATGATCCTTCAAATCGATAGCTTGAGTATATTGTGTAAAGCCAGAAATCGAACTCAGAACCATATGCATCAGATGTGTATACGGTGAGAAATGCAATTTATAAATGGGAATATGTATTAGAAAATCTGCATAACATAAGCACGCAGGTAAGAACCAGAGATAGAAATTGAATTTACGTAGAATTCGATAAGATTCCTTTTGGAAGACTGAGTGACCACCAATGAACTTTCATTGGAAAAATGTGAAATCAGATGATCTGTAGAAGTGAATTAATATGAATTCAATAGTAGGTTTCTGTGCAAAATAAAACTAATGGAAAATCATCCAAAACCTCTGCGTTGACCAGTCATTTGAGCTTGTGCAAAAAACTAGTAACAATATCCGTTTATGATCTTATTTCGAGTCAACAGTGAATAGTATTTATGGTCGAGTTGTGTGGCAGAAGCTGGAATGTGCAGAACAGTGAAAATGGTTTCACAAAACCAGCAAACGTTATTCACACAGATTGAAAGTAGTAAACAGTAAAGGGTGGAGTTGTGCGATACAGTTCGGAGGGTGACACGTAGCATGAAGAAACTGCTTATTTCGCAAATGATAAAAACCTTAAAAGTTGTGTTTGTTAAGGTGTGAAATCCGTTGGATGAAGGTGAAGCAGATAGATTGTTGGTAAAAAGGTGAGTTGGATAAATTTGTGGGCCCGAATATATTTATTGGTTAGCACTTTGGTTTTAACCAAAGTTGACTTCATAATTACGAACTGTCATAAGGTGGTTATATTTATATGGTTTTTTAATCGTATTTATGATAAAGAAAAAAAATTTCGCATAAGAGGTTGCTACTGTTTGAGGTAGTCTTGGTTTATATACAATGCAATTATGCATTTCAATTTATACAATGGGTTTACGCAGCTTAGCATGCGTCAAGTGGTATCAGAGCTGGCAAAAGCTCTTTTGAAGATTAAAGTTTTTTTAATTAAATTAGAATTGTACATAATGCATGTGTAATGGAGAAAGTAAGAGGAAATCAGATATTAAATCTAATAAGAAGCAGAGTTGATGTGTAACAGACATTTGCAGAAATAAATGAGAACAGTCCATTCAAAGTACTAGTGAATGGGAGAACAAGGTCATGCAAAGATCTTGAAGGTGGGATAGTGTGTTTTCTTTTAATTTGGTTTGAAAATTCTGGTTGCAGACAAGATTAAAAAGGAATACCAAGCCTTAAGAAGCAGTGATGGAGGAACTTGTAAGGATTTCTGAAAGAAGGAAGGTGACTGAGTGCAGCAGCCAAAGGAATAGCAGGTTCAAGAGAGTGAACCAAAATAATACCTAGGAAGAGGTCAAGCTTAGAAAGGAAGCTTGATAGGGTATTAAGTAGCAAAAGGAGATTGCTACAAGGGAAGGCTATGTTGCAGATCACCAATCGAGCATGGATGAGCTCATGAGGAAGATGGCCATGG
This sequence comes from Pinus albicaulis, assembly GCA_034641835.2. Lineage (NCBI taxonomy): Eukaryota > Viridiplantae > Streptophyta > Pinopsida > Pinales > Pinaceae > Pinus > Pinus albicaulis. The sequence goes on along the minus strand of CM076584.1, from coordinate 684,914,087 downwards.
AGGATCAGAGAAGAGGTTCTAAAGAATGCCACAAAGATAAGATAAGTGATGAGGAATGAGAAAGAGATATTGCAGTGATGAAAGTACAACTGGAGATACTACAAGGATGGCTACAAGAAAAAGAGAATGAATGCCGAAAGCATGGATGGATAATGAAGAAATGGGTTAGATGGAACCTATTGCAAAATAAATGGAATGCTAATTTGATGATCAAGTTCAGATAATTTGAACATATACATATTTCTTTGTTAGAAAAAGAAAGACTCAAAGGAATTGAGTCACATCAAATAGGATCTGCTGGAAAACAGAAAGTACATTGTGAAATATTGGTGCTTGAAGAAACAAACAAGACTGAAAGGTCTTGTGGTTTTAAAACTAATGATTTTTGTATGATTGCAGGTACATCACAAGATGATGAACAAGCCTTAGATTTTGTTAAGGAGAAGGAGTTGAATCTGAAATCTATTCAAATTAATGCTGGGATAGCAAGATCCCAAAAAGAAAAGGAAGCAGAGGGATCTTATGGAAATATGCAGCAGAATATTGAAGCAGAAGAAGAAGGACCATCTGATGATTGGTCAACAACAAGTGAAGGTGTGAAAAACTGTGTAAAGTTTCCAAATTCTACCCCAACTGAAATTGTTGAGTTATATAGAAAGTTAGATCTTCAAAGAAGAGAGTTGGAAAAGCAGAGGATCTATACTCAGGATGAATTGCTGAAAGAGAAAGACAATGAAATTGTCATGAATGACAGTCAAGAAACAGAGAGTAAGGATGTAAGAATGATTCAGCAAATTGAAGGATTTCATTACTGTGAACCAGAGCAAGGAAAAATTCTTGAAACAAATGATATGGAGGAGAGACTAGCTGACAATCTCATTGAGAATTTAAATCATCATATTGATGTGCTGACAAAGGAGTTAAATGAAAACTCAAAGCAGCATACTGAAATGTTTCCAAAGGAGGAAGAGGCATTGAAACCTTGTATTTTTAATAATGATAATTCATGTGTTAATTATGCCGGTAAAGAAGAACAGCAAATGGAAAATGTCAGAGAATCTAATGAAAAGGAAACTATGTTAGCTAAAAACATAGTGAAGGATCATCATTCTATCATGGTGATTGGCACAATGGAGATAACCTTGGAAGCTGGAAAGAAATACAATAAAGATTTTCTGAGTCTTGAAAGAGACTTAGAACTGCAAGAAGAAGATTTGGTGACTGGATCATTAAATAAGACCATTGGGTATTGTGATTTTCAAATTGATAGTTTGACTGTGTTTACAGATATTGCAGAATACAATCCATCCCTTAGAGTTGTCTTGAATGAAGATGAAATGTTACAGTAGAAGGAACCCATAGATTCCTTACTTAATAAGGAGAGCATATACAAGGAAGGTGAGACAGTCATGTCTCATATGAAGGAACTTGTTATTGTTGATGACAAGGAGGAGTTGGCTTATCTGATTGGCCAAGAGAAGATTGTAGGACGGACCCTTAGAACTTCCACAGTGGTGGAGAATCAGAATTCTATTCTAATAAAGGATGAAGAAATAGTGTCACAAAATGATTGGAATTATGACAAAGAAGAGGAGAATTTTGAAGATTGTACAGGAGTTTTAGGAGAAATTCCATATGAGGCAGACATGTCTCAAGTGGAATGAGAATTAGTTTTAAAATTGAAGAACCAGGTAAGACATAATGATGAGGAAGATGTAAAGCATGAAGATATAGAGTTTGAAGAAGTTGAATTGACTGTCAGAATCAGTCAAGGAGGTAAAGGACAATCACTGAAGGTTTTCAAGAAAGAAGAAGAAGGATATGCTGAAACTGAATTACAGCATATTGATGATATGTTTGAAAAGAAAAAGGTACAAAATGAATGGCTAAAATGCTTGCTGGAAACACTTAAACAAGAGAAAGGAATTGTAGATAATAAAGTGGAAATGTCTGAAGTTATGGAAGAGGCAAGAGCAGATACTATTTTGCCAAAATTGATTATGCTTTCTAGTATACAAAGAACAGTGAAGGAGTCTATTTCTACAGTTTAAGAATCAGAAAATAATTTATTTTTTGAAAGTAAATTTGTAGGTATTAAACAGAAGAAGGATGTTGCAGAGGGAGATATCTTAAGAGATATTCAGGAAGTTTGGGAGGTAGCAATTTTCAGAGCAATATCTACAACAGTATTTAGATAAATATCTACAAGTGTATTTGGATCAATATCTACAACAATATTTGCAGCAGAAATTGGAAGAAGCAACAAATGGCAGAGTGGTTACCAATCAGAAGATAACCTGGACATAGAAATCGAAAACATAAAAAGGTAAATGATGAAGGTGTCTCAAAAGAAGACAGCAGCAAGAAAACAAAGAAACAGCAGCAAGGAAAAGACAGGAACGCACTGTGAAAGCATAGCTAGTGGGAAGATGCAGAATAAATTATGGAACCTTGGAAAAGAAGAGTTGAAGAATGATGAAGATAATGAAGCTTATGGACAACAAAAAAACATAGTATGGGATCTAGGAGTACAAAGGTTGGAAGCACATGATCAGGAGATCATGATTAATTTCTACTTTGGGAGTTTGATGCAGGAGCATCCAGCTCAGAAATTTCATTGTAATTTAGTAGACATAGGGGGTCTTGTATTTTCTAAGAAGTTGGTTTCCTATGTAACAAATTAATATAATTATTAAGATTTTGAGTGATTTTAATGAGAGAATTAGGATAGTTGAGATTCCATAGGGAATGAGAGATTTGAGAATTAATTGTAAATTCTAAATTAGAATTGGTCTCATGATTTTGTGGATGAGAGCGGATCCTTAGGGATTAGTTGAGTCAAATGAGAACTTAGAGGATTCTTAGGAATTTGTTGAGCAAGTTATGGATCTAAACCAGAATTGGTTGTAGAATCCATTTTTATAAATTATAAGCCTCAAAGGCATAAAAAAAGATATAGAGGAAGATTGAGGATCAGATTAGTTATTTAAGGCTTTGATTGTAGCCTATGGGAAATAGGAAGAAAGAGGTCGTTGATTCAAATATCAGACCAGAAGAAAAATTCCTATGTAAATATTGAGTATAATACAGAGAACTCAATTTCTAAGTTTGTGTTTCATTACTAAGTTTATATTGTGTGCAGTGAATGACTAATTTGTAATTTGAGTGTGTATCAAATCTCAGTCATTGATCACATAATGGATCGATGACATGGAAGAGGAAATGATCCTTCAAATCGATAGCTTGAGTATATTCTGTAAAGCCAGAAATCGAACTCAGAACCATATGCATCAGATGCGTATACAGTGAGAAATGCAATTTATAAATGGGAATATGTATTAGAAAATCCACATAACATAAGCGTGCAGGTAAGAACCAGAGATAGAAATTGAATTTACATAGAATTCGATAAGATTCCTTTTGGAAGACTGAGTGACCGCCAATGAACTTTCATTGGAAAACTGTGAAATCGGATGATCTGTAGAAGTGAATTCATATGAATTTAATAGTAGGTTTCTGTGCAAAAAAAAATTGATGGAACATAATCCAAAACCTGTGCGTTGACCAATGATTTGAGCTTGTGTGAAAAACTGGTAACAATATATGTTTATGATCTTATTTCGAGTCAACAGTGAGTAATATTTCTGGTCGAGTTGTGTTGCAAAAGCTGGAATGTGCAGAACAGTGAAAATGGTTTCACAAAACTAGCACACGATATTCGCACAGATTGAAAGTATTAAACGGTAAAGGGTGGAGTTGTGCAATACAGTTCGGAGGGTGACATGTAGCATGAAGAAACAGCTTATTTTGCAAATGATAAAAACCTTAAACGTCGTGTTTGTTAAGGTGTGAAATTCGTTGGATGAAGGTGAAGCGGATAGATCGTTGGTAAAAAGGTGAGTTGGATAATGATGTGGGCCCAAATATATTTATTGGTTGGCACTTTGGTTTTAACCAAAGTTGAATTCATAATTACGAGTTGTCATAAGGTGGGTATATTTATATGGTTTTTTAATCGTATTTCTGATAAAGAAAAAAAATTCTACATAAGAGGTTGCTATTGTTTGAGGTAGTCTTGGTTTATATACAATGAAATTATGCATTTCAATTCATACAGTGGGTTTACACAGCTTAGGTTGCATCACACCATCATCAATTGGAATATCTAACCAATACCTCAACACATCATCTAGTCACCCCCCATATGTACCTCGAACATACTACAAGGAAGTTCCTTTCTCTACTATATATTACCTTAGTAATCCTCTCCGTTATAGGCGCTCCTCATTATTTTCCAGAAGGTTATAGTCTACAATGTCAATATAAGAAGGGAGACAAGTGGAAATTTGTGTAGTACTATATCCTTCCATATCCATCAACAATATGGTCTCACACATTAGCTCTATTGGAATTCACTATGTGTGATACAAATTCATAATATGATTTTGTTACCCATTCACTCGTTATAAGTGAATCAATCATGAGATACCAATTCATGGTTGAATCAAAAAGATTATAAAAATCTTTCCATACCAAAAGATTCTTCATTCATCTTATCCAAGCTAGGTATCCTTATCATACATGCATTCAATCATAAACAAATAAATGAATATATAAAGTCTGCATAAAGGAATTCTTACTCCAATCATTACAATTCATATATATTGGCATGATTAATTTTCATATTTGGATAGTTTCCTTCAACATTACTGATGTTACTTGATCATTTGATGTCTCGTGGGAACTCACATGATCCCTTAATCAACCTATTGACAAGAATCCTATCATATTTATCCTTTTCACAAGGTTTTCTATCATAGGCCACTTCATCATCAACATTTTCAACCATCGTTGAGATTTTGTTTTGGAATAAACTGTGTGTCAATATTTGAAATGTCTAATGTTTTGAGTGGACACTCCACCCATCATCAAGGGAAAAAAATGAGGTGGGTTTAGTAGTGAAAAGAGAATATAAAGGTAACATAATGGAGTTAACCATGAAATAAGAAATGGGTTCTAAGGAATGGAAAAGATCTTTAAATAATATAAAGAATAAAATATACCTTAGGAGAAATTTGAGGCATAAAATATTAAGAAGCAAACGAAGACAAATATTTATAAACTAATTAAAGGATTCAAAAAAATAGTAAAATATGGATTAAATTATTAAATTATTATTTTTTAAATTCAAGATATTTTGGATTCATCAAAATTGTTTCAACAAGCCATGCACTTTGCTGAAACAATGTGGAAACAATTTCATGTTTTGGAGAATCCTCTAGAATATGTGTGATAACAAGATTATGGAATATTTTAGATGCTAGCTAATACTTACAATAAAATATATCATAATATTTCAAATTAGAATATTTGTGTCAAACCATGATTTTGTGATCAATAGAGGATGAGAGGATATTTAGTGCACCATCATTTTTGAAGTCAAATTTGAGGAACAAACTTGATAAACATATGGATATATGTCTAAAATTATATGTAGCAAAGTATGACATTAACAATTTTCCAAATGAAATAGAACTAGCTCTTCGGCGATCATATTTTGATAGAAGGGGCATAGACAATACAACAAACTTACCTAATAAAATTGATATGGAACAATTTATTTTGGAGTATCAAAATTACAATTCATGTGGAAAATATTTTGTTCAGAATGAAGAAAATGAGGACCAAATTGAGAAGTGGAAAATTGATATAGCACAATATTTTATCTATTCCAATAGATATGAAGCCCCAAAGGACACTTATTTTGGTATACATGTTCCATAGGTTATGTAAGAAAAATTGAATGGAATAGTACAAATGAGGTGATTCCTTTTATTTGATTAAATGTGTTGTTTCTCTATTTTTTGTGCAGGTTCTAAATTATTTATCACAACAACATTACTAATATTGTATGTCAATTTGACATTGCATTTGAAGTAAGAACATGTTCTATACTTTCTATTCTTTATTGTAACATTGAAGCCATATTTCCTTGTTGCAATGTTTTTTAAGATTGATGTCTTGATAATTAACTATTACTTTATCCATTTCTTATATGTGATAGAAAATGAAGCAATAATTTTATGAGGTGACGATCTATATTTTGACATAGGTAGTGTCCTTGTATTAAAGGATAAATAAGTACTTTAACAAGGCTTTTACTAAACAAGAATGGGTTCATTTCAATTAGATGGTTTGTTTGTTTGTTGCATTTGGATCATTTTTCCAAGTTTGAAAATTTTGGGTTTATTTTAGTTAAATATTATGATCCCTTAAATTCTTCTAGTTTTTATTTGATGTTTAATTGATCCTTTTGTTAAGGCATGATTTGTTTCATCTTATTTTATTGATTTAAGGGGTTCAGTTAAAGTTAAAGACCTTTGTTGAGTAAAAATATATTTTGTTTGGTTTTTTGTCATGCTCATTTGGGAATGATATGGTATTAGGATTAATATATGACTTCACTTATTATCTAGGCATTCAATGTGTTTTCCATAATTATTATTATTTTATTTATATATTTGATTATTGAAAGATATGTTTTATTTTATTTTTATTTTTATTTCCTCTCACGTTGTGGTGTCACAAAAGAATATTCACCTTTTAGAATCTACTATTTTATTTTATAATATATTTTCTTTAAAAATACTTATTGTTTGTTAAGAGAGGAAAATGAGCTCTGCTTAGTTAAGTGAAGAAGAAAATGGTATATGCACTAGGATCCTATGTGTTCATCATAGAAGTCATATTATCATGAGAAGGACATTCATCTAATGCAATTATACTTTGATACCAATACAAAAAAACATCACTTGTAATTAGTTGAGAACTATAGATTTTTTAGTGTAGTAGTATTCTTGAAGTGAAAAAACCCTTGATGATCATTCTTTTGTGACATATTATTCCAAGTAATGAACATGCATAGACTATTTTTTATATTTGTGTTAGATTTTTTAACTCACCCATTGTAAATTTTTAATGAGATTGTGTTATTATCTTTTTTTTCATCGTGTAGGAAATTAAGTTTCAATGCATATTCATCTTCCATTCATTCTCATTTTTTTGTGTGATTTCAAATAATTTTTTACCAAGTAAACATTGTTAGAGTTGTTAGATGTAGAATAAACTGCAACAATGACTACAATAGTTATGATCCAAAAGTAGGTGAAAACCCTACATATTGTGATGAAACACCATATTTTAAAGTTGTTGGTTTATTTGAAATTGAGGAATTGGAGAAGTATCTACCTTTTAGAAAAGTGATGTATAAGAAAACAAAAGAATTTTATGTAAATATTCATGATTTTGGTATAGCTATTCATAGACCATATTTTCATGTGAAGCCTATAGAATATGAATTACATAGAATATGGTAGGGTTATCTAGATGCGTAAAGACCAAGTTTGAGCAAAAGAATTTATTTGGTTCAACATCACATGCCTTTGGGGGTGCCTTTCCAATTAATTTACCCTTGGGATGTGATAAGACATTTGTGGTAAAACATAATAAAAACACAAAAAAAGATTTGCAGTAGTGTATAACCAAAACCTAGAGCAACATTACTCGTGATTTTTCTTTTCCAAAACATGGAAAATTGTATATCATAATTTTTAACTAAATGTTTTTCTTATCATTACATATGTTTATGTACATTGGTAACGAATCATTAATATTTTATAATGTTTTCTAATTTTTTAGAAGATTAATCAAGAATTTTCAATACTTTATAACCTAGTGAAAATTCGCCAATATTTAAGAAAATTTTATAAGTTGGTGAAAGATTTTCCAAAAAGTTATATATGTATATTATATTAATAAAAAAATAGCCTATACATTTTTCTATATACCATAGGGATTCGCCCATTTATTATACATATAAATTTGGGGGGTTTCTTAAAATTTTCCTTAGTGGACAGGTCTGGGTGCACTTTGGGATACCAAGGAGCATCATTCAAACAAGGATACAAGATTTCTCAATGCATTATGGACTACATTGTGGGAGAAGATGGACACAAATTTGAAGAGATATACAGTGTTCCATCCACAGACAGATGGGCAGATGGAAGTAGTCAACAGGACTTTGGTGCAGTTTCTGATGGGATACAACTAGAAGCATTCGAAGACCTGGGATGAAAATCAGGTATATATACAACATTATTATAATAGAGAAGTACACACTTCTACAGGAAAGCACCCATTTAAAACTTGTTTTGGATATTTTCTACCTCCACCTTTGGATATTACATATGGGCAGCAAGGAGGAGTGAAGGAAGATCTTACAAGAGATGCTTTGAGGGTTGAAAATTTTATAGAGAAGATCAGGAAAATTTATCTACAGGTACAGAAAACATTGCATAAGTCACAGGATAAGTATAAGGCTAGACATGATCAACACAGAACAGATAAGGCATTCATGGTGGGAGATAGAGTACAGCTACAGTTGAACAAGGAGAGGTTGCAAGGGCCTGGTAAGAAAATCAAGGATTTGAGGTATGGTCCCTTTGAGATATTGGAAAAGGTTGGTGATAATGCCTATCACCTCATTTTACCACCATATATGCGCATTTACTGGATTGATAATGTAGAGAATTTGTAACTCTATGAGCCTTCCATGCTAGATCAAGAAGAGGAACAATTCCTACCTTCCGTAGAGGATTTGACACCACATGCTCAAGCAAAGTGACAGAAGATACAGTTTTAAAGAATAGGTATAGAACTACAAGATAGGGGCAACATGACCTTTGGCAGATTGGGTTGAAGGGATAGCTTCCAATCAAAGCTAAATGGCACACCAGAGAGAAGGTGGAGGAAGAAAAATTTCCTCACCTCATTCAGCAGAAGCTTTTGGGGACCAAAAGCCTCCAAAAATAGAGAGGTGTGATCCAAATTGGATCATTATATTGTTTTTCATCCATCTTGATGCATTCAGAGTGGAAAAGGTGGAGGAATCAACTCACGGGATCATTTTTACCGGTGGGACCCAATTTGGAAAAGCAAGGTCTAAAACTTTCCGAGAGCATTTTGAGGCATCAAACGATATTTTTGGGGGATAAAACTTTGTTTCTTCAGTGCCGCGCCACTTCATTCTATTCTACACACAAATATATTTCCAACAGCACAAGAATCAAGTCAATCGGAGTCCGTATGTGAAAGTTACGTCACTCATAAGTTGACCTTCCTGTTTTCACACCTATAGTTCGGGAGGATGTCACGTCAGCCCCCATTATTCATAGAAAAGGGGCTAGCCACATGATTATGACCTAAAAGATTCTAGAAGATTCTATATTGTAACTCTAGTTAAGATTTGATGTATTCAAAATTAACCACTAGTAAGCTATTGTGTTGTGTTATGACCGGGCCACTAGGAAGAAGAGGCATTACATCCTTTCGAGAGAATTTTGTTCCATAGCTGAGCAAATATAACCAAGAGGATTTATGAATTGTGGCAGCTCATAGGCACAAGCATTACTTCTGTATACCTGCATCCATATTTCCAGACAGAGAAGAGAGTGAAGCGACCTCACCTTCTAGTTGGGTTTTCCCCTGAAAGGGTTTCCTAGAGAGCATATTTTGTGTCTTATGTGTGTGTGTGAGAGTTTATTTTGTCATTCTCTACTTTTTTGCATAATTTCCATTTGCATGCATGCACTAATTATAGTTAAATCTACAAATTTAGAATGTTAATAAAACTGTAATAGTGCAAAATTTTTGTATCTTAATATATTATTATCTTATATGTTGTGACGAACTATCCAGTGGAATATCCATGACAGTTTATGGATCAGTTGTATGTGACAAATAAATGAAAATGGAAATCCTCTAGTAGAGACATTGATTAGGGTTTGATGTGTGCCATTGAGCTTGACTAATGTGTTGATTTGACTATATATTTATCAATGAGATAGAAATGTTGGGAGGATTGATTATATCGACTTAACCAAAAAAAAAAAATTAAAAAATTATAAATAAATAAATAAAATAAAATAAAAATAAATAAATAATTAAAAATAAAAATAAAAATAAAATAAAATAAAATACAATAAAATAAATAAATAATATAATATATATATATATATATATATATATATATATATATATATATATATTGATCATTGTTAAATAGTGAGGGTAGCTAATAACTATTAGATCTTGCACGGTTAATTGACAGTAAAGTGCAGTGGCAGTGGCAGTGGCAGTGGCAGCAGACAAAGAAGTGCAGGAGTAGTGGCAGCAGACAGAGGTAGCAGTGAATTGTAGCAACATTGGCAGCAAACAAAGGTAGAAGTGAAGTGTAGCAGCAGCGGTAGCAGGTGATAACAGTATTACAGCAGTAGTGATTGATTGGTTGACTTGTTTATTGTAAGGGAGACTAAAGACTCCTACAAACTTAGATCTGTAAAACTCTTCAGGCCTTAGGGAGCACTAGCTTCCTCCCAACCCTTGTTGGAAAACCCTTGGAGAGTTTTGTAATTTCTTCTAGTTCATCTATAATTTTTTATGTAAACCATACATAACGAAGCTTGTTAAGTGAAATATTTGGTGTACTATTTATATGTGATGTGGTCTTGTTTCATGTTTGTTTTGATGCTCTGAATGTCTAAAGGAATATAACCAAATTTTTTAAAATTAGAGAAAATACTACTTCACCCCGCTCTTAGTATTTCCAGCACTACAGAAAGTTTACTAAATGTTTGATAAAATTAACTATGGGTGGAAAAAGAAAATTTAAATAAAATTATCCAAACCTTGTAAACCCAAAACAATTCGAACCCGAGATGTCGGGTGTACAACATAGACCTCTTACCAATTCCATTGTTCGATGATGTTTGTAATGGTTGCCACCCCAATTGTATATGTTATGACACAATCATCTTCGAGATAAAAGGGGGCAGGTTTCGATCCCATGTCTAATCCACATTTGATACAACCTGGAATTTAACATTGGCGAGTGTTAACACTTTGACTAACCACAACCTTGTGTGGCCATACGACTCAACGTGTCAGGCCCAATATGTTGTAGACACACATCACCCACCAAGTGTTGTTACGTTGCATAAGAAGGAACTGATCCCAACCTCAGTTAATAACTTATTGTGTGTTGTTTCGGCTCTATATATATACACCATGTCCTACCAACTGAGCATGATATTCCCTTTATGTTATACAAGATTAATGCATCACACACCTTTGCAAAGTGAACTAGACTAGAGTTAAAATGAATCAGGGCTTATGTCGAATCAAGGCTCATAGCCATGAAATTGCAAGCCATAAAAAAAAAAACCAACAAGTGTTGCTCTTCATTCAACGTCCAATCATGAATATGAATGAACCATTTGTTGGAAATATTGAGGGTGAATCAATATTTCCCTTAATTTTCACAATTGGCTAGTTTATTCTTTAAACACTCAAAGCATCAAATAAACATAAAACTAGATCACATCACATCAATACACAGAAGATGTCAGTCAAAAAGCTTTGTTATGTATGGTTTACATACAAATTTACCATTTGAACTGAAAGGAAGTACAAGACTCCCCAAGGGGTTTTACCAGAAAGGCTGGAAGGAAGCAAATGCTCCCTAGAAGATTTTGGTTTCTCGTACCAAGGACAATGACCCAACTACAATCAACCACTTCAATTATTTTTGTTGCTACTACCATTGTCCACTCTTGCTGCCACTGCTACTACTACTGCTCCAACTGTCCATTTTTTCCACTATTGTGATTGTTACAACTGTTCCAATGGTCCATTGTTGCCACTGTTTCTATTGTTGTCACTATTATTGTTGCTACTTCGATCGTTGTTATTACCATTGTCACTCCTACTGCTCCCATTGTTGCAATTGTTGCTTGTTTCCTCTATCTGTTGGTCCATCTGCTTCCACTGCCCGTTCTCATCTTCATAGAAGCAAGTCCTATACCAAGGTCAATACCATGCCAATGGTATTTTCATCAAAGGAATGTCATCATTGTCATTAAGGGAATGTCATCACTGTCATTAAGGTTTCACTGTCATAGTAATATTGTCACAACATCACTCTCAAAGAGATAATGTCACATTCATCATTGTCAAGGAAATATTGTCACAACATGATTGTCATAGAAGCATTGTCACAACACTATTGTCATATTGTTACAATATCATCATGGCATACATCATTATTACATCATAGTCACTTTCATATAAAGGTTCACTACCATACAAGTTTTTTTCCATTTTCATCCATCAATATTATTGTTATGCAAGGTCACTTGTCATGCAACAATGTCACTGTAAGTAGATTACTGTCACTATCACTCATTAAGGTCATTATCAATCATATATCAATCACAATCAGTGATAGAAAACTATCATGAATCATTTTTTGGCTCGCAATATGAGAGTATCTATGTCACATATCAAAGAAATTGTCATATTATTATCACCACAAAAGTCATTTCCATCCAAGCACATTGATCACAATCCCAATCATCATTGTTACAAGTACAAATATATTTAACCAAACCTCATTGTCACATTAATTTCTTACTATAGATATCATTGTCATACTACCATCTGCAAGTTAAGGATACTGCTAACAATAAATTTGTATTGCAAACAGAAATCCTAATTGCCAAACTAGATCCTGAAGACTTTGTAAGAACAACATGCGAAGGATGTCTTAGAGCATATTTGAAGAGTCTTGGAGCAGAAATTTGGAGCAGATTGAAGGAATATCTTTGGAACTTGTGAAGACTTCTTATGAAGACTAATCTTGGTGGAGTTGATTTGAAGTCACTTGGGTTGAACATTGTTTGAGAACATACCATTAGACATAGTCTTGAATATACCTTAAAGAAGTATATCCTGGAGGGGATTTAGAGCTAATCTTGGAGATTCTTAGAGACCATGATGCATTGTTGAAGGCCCTCATGAGGTGACTTTGGAGATCTTTTTTTGGGTGACATAAAGAGTTGTGGAGACACCTTCATGTGAAGACAAAGTTGTCATTGATGGACTAAGCATATTGGAGATCAATTGAGGGAAGTGTTGGTGAAGATAGTCACGGCTCGTTGCAGATGATATTGGGAGCTGTGAAGAATTAGTGAACTTATCTTGACGAATTGAAGCAAATGTTTAGAGCCCTAGAGGATAGGAGTCCTCAAGATACTAGGTCGGAGCCTGTACCAGAGTTAGGGTTGGAGCCCTAGAGGTTGGTGCCTCAAAATCGATAAGGTTGGAGCCTTGGAAGACCAAGTCGGTGCTTGGAAAATACAGGTTGGAGACTTGGAGATTGAAGAACGTTGTCTGCATCTAGGGTTGGAGCCCTACATATATTGTACCCGAATTATTGTAAAGAAGAAAATAATAAAATCATTTATTCTTATTGCTCATTTTGTGTTCTAAATACAAGTGATCTAATTGGTAAAAATAACAATTGAAAAGAAATATTGATTCACCCCTCCTCCCAATATTTCGAACACCAAATATACCTCTATGTTTTTCCTGCACACTTAAAACTTTCATGCAACACCATTATGATATTTATGAGCTCCCTTCAATCCAACCTTATTAAATTATGGCACTTATAAGTGCCATTCTCTTAGTATTAACATTTCTCCCTTCATTCCAACCACATACAAACAAACGCTTTATATGCTTTAGAACCTTGAAGCTCCCTTCATTCCAATATTCCATGTATTAGTTCTTATAAGTATTAGCACTACAACATATGATCTTAGAAAATCCCCAGGCGCTATCATATCAAGATACTAGAGAAATATTTGATTTATTTTAAAATTGAAACCACTTGGAAAAGCAAGATTTCATGGAACCTTTAGCTCTAGGTGTTATATCTTAACCACCATGTGACCAAGGGTTGGAACTTAGTGCTAAAGCATATCAGGATATCAGATCATCTACCATTCACTACACTTCCAAATCTTCTTGTTCATAAATATGTTGAGGGTTCTAAGCCCTTGGAGCAATAACTTAGCTCTTCCATAACCAGGGGCTCGGACCAACGGCGTATATACGTGAATACCAAAAATTACTTAATCATACCAAAATACCATAAATTCCTCAACCCTTCACTTTTTTTTATAACATCAATATGGCAATATGTCGAGGGTGGCTAGCCCTCAGGAGCTAAGCCTTAGCACTCTTGTGACTAGTGGTTGTGACTAAGATCTAGTAGACCAACATATGGAAAATCCTTTGAACTAGTACATTTTTCGATATGCCAATATGACGAGGGGAACTTAGCCCTTAGGTGCTACACCATACTAACTTTGTAATGAGGAGCGATGACAAAGAGCTTGTATACCAAGATATCAGTAATTATACGTACATTCGAGCTTTGATGAATAGGTGATATGTCGATATGTCAAGGATGGCTTAGCACTTGGGCGTTAAACCTGAGCACCTTTGTGACTAGGGGTTGTGACCAAGGGCCTATCTATACTAAGACATCGATAAATCTGCATCACAAACCTTTTACGGAAATCTTGATATGTTAAGCGTCTGGTGGATGGAGCATCTATTGTCTGCAATTATTTTTTCCATAAACTAATGGAGTGTGGTCGGTCAAAATAAAGTAATTTGTGAGATGATTTATGTTATAAGAAAATTTGGTGCTTTTTCAAAAATGTTGACTTACTGTGTTTTTAACACCTCAAGTCACCTACTCTACCCTATTATCGACCTCACTACATGTCCTTCCCTCTCTTCTCCTCTATTTTTTGCCTCAGTTCATGCCTTTGAGATCACTATGGATCACATTGCCAATATCCCATACATACTCTAACGTCTTGCTAAGAATTTCATGTATATCCATTTGATGTGGATCAAAGCACTACCTTAATGCATGGCATGTTATCACTCCACCGGATCTCCAAGGCTAAGAAAGAGTCCAAACAAGGGTAACCACAGACCAATATTTTAGCTTGGTAGCTAGCCCTACCAAACCGAAGAGGACTCTCTCCACAAAGTCACAACCAAGAGGGCTAGATGAATTAGGGTTTTAGGCTAGGTATGAGTACAGGGGTTTGTTTTTATTGGTTTGTTGGATGGGTAAATTAGGTCAAAGAGGCTAGGTCAAGGAAAATAAGATTAGGGTTGTAGAGATTCAATGAGGCAAGGTAGATAAAAAACCTAACATTTTAAGGTTTCAGGGTGAGATGGATCAGACTGATGAGGAGCTAGAAAGAGTAAGGCTAAGCATGTATTCTTTCTAAACTGAAGAAAATGAACAAATTATGAATATTTTCCCAAAACAGAGCATGAGAGATGTATTTTGCTTATCAACTTGAAAATCAACATATAATAGAGATGAAATGGATCATGAAACAAAACATTCATACATGTGTAACATAAGAAGAAACTAAGCTAAAATTCCATACCACATGTATCCCAAAGAAATAGCTGCAACTCTTTCATTAATTTCCTGCCGAATATTGATTACACTAGAATCTTTGATTAATGCATCAACATCCAACCTCTGAAATGAGTCAAAAAGTACAATATATAGACCACAAAACATCTCCTCCTAACCTCAGGGGTCAATTCCATGAGAGAAGGAGCAGTTCCACCAAAAATTGAGCTGATACCTAGAGTGTAGGGAGGCCAAACTAACTCATCCCTCACTTTTTGGAAACGGATTCATTACATCATCATCAAAATTTTTCATCTAATGTATTTACCCTAGGTAAGTGTAAAAACACCATAATTGCATTTACATCATGAATTACATTTGTAAAAACTCCATTTGCCAAGTGAAACTGAGAAAAAGTGAGAAAAATTGGAAATATCAGCAAACTGAGAAAAATTGTCAAAAGCGCAGCACCAAGGTCAAAATCGCAGCACTGACTTCAGCTCCACTTTTGAGGGGCTTCCAGGTGTCCAAATTGAGCTCAGGATAACTCATTGGAAAGCCTGTCCATTCTAGTTTCCAGATATATGCTTGGTTTTAAAAATGGTGTTGATTTGACCCTCCAAAAATTTATTCTCCCAAGATTGATCAAAAGTGCAGCGCCAGCCTCCAAAACAGGGCAGAAATGTCATTTTTTTAGTGTTTTTTGACTTTTTGACTGCTCCTTTGACCAAAAAATCTTAGCAAAGTTGTTTTCCTGACTGTAAATTGCCTTCTGAATCCAATGGTACCTTCATTTTTTTCCATTGGAGGTCCGTATAAAAAGAGCAACGCCTAGGGCACTGCGCTTTTGATAATGGGATTGTGCTAAACTGTCAAAAACACAAAAATTTCAAAAATTCCCCAAATATCTTCAAATTTTCTTATGTGGGAGGCTGATGAGGTGTGCTAGGCAATGAGTGATGCCTCAGCAAGGATATCAAGCTTGTCCCCTTCATTTTACTTGGTTAGGGTTTCAAGTCTTGATTTGGCCTTTTGGAGCTTTGAGCTTGCAATTTGATTTTTCTTGAAGTAGTGTTTGGCCCTATTTCCCAATATGTCATTATCGTTCTTTGCCTTATCCGGGAGCTTCTCAAGATGTTGGTTGGCCATGTCAAGCCAATGCTCTTGTTTTTCATTGACCATGATGGAAAACTGTTCATTCAAAGTTAGCTCATTAGCAAGTTCAACCTCATTTTGCCTCTCTAGTTCTAGAGCTCTTTTTAGCCCTCTAGTCTTAGGTCTTCTTCTTGGCACTTGCTCTTCTGCTTCATTTGTTTCACCATACCTCTCATATGCCTCATCAAGCAAATACTTTGCCTTGTTTTCTTCTCTTTTTGCCTTGAGAAGTTTCATCTCCATGATGGCCTGCTTGGTTTTGAGTTGTTCATTTTCCTGCTCATAGTATGAAATGACAAACTTAGATCTCTCTAAGTTTATCTGAAGCTCCTTGATTTGGGCATCATGTTTCTTGATAAACAATTTGGAGGCCTTATCATCATGTTTCTCATCCAAGTCAACAAGGTCAAAATCAATCTCTATCTCATGGAGGTCTTCCTCACCATGAATGGTTTCCTCATGTACATCTTCATCTGCCATATTTTGTTTTCCCTTTTGTACTTGTTTTGTTGGTGAAGAAGGCAGTGCCCCTCCCACAATCTGTGGGGAAAACACCTACCTATACCCTCTCTGATATGTCTTTGCCAATGTTCTCATTTCAGCCTCTTTAGGCTTGTTGACCTCAACTCTACTAGGTGACTCATCCTGGCCATGAAATGGTGATGATGGTGGTGATGGTGATGGAGTAGGTGAAGGGGACTGAGGTGGAGGCATAGATGTAGCAAGGTGAGATGAAGAAAGCACATCCTCAGCATGTGGAGCAGTGAAGATGTCATTTGCAATGAAGTTGTCCCATGAGATGCCCAACTGATCAAGGTGATGGAGAACAATGATTTTGATCAATGAGTGGTGGAAGAGGCTATTCATTTGATGGTCATAGTCTCTCTTTTGCACAATGAAGGCCATTTTGTCTATGCTCCTGAATATAAAAGTATGGGATATTGGGTAATCTTACTCTTTTGAAGTGCATCAGCAGTCTAATGTGGTATGTGTAGAGCCTAGAAAACCTCCCTTCACAAGAGAAGTACTTCATGATGATCTTCATCATGGGTGCATACCTATCAAGAAGGTAGCTGAAAGGGAAAACCCTCTTCCTTTCATTTTTGTATCTTGGTTTAATGAATGGTTCATAGTACTGATCCTCCAAATCTTTGGATTTAAACCACTTCTCACCCACGTTTGGAATCCTTGTGGCAGCAGCAATGACAGATGTAGATATATCAAAGGTCACACCTGCAAGGGTCACTTGATTGTCTTTGAGGTTTGAAATGAAGACTCTACTCAACATGGGATGATGTTGGACCCTCTGAATCATGTTGCAAAATTCAAGGAAACCTACATACTCAAAACAACTGACAGTCATGGGAGAGGCCCTCAATTCATTTGTGTTGGTGGGCTCCAGCCTTAGGATTCTTCCTCCTTTGTGAGGCCTTAACTGTTCTCTATCCTCCTCCCTTTTTCTACCCTCCTCTTCCATATATTCTCTGTCTTCCTCCATAGTGTTTGGTGGCCAATGAAACCCTAGGGATGAGGTGGATGGGAATGGGGAGTGGAAATAGGTCTAGGGAATAGGGATAAGTCTAGGAAAATTTAGGGAGATGGGGGAAGGGATTATGAAGCTTTGGGAGCTGATAGGAGGTCAAAATGTCAAGGGAATTGAAAATGAGAATTTAATTACAGGTTTTAGGGAAGGGTTGCCTAGGAATGTAGAAGCCTAGGACTTAGGGTTTTAAGGGAAAGGGACTTAGGGATTAGGAAATGGTAGTGTAAGGGTAGGGTGGGGTTTTTAGATGTGTGGGAAGGAAATGCAAGGTATTAGGGCATTAAATTTGGGAATTAGGAGTAAAACTAGAGTTTTCTCACTAGACAAATGCTAATTTTCACTTAAGAATAAAAACACTATGAAAACAATGTTTAGGAGTGCAAGGAGGCAACAAATTTAGTGTACTTACTTGAAAGAGTGTGTAAGAGGTATTTGTTGAGAGTTTGGGAGATTTTGGAGGTGATTTGGTGCCTGGAGAGGTCATTGAGCAAAAGCACAGTGCGTCGGGCAAAAGCACAGTGCGTCGGGCAAAAGCACAGTGCGTCGGGCAAAAGCACAGCGCCTTGCCCAGAAGCGCAGCGACTTGGAGAAAAATTGTAGTGCTGCCTACTCTAAGCCCAGCGCCACTTCTATAAGTGCAGCGCCACTCTTTGAAAGTGCAGCGCCACTGAAAAACTCGGCCTCTGACCCTGCAATTCAATTTTTTCGACTAAGGGAGTGCAAGCTCAACTTTTGGGAATGAAAATGAGCTTCTTTGTGATGTCTTGGTGGTCTTTATACTTCATCATTTGAATGAATTGGGCCTTGGGACCCACTTTTTCCTTTCTTCATTTCACTTTAAGCTCTGAATTTTACCTTTGGATTTGACTTTTTCTTTGACAAATTGATCTTCTAGTGACTTTGAGAACACTAGGATTTGACGTTTTTGATGCTTTGGCATGTTGGAACTCTGAGTTAGCAGCTTGGGAATCATGAACTTATTACATTTTTAATGCCATAAAATTACATAATGAAAATTAAAAATTACATCTTAAAACCAAAATTACATGTTGAAACAAGAATTTTTCTTTACAAATCATCTTCATATGGTGAAGAGATGTTATTTAATCACCCTTTACTTGTTGGTCTTATGCAGTGGCAATGAAGTTTTATTGGACCTTGGAAACCCTAATGACCTAATGAGACTTTGAAAAACCCTAAAAGACCTAATGAGACCTTGAAGAACTGAACGTCATAATGACATGACTGATGTGATGACATGATGATATTGACTTTATGGATGGTGTACAGTCAGCAAGGTATGAAACTATGCCAGCAAGTAATCAAATTTGAGGAAGAGTGATGTTTTTGGACTAGGGCTACTATCAGTGACTAAATTTTTGCATGACCTAGTGGAATGATAAAAAAATTCTAAGTGGAACCCTTAAAATGATATGGAAAGAGGATTTTTTATCACTGATGGTAGGATGCAAATACTGACACTAACAAGGCCGACTTGTAGCTATGGCTAGGTCGACATATTTAAAAAGGTCTCCAACCATTGTTTTCCATTTAGGGATCTCCTCCTAGATTCAATATGTATCTAAAAATGGTCTCATGGGTCTCCTAATAGCTTTGACATTAATGAAAACACATTATTCAACACTTTATTATTATCAATTGAATTTTTCTTTTGCCTTTGATGATAAATTATTTATGAATTTAACTAGTTCTCACATAAAGCAAAATGTTACATATATAAGCATACTATATTATGCAAAATGAAAATGGAAAAAATACAAATGGCCATGGTAAAATAATTGTTCTCCAAGATATTTTTGAGCAAAAATCACAATAAGACAAGTCAAGTATGCTTGATATCATGGGTTACCTTCTATTGGATTGTTTTTTCTTTGTGGAGTAGTGTTTGAACTAATTTGGTGCATAAGTCGCTTTGTTTTTAACTTCATTTCTATGTGAACTAGTTGTTTCTTCTTGATCAAGCCCTTCATTATCTCTATCACCCATTGCTAATCATCCAAAACTAGGGAAACATAAGCCATACTCTTGTGAAGTTAGGAAAGCCTTCAAAGCTACTTTAGAGTTACAATCCTTGATGGCCTCAACTTTTTTCAAATTGAGAGCTTGCAATCATTGAGCCAACTCTATTATGCCAAGCAACACTTTGGACAATATTTCCCACAAATTTGAATGGAGTAGAGACAAATTGATTGTGTTCATTTCCCTCAAAAAAATAAGGACTGCTTCTAGTACTATCAACAAATCTCATCCAAAAAAAAAAAAACTATCACAAACAAATTAGGGTAACAAGTTCAGTTTACCTTCAATATGTACAGTTCTCTTCATAAACATAATCAACCTTTCTGTTGAGAAGATTCCAAGCTTCCTTCATTGACCTCTCTGGGCCATGCCCACTCATCATCTATCTAAACCTCTCGACAAACAAATCTTGTATTATGTAAAAAATGAAAGGCATCTTATGCTTCCCAAACATGGGTTACCATAATGGAAAGGCTCAAAGTCTATATGCACATCCCACTTAGAATCCTATTGTTTAAATTGTTTGTAGAAAATAATTTCATAAAGCAAATATGAAGCCATGAAGAATCCTCAAGCCTTCTAGGAATTACCCACATGGAGGGAAATTTCATTCGATATAAGCTCCCCCAATAAAATAGTGTGTCTTTGTTTAAAACATAGTGCATAATATAAAGGATGTACATGGGAACCCTCAAGGTAATCTCCTAACCAACAATTCAGGCAAAAAGCCACCCAACACCTTGGCACAATGCTATCAAGTTGAAGTCTCTATCTAGTACACCATGATATTTTTAGTGGTTGGATGCAACAACCACTTCCTTAAAATGGACACCCTATCACCATTGCCATTTGATAGGTTCACTAATTACCTTATTAATTCTTAGGAGAGTATCTACATTACTCGTGCTTTAATTATCACCAAAGCATGTGTGCTTGCAAAGTGTTGTGTAAGATATATTTCTTTCATAAGAACTTGTATAAATTTTGAAGTATCTATGTTGTTCTAACCTAACTAAAAATCCAATTCCAATATGAAAATAATATTAAAATAGATAAGATGGAAAGCATAGTAACAAACAAAATGATTGCAATCTACAATTTAAAACTCAACGACACTCAAATAAATTCATTATTATGATATTCCTTTTTTTGGTGTTCCTTATGACATGGTTATGATGGACTCTCAAAGTTGGGGACAAACAGGTCACAGGTGCAGATTGGTGTCATCAGCGGACCTAGGGGCTTTTGGAGAGGTTTTGAGGAGTTTCTATAAGGTACGATGGCATTTGCTTATTATATTCCATCATCTGCATAGTTTTCCTTTCATTTAGGTGCATTCCAACAAATTTTAGAAAACAGAGTTATTTTTGGTCTTAACTCAATTAATTACACTTAAGGTGTCATTCTGGAGGAATACTTGATAGAACATCTTAGTGTAATAGCTCGTTGGAAGCAGAACGAGAAGATCTACACGATGGGATGGATAGATGTGAGTTTCAGTGACCTGAGGAGACATGGTGGTTGATTTACCCTTTTCCCGAATTAAAAAGAATATTTTAATTGGAATAGAAAAGGGAAAAGTGCTCCATGATTAAACTAATAATAAAATAGGAGGCTCTAGAGGGGTCCATGAGATCTATAAAAGAAGAGAAGGAGGCCATTGCATGACATCTTGGATTTATTATTTCTTCCTTTCGATAGGTTTGAGAACTCAGTTCTCTACTTTAGCAATAGCCCCATGACGGAAACCCTTGCATGATCTTGGTGAGAGTGGACGGAATCCCACCTCATCTCCTTGGTGGATTCAGCCAAAATTCACAGGTGCAGTGATTGATTTCAGTTTAGTTTTGGGAGGGTTGGCTTCAACATCAGAGTAGATCAATTTTGGAGACCAGATTCTCTATATCAGATATTTCAGCTATATCATCATGCACACTCTTTCAACTTTTTATGATATTGAAGTCTGAGATTATTTCTGCTCAATATGTTTTTGAAATTGCATGTGCTCTATTGTTTTATTTTACATGGCAATCTTTTGTGAAATGAATGATAATTCTATGGAAAATTTCTAATTAAGTGAATTTTTACAAAATTAGTCAAAATATCTCGTTAGTGATATTACAGTGGTATCAGAACTTTGGTCTCGGCTCAGCCTGCGAGTTAATTGCAGATAAACTTCAAGAAAATCGAGGGTTTATGAAAAAATTCATTGTGTCAACCATTCTGTAAAAGAAATAAAGAGGGAAAATAATATTTTAGCCAATTATTTCAAGCCAAATTATTTCAAAGAAAAAGGAGGTCCAAAAACTACATTTTTCATAAAAAGGGCCAAATATTTAATATTTAGCCAAGGTAATGTTTGGCCAAATTATTTTGTTTAAAAGGTTGATTTTTATTAAAGGACGATGAGCATATGTGAAGTGGAGTCATGGAGTTGGGCAAATTAAATCAGCATGGGCCAATGTTTTCAATGGGACCGAGAATTAAAATTTAATTAAGCCAAGAGGTCGACTCATTTTGTAGAATCTGTAAGGTAAATTAAAGGCCTTTATCAAAATTCATTTCAAAGTGTCGAGAATACTTTTCCTGCCTGAGATCCGAGAATCTTTGCCCGAGAGTCAAGAATTTGCAAAGAGGAGAAAACGACAATCGTTGAGTCGAACTGTCGTAATTCGTTTGAGACCAAAGAAATTGCAGCGATTGGGGATCAGGAGGGACGGATTGCTTCGAGTTTGAGCAACATTGAGGATTTGAGCCACCTGTAGCAGTGTGTGTGACCTGGGTCCATCGCGCTAGGGATTGACAACAGGATTAATTATTTATTTGGTAGGGCCGAGTATAAGATTGGATTGACATTTTTTTTGTTCCTTTCTCCCTAACGAATCCAGGAGTGTCGAAAGGGACCGCCTACAAATGAGGATAGATCGAGTGCAAAGGTGGAACAAGTTTATTCAACAGATCGAGCATCATTTCTGTACACACTTGGAAAACCGAATCCAATTGCTACGGTTTTGTCTCCAAGAATACTAAGGATTCCAAGGTTATTGTCATTCATCATCTCCATAGATTCTCCAACAGAGGCCGAGTTGGTTATAAGAACAAAAATTTGGTTCGTTTTGGCACGCAAGATCAAATCTCGAGACCGGATTTCGAGTCTCATTCTTGAAGAAGAACCTGTTGAACAGAGGACGTCTTCTCTACTCTTTGTTGGACGCATTGCATAGAAATTATGTTCTTACTTGTGCGTCAAGGTTCCTATTCCGCCAGTCATTGGCACGCAAGTCTATGAGTGCAGAGTTGTGTGCATCACCTTTGTTGAGAAGTTGTCCACTATTGAAAGAGAAAACCATACGTTTCAGGTGTCTCTGGCTTCATGCATTCGTTGATATTGTGGACGAGTTTCCCTAGTTCCTTGTTGGCAGGGTTTTCTCTGTAGTAAAAGGAAGTCGAAATTCAACTTTTCAGAGGGCCAGTTCTCAAGCCATAACGATACTCTGATGATGTTTGTAGATATTCCTTGAAGGGTCAGGTTCCATCTTCAAATCTCGGTACATACACCTCTACAAATAGACAGTTTAATTCCTGAAATTATGGGTTGCTGGATGAACCGGGTTTATCTGTGACACTCGTATCCTCTTTGTTGTTGATTGACATGCATGCCAATGTTTCTTGTTATCTCCGCGTTCAATACACTATACGGTGACTAGTATGAAGTCTGGTTTTTTATTTTCCACCATTGTGTATTTCAATTGAGGCAGTGAAACAAAGTTCATCTACAACAGTTTATACATGAAGTGTTTGACAAAAACCCACATAGAGAAAGCATAGTATACTCAGAAAACCCAGTGATCAATTTGGGTATTTCCCAGTTGGGAATTTTACAGTGTTAAGGAATCACTACTATGCGTATACCTCAGATCTGAATGTCACTTTTAAGGAAGTATCTTCGTATGCCTGTAGCAGCTTAAGCAGAATCAAGTTGGTCTAAAAACACTTCCAGATCAGTCAAATTAATCTGAGGCCATTTGGTCAAATTTCCAGTTGGTTGAGACTTTTGTAGTTGAGCACATATATATTTATATTCTCTATCGTGCGTGAAAATTGTCAGGGTTGGACAATTTCTGGGTTGATCATCATCTATAAACAACGGCCAATTAAACTCGCTCTCTCTGGGTTGCATTCACTGTCACCATTATAAAGGGGACTAATTTCTTGTTGCAAAGTTTTTCGTTAACTTGTACCTAAACTGGGTATTAAAGCACTATATCCTTGTTGCTGAATAATGGAGTCTTTAAAACATTTCATGCACCAACACCTCAGTCCCTCCATAGACTGCAATATAGATCAGAAAACAAAAATTGGCCAACAGACCTTTCTCAAATGAGGTTTATACCATTCTTCAGAAAGGATAACCAAGAGATGTGCAGGAGGGGCAGGAAATAGGACACAAAATATCTGCTCTTGGGACAGACCTGATGCACATTAGGGTCACATGGAAAGTTCTTTTCAAACTAGATGAATTAGATGCACTTCTTTCTAGAGTGAACTAGATAGAAGGGAAGAAACTAATTTGGGCTCTAAAACTGGCTATGCTTGCTCTCATACAACCCAAGTTTTTGGAAGAACCTTGTGAAGGGTTTAGGCTTCCAGTTGCATATTGTCTCAGTAATATCATGAGATTAACCGCTCCTATCGCTCCTTACAATGATGACGTTATGAGGAGAGTTTTCATATTGATAGTAGAAACCTTCCAGGACTTGGACAATAGTACAGGCTCTACCTTTGGGAAAAAGCATGAGATTTTAAAAGTTATGGCCATGACTAGGACTTATGAGATTATGTTTGATCTAGAGTGTGATGGTTTGATCTTGCAGATGTTCCAATGCTTCTTCAACATTAAGAAACATCATCCTGACACAGTAACAACACACATGCAGTCCATCTTGTCATGTATGAGAAGTCGTGATGTCATTTTCCAGGAGTTGCAGTTTCCATTGTTGTTTGTTTGGAGGAGAGAGCAATTGGTCTTACCTGCTTCTTATGAGCTAGCTGAAAGGTTGGTTGAGCAGAACATTGGGTTGTTCAGGGGACAGTTGCCCAGGGAGGAGTTGCTTAGGTTTGGTGGATCATGTAGCAAAAATGAGCTGAGGAGGAAGGGTCGTTACTTCATCTGCATGGAACCTTGGGGGCCTGACCACTCATGCTTGAGTGATGTGGAGGATATGGTAGAGGTAGAGAAGGAAGATATTCCTTTTGTCTTTCAGGATGAGGACTCGTCTTTGGATGAGTTTGTGGAGTCATACGAGCATGCCTCTGGGGAGCATGAGCATTCATGTGGAGTTTTTGACCCAGATTTATATTCTAGTATGTATGGTGAGAAGTTAGTGGACCCTATGGGAGACATTCAAGATGATGAGTCACCGATGTGGATTCAGCATGAGCAACATATGGTGGAGCATGAGTTAGTTGGGGAGGAAGATGCACACAGTATGCATGATGAGCTTTTTGGGGGGAGCCAATTGGAGGTTCATATTGAGGCCATGATGGAGGACGGACAACCCCCCTTTGGGACATCCATTGATGAGGAGCAAGCAAGATGTACAGACTGCTAGCAGGGTGGCAGTATTCGTAGGCACATGTCCTCAGGAGGTGCTAGAGTTTGACAGGACAGTTTTGTAGGAGATTGGTACTAGAGGAGCGTGGAGTTTCCTATCAAACGAGTGATATTGTAGCACATCCAACTTTGGGACTACCCATTGATTAAGTGAAAACAGATGCAGTGGCAGCCAGCAAAGCTGCAACACTTTCAGGGAGGAGCCCTCTCCAGGAGTACATAGACAGGGCTTGCAGCAAGCTTACCCACTTTGGCCAATTATAGGGAGAGGGGCATGGTTTCTTTGACACATTTTGTTGGTTGATTGGGCAGAGCATCAGGAGTTGAGCATGGACCAGTATTAGCCTAGTAGACATATTCCTTGCACAAGTGTCCATACATTAGATTGGTAGGAGATCATAATTTGGTATCCTATTGATGGTACGATATTCTTAGACAGAGGCATAGTGGAGCAGGGACCC
Source organism: Pinus albicaulis (assembly GCA_034641835.2). Lineage (NCBI taxonomy): Eukaryota > Viridiplantae > Streptophyta > Pinopsida > Pinales > Pinaceae > Pinus > Pinus albicaulis. Next base: position 684,887,922 of record CM076584.1, on the reverse strand, counting down.
TTGGACATGACCAATACTACATGTCCCAGTTGTTAGTGGGATATGGGTCGATCGCTCTCCAGCATTCCATCCAGACATAAGGAGAGTCGGATTAGCATCGGATTGGATCAGGGGTTGGATTGGAGAGAGGTGATGAGTTGGTACGCAGTTGGAAGGGCGACTTTCACATCCATAACTATAGCGCAGCAGGAGCCATGGAGCATTGATGCTTGTTCTTGGTGGCAATGGGATCCAGGAGGGTTTGTTGATGACATATTCAGTGAGAGATTGGTCTGGGATCTGGGCATTGAGGGATCCATTCCTGGTGGGTTGACACAGAGGCATAGCATCACCCAACAGTTTGTATGGGATACGGGCAATGGGTCTCAATTAATTGGGCCAATAAAGTAGTCCACAGGTTTGAATTTCTTGAGGGCAAGCAATCTTGGGGTGGGAGGATTTTTTATATTCCTTTTTCTGGTGTTCCTTATGACATGGTTAGGATGGACTCTCAAAGCTTGGGACAGACAGGTCACAGGTGCAGGTTGGTGTCATCAACAGGCCCATGGGATTTTGGAGGGGTTTTGAGGAGTTTCTATGAGGTCTGATGGCATTCTCTTAGTATACTCCATCATCTGTATAGTTTGCCTTTCATACCAGTGCATTCCAACAACTTTCAGAAAACAGAGTTATTTTTGGGCTTAACTCAAATAATTACACGTAAGGTGGCATTTCGGGAGGAATAATGGATAGAACACCTTAGTGTAATAGCTCGTTGGAACCAGAACAAAAATCTCTACATAATGGAATGGCTATATGTTAGTTTCAATGACCTGAGGAGACATGGTAGTTGATTTACCGTTTTCCCGCATTAAAAAAAATATTTTAATTGGAATAGAAGAGGGAAAAGTGCTCCATGATTAAAATAATAATAAAATAGGAGGCTCTAGAGGGGATCGTGAGATCTATAAAAGAAGAGGAGGTGGCCATTGGAGGAAATTTTGGATTTATTATTTCTTATTGTGGAAAGGTTTGAGAACTCGGTTCTCTACTTCAGCAGTAGCCCTAGATCGAAAACCCTCGAGTGATCTTGGTGAGAGTTGATGGAAACCCACCTCATCTCCTTGGTGGATTCATCCAGAATTCACAGGTGCAGTGATTGATTTCAGTTTAGTTTTGGGAGGGTCAGCTTCAACATCAGAGTCGATCTATTTTGGAGACTAGATTGTCTATCTCAGATATTTCAGCTATATCATCATGTACAGTCTTTCAGCTTTTTATTATAATGAAGTCTGAGATTATTTATGCTCAATATGTAATTGAAATTGCATGTGCTCTATTGTTTTATTTTACATGGCAATCTTTTGTGAAATGAATGATAATTCTATGAAAATTTTCTGGTTAAGTGAATTTCTGCAAAATTAGTCAAAATATCTTGTTTGGGATATTACAATTATCTATAATAACACACTAAATTATTTAGTGCCAAAAAAAAAAAAATAAATAAATAAATAAATAAATATATATATATATATATATATATATATATATATATATATATATATATATATATATATATATATTCACCAAATTCACATCAAATATGAAAAATATTAAACTATGAACAATATTGGAATTAAGTACACAATAATAAATAATATAGCACCTCTCCCTTCAGAGTGGGTCATTCCTCCTGAGTGCAAGAACCTAGAACTCTTCGATGAATAAGTATTGGTTAAATACTTAGAACTATTTCTACTCAATTCATGCACAAAAAAACGGGAAGGAAATATGAGCAAATTGTATTATCTCATAATATCTACAACAAATTGTATATTTTCTCTCCATGCAAAGGTCAGAATTTCCTTTATAAACATTTAACATAACAATCCTATTAATGCTATTAATTGTAGTGTGGGTGAGAATCAGAGCTTCTCAAGCCACTCACAAAATAGTGTTGGAATATTTGTAAAAGAAAGTTCCTAGCATCCCGCCTGTAGAGTGGGTAGCATCTTTAGTTAACACAACATAATCAATAACTTTAATGTTGTCATTACTTCAACAATATGATCATGCACTAAAACCAATACAACACAACATTTGTAGGTTCCACAACAATAGGATGAGGTCAAATTTCTACACCAATGAATCTTCGCAAATGAACTCACTGTATTAATAATTTTTATTGCTAGAATTGGTGGATCCATAGCAGTGTTTCTACAGTAATGGAATCTCAAAATGAAGTGGTTATAACTCATAGATATGTAGCTTTGGTTCCGCAACAATAAAGACCAATAAGTTGGAACCTATATCTGTAGCACCTATATAGCGATCTATTGCACTTATTAAATATGCAAATTAAATACAATAGATAGAAAATCTATAGAATACATAAAAAAATATGTCAATGAAATCCCAAAATATCAATGAAAGAGTACATTTGAAAAAATATACCATCTTTGGTCACAAAAGGATCAATAATAATAACGAAAGGATGTAAAGATAAGGAAACAAGGTAAAAGGGCGACAAAATAGGGATTCATCATCTCCCACCCGACAAACTTAACAGTTACTCCGAATCAATTCAATATATGCATGAGTCCAATTAATGTTGCTTAAATTGTAGGAATGATGATCATCCTCGTAGTCTAGGTAATATCCTTTATTTATTTCAATCAATTTCCACTTGTACAATTATTGGTATTGTGGTGCGAGACACCAAATCAAATGAACGAAAAATCTTAGTCCTATCTAAGTGATTCCATATCTTCTTAAGCATGCTATGTATTTTTCAATTCTATTAATTGCTTCACTAAAATTTGGATAACCAAATGGATCGCTCTATCTCAATTATTTTTTCAAATAATATGATCTATGGCCACAAGCCAACAAAGCTTCTAGCCTCATATGGCTAATCCTATGCTAACAATATACTATAGCATCTTATTGGGTCTCATTGATGAATTGCTCCCATTGTGGTGCATTCAACAAGTTGTAATGTTTTCCTAGCACTAATTGTGTGTTTTAACGTTACCTCTCACTCATAAGCCACAAATTTTCTCATTATGTTCAATAGATTCTTGTGCCATATTCCATTGTAATCTTCTATCATGGAACAACAATATTTCATAGTATAGTTCACACATTAAATGTTTTTTTTCCTAGTTGCATGCATCAAATTCTTTTAAAGAGAACATAGTAGTCCTAAAGTCTCTTGGTTGCACATTAACTAATGCCTTTAACTAGAACATAAAGTTTATCTCCTGTAAATATACTATATATACTAGTGAATTCCACCTACAACTAAGCATTGCATAAGCCAAATTATTCCTTCGCTTCTTTTCATTATTTATCTTTCTCGTCCCATTTTTTACTCGAGGATTCTTTGTCTATCATCCCTGCATTTTTCCCACTTAATTTTGTCCACAACATAGAATTCTACCCATTGTTTCTCATTGTGTGATTGGTATGCCTATATTCTTCTAGTGGGACCAAGCCCTTTCTAGGAGACAATGTTATAGATTTCCACTTAATAACCTTAGCTTTCAATTTGACTATTTCAAGAAAACTAATGTCTTTAGATTCTTTTGTTTGGACTCCTAACAATTGAATAGCAAGTTAGGTAGCTATGATTGCCATGACAAGTTATACAACATAGTATTTAGTTATATCTTTAGCAAAAAAACACTAGCATTATGTGTTTCCATAGATTTAACAGTTGCTTTCATAGCAACTTGTGTAGACATGCTTCCTCTAGAGCCATAACGAGATCAACGTCAATTTGATTTATAAGATTATTAGCATAATTAATAAATTCATCTAGAATCTCTATAGAGACTGGTGATTGTTTTGTCAATAGGTTTCATGGAAATCTCCATTATCTCATTAGAGAGTTCAATGGAAATTTCAACATTAGTTTTTTGAAGTTCTATGGTAGCCTTGGGGCCAAATTCGTATACTTCTTTTATGGTAGCATAATAAATAGTAAAACAAACATGTGGCATGGGATCAGCTGCAATATATTTTACAATGGCAGTAGAATTTATAACTTATGACAACCTCATATACAGAATTAGTAGCAATAGCATTAGACATAATAACTTAACCATCAACAAACCTAGCAACAATGGTAATTTTAGGAATAAGATCAACAATAGGGTCAATAAACTAAGTGAAAACAATAGGTTTAGTAGCATGCTCAGACTCATCAATAGGTTTAGTAAGAAAAGTAGCAATATCCATAAGATCATAAAGAACTTTTTTCTTTCATCAACTTGGTCACATTCATGTAGAGTAGAAGGTGACCAGGCACATGCCTCAAGGGATTGAACCAAGGTGTTCCATCCTAGCTGAAATGTATGTGTCTTTTCAAATTTCTTTTGTTGCCATCCAAATTGTAATGCAAATGCTAATTCTTTCCTTTAATTTATGATTAAATTCAACATTGTGCTATAAGAAGATTGCATATGATACTTGGTACGACATTGATCGTCTTGATTTTTGACTTGGATACTTCGGGTATCACCAAAGTCTAGATTGCATGTTCTTCAACATTCTCTGGAAATTTATGTGTAAGACTTTAAATAATATCTTCAAGCTCAGCATGTTCCTACAGAGGAGGAAGAAATTTTGCAACAAATTTTTATGTAGCCTTTTATTTCATTATGATTTTTCTGTAACAGTAATGACGTATTCAATAGTAAACATGGTTTTCATTCTTTTAGGTTGAGTTGGAAGGAAAACTTCCTTGGACTTCCTACTTTTTCTTCTCAAGTTCCTCCCATCAATCCTAGGAGTTTCTTCTATGAATGGACATATTATGACTTCAAAACCTACCTGATTTCCCCTTATAGTTTGGACTTCATGTTCTTCCTCTCCATGAACTTCTTGAACCTCCCCTTCATTTTTTCATCTCCTATTCTATTAACTATTATTTATGTTCTTCTTCCATATGTTCTTGTGCTACATGTGCTTCTAATACCATCTAAGAATCTTGCAAAAGAATTTCCTAGGTATGGTTTGTTACGGAAAGAGCATCAATAAAAATAAACTTTATTAAACCATGATGGGTAACACTAGTAATAGGGTTCTAGCTCCCCTTGACATTCCAATCCATCAGTTGGAGAGACCATAAAAAAAAAGTAAGGCATATTTACCAGATTCTGATACCTTTGACGGTTCAAAATCTTGAAATGGTAGGTGAACAAGAGGCTATAGCAACCTTCGCAAGTGACGAATTTTTTCAAAAAGTATGTAATATTGTTCTATTGTCTTCATAAAGAGGCTCTCCTCACCCCCTTTCCCTCATTTTCAACCCTTTCATCTCCAACAAGAAATTTATTTCACCCCTAATTAATGATCGCCATACATTAAAACCATCTTTTGCTAGTTTTGGGTAATCCTATTACCCTAGTTATATTTTTCTCTATGACTCTAATGCATAGACCTCACACCACAACGATGGACACCCAAAAACATTGACCAAACTCCAATGCAATAGCAATCTTAAACCATTGCAGATACTTGAAATAAACTAACCAACATGCATCTATGAATACTTGAATAACCTATAGATGACTATGTAATTGAGCCAATGTGATGGGCCCATTTCAATTTCCAATTCCACCCATGATGCCCCTGGAGTGGTAGTACAAAGTTGTCGCAAGTTGAGTAACAGCAAAGATGAACAACAAAAATTGTAATTGCATGCAATAGTAGGGAAGTTTCGAATTTTGGAACAATAATAAAGGTAGTGAATGACAAATTGATATCGAGAATGGGTGAAATTGGAAAAATCATGGCTACTTAAATATAATTATGAATGATGGAGATATGCATATTGATGGCAGAAAATTAGAGTAGATGGTGGCGGAAACATATCACACATGCCACCAATGACTAGATGTCCTTTCCTCCAAGTGAAGTGACCAACTAGTTGTGATATGATGGAACAAAAGTTGGGTACGAGCTAGTACTACTCATACATATATGTCGTATTCTACAAAAACTAAAAATGTAGAGTTGTGTAACCTTGTACTTACCTATAGGTTGTGACATGATGGCAACATTTAAAGTCATAAGATGGATCATTGGATGGCACTCACACAAAGTAGCAACAAACATGAAATGGCATAGATCACATAGATTAGCAGTAAGCAACAAGACAAAATGTAAGAATGATGATCCACAACAATTAGCAAGGTGATCATGGTGTAAGGGTTTCTATGTATATAGGTTTCTAAATATAATGTGGCATATCTAAATAATATGGTATCATCACAAGGAGTGCCATAGGTACATAAAAGGTTAGAATATAGTTTGGGAGAAAATATGCTCTTCTTTCTCATTCACTAGTGAAATTCTTGTGCTCACTACCATTTTACTTCAAATTAAACAATTTATTTTGACAAAGCAGTTACATGATGATTCTCCTTTATCATATGTTCACAACGCCTACAACTTGCTTAGTATAAAGAAGTATAAAGGGAGTCAAAAGAGTTGTCATGCTTCCACAAGGTGGAACATAATGGGAAATAATATAATGACTTGAAAGAGTTGTGGTTGTCACCCTGCATAGCTAACTAAAAATATTTTCATGCCAATGAAATTTAGGCTCGTTGGACTCATTTTATACAAGGAATCCAAATATGTACTAAAAAATGACATGCAATACCTAGAACTATAACTACTAAAAACAAAAACATCATGCATGTCATCAATAAAAGGCTCATTGGAATTGTGAGCTCACAAGGGGATTTCAAATATGTGAGCTCTTTATAAGTCCATCAACTATCACATAATGACATGAGTGCATTAACAATTATAAAGACTCCATGGAGAATTGATAGTTGATACACTTATAAAGACAAGTTAGAAAGCTTATGACTCTAACTTCTCAATAGAAAGGAAGTTCGAAATCTCCCCTATAGTTGAGAGGGAGTAAAGGAGTCTCCTTAAATAGAAGCAAGGATCTATTCCTTGAATTAAGTGGGAATAGGGATCTCCTCTCTGGTTGAGAGGGAGTGATGATAATCATCACATTTGTATTCTCTTCTTCATGTGTCATGCACTTGACCAGGACTAACAGTCGTAAGTCTAACTGAAGGCCATGGAGGGAGAATGGTTAAAGGAGGATTGGATAAGCATCTTTGATTCCTTGAAGATAGGAAATGGACCGACACTCTCTGAGGATTGGACAAGTAGCCAAGACAAGAGTGGTCGAAGAGAACCGACATTATTTGAGGATTGGGAATCCAAGATAAGAATAGTCCTTAAAGGACATACCTAGTGAACATCATATGGGGTATGTACCTTGAAGAGGTAGTGTCGTATCTCACGTAAATCCTCCCAGTACTATGGTCTTGTATAAGAAAGAGCTTTTCAAAGTGAAACCCTAACTATGTTGACAATGTTGGTCATGATGTTGATGCTTAAAGATGGCTTACCAATCTGAGTCTTCTTATGAGAACTCTTCAATTTGAGAATAACCTTGTACCGGGTGTACAATTATGAATACCTCCCTAGTTAAGAGGGGGTGTTGGAAAATGTAACTAGTTTCAGCCTTCATAATTGTCAATGTACTCATGTCATTATGTATATCTTATGCCACAAGAAAAAGAAGAAAGAAAAATATTATTTTTAAGCATGGGTTTCATTCTCAATTTTGATGGGCATCTAGGTAAGGCATGTTCTTAATGCTTCTAGGGTTTGTCATATCAAAAGAAATTTTTTCTTGAGTCAAGAGAGTCCTTGTTAATTGTATAAGACCATATTGGAAAAGTTGTATCATCTAAAAGATATTGATGGAGTCTAGAAAGTTCTACAAACCACCTAGCACAAGTTGGCCCTACCAGCAAGAAGTCAGCCTAAAGGATGGTATTCGAACCCCTCATATGTGTATAAATTGAAGCAGTGTTGACCTCATTTAGCACCAATTCAATCTCTCTCAAGAAGAAGTTCGATCTGAAGCTAGGGACAAGAAGAAAGCAAGACGGAGGTCTAGGAAGCAAAGAGAAACCAAGAAGAAGAAAGAAAGTTTGTTTTTAGGCTATTTTCTCTCACACGTGCGAAGAAGCTAGGGTTTCTGCAACAACTGAAGGGCCAAAGTTGCAGGTCGAAATTGGGGCTGAAGTTGAAGTTGGAAGCTGGCTGATGCAGGATTGACTCTTGTTGTCTTGGTTGATCTTTGACCTATTTGGGAGGGCTTCTTGGAGGACTGATTTGGCACTTGGAGGAGGACTTGGTCTAGGGTTTTGGGTCTTGGTTTTCTCATTTTAAGAAGATTCTATAAGAAGAGAAGAGATTATTTCCGGGTTTTCCCCTTGGAGGGGTTTTTCCTTGGCTTGGAGCCCAAGACTTGTGTCCATTGTCTTTATTGTTTTTGCACTTGATAATTGTTTGATGAAAAGATCTAATAAAGAAACACAAAAAGATAAATAAAGTTCACAAGCAATTATTAAGGTAAAAGAGAAATTGAATTAATAGTTGCCCTACTGCATTCTCCCCCATTGTTGACATCGTCCCCCATGGTTGACATCGTCATATAGAATCCTATTGGTTCTTGTAAAGTTGATAATTGTTGTAATTTTTTGTTTTAAGACCCATTTTTTACCTTAAAATTTATCTAATTTTAGATGGTTCACAAAAGCAAGAAATATGACTGTATATACTATATCAGACAAAAACAGTAAAGTGCATGGGAGAAAAAAAAATTTGTGTGAATGGATGTTTTTTGAATTAATACTGCAAATGAAACTCAGGGGAAACTCGTCATCCAAGGAACTATTCTCGCCAGGATTTGAACCTGGTCCATGAACTTGGAAATACACCATCTCAACCACATAACTGTAGCCTGACAGAAAAGGGAACATTGTTCCAGTATTGTATAATCGGCTCCTAGTTGAAATTTGAAATCATCGATTATGCATGATAAATAACATTACTAAAATGCTACTTTACACGTTCAGTTTTCTGCTTTCCCACCTACATTACTAAAATGCTACTTTACATATTCAGTTTTCTGCTTTCCCACCAACTGATAACAGTCAAATAGACCGATAAAAGGCTCAATTGCTAGTCTAGCACAACGGACTTCAAAAGTAATACAGCCACTATAGTCATGTTTTCCAACTGCTGAGTCTGATTTCAGACATTTAAATGTAGATTAATTACAGGGTGAAAGTACTTATTTTTTGGATAGCATTTAAAAAGAATAAATCAACCGTAGAATCATTTGGATAACCGGATAATAATCATAACCAATGCTCATTATTAGTTCTATGATACTCCACAAATTACTAACTCATTATCCTTGGAGATAATCTATGGATTTACAAATTTAATGCTGATATTATTCTGCAGACCTTCTGCCAAGAACAAAACTGGCAAGTGCAATTCAAGAATGCAAAGCTTATGACATTACATCCTAAGATTATCACATAAATCTCAAACACCTGCATGGTTGGCATTTCTATGCCTCTGAATGCCCTAAAACTTATTGATGGAAACAATCCCTCATCCATAGATGCAATCATTGTATAGTATTCACCTGTTCATTTCATATATTCCAGAACATCTCGGCTAATTTGTTCAAGAAAGGAAACAAAACCCATCCCATTACTCAATCCTACTCCATCAACATCCTGTTCCTCAATAAGATACTGCTCAAAGGGTTCAGCATTATCATGGCCGCTACGAATCAAAAGAAGTTTGGGTGTGATACTTCTTTCTTGCTTCAGCTTGTTAATTATAGCTCGTAAAAGACCTGTTGACATAATGGTCACGAGGTAAGTCAGGTGTAAACACTGGTACATGGAAGCCATAGCATGGGAGAGTAAAATAAATGCTCTCACAACATTTCTGTTAACAAGAGATCACAATTACAAATTTTTGGAATCAACAACCCTCACAGGAGAGAGATGTACTAAACAATATCATAAAATGGCCACCATGTTTGTTGCAACCCTGGCTTTGATGTGAAAGGAGAAAAAAGAGCAATTGATTAATGAAGCATTGCTAAAGCAGCCTTTAGATTTACTAATAGTAGCTCAATTGAGAAAAGGATTAAACTCTATGGTGAGACAGGGTCACTTCTTTTAAAAGATGTTTCCTCACAGTTAGGCATAGCTTAGAGTTAGGCACGTCCCACTATTGGCAATAGGATGATATCAACATGGTTGTGGTCAACCCAACGTGGGCAACTGTAGGTGGACATATAGAATAATACATCGGGTGACCTTGAGGACAGAGGCAAGACTAAAGCACGATAAATATGTCATTAAATTCCTTTGTTTTTATCATATCCCTTCCTTCTCTTCATTGCTCGGGTACAAGTATTGATTAGTACTTGAAACTGTTTAAACTCTAAATAAGGCAGCTAGCATGACGAGTGTGATTATCCCATTGCTTCCACTCTAATGTTTTGGGGCTTATTTCTGGTGAAATTTTACTTCAAAATTGGAACCACCCTCTTTTCTCATGGCAATGCCCATCTACGTGGAAGATTTTTAGAGATCATTACAGATAAATCTACATATTTTTGTGTTTTGTAGGTGACAAATTGCATTTTTGGGTCTACAATTAGATAGCATCATTCATATTTGTTGAGTTCCACTGATGTCCCATCATTTTGTCAAAATCTCTAGCAGTACACTAGATTGTTATATGTACTCATGCATTATTGGGACCATTTTGCATATAATTGTGTGGCTACTTATAGTTATCACTAAATTTCTAAGTTACATGACACGGTGAAATGGGTATGTGTTTATGAAATGGAAACACACTGGAAACATGGTATATATATATATATAGCACATTACATTGAAACTTGGAAAGAAATTATTATGAATAAATGAGCAAGAACATTTAAATGACAAGCAATGTTTTGTTGATTTTTGTGTAACTCAAGAAGTATTCCCGCATGTCTAAAGTCGACCCAATAAGAAGACAAGTCGGCCCAGAAAGAAGACAAGCCATCCAGCCAGTGAAGGGACATGTCCATTGGATTGTCACCCCCCTTGACATGTATAAATAAGTTGATGTGACGTCTCATTTGACCATCAAGCAAGATCAAGTCTTCATTTTAATCTTATCTCTCTTGGACAGCCGCACGTGTGAAGGAGGGCCAAGTTTGACTAGCGTTGAGCTGCTTGACCGAGATTTGACCAGACTGTTTGACCGAGAGTTGACTGCAGCTGTATGGATTCACACATGCAGATTTTACCACAGCACATTGACTGCAAGGCCAAAGTTGACCACAGGAATTCACTTTTTGACCACCATTGACATGCTGCTATTTTGGCAAGGCTTGACTAGTATTTTGACTTTGATATTGGCACAGATTTCTTGCTGAATTGCTAATTTGTAAACCTTGCTGAAGAATAATTTCTCCTAAGAAAATTTGTTGGGTTTTCCCCCAAGGTTGGGTTTCCCAGGGTAAAATCACTGTCTCTACTGTGCATGGTTGTCTTTTTCTGATCGTTTACTGTTTCCGCCACATTTACTATTGATATTTTCTAAGTATAATTATTCAATGATAGAAGTGGCATAACATATTATCTGGCAGAAATTTGTATTTTATTGTACTTGCTTGTCATAGAATTTCTTCAACATGGTATCAGAGCTTTGTTGAAAGATCAGCCATTGAAGTCAGCCTAAGAGACAATATTGAGCAGCTTGATTGGATTTTTGACCTCTTGTAAAAATGGTGCCAAGTCTCAGAGTAGAAGACAGGTTGGATGGTGCTACAAATTTCAGATCTTGGAAGACCAAGATACTCCTTGTCTTGGAAGAAAATGAGTTTCAAGATCATCTGAAGGAAGTCATTCCAGACCCAGGGGAGCTGAGGAGAAAGCCAAAAATAATGTTGAAATTTGGGCAGCTTCAGGATGAATTTCCCCAAAGGGAAACACAGCTACCCCAAGGAAGAATTAAAGTTGGTTAAAGAAAATTATTATTTGGAGAGAAATGTTTCAGATTATCCAGAGTGTTGAAAGACATTTGACGACGTTTCGAATCCCAACGGGGATCCATCTTCAGGACAGAAATTTGAAGAATGCTTGAAAGAGGGACCAAACCATTAATAAATAGTAGAAGAATTATTATTAATATGTTTATGGCACTCCTCCTTGATATATTATTTGATAACAATCTTGGGCAAGCAATTATCTGTTAAATGTATTGAAAGCAATTTCGAATTTGAAATTCCCTCCATAAATCGGCCTCAAACATCAAGTTGGCTCACCCTAAGACGTAACTTTTTTGCATGGTCAAACATCTATATATTGGCACTAGTTCTTCCTTATTTGGCATGCAAAAACATTTGAATTACTGTATGGTTTGTCAATCTATGTCCATGGCTCAATTCGTATGTCTGTGGCACATTATTAACTGTGGATCTTTGTTGTGCCTCTCACATTCTATGGCTTTACATCTGAGGCTCTGTTCTCGCACTCTGTGGCTCAAATCCCACTTCACAGTGGCACATAATCAACAGCGGCTCGGTAGCATACTATACTGAGGCTCGTATATATCACTTTGGCTCGTTATTTTTTTTGGCTTGTCTGTGGCTCGCATCTGTATCTTTGTTATGGCTCATTGTAGCTCGCTATGTATCTATGCAGCTTACCTTCCTGGCTTGTTTTATGTATCATCTACGGTATGCACTCTTGCTATGGCTCACATCTCTTTACACTATTGTATGGTTTTGTTGTTTGGAAATGGTTATAACAGTCACACCTTGGATGGAAATTAACAGAGTAAACTTTGACATGATATAACCTAGTATACCAGTAATGTGGAATATGTATATAACAATGACGTTGATATCGCAATAATTCATGATGGCAGTATGATATGATGACAGTGATTATGTTTGTATGGTTGTAACATTGAATCAGTGACAATGATATGATTTGGCAACAACCTATTATATGACAGTACCCTTGTGACATGATGGATGGCAGTGACCTTGTAACAAGGTGACCTTGCTATTATGATATATAGATATATGACGATTGTGAACTTATATGACAGTGACTTATATATAGATAACCTTGATGGTCGATAGTTACAGTAACCCTAGATATGGCAGTGAACTATTATGATAGTGACAATAACCTTATATGGCAATAAACTCATGATAGTGACTTTGGTACAGAACAATGATCTACATGTATGGCAGTTACCTCGTTCTATGGAAGAGAAATTGATGAATGACATGGAAGTGACCTTGTTGACGACCATCAGTGGCAGTGATAGTGACAGTACCCTGGATATGGCAGGAACTCTCTTGGAATTGTTTCATACAGTTCACAAAGGAAGTTGTGAAGCATCTTGAGTTAGCCCTACAAGGCCTGATGTGATTATTGTATCTAATTCTCATTGTACTTTGTATCTCAGCTGAACAATTGATGAATATCTAATAGAAGAAGAATTTGGTTGGGTTTTCCCCCTTGTGGGGTTTTGCCCTGGTTTCTCACCTAACTTCTAGTGTCTCTATTGTGAATGTTTTTCTTTAGTTGTTCTTTACTATTCAGTTGCATTGTAGAAGTTTATTGTTCTCTCTACATAATTACCAGTGTTGATATAATATTATGGGGTGAATGTCATGTGTAAATGACGAAAAAAATTGAAAATGCAATTATCTTCAGCAGAGAACAATCTAGCCCTAAAAATTAATATATAAGAAGAATGAATCCAAGGATAAGCGAATCTTGATAGATTCCATAAAGGACCACTTGATTCCTCATGTTGTTGAGTTGAAGACTGCCAAAGAAGTGTATAATGCTTTGGTAGGATTATACAAGAGTAGCAACACCAGCAAGAAATTAACCTTGAGGCAGCAATTCCATAGTGTCATGATGACTAGATCTAATTTTGTTGTCTCTTATCTTATTAGAATCTCTCAGTTGAGAGATGTGTTGATTTTTGGTAGCTACAGTCGGTATTCATGTTGGCCCTAAGAGGAAATAAAAAAGAAGAAATTTAAAATTTAAATTTTGAATTTAATTTGCCTCCAAAAGTAAAGTCATCCCAGCATAAGGACAGGTCAGCCCAGCCAAAGGGACATGCCCCTTGGGCACCATAAGGTCACTATAAAAGGAGCATTAGACCTCTTCTCTTGTGACAACTTCAAATTATCAATAATATCTTCTACAAGTTTGTTCACACATGCAAAGGAAGAAGTCTTTTGAGGTTTAGTCAAGCTTGTGGAGATATGTTTGACCTGCTTTGATCAGAATATTTTGAGGTTTTCTGAGGCAGGATTACTAAGCTTTCTGAGACAGGTTGACCGAACTTTCTAAGACAGAGTTTAACCTACATTGACCAAAATTTCCCTGTGATGTGTTGATCAAGTTCTCTACAAAGTTGACCAAAGCTATTTCTGGCAGTTCGACCACAGTTGACTGAATTCTTGAGGCACTTGCAAGAGGCCGAAATTCGGTCTATTTGACTCTAAGTCGAAATTGTAGAAGGCCAAAATTAGGTCAGTTTGACCAGGTTTGACCTATGTTAGATTGATGGTCTAGCTTGACCAAATTTGATATGGAAAAATCAAATTGTACTTTTGTTGAACTGAACTATTTCTTCTAGAAAAGATTGTTGGGTTTTCTCCCGAGTTGGGTTTTCCCAATTGAAAATTTGTCTCTTTGTGTGTTTGGTTGTCTCTTTATGATCTTATTGTCATTATTGCATTATTGTTGAGATTTTCTATGTATAATTTCTTAATGAGGAATGTGACATAAGTGAACTTGGCTAAATAAATCATTGGAAGGTAATTATCAGTTTAGAAGATCAGATTTCTCCTATAAAATCAACTGGTATCAAAGCCTAGGTAAAAGAGAAGCCATTGAAGCTAGTCCAAGAAGAGAAGACAAGTTAGAGGTCTGGTTCTGTCATTCTGTCTTGAAAGGCCGAGTATGTCGTGTTGAGAAATCACTAGGGCAGCAATTAGGGTTGATTTGTCTTTACTTTGATAATGGTTTGTGATTATATGTTGGCTTCTTATTACATTTAATATGTTTTGTTCATCAAAAAATTACCAAAAACCATAAACCATGAAGATCACTAAAAGAAAATGAACACAAGATGTAGGCCCCAAGCCAGGGCAAAACCCCTCCAAGGGGGAAACCCATAAAACATCTTCTTATAGATGTTGAGAATTCAGTAGGGCAATGTTTAATTCAATTCTCTTACTTGATAACTACTTGTGTTATAATTTAGCTTCTTTCTCTTTGATTATTGTTATTACGATAAGCAATACATCAAACAGTTACCAAAACAATAAGAACAGTGACACAATATATAGGTTGCAAGCCAGGGCCAAAACCCCTCCTCTTGAGAGGAAAACCTGCAAATCTCTTCTTATAGATGCTTCAATTGAGAATTCCAAGACCCTTGACTAAAGACACTTGACACAAGATTACCTCCAAGACACTTGTCACTATCTCTTATACTTCTCGGTCTTCACACTTTCGTCCTTCTTTCTTGCACTGTTTAGCACTGTCTCTAAGAGAGTCTTAGTCTCTTAATTTTGTAACCCTTGACACAGTCTTTTCGGCTTCGAACAGACTTGCTTTTCGGTCTCCAAATACCTCCTTGCTTCGGTCACCTTCCAGCATTGTTTTGCACTAGATCATACCCTTTAACTGAACTAAAGTAATCATGAAATCTTCTTCGGCCTTCGCTGAGATTGCAGTGGTAATATAACAAACTTAATCCAAACTTTATGAGAACCTTTATGCACTTGTTTGTGACCTTCTACTTCACTGTATAACCCTTAACACTTTCACACTGAGATCTGCACTGATGACCGAGATGGATGGTGAAACAAGGAGGTCGAGTTACCCTTTATATACTGCCTCATCTTTGTTATCTAGGCCGACATGATCATGGAGGTAGGCCGACTTCTTCATAAGGAGAATATAGTTCATCTTTTGGCCGACTATAAGAGGCATAGTGACAAGTATCTTGGAGTGTCTTTTAGAAAATTGACGTGTCTTTTACATGTGTAACGTGACTTCATATACATGACTCTTAATTATATTTATGACTAGATGACAAATCCTCAAAGACATCAAGAAGCAGTCTAAGACCTATAATAAAACTTCTTGCTCATGAAACCCATGAAGCAAGTAACATAATACATTTATTATTCTGTCTTCTTCATTTTCATAAAATCATAATTACAAGTCATTATGAAGATCGCACCTAGTTACACTTTTTCAACACTCCCTCTTAATTAGGGAGGTATTCATAATGGTACATGGTCATTCTCAATCTGAAGAGATCTCATAAGAAGAGTTGGATTTGTAACCCATCTATTTCTAGCATCATATCAATCCAGCATTGTTACATAGCAAGGCCTTGACTAACAGCTCCATCACATTACGAGACCATAAGCTACAATGTTGGTGAGACCAATGACTATAGACACCATCATCATTGTCTCCAAGGTACATACTCCACCCGAGTATTCACCAAGTATGACCTCATAGTACTATTCTTATCGGGATAGCTAATCCTCAAAGAATATTCGTCCTCAACTACTCTTATCGGAACATCTTATCACATTCTCAAAGAGTATCGGATGTCAGATGGTTACCAAATCCCAAAATACTTTATTCTTTCTTCCAATGAAGACAAGAATGTGTGTCTATTTCTCCCTCTCACATAGGGAAGATACATCCACCAAACCAAGCTTGTCTCTTAGATACACAAGTTTCTTGTTTGGAAGTGATTTTGTCAATATATCAACTACCTGTTCATTAGTGGAAATATATTGAAGTTGCAGCACACAATTTTGTGCTAGTTCTCTAACATATTGATACTTGTTGTTGATGTTCTTTGTCTTTCCATGAAATATTGGATCTTCAAACAAACGTATACAACTGGTGTTATCAAATAGTATCATTGTAGGGTTCATCGGTCCTTCAAATAAGTCGGATAACAGCTTCCTCAACTAGACCGCTTCTTTTCCTACTTCACAGGTTGGAAAATATTCAACCTCAGCACTACTCAAAGCAATAGTGTCTTGCTTTCTACTTATCCATGAGAGTATAATGAGACCATAGAGGATCCCAAACTGAAGCATCCTCTGGTAGTGCTCCTTCCATCTTGATTGTTGCCTCCCCAATCGGAATCTATATATCCAATTAGTTGGACATCATTCCTTCTATTATACTTTAGACAGTAGTTGACGGTTCCTTGAAGATATCTTAGAATGTGTTTTGCTGCTATCCAATGATCCTTCTTCAGTTCCAGTTGGAACTGACTGAGAATACTTAACTGCAAAACATATGTCTGGTCGGGTGTTTACTAAATACATCAGTGAGCCACTCAATTGTCTATATTTGGAAGGATCCACGGGGCTTGAATCAAAACTCCCAAGTCTCTTCAAGTTTGCGATCATCGGGGTGGTCATAGGTTTGCAATCCATCATGTCAAACCTCTTCAACATCTTGATCACATACTTTCCTTGACCTAAATAGATTTCATCAAGCCAAGATCCGTCATATCAAATTCAGTTGCTAGTTGTTTCTTGCATTCTTTGATTCGTCCTTCTATACCTGTCAAGAGAATATCATCTACATATAGAAGAATAATTACCGGCTCACCCTTTTCCGCTTCGATATTTAAGTTTGAGTTAGCAGAAATTTTCTTGAAGCCTAGCCTTCAAAGATATGCATCCATCCTAGCATACCACGCCCTTGGTGCCTGCTTTAGGCCATACAGTGCTTTCTTTAACCTACACACATATGCCTTTCTATCCTTGTCTTCAAATCCCAAGGGTTGTTCTATGTAGACTTCTTCATCAATTGTGCCATTCAGAAATGCAGTCTTGACATCCATTTGATGGATGTTCCATCCCATTGATGTTGCTGGAGAAATTAGTGATCGAATTATTGTATACCTTGCGGTAGGAGCAAACGTTTCTTCATAATCAATGCCTTCAAGTTGAGAGAAACCTCTGGCCACAAATCTTGCTTTATATTTATCTGTACTTCCATCAAAAGCATGTTTGATCTTATAGATCCACTTGGAAGTAACCGCAGATATCTCTTCGGGCCTAGGTACGATCTCCCATACACCATTCTTCATGATAAATTGGCATTCTGCATTTATGGCATTCTTCCATTCGGGATTTTGTACTGCTTCTTCAAAAGTGGATGGTTATGATTCTATAAGTTTTTTCATGTATGCAGCATACCCAAAGTATTTCTTGGGCTTCTTATTTTCTCTAATGTTCCCTTTGCAGCTCCATGACCTTCCGCATCAAGTAGTATGGATTTCAACCAATTAGGTCTTTTATCTTGTTTCAAGAATGACCACTGGTTGAATGGGTTCACTGGGACCTTCTTCTTCATGGTGAGATTCCTCTACTTCTTGGTTCACTTCTTCCTCAAATATTGATAGGTCTTCATCATCAGAATCTATGGAAAGATCTTTTGATTTCTTGAATGCTACACTTTCATCCAATATGACATCACGACTAACTTCTAAGTGATGGCCATCCTTCGTGTAGATTCTATATGCTTTTGATGAGTTGCTATATCCAACAATAATTCCTTTCATCCTTGAAGGATCCAATTTTTTTCTCTTTTCCTTTGGTATATGCATAAATACAAGACACCCAAAGATTCAGAGATGATCTATAGATGACTTCTTTCCGGTGAATACTTCTTTTGGAGTTTTATTATCTAGAGATCTGTGAGGACATCTATTTTGTATATAGGCTGCAATTTTAGTTGCTACTCCCCATAGGAACTTTGGTAGATCTTGATTATGAAGCATTGCCTTTACGCTTTCTTCAATGGATCTATTCTTTCTTTCTGCAACACCATTTCGTTCGGGATAATATCGAACTATCAGCTCCCTCTTAATCCCTGACTCCTTACAGAATGTTATGATCTCCTTGGATGTATATTCTCCTCCATTATCAGATCTATGGACTTTGATCTTTCTTTTTGTAAGATTTTTGAGTTCAAATTTGAATTCTTGAAATTTTGTGAAAACTTCATCCTTGGTTTCTAATAGATAAACCTAGGTCTTCCTTGAATGATCATCTATGAAGGTGACATAATATTGATGACCTCCAAGAGATTTTGGAGTCATAGGTCCACACACATCAGAGTGGATGAGATCCAAAATATCTTTTAACGATGAAGCACTGCTTCCAAATGGCCTCTTGACAGTCTTGCTCAATGCACATCCCTTGCAGACACCTTCATGGTCTTCCTTAATATTTGGGATTCCATCTACAATGGAACATAGAGAGTGAAGTATTTTGAAATGGAGATGACTAAATCTTCGATGCCATAGTTCACAGGGACTGATTTCAACGTGAACTAGGGCTTGCGCTAAAGGGGATAACAATTTGTAGAGCCTTCCTTCTCGAATGCCAATAACTTTGGCTTGATTTATATTTGAGTCTTTTCCCCAAACAACAACCTTTCCATCAATGAACGCTACTCTATCACCTTTGTCTTCTAAACTTGAAATTGAAAGCAAGTTCTTATGCAAATTTGGAACAAATAGACTATTGTTGAGGTGGATATTTCTTCTGTCTTCAAGCTTGATTGTTGTAGATCCTATGCCTTTTACAAGATAGTTGTTGTTGTCTCCAAGTTCCACAGAACAAGTGGATTTTCCCTTTGCTAGAGTCTTTAATTGTTTTGAGTGACCGGTCATATGTCTTGAAGCACCATTGGCAATTACCCAAATGTCTTCTTCTTGAAATGTACCGGAGAGGGCTGAGAAAAGACCTTAATCTTTTATGATTGATACTTCCTTGGAAGAGAATAAGAGATTCCAAATCTTCTTGAAACCTTTCTTGAGATGGCTTGCAATCTTCTTGATGACTTCCATGATGCCCTTGAATGACCTTAGTTCTGATACCAATTTGAGAATTTGGTAGGGAAATGTTTAATTCAATTCTCTTACTTGATAGTTGTTTGTGTTGTACTTTAGCTTCTCTCTTTGATTAATGTTATTACGATAAGCAATACATCAAATAGTTACCAAAACAATAAGAACAGTGACACAATATGTAGGCTGCAAGCCAGGGCCAAAACCCCTCCTCTTGAGGGGAAAACCCGCAAATCTCTTCTTATATATGCTTCAATTGAGAATTCCAAGACCTTTGACTAAAGAAACTTGACACAAGATTACCTCCAAGACACTTGTCACTATCTCTTATACTTCTCGATCTTCACACGTTCGTCCTTATTTCTTGCATTGTTCAGCACTGTCACTAAGAGAGTCTTAGTCTCTTAATTTTGTAACCCTTGACACAGTCTTTTCGGCTTCCAACAGACTTCCTTTTCAGTCTCCAAATGCCTACTTGCTTCGGTCACCTTCCAGCACTATTCTGCACTAGATTATACCCTTTAACTAAACTGAAGTAGTCCTCAAATCTTCTTTGGCCTTCGCTGAGATTGCAGTGGTAATATAACAGACTTAATCCAAACTTCATGAGAACCTTTACGCACTTGTTTGTGACCCTCTACTTCACTGTATAACCCTTAACACTTTCACACTAAGATCTACACTAACTATTGCAGAGATGACCGAGATGGATGGTGAAACAAGGAGGTCGATTCACCCTTTATATAGTGACTCATCTTTGCTATCTAGGTCGACATGATCATGGAGGTAGGTCGACTTCTTCATAAGGATAATATAGTTCATCTTTTCGCCAACTATAAGGGGCATAGTGACAAGTATCTTGGAGTGTATCTTTTACATAATTGACATATCTTTTACATGTGTAATGTGACTTCATATACATGACTCTTAATTATATTTAGGACTAGATGACAAATCCTAAAAGATATCAAGAAGTCTTTGACCTAGAATAAAAATTCTTACACATGAAACCCATGAAGCAAGTAACATAATACATTTATTATTCTTTTTCTTCATTTTCATAAAATCATAATTACAATTCATTATGAAGACCGCACCTAGTTACACTTTTTCAACAATAGAATCAGATCAAAGTGAGAATTCCAAGACCCAAACACTAAGACCAAGACCTCCCACAAGACCCAAGTCAGCCCTCCTTTCAAGCTTCTCCAACAAGTCAAAGTCAAATCTACTCAATAGTAGTCAATGCCTTCAAAACTCGGTCAAACTGCATATTTTCAACCCTTGCAACTGTTTCAGAATTTTGCACCTATCAGAGAATTATGGCTTATTTATTCCTCCTTTGACCTTTGCTCTCTCTCCTTTGGCTTTTGCTTCTTGACTTTTTTGTTAGTTCTCTCTCTTCTTGACACAGAAATTGAACTTGCTTGACATGCTCCAAATGAGGTCGAGTTGTCTTCTATTTATACACACCCAGGTGGTCGAATGGATCACTTCTAGGGCCGACTTGGCCTTGTGGGGACAAAATTGACATTTTTGACTCAAATAAAATTATTTTTACACTTTATTTTCAAAGTCCAAATGGGATTTGACTTTAATACAATAATTTGACTTATGACAAATATTCCTTTGACTCAATAAAGCCTAGAAGCATGAAGAACATGCTTGACCTAATTAACAAATTGACTTGAGCATGAAACCCATGCTGGAAAAATAAATTTATTTTTCTTTCTTTTTGTCTTAACATAAAATATACAATGACAATTATGAAGACCAAACCTAGTTACATGTTTCAACGTGTCATCTGTTGGATAGGAGGTTGGAATAATGTTGGTCAAATTACACTTGTAATTTGTTGTATAAAAGAAGGGAGGGTTGAAGCCCTATAAGAAGGATGTTAAGCCTCGGATCTATCAGTAAGAATAGGTCAAAGACGCTATGGTTTGTGTACAAGCCTCTGTGATGTTAGAAAATGTAAAGTGGCAGCTTATTAAACTTATTTTCGTTAACCTTGATATTTGCTTGTGAATCTTAGTTATCTTCTTTATGTTCCTTTATTTAGATCTTTTCATCAAACAATATCAAGAAGCAATAACAACTAAGGGTTCACAAATGTATGCTCTCAGCCAAGGCAAAACCCTCCAAGGGGAAAACCTAGAAACTCTTCTCTTCTTAGAATCATCGGAGAGATCTTGATGATGCCCTTGAAAGATGTTCCCTAGGATTCGTCCATTAACGGCTTCCAAATTGATGCCTTGCAAATAGACTTCCTTTTTGCAAGATCAATACTCTCCTTGCAAGATGGATGTAGTTTTGATCTTATTTAATGTAGAAACCCTAGATTAGAAGCATCTTCTATGAACGAGCTTTTAACTAGATTCCTTCAAGAAACAATCTTCTTCTTTTAGGCCTTGAAAGCTTCCTATCCCTTGATCAACAATTATTTCTAGTGTCATTTCAGTTGCCTCCCTTGCTCACCTTAGCTCTGATACCATGTTAGAAAATGTAAAGTGGCAGCTTATTAAACTTATTTTCTTTAACCTTGATACTTGCTTGTGAATCTTAGTTATCTCCTTTATGTTCCTTTATTTGTATCTTTTCACCAAACAATAGCAAGAAGAAATAACAACAAAGGGGACACAAAAGTAGGCTCTCAGCCAGGGAAAAACCACTCCAAGGGGAAAACCGGAAACTCTTCTCTTCTTAGAATCTGCTTCAAATGAGAGACAAAGGCCTAACCCCTAGACCAAGTCTTTCTCGTAGTACCAAGCCAGCCCTTCCTCAAGTCCTTGAATCTGCACCAAATTGCTACACACTGCAAATTCGATCTGCTAGCTACAACACTGCTACTCGACCTGCAACTTTGTCTTGCAACTTCAGTCCTGCAGCTACTGTAGAAACCCTAATTTGCCCTCCTAGCACCTTCCAAGAGCAAGGCAACTCTTCCTAAGGTCAGCGAGGTCTAGAAGAGTTTCCTTCCTTCCAGATGCAACTCAACCCTGCAACTTCGGCCTCTTCCTGCAACCCAAAATTCCACGTGTGAGAGAGATAGGGCCCAAAAACCAAGAAATTATGTCCTCCTTTCTTGTCCTTCTCTCTCCTTCTTGCAACTACCTAGCTATAGATCGAACTCTTTCTTGTATATTTTACTTGTGAATGAGTGTGTCTCCAAATGCAGTCGAATTGCTATTTATATAGCCTTCTCAAGGGGTCGTATTCCCTCCCTTAGGCTGACTTGAGGATCCCATGGCCAACTTGTACTCTTGTAGATTCCAAGATTTTCTAGATTCAAAAATAATTATTTTTACAATTACAAATTTCCTGGAAGGGTCCTATAAACATGATGTTGACTCCTTTGACTCATGACAATAAATCTTAAGACCTAACAAACCCTAGAAGCACGAAGAACATGCTTTTACCTAAAAGACCATCAATAATGAGCATGAAATCCATGCTTTAATAATAATAATAATTTTCTTATCATTTTCTTGTTTTTTACATAGGATACATACTGAAATGAGTACAACAATTATGAAGACCGAAACTAGTTACATTTCTCAACATGTGAAAGGGTAAAAGCCCTACTTCAGGGCCAAAAAGACCTCAGTCAGATTGAAGGGAGGCCAAGAAGCCTTAGGTCATGAGTAGATAGACTTAAAAGAAGGGGCCTCAAATATCTGAGGATAGGTCGCATGCCTAGAAAGGACCGAGAGGCCTCAAACTCTTGAAGTAGAGTCGAGATGTCTCAAAGGCCAACAAAGGTGGGCATAGGTTGTTGATGATTTAGGATGTCTTATTTGACTAAGCATATTGCAGAAGATATTGGTCATACATGCATCTACTCAAGAAGACATGGGTTTGGTAAAGTACTGTATTTTTCAAATTCTGATGGTGAATTTTCTTATGATTTTTTAGGCATAATATTGATGTGCTAAGGCCTTGATCTAAGATGAAATTGTTAAAGGCTATTTAAGCTCTATTTGAAGAATGAATTATGGACTACAAAAAAGAACCAAGGTTAACCTAATTTGACAACGGAGCTAGGGCCGAGTTTGGTAGCAAAGAAATGGTGGACAAAGGAATTAATTAAGACCTATTTAAAACTTGTTGTGGAGCAGTTTAGGACCTGGTTTGGAGGACTAATAAGGTTGGGACAAAGTGCTCAAGGAAGAATTTTTTGTAGGACGTCCTATGAAGTGATCAATGGTCAAATTCCATTACAAAGAATTATTGATGCCATATCTGAGATAGTCTACAATATGTATGACTCAAGCATGTCAAATGATGTGATTTGAAACTATTAAGTATAGACACTAACGTACATTTGACATGGAATAGCTGCCCTGATTTTTTGGCCAAAGAGAAGTTGTAAATCTGAATCGTATACCTCACGATTCATCTATCAAGGAAGTTATTAAGGAAAAGGCTCACCTACTTTTTTTACTATAAAGCAATAAATTCCAGTAATGAGATTCACAGGTGGTCAATGATCTTCAAAAGTTTGAAATGATATAATGGGAATATTGCAATGGATCAATGTCAAATTCTTCTCAAGGGGCAATGATTGGCTCCATGGCTATAGCAGGATAATTTGTACATGACAAGTATCTTGGACTAGTAAAGGGTGTCGATGAAATTTGAAAACCCTAGAAGTCTAGAAGCATTTGACTTGTATTAAAGTCTTGATTCTAAGGGTTTGTGAAACCCTAGAGCGAGACCAAGAATGTTGATTAGTGGAGTTGTACTTCAAGATGTCTTAAGCTTGCTAGATAACTCAAGGATGAAGAAACCCTAACTCATTAAATTCATGCAAGGAAGGAAAGGAAAGCCACAGGCATTAGTAGTTGATAATGAAGATGAGGATTGACATTTCTAGCTTGATGAGATTGCAAACGAACTTCAATGATTTCTGCAAGAAGGCAAGGATCAATAGGGCGTTCACAATTCCCTACAATCCTCGATCAAAAGATAAATATTTCATATCTTTCTTCCTTGATTATTATTTTTATTTCTAGTAAGCCTCTTGTCTTTGTACCTTTTTCTTGCTTATAATTGTTTCTCCATTGGCCTCCTAATGAGGTTTGCAAGTTCATCGTGAAGGTTGCCAAGGCTTTGGCAGCAGATGGAAGCATCGAGAAGAACAAAGCAAAGTTTGTGGAAAGAGGATTCTCCCAAGATCAAGCATAAACTCAGTTAGAGTGATTTGTGTTCACGAGGGAGAAATTGTACTGACATCTAGAACTGTGCCAAATGATCGGAAGAGCTCCTAGTTCAAAGGGAGTAGGCGGGCTAGCAAGTTTGAAGAATGCCATAGTTACTTCCAAGTGGATCTACCAGATCAAGCATGCAGTAGATAGCAACATAAGGGAAGTGCAAAGCGAGATTCGTGAGGGCTCTCCCAAAAAGAAGGAGACGAGTATGAGGAGACATTTGCTCCAGCTGTTAGGTACACTTCCATTAGAATTTTTATTTCTATTGCTTCTGTTGCTGATTGAAGGTTACATCAGATGGAGGTAAAAACCGCTTTCCTCAATGGAGCAATTGAGGAAGAAGTGTACATAAAAATTCCTCAGAGATTTGAGGTACATGAGAAGAAGTCTCATGATTGCAGACTAAAGAAGGCTTCATACGATCACAAGCAAACACTTCAGTCTTGGTATTCTCAGATTGATGGATACCCGATGAGTCTTAGTTATTAAAAGTGAACCTATGATCTTGTTATTATATAACTCGTTTCAGACAAGACCATAAGGACTTACGTGACAGAGGGAGTAGTAATGGTAGAAGAATTTGCTTCCATAGAAGCAGTTAGGATTACCATAGGAACCTCTGCTTCAGAGGGAGTTGACCTCTGAGTTCGAGATGAAGGATCTAGATTCAATGCATTACTTCCTTGTTCAAAGGAAGTATACTATTGAGATCCTTCAAAGATTTGGGATGATGAACCATCATGTGATTGAGATGCTTAGTGACGGGAGATCTCTAAGAGCAATATGCCTTCTATGAGTGGGCAATGTCACAACAAATATGCTTCAGTGACTAGAAAGCAGTAGTGGCAGAGGGAGTAGCCATGATTGCCACAGCAAGATCCATTTTTGTGTCAAAGGGAGCACCTAGTTAAGGTGACCAGAAAGCAGCTATGGTGATGGATCAAGTGAAGGAAGACGACTCGTTTAACGTTGAGCCGAGGCATGCAGCACAACATGTGTTGAGGTACCAGCATGTTATAGTTGGATATGGATTGAGATATGCATCAAATGATGAAGTACAGTTGTTGTGATATATAGATTATGATTGAGTAGGGAGTGTCGAAAACAGGAAGAGCACATCAGGATGTTGCTTCAATTTGCGTTTAGCAAGAAGCAAACATCTGTCGCACTTAGCACTGCAGAGACTAAGTATATTATAGCCAGTTTAGCGAGTTGTGAAGCGATATGGCTTCAGAAGTTGCTCGCATGATTGTTTGATCAAGCGCAGGAGACAACCGTGATGACAGGTAGAAGCACAGTGAGTACCAGTATATCCAAGACATGGTACAGAAGGGAGTAGTGACGCTCCAATGCATTTCTACGAACAAACAGGATGCTGAAATTCTCACAGAGCCTCTGTCCCAAGGTGAAGTTTGTATACTTTAGGGACAAGCTTAGAGTAATTGAGAATGCTTCCCTCAATTAGAGGAAGTGTTGATGTTGTAGCATCAAAGGGCAGACGTTCTCCCTAGGTCAAAGGTACTGACCTAGTTGCCATGTAATGTGGATAGGGAGAATGGTCCAGAGATCATCAAGGCCCAGAACACTCCCCCAATCAGAAGGTTCTGACCATATTGCCAAGAGGTGCTTGGCTAATGGGTAGAGTGAGTGCAAGAATGGTCCAGAGAGCATCAAAGACTAGAGTGCTCCCTCAGTCAAAAGGTTCCAACCATATTGCCAAGAGGTACTTAGCTAGTGGTTAGAGTGAGTGCCTTTAGCATCGGGAAAGTGTATTACCATTCAATTGGCATGCAGGAATGGTAATTTCCAAGGGGTTCACCATTTTCAGTCAAAGGTATAGACCTTGCTCCAAGTGAGGACTTGTTGAGCCGGTGACCTTGCTCCAAGTGACGACCTGTTGAGCACAACGTTGATGCAAGATGCTTTCCACATGGTTCTAGATTAGAACATGAAGTCAATGGATACATTAACATAGCCAGCTCATTCAATCTTTCCTTTCGATGGAGAAATTGTTCAACAAATAAGAAATCTAACAAAGTCAAAGTTTAATACCTCCCTAGCTAAGAGGGAGAGTTGATTTTTGGTAGCTACGATCGGTATTCAAGTCAGCCCTAAAAGGAAATCAAAAACAAGAAATTTAAAATTTATATTTTGAATTTGATTTGCCTCCAAAAGTCAAGTTGGCCCAGCCAATGGGATGTGCCCCTTGGGCACCATAAGGTCACCATAAAAGGAGCACTTGACCTCCTCTATTGTGACAAATTTGGAGCATCAATAATATCTTCTACAAGTCTATTCACACGTGCAAAGGAAGGAGGAAATCTTTTGAGGTTTAGTCAAACTTGTGGAGGTCTATTTGACCTGCTTTGATCAAAATATTCAGAGGTTTTCTGAGGTGGGATTAAATGAGCTTTCTGAGGCAGGTTGACTGAAATTTCTAAGGCAAAGTTTGACCTGTGTTGACTGAAATTTCTCTATGATCTCTTGATCGAGCTTTTTGGGCAATTGGCCAAATCTATTTATGGCAATTTGACTACAATTGACTGAATTCCTAAGGCAGTTGTCGTAGGCCAAAATTCGGTCTATTTGACTCTGAGTTGACCAAAATGCAAAAGGCTGAAATTAGGTCAGTTTGACTCAAGGTTACTTGGGAGCGAGAGCAGGAGTGGGAGCGGGAGCGCCATTTTCAGAAGCTCCCAGTTTGGGAGCGTTTAGGGGAGCGTTTTTTTATAATATATATATTTTTATATTTTGATGCATGTGTGTCAACAAAAGCATGTAGAATGATGAACTAGACAATAAAAACATAAAAACATAGATTGAACCATATAACATCAATCATCTAGAAGTTATAATCTTCTAATCTAGAAGATTATGTTTCTAATCTAGAAGTTAGAAACATTCAACATATTGACTCTTGAGTCTCATGATTCATCAATCTTAAAGTTTCAAGCTTTCAAAATTCAATATATAAGATTTATCATCATCGATTCATTGATCACCATAGTTGTACTAGTAAGCTAAGTGTAACATTTACTAAAAAGAATATTTAACATGAAATGAAATGTTATAAAATGAAATGAAATGAAACAACTTTCAAATTTCATGAAGCATCATATTCATAATTCATAATGAGTTATAAACTTATAACTGTCAACTTCAAAGTTTCAAACTTCAAACTTAAATCGTCATATATTGTTTACAAAAAATATCAAAATAAATATGAAATAATCAAGTTTCAACAATTATAAAAAGTAAAATTACTAGAAACTAGAAAAGACTAGTAAATCTATTTTATCCACTGTTTGGCCTCTTGCCACGAGAAATGTCTAATTTTTGAAATTTGAGCAGATCGTGGTAATGGTAGTCTTCTAAGGCTTGGCCTTAATGCTTGTTGACATTGTCTTCCCTCGGAAAATATAATTAAAAAATGTGAATAATTTCTCTAGAAATGTTAAAGGGTATTTGTAAAGATGTAAGAATGAAGAATAATTTCTCTAGAAATGTTAAAGGGTATTTGTAAAGATGTAAGAATGAAGAGAAGATACTTTATGTCAAACAGCCACTTAAAGATAATGATCCAATAAAATATTTACACAAATTCCCAAGATGTAACCCAGAAGAAAATGAAAAAGCCTTAACCTGTGGTGTGTCTTGGATGAAATAATGTGCAAATTGTCAACCATAGAAATCTAGATGGTTGTAAAGATTTAAAAATCTTAAAAACGATGGCGTATTAATAAGCACTGAACACATTGAAAAAATCACATGATACATCTAGTTTTTGGAACACATCTAACAGAAAATCATCTTAAAAGATACGGTAAGATATTGTAATGTTGGGGTCACATTAGGCAGCTTAAACTGGGGCTTTGATTTTGATATCATTGTGCAAAAAGCCACATGCTTTTTTATGTGATGGTCGGTTAAGAAAAAAATGGGATCTTGCCTAATAAAATATAATAGAGTTAAAATCTTAGAGCCGTAAGTGAGTCACCAAGGGGAGAATGGGATCTGCATTTTAGCTGAATGCTTAGGTATTCGTCCTGTCCAACAGGTGGAGAACACGTAGAATGTGTTGCTAAGGAATAAATTAATTTCTTTTAAGGAAATGGGAAATTCAACCTAGAAGGCATATCATTAATTATCCAAAGTTTAAGCAATTGCATTTTCATCAACTTGTTACCCACTTTGCCATTAAGGTCGTAAAATCTCTAAGAAACAGTAGATGGGAAAATACACAAGCCCCCATCTCATGCAAGCAATATGGCCATGACCTAAAAGGGTAGACGCATTCATGAAACATCAACAAATATTTCGGTCATCCATCACTGTCTCCAATAAGATGGCATATCTTGATTGCAAAGGACTGTCAACTTGGTTTCAATGTGAAAAAGGAGTAGGTGTAAGGCATTAACAATAGTACAAAGAATGATTTCATAATATTTAGGCCCTTTTTATAGTGGAGAGAAATTGTTGTTGAATTAAATATTGAGTTTCAAAGGGTCATATATTCTACTTATAATAACTACAACACAATGAGTCTTAAAGATAAGCTTTTGTTTTTATTCCTTAATGAAAATTAGCCTTTACTCATATCTTGGCAATTGATCCTTGCATAAAATGAATATGATGTATGCTTTTCAACTAGTTTGAACAAAATCCATTCCACTTTATGGCAGGAAATTTTGTCTCAAGATTGTTAAAGGATGTACCTTTCCTGGGTTTACAATAAAATAATGGCCATTACCAAATGAAATTGTATCATAATATGTTAAAAAATAGTTGATACACAAATTATATTGACAGTATAGTTAGGTTGGCAAACGGATGATTTAAGCAAATAGAGAGCAAGTAATTTCATTTAGGACCAAGTCTTTAAGCAAAAAAAAGGCCCCTGAAAATGCTCCCTCCCTAAAAAAACACTCCCAAAAACACTCCCTTTCTAAAATAATGCTCCCTAAAATGCTCCATCCCTAAAAAAAAGCTCCCTCCCTAAAAAAATGCTCCCTAAAAGCAGGGAGCGTTTTTCCTATTTAGGGAGCGCGCTCCCGAAAACGCTCCCACTCGGAGCGCGAATTAGGAGCAGGTTTGAGGATAGGAGAGGGGTGGGGGGGGCTCCTCTAGTTTACCCAAATTTGGCTTGGAAAATCATATTGTACTTTTGCTAAACTTGTTGAGAAACCTATTAGGGAAGCATTAGGACAACTTTTTCTTGATTTCTCTTACTTGACATTTACCTGTGATATTATTTTTTCTTCTGTTGATTATATTAGTGTTATTATCATCAAATAAATGCCAAAAACATGAAGATTACAACCATACAAATTGAACACAAGATGTAGGCTCCAAGCCAGGGCGAAACCCCTCTCGGGGAAACCCCAAAATAACTCTTCTTATATCAAAGGAAACTTCCAAGACCAAGACAAGACACTACTTCCACCAAAAACCAAGTCAACCAGCCTTTTACTTTTGCAAGACAAAAACTTCAAGATAGCATTAGAGGATAGAGGTTACAAAGTTGCATTTGTAATGGTCAAGTTCTTATATGGCCTAAGGGCTCTTGCATTTACTCAGCAAAAGTGATTGGTGTTTGAGAGGGAGGACTATACAGTTTGTTAGGATGTCCAGCCCATGCATTGATACATGACAGTATCAGAGTAGAGCCAGTAGAGCCAATGGACCTTCCTAGAGATGTTGGCATGACCAAGAAGAGACCAACATGGCTTTGTGACACCTTGCAGAATGCAAAAGAACATACAATTCCCAAAGGTACCTTCAGGGAGAGTAGACGACCACAAAGGTACTCGAGCTATATGGCATTAATTAGCCACATCATTGATTCTGAGGCTTCTAGCTATGAGGAGGCAGCAAGCCAGCAAGTTTGGAAGGATTCTAAAGCAACAAAACTGTAGGCTTGTTAACTTTACTTTAAAAATACACAAGAGGTATTTTGTAATAATAATTTATTATACAAAAATGTATAAGTGATGATAAATGTTACAATGAGGCCCTGCTTATATACCTAGGTAGGTGGCCTTTCATGACTGGGCATGTCCTTTAGACATGCCCTTTTGCTTAACTTAATGACTATTTAAATTTTAACTATGTATTCACCGTAACAACAGTCCACCATTATGTATATCGAATCGACCACCGTATCGATTCTACCCTTACGCATACACTATATCATGTCCACCGTATATCGTTACAGCATATCAAAACGGTAATCAGAGAACTCGTTTGACCACGTTTTTTTTTTAATTCATGACCATGGTCAGTGTTTACTAGTTGGCTTCCCGATGGCTTTATCCCTTGCACGGACAACACTGAGTGGGCCTCACGATTTAATAAGCAATGTATTGGAACGGCAGCAAACATGGAACGTGGTTGGAATAGGAAGTCAACCGAAAGCTGGTGCGGGAGAGCGTGACGACAGCGTTTGACTGCGGAGGTAAGGGCTCGAAGAGTGAGCGGCCTCGAGGGTTTAATGCAGAACTGGAGCAGCAGTGCAAAGGTGCGAAGGACTTGGTAATAGGCCGCAGGCCCCAGTTGCAAAGTTGCAATGAAGGTATGGCCTTCCAGTGTTCGTAGGGAATGGTACAGACATAGAAAAATCCATCATCATTGTGGGTATCATCTGATTCAAACATGCAATTTTTCTTCGCCACATTATCAATGACTCTCTTTGCATGTTGCAGGAATTCGTATGTCGACTGTATTTCAGCTTCTGGATCACCAACAAACACTAGATGAAAGAAACTCTAGTCTCTTCTGCGGAAGTTGTAAGGTCCTTCAGGCATCTCTTTAAATGCAAAGTATTGGGCATATTCATGCTGTGAACCCAGGGAGGACGTGACAGTAATGTCTTCAGCAAAAACATGGTGTTGGTTAAAATCATGAAGACCTTCCCACAAAACTCCATGTCTGTAAGCCATGGTGCTTGTACCGAGGAATACATAACCATATTTGACAACATCAAAATTGTTCAAAGTGTGACTATACAACTGATTGACCATCAAATTGTCGGTCCAGAGGCAGATGCACTTCTCCATCATCCATCAGCTCTATGATATATTTTCCGAGAGCTCCAAGAAGATTTCGAAGTTTAATGAACGATTTCATTTGTTTCCAATAATTTTCAGCATCTTCAACTTCTCCCAAAACGAATAGCTTTCTATCGAATTTCTTGACAAGAAGTCTCTCAAGACCCACACTTGTTTCGATGAGCTCCTCTTCTGTTTGGATGAAACAATAGCCATTTCCACAATATAACCATGTTAATTAAATTTCAACCACCTTGTCAGACCATTGAATCTCATTAATCTAAAATTTGTCTGCTAAGGTTAGGGTTTTTGGAGGACAAATAAGTGGTATGTGATGTGTTAGTGTTTTGGCCCATTTTTATGGGCTTCTATCACTGCTTGCCCTAAATGAGACTCCAGTCTCCATACACAGAACTTCACATCTTCATCCCCAAAATTTTCCATTTCAATTTTGGAGATGAGGTGCATCTTCCATAGACGTCTCTTGCAAATTTTACTTGCAATGAGACTGTACTACCACCATCTTTGGAGGATGAGGCTACAGATAACCTAGAAAACATATTGAAAAGCACACCTTAGTCCTCATCTTCCATATTCATATTAGTTTCTTCATAGGAAACATTTTCTTCTTCCTCTTCTTCTTCATATTCCTAATTGGATTCAAAGTCTGTCTAGTCTTCTTCTTCACATTCCCAATTGGATTCAGAGTCTTCATCTTCTTCTTCACATTCCCTATTCTGTTTGGATTCTGTCTCTGAATCTGAGTCTTGGACTTCTTCTTCTTCACCTTCATCTTCACTTTCTACATTATGATTACGTTTCTCTCCTCCATTATTAAATGTAATGTTTTGTGCATTACCCTCATAATTTTGATTCTGTTTTTCTTCCTCCTCTTTCCCATAATCCATTTTTTCGTTTTCCAATATTCATTTCATATTTATTTTCAAAAATATCTTCTTCTTTTTCTCTTTCCACATTTTCCTCTTCATCATTATCAATGTCTTCTTCCGCATCTCCCTCATTGTTATGATATTGTTCATCTTCTTATTTCTTAAGATAGTCTTTATCCACATCATCTTCATCTGAATCATTTTGATCTATATCAGCGTCATCTTGTTTCATTTCTTCACCATCACTATCATCTTCCTTATTATGGCTTTCTGCATAACTCTTCTTAAAACATGTTGTAACTTCTACACATGATTTTTCTAATTGCAGAAGCTTTTCTTGAATTTTTCTAATCTGCTCAATTTCTTCAGGATCTACACGTAATGGCATATTGTGCGGTAAACAACGTTCAAAGGCTCATAAGATTATATTGTGCAACATGGCTCTGATACCACTGAAGCAACAAAACTGTAGGCTTGTTGACTTTAATTGTAAAAATACACAAGGTATTTTGTAATAAGAATTTATTTTATAAAAATATATAAGTGATGATAAATGTTACAATGAGGCCCTGCTTATATACTTAGGCATGGCCTTTCATGACTGGGCATGTCTTTTAGACATGCCCTTTTGCTTAACTTAATGACTATCTAACATAATCAATATTTGATTATTTACTATTTATATTCATTTATTTGTTATGAATTATATTCATAACAGATTCCATGATGGAGGAGTATTAGTACATCATGAAGAATGATGTGTGGGAGATAGTTCCGAGAGCAGAGGGGAAGTTAGTGGTGGCTTCCAAATGGATCTACAAGATCAAGCATGCAACAGATGGTAGCATGGAGAAGTACAAAGCGAGGTTCGTGGCAAGGGTGTTCTCCTAGAGAGAGGGAGTGGACTATGATGAGATGTTTTCTCCAGTCGCCAAGTACACTTCTATCAAGACTATTGTTTCTCTTCTATTATTGGTTAGAGGTTACATTAGATGGATGTACAAACCGTGTTCCTCAATGGTGTAATTGAGGAGGAAGTGTACATAGAGGAACCTCGGGCTTTGAGGTACATGGGAAGGAGTACCATGTCTGTAGATTAAAGAAGGCTTTGTACGGACGGCTTGGTATTCCAGGATTAATGGATAATTGATGAGTTTGGGCTTCACCAAGTGTAAGGCGGATCTTGACCTTTACTTCATGGTTGTTGATGGTGATCCTTTGATCTTGGTGTTGTATGTTGATGCTTTGTTCTTCACTAGGGCAGAGAGGCTCATTGTCAGGTGCAAGAGGCAGTTGGCCTCAATTCAAGAGGAAGGATCTTGGCTTGATGCATTATTTCTTGGGATTGGAGGTGTGGCAGAGATCAAATGAGATCTTCCTCAGAAAGGGGATGTACATTGTTCAGATTTTAAGGAGATTTGGCATGATGGATTGCAAGTCCATGGCTACACCTATGATGACAAATTTGAAGAAGTTGAGTGATTTCGCTTCAGATTTAAATTTGGTGGATCCCACGATGTATAGGCAGTTGATTGGATCCTTGATGTGCCTTGTTAATGCCAAGCCAAATATTTGTTTTGTAATGAACACCCTGATCTTATACATGGTTGAGTCGAGGCATGTCCATTGGGTTGCAACGAAGCATGTATTAAGGTACCTGTGTGGTACAGCTGGATATGGTTTGAGATATGTCTCAAGTGGTGAAGTGAGGTTGCAAGTATATACTGATTTGGATTGGGTCGGGTGTGCAGAGGACAGAGGGTACCTAAGGGTGTTGTTTCAACTTGGGATCAGCTACGATATCCTGGTTTAGCAAGAAGCAGACTTCTATCGCACTCAGTACAGCAGAGGCAAATTATATCGCAGCCAATGTCGCATGTCAAGAAGCATTGTGGCTTCAAAAACTGCTTGCAAGGCTATTTGATCAGGAGCTAGAGACGACCTTGATACATAGTGATAATCAAAGTTGTGTTAAGTTTTCGAAGAATCCAGTATTTCATGACAGGTCGAAGCACATTGAGATCAAATATCACTTCATCTTAGACATGGTGCAAAAGGGAGTGGTGAAGCTCTAGTACATATCACCATTGGGGTTCAAACGAGAAAATAATTTGCAGGAGGCATTGAGGTAAAAGGGTTTAATCTGGTTGTTTTAACTCCTAAAACTTGGTCTTCTATTTATCTACTTGCAGAGTGTATTTTCTGATGGAGGAGGTCCAAAATGAGCTTATTTTCTGAGGGTTGATGTGTCAAATCCTTGGCTGTTCGAAGCTTAGCACTCTGAGCACACTTTGGGTCCAGTTCCTGGGCAATAAAGGACGAGTTCAGAAGGTGCACACATAGCTCGCATTTCCCAGTTCATTTGTGGGATGATTTTTCCACCGTTGGACGTGATTCCCTGAGGAAAAGGGGATTGAAGTCCTTTATCTCTATTGCTGGTTGAGCTTCCTCATCTCTGGGCCGAATCTCTGCTACTGTGGGACGAATTTACCTCTGTTTGGGGTACCAGAATAATACCAGTGTGTTGATGCTGAGTATATCCTTAAAGGGGGCAATTTGTGAGCTCTCTGTTACTTGTATGTGATGTGAACCACTTCTGGAGACTACCGTCATCTTTGGACAGGCCGTGGACTTTATTCTGCTGCTTATATCAGCTGTTACCCTCATTTTTATAACTGCTGGGCTGGTTGTATGGCTTCAACTTGAAGTCTGGACTGTAAACTTGATATCTGGGCAGCGCATTCTTTAATCAAAGGGACTGATATATTATTTCGAGTGGGTTGTGCTTTGTATATATACATATCTCTGTGGCTGCTACCTAATATCAGGTTCTCTCTTTCTTATCTGCTCACTGTGCATTTATTTTCCAAATGAGAAAAGCATTTTCTGTGGGTGTTATTGTCATATATCCAGGATGTGTTAATTTCTGGGTTTGATACTAGCAATAAAATTTTGTTTGAAATCTGTTGGTGCATATTGAAACACTGAATAAACCATTCTGGGAATGAAATCTATGGTAAACCACCAACAGCAGTATACAGTCAAACTGTTTAACAAAAGACATCACTGAAACCCTCAATATAAACCAAGAAATTTATTGGAAAATTTGAAGACTTTCCGTAAGGGAATTTTACATTGTCCTGTGTATATGAACTTTGTTCATAACATTCTCCCAACCTGGAAGGACCATTAACGCCAAGCAAGCATGGTGTAACAGAAGCAAGATGTGGTCCCCTCCAAGCCAGGTTCGCCACAAGAGTAAATGGATAAGCATAGTAGGGTCAATGTCAATAGCATAGATGCCTAATGGTAGAGAATTATATTTTCTTATTCATCTGTTTGTGTTCCCTACTATAATTGATTAGGCACTTGCCTAAGGTTTTATATGAATATAACTGAATTATCTACAACTTCAACAATGAAAAAACTACTTCACTGATCAAGAAATGTGCATGATAATTGTACATATAGGAAACGATGACACTTAATCCACTCATGCTCACCACTGACAATAACAAGACTTTATATAGGATATTATGACACTTCCATGCAGTGAAACTAACTGCAAATAACTTATAAGTTATCTATTAGAAAATACGGCCCCGTTTACTTTAAACACATTTGTAAATATTCAAGAAGGACAACAGCAACCAAATTCTATCATAATTCTGATAAAAAGGTTATTAATGCAGAACTAGTTTGATAGGTAAGGAGATGAACTTACAGTTCTGTGGAGGAGGAAATGGCAAGGCAGGATCTGCCGTTGAAGAATAATAAACAATGAGAGTAGTAAATGCATCAAGAAAGAAAATAGGACTGCCACTGGTTATGAGCGCTGCCCGGCTTAAAGAATGACGAGGATATGCCTGCTTATCCGGGGTTGAATATGAAGATAACACTGGATAAACAGCTCGTAGGAGGGAGCTTGGCTCCAGAGCACTGCATCCATAGACAGTAAATCCACCAAGCCATACTCGGATCATTTTTCATGAAAAATCCAAACAAAGAAATATGCAAGAACATCACATTAATCAAATCAATACAGAAAAAAACAGTTAGCCCTGCACAAATAGTCAGACTCATAACTATACAAATTTCTATCTCAAGTAAAAATAAAAATAGCAAGCCCTACCATTTCTATGCCCCACCAGGGCAGTCTCATGCATTGCATATGATGAATAACATAATTTGAGATTTGCCCCAAAAACACAGCTACGCAACCTCAACAGTTTCTCACCCAGACTGGGTTTTAGAGTTGCACTCATTCAAGTTATACTCCTTACATTTGATTTAACAAATGAAAAGAAGGCCAAAGATGGTTCAGAATAGTTCTAACCTCCAGAAAGTCACACACTGTAACTGCAGAAACACGATTCTCCTACCTGAACTACATAAACTCAACAATTTTTCACCCAGACTGTGGTCTTTATGGCTGCCCTAATTTCTTAAGTATATTTCTTACATTTTATTTCAAAAATGAAAAGAATGTAGAAGATAGTTCACAAAACTTTTAATCAACAGAGAGTTACAAATAATAATGCAGAAGCAAAAATCTCCTACCTGAAGAGGCACTGAAGATAAATTCGATAGTCTGGGTGTACACCCTCTTCATGAAGACGGAGAAGAGGACTCCTCAATAGCGCAAATATAAGTCTTGGTAAGGGTTGCAACTGAGGGCAGTGTGAAAATGCAACATCAAGCGGACCGGTGGTACCAGGCTTCCCAAATTCAACAATCTTATAGGCATCATTGTATTGAGCTGTGAGAATGACAAGCCAGTCATGCAGTAACAATCTGCCCTCCTTCACACCTTGCTCCAAGGAAGCTGAAATTACCTGCACCATATATCAAGCAAGAAACAAAGAAATCTGATGAGACCAGTTGTACGCAGTCCAACTAATGCAAAATTCAGTCCTGAAACATAGAATTACAAGATATCGCAGGCTGGTGCATACTACAATGCTTAATATCCTGCACACAGATGCTGTGAAGATTAAGAACAAAATAGATATTGATCTTGGTCAGCAGATGTTGACAGATATTGAACCATATTAATGCCCTACCATCAAATCTCATGATAGAACACATAATAGCTGTGACAGAAAAATTCAAAAAAGTGATAGGACAAAAAAATAAGAACATTTGGTTGACACACATGTTCATGACATATTCTGAACATCCAACCTAATTCCTTTTTCATATATTCTTCTCCTTTCATTTAGTGTTGAATGTAGTTGATAGGAGACATGGAGCCCCAAAGAATAATAGGATCAAGATTGGTTAGAAGAATGGCTAACTTGAGTACTTTTAGTTCATATAGTAAGCTCAAGATTAAGTTAAGATTGAAACTAGGACCCATAAGTTATAACCTTGAGAAAAAAGTTTAAACTGTCCCTTTTGATCAAGGCACAAGAAGAAGAAAAAGTGTTGTCTTATTTTTCCGCCATTTCTACAACCATGCTAGAATGTCCAAAGGAAACCTGGAAACCTCATGATTGTCTATGCGCAAAATTTTTGCTGCATGCATATTTTCGGTGATAATTTAGGTACTTGTTGGAAAGTCAAAAATAAATACTCCCTCTGAAAATGAGAATCTTACCTTGTGAACCAGGTTAGAAAGTATAACTTCTGTATCAGCACTGTCATACAGTTCATTGATATTTCTCGCTACTCCATACTGCAGTGTGCGTATTCTCAACCTCCGTTTAAGTGAATACTTTGGCCTGGACAAAAGTTAAAACATGAGTCCTAAATGGAATATAGCAGACTGAACCAGAGAGATGCAAATCAAATTGGAAAAGTCCATTCCGTTGAAACTTGAAACATAGGAAACTGTAAAGAAGAAAGAAAATGATAATCTCTACAAATTCGTATAAAAGAATATCATACTCTAAGAAAAGACGGAAATAAGATTTTGTTATTTTATTCAATGCTATCAGAAACCCGATTTGTAGAAAAGTACTAAACAAATACTTGAAAATTTTCCTTCAAAAAAATGATGTTATATGCCTGCCCTAGCTAAATATAACATTCTAGATGTGAACACATAAACAAGAGAGTAAATTACCACTGTGATATATAACCAACACTTGAGTTTCATGGCGGTACTTTTTATTTTGAGCTGCCAATGCTCAAGGCTAAAATGTTAGTGTAATTGCACAAAGCTGTCGCTTGGAAACTTTCCCAAGAGAGGTTGAATGACCACTTTATAAAAGTACTCTATCACTAGTACCCTTCTAGCTTCAAAACTAATGCTTGCTAAGTTCAGGGACTTGTCTCCTGTAGAAATTTTGAGCTCAACCCCAGTTATCAGTTTCTCCTTATTATTCCCATATAGTTAAATGCCCATTCCCATAAACATACATTCAACACGCTGGAAATAATAAATATTTCTGAAAACACAAATTCTGGAAATTCCAAAGTACTGGAAAATGCAGAAATAAAACTCAGAAATTATTTCAGCCACACACAAAAAATGACACGCTAATTTTTGGTCAATATGACCCTGGGAAAACCCCCTACAACCCTTGGGGAAAACCAATTCGAGAGCTCTTCTTTATTTCTGATAATTTGCTTTGACAGTGAAACAGAAATACATAGAAAATTCCAACAACCAAACAAATACAACTTATCTTGTTTTCCATGCTTAACCACTGCCTCGGAAATTGTGCAAACAGTAAAACAGGAACAACAATAAATGCTGTCTGGACTTCCTTGAATTTCATGCCCAAAAACAGCAATAAATGTTGTTGTATGGCCTCCTCAATTTGCGTGCAAAACAGCGATAAATGTTGATGTATGGCCTCCTCGATTTGTGTGTAGAGAGACAGCAATAAATGTTGTATGGATTCTGCCTCATTTTCCATGCACATGGACAGCATCAAACTGTATGGTCTACCTCGAAAACTGTGCCACAAAAACAGCAAACTCTTCACCTCAAAATTTGTGCCAGAATGTTGTACGGCTGCCTAGGAATGTGTGCCAAAGCTGCTGTACAGAAACTACCTTGAAAAACGTACCCAAATCTGCCTTGAACTGTGTGCCAACCTTTCTGTATGGATTTGATGAATGTTGTCTCGGTATGTGTGCCAAGGTTCTGCTCTCCTTCAACTCACTGCTCAGAAAATCTCCTTGCTCCCTTCTCCTCTTCTCTCAATCTGCTCATGAAAGACTGAATGACCTTTTCTCTTCTTTTCCTCCTTTAACTTAACCCTAAGTGACTTTTGGGGAATCCCTAAATCCAATGGCTAAAATAGCTTTAGATCTAGAGTTGAGATTAAATGTGCATTTAAATCTCACTTTCTGTTTTCTAATTCACTCCACTTTAATAAAAACCCACTTAACCTTTTATTTCCAAAGTCACTTTTCACTTTCTAATTTCACATTGACTTTATTAAAGTCACTTTAAAATTAGACTTAATAACTTTATCACTTATAAAGTCACTTTTAAATTAGATTTGACTTTACCACTTATAAAATCACTTTAGGAGAAAAAGTTAAATACATTTGGACACTTTTCCCTAGGCCAAAGATCAAAGCCTTAGGGAACCACTTGTCCTCTGGTACCCAAATTTTAACACTCCCTTTTACCGAGGAAAGTGTTCCTCACCACACCCATCTTGTCTCTGAAGTAGACATTTTTGCCCCGTGATAAGGCTTTGGTGAAAATGTCGGCTACCTGCTCATCTATGGGAATATACTCAAACTTCACAGCTCCCTTCTGAACATAGTCTCTGATGAAATGATACTTGATCCCGATATGCATTGAACTGTCATGAAATACTAGATTCTCCGTGAGTTTAATGCAACTCTAATTATCACAGTAAATCACTGAAGGTCTCAACGGTTGACCAAATAAGCCAAACAACATCTTGCGAAGTCATATGGCCTCACAACTAGCTAGACTGGCTGCCATGTACTCAGATTCCGCTGAACTCAATGCTACTGACTGCTGCTTTCGGCTGAACCACGACACAACTGCCGAACCCAACCCAAAACAACACCCTGAAGTGCTCTTCCTATCAGAAGCACAACCTGCCCAATCAAAATCAGTGTACTCTGCCAATCTCACTCCATCTCCCTATCTATAATCCAGACCATAATCCACTGTCCCCTGCAAGTACTGCAAAATGTGTTTTGCAACAACCCAGTGCACTCTCCTGGGCTCACACATGAACTGGCTCGTCGTTGTTGACTGCAAAACATATATCTGGTCTAGTGTTAACCAAATATATCAAGGAACCAATTAGCTGTCTATACAATGTGGGATCCACCAACTCGGAATCTGAAGCATGAAGCTTCTTCCAGTTAGTGATCATAGGTGTCGACATGGGTTTGTAATCCTCCCTGTGAAATCTGCTAAGGATGTCCACAATATACTTCCCCTGTCCCAGGAAGAAATGCCCCTCCTCCTGCCACACCTCCAATCCTAAAAAGTAATGCATCAAGCCAATGTCCTTCATCTCGAACTCCGAAGAAAGATCTCTCTTGTAGCCCTTTATGAGTCTCTTTGCACCTGTAATGACCAAGTCATCCACATATAGCACCAGAATGAGAGGCTCCTCACCTATCACAATAAAGTATAGGTTCGGAT
Organism: Pinus albicaulis; assembly: GCA_034641835.2. Taxonomy (NCBI): domain Eukaryota; kingdom Viridiplantae; phylum Streptophyta; class Pinopsida; order Pinales; family Pinaceae; genus Pinus; species Pinus albicaulis. Next base: position 684,846,335 of record CM076584.1, on the reverse strand, counting down.
CTGCATCACCCTTTGTGAAACCCATCTCCTGCAAGTACGTATCAATCCTGGAGTACCAAGCTCTAGGAGCTTGCTTCAAGCCATAAAGTGTCTTCTTCAGTCTGCATACATGGGACTCCTTCCCATGCACCTCAAAGCCCTGCGGCTGCTCAATGTAGCGGTCTTCACATCCATCTGGTGGATCTTCCATCCCATCTCTGCTACTCTCGATATAATGGAGCGAATGGAAGTATATCGAGCCATGGGAGCAAAGGTCTCCTCATAGTCTACTCCCTCTACCTAGCCTTGAACTTCTCGATGTTGCCATCTGCAACGTGCTTTATCTTGTAAAGCCATCTGGAAGTAACCACAGATTTCCCTCAGGCCTCGGCACCACCTCCCAAACATCATTCTTCATGATAGAAGAATACTCCTCCTGCATGGCCTCTCTCCAGACCTGCTGGCTTGCTGCCTCCTCATAGCTAGAAGGCTCGGAGTCAACGATGTTGGCAACCATTGCCATATAGCTACAAAACCGCTCAGGTGGTCTACTCTCTCTGACCTGTCTCTTCGGCCCAGCAACAGATGTGGCCTCTCTCAAGGTGTCCTGAAGCCACTTGGGCTTCCTCTTCCCCGAGCATACTTCTCCCACCGGAGAGGGTGAATCCTCATCCTCATCAGAAGCCTAAACTCCTGAATGTATTTCTTTTGTCCTCCTGACTGAACCTATGCTTGTAGATGCTGAAGAACTGTGTGAACTGTCCGTCAGTAGACTACCTAGTGACCTGCTCTGCGGACAGCTCTGCATGTTGCCCGAAGCACCACCCCTCTGACTCTCGGAGCCGCTGCTCACTGATGGACCTGACACCGTAATCAATGTACCTCCTGATCCCTGTCCACTGGATCCCTGAGACTGACTCAACTGCTCCTGAGGGTCTGGTGAATCCAGATACTCTAACTCCTGTGACCTCCTAAAAGCTCTGTCCTCCTCGAACTTGACATCCCGGCTAACAACAACTTTTCTTCGTGCAGGGAATATAAATCCGAAAGGCTTTCGAGGTCTCACTATAGCCCACAAAGATTCCCTTCTCTGCAGTGGGCTCTAGCTTGGTCCTCTTCTCCTTGGGTACATAGGAGTATGCAATACACCCAAAGATACAAAAATGACCAACATCAGGCTTCTTCCCAGAAAAAGCCTCCTCCGGAGTCACATGCCCCAAGGCACGATGTGGACTCCTGTTCTACAAATACACAATAGTGTGGCAGGCCTCTGCCCACAAAAACAACAGTAACCCTTGATCATGTAGCATGGCTTTGGCAACCCCAACGACAGATCTATTCTTCCTCTTCGCAACCTCGTTTTGCGGGGGTTGTAAGGAACTGTGAACTCCCTCCTGATGCCTGCCTCCACACAATAATCAACAAACTAACCAAGGGTGTACTCCCCTCCATAGTCTGACCTAAGGGACTTGATCTTCCGACCTGTCTGAGTCTCCAAAAGAGCTCTGAACTTCTGAAACTACTTGAAGACCTCACTCTTGGTCTTTAAGAAATAAATCCAGGTCGTCCTAGAGTGATCATCAATGAATAAAACATAGTACTCATATTCACTCAAGGAAACATGAGACATCCGACTGCTCACATCGGTATGAATCAAATCAAGAATCCCAGTCGATCTGTTGTCACTGCTGGGAAAAGGGGATTTGGCAAACTTCCCCATAGCACATCCTCTACATGTATCAATGTGATCAAAACTGAAATCTCGCACACCTGCAGTGATCTCCCGCAATGTCCTCAAAGCCCCATGATACATGTGCCCCATCCTGCAGTGCCAAATCTCGCACAGCTCTGAACTGCTAGCTCTATTGCCGGTACTATTGCTCAATGCCATAAGGGGCTAAAATGAAAACTTGTACACCCTGGCATGGCGCACACCAATCACTCTAGTTGAATCAGCTGGAGCACCCCTGGGATATATAAGCACCTGTCCTTTTCTGTACAATACCTCATACCCTCTGTCCTCCAATGCTGAGATGGATATAAGGTTCTTCTTCATCCCTGGCACATATAGAACATCCGACACTTTCAAGGGAGGTTTGGGTTCCCTATCAAATGTCAATGTCCCCACACCGACTGCTCTAACAATGTTGTCGTCTCCTAGTACTACTTCTATATCAGTGCCACTCTCTGAAAGCTCTGAGAAGTACTCACGGACTCCTGTCATATGACAGGAAGCCCCACTATCGACATACCAAATACCTGAAGATGCTCCGCTAGTGGAGGGAAGTGCACACTCCCTCTCAACATGTGTGGCAGATGATCCTGCACAAGTGGACTCAAAAGCAATGAACACAAACTCTCGGTCAAATCTCTCCGAGAAGTCCTCTATCTCCATTGATGTTGCCGTGGTCTTGTCCTTTCCCTTCTTCTTCTTCTCCGGGCACACAACTGCATAGTGTCCCAACTTCTGACAATTCCAACACTTGACTTTGGAAAAGTCCTTCTCCTTGTTCACCTGTTGCTTACCTTTACCTTTGCCCCCACCACCACTTGTGGAAGCTTGCTTCTTTCCCTTGCCCTTCTTGCCCCTTGCTAACAATGCTACATTGTCATCCTCCTCAACGGGTTTGGCAATCATCCTCTGTTAATATTGGACAACTAGGTCCAAACTCCATGTTGTGATGCTCAGATGAAGACACCAATATTTTTATTGGGTTCCTCTTTCGAAGAGGTGCAAGATCGATCTAAGCATCATCTTGATTCGATGAGCAGAACATTTATTTTGAATTTATTTTTAATACTTTCAAAATATGTGCAGGTCGGCCTTAAGGTTTTACACCCCTAGCAAATGTGTCACACACCTCAGTGATTGATATAAATAGAGTCAACATTGGAGGACATTTCATATCATCCTCACACATCATCTCTCCTCTTCTAATTGGTTTGAGCACCTTGGAGACATTTTTCGGTTCACAAGTGGGAAAGAAGGACGAAGAGAAATCTGTTGCAGCTAGGGTTTCCATGCAAGTTTGACCAGCGTTGACTTTAGTCAACACATGGTCCAAAGGAGTTGAATTTTGGTGGAGACTTCGATTTTGGAAGGCCAAACATTTTGGCACAAGAACCGAGGTCAAAGGTTGACCGTAGACCGTGTTGCGTTGGCTTTTACTTGTTGTTGTTGTTGTTGCTACCGTCGCCGCTGCTAGTGCTACTGTTGTTGCTGCTACTGTTCTGCGTTGACTTTTCTGGGGTTGAATTTGAGTTGACCGTGTGGCTGTTTTGAGGATTGTTGTGACACATGCTGGGGTGGCTGAATAAGGAGACTTTTCCGGTTGAAGCATCCTGTTGACCGCCGTAACGCACCACCACATTTTTCTGTTTCTGGTTTGTCTTCTGTAGATCCATTGGTATGTTCTATCAGCATTTTACTTTATTGTTATGTGATTACTGTAGTGAAAACTAAAGCTGCATCAAGCATAGAACATCTACAAAAATTTACATGGTATCAGAGGTGAGGTGAAGACGAGCCCTAATTTGTAGCAATCACCGAAGAAGAAAATGGGTTCCACAAACTATGGCTTCAAGGAGGATGACAAGTTGACTGGGAAGGATGACTTCCATGCTTGGAAGATGATATTGGAACTTAAATTGGAAGACCAAGATGTCATGGACTATGTGTAGGGTAAAATCCAAGAACCTCCATCCACTGCTACTGATGCTGCCAAAACAAAGTATAAGAAGGGGGAGATCAAAGCAAAGCTGATGATCAGGGAATCTATTCATAAGAGTCTGGTGGCCTGCATCTCTGAGCTAGGCACATCCAAAGAGATGTATGATAAGCTGAGCCAAATGTTCAAGGCCAACAATGCAAATCAAGTGCTATTCTTCAAGAATCAATTAAGGAATCTGAAGAAAGGCAGGGATGAGTCTGTCCAATCATACTTTCTGAAGCTGACCGAGATCAAGAACAATCTGCTGGCTATTAGGGAGACAATAGCTGATCGAGAGATGGTACTCACCGCACTTGGAGGGCTCCCATCCGAATGGCATGTGTTCAACACTACCATTCTCAATAATAATGTGATACCTGACTTTGACGAGGTACTGTCGAGATGCGTTCAAGAAGAGACAAGAATGAAGGAGTATGAAAATGAAGGGAATGTTGCCTACACTGCTCATTCTAGAAAGAAGAACTTTGGTGGTCCAAAGATCAAAGGAAGAGCAGGGGCACAAGGAAAGAAGGGCAAGTGTTACACTTGTCATAGGCCAAGTCACTATGCTAGAGAATTTCCTTTCAAGAAGGATTCTCTTGATGGTGATGACAATCAAAGGAACAACAGGTTCAAGGGAAAGATGAAGGCTCCCTCCGGCGGAAATGATCAACCTTTCAAAAGGTCAAGAAATTCCAGGTATGAGGAATCAAATGTTGTTGATAAAAGAAATGAATTCATTCTTGTATCTGCCCTCTCTGTTGCATCTCCACCCGACACTATGGATGTCTGATTGATAGATAGTGGTGCCTCAAGGCACATAACTAGGTTCAAGGAAACACTCTCTGATATGGTTAAGAAGAATACTAATCTGGAAATTATCCTTGGAGATAATGCCACATATCCCGTGAAAGGGACAGGGACTGTGACCCTCCACTTCTCTCAAAGTCAAGTACTCCGCTTGCAGGATGTACTCTATGTACCTAATTTTTAGAACCTTGTGTCTATATTGGCCATGGAAGACAAAGGTTTCAATGTGGCATTCACTGATGGAAAGTTGCGCATGTGGAAGAAGCCTAGGAGATACCAAGGGTATCTAGCAGCCATGAGTACTATTGTACAATCTGAGCCTGGATCTTTTTGAAGAAGCCGTAAAGCATCAAGTCTGGAAGGATGCTATGCACGAAGAATATGAGTCCATAATGAAGAATGATGTCTGGGATGTGGTTTCTAGACCGGAGGACAAAGCAATTGTCACCTCAAAATGTCTCTACATGATCAAGCATGGATCTGATGAAAGTGCTGAAAAGTTCAAGGCAAGATTCGTTGCCCATGGCTTCTCTCAAAAAGAAGGCATAGACTATGATGACATATTTGCACCTGTGACCACCATCCGATCTATAATAGCCCTTGCTGCTACGCAAGGGTGGAGTCTTCATCAGATGTATGTGAAGACCGCATTTCTGCATGGTGCGATAAAGGAAGAGATGTATGTGGAGCAACCTCTGGAGTTTGAAGTCCAGGATCAGGACACCCATGTCTGCAGGTTGAAGAAAGCCTCTATGGGTTGAAGGAAGCACCCAGAGCCTGGTACGAGAGGATAGATAGCTACCTGATGAAGCTGGGCTTCACTTGTAATGTTAATCCGAACCTTTACTTCAAGGTTGATAGAGAAAAGCCTCTCATTCTGGTGTTGTATGTGGATGACCTCTTCCTGACAGGTGTTGACCCTCTCATTCATCAGTGCAAGAGGGAGCTCGTTGTTGAGTTTGAGATGAAAGACCTAGGACTGATGCACTACTTCCTAGGCCTGGAGGTCTGGCAGAGACCTGGCATGATTTTCCTTTCTCAAGGAAAATACATTGTGAAGCTTCTGGAAAGATTTAGTATGGTGGACTGTAAGACCGTGTCGACACCGATGGAGCTCAACATTAAGAAGTTGAGTGGCAGCGTTGTTGGGTCCGTGTTAGCAAATTCTACTAAGTATCATCAACTCGTAGAGGCCCTAATGTTCTTAGTGAACACCCGTCCGAACGTATGTTGTGCTGTGAACACTTTGAGTCAACACATGGTTGATCATAACATTCACTGGGTTGGTGCCAAGAAACTCTTGAGATATCTCTGAGGCACGATAGACCATGGGCTGAAATATATTGTCGGGAGTATGACACTCCATGGATATACTGATGCCGATTGGGCTGGCAGTGTGGTGGATCGCAAGAGCACATCTGGATGCTACTTCACACGTAGATCTGCTTCGAGCAGGAAACTGAAGTCGGTAGCCTTGAGCACCGTTGAGGCCGAATACATTGTAACATGTATGGCCTATTGTGAAGTCACTTGGTTGCGAAAGCTCTTCAGTGAGTTGTTCGAGCATGTGCTAGATGCCACCGTTATCCTTTGTGATAACTAGAGGGGGATTTGTTTGTCATAGAATCTCGTGTTCCACGAACAATCCAAGCATGTTGATGACTGGTACCACTTTATCCGAGATATGGTACAGCGAGGCGCCGTAAGGCTCGATCATATAGGAACTGATGAGCAGGTCGCAGAAATTCTCACAATGCCCTTGGGGAAGGTCATGTTCCTAACCTTCCATGAGAATCTTGGTATCGTGGAACGACCCTATTTTGAGGGTCCTGTTGGACGATGAGCTCTAGGAGCTCTGGGGGGCTTTGAGGATAGCTTCTTGGAGCTATAAGCAACCACAAGGCTAGGCTTGCCGAACCTTGTTGGTGTGCTTGGGCCCCACCGTTATGACGATTGAGTCAGTTCGCATCTCATGATCTGTGCCCCGTATGCATCCTACCCATTTGAGTTCCGGACTCATGGGAAGTACCTCTCATTTGGCCAATGAGGTGGGAAAAGCTAGAGACTAGTAGCAAAGACTGATGGACGCATCAGAGATTGATGTACTCTCTATCTAGGATGACACGTGTCCAACCAATTGATCTTGGATCAAGTCTAGTGAAGTTTCGAACCTCCTACTGACTTCGGGTCAAATAAACCAACTTCGGGTTGGTATGTGACTCTTTGAGTCCATGTGAGGTTTCGGACCTCCAACTGACTTCAGGTCAGTGAGACTAACTTCGGGTTAGTATATATGACTCTCTTGAGTCCAAGTGAGGTTTCGGACCTCCTACTGACTTCGAATCAGATAAACCAACTCTGGGTTGGTATGAGACTCTTTGTGAGTCCTATAGAGGTTTCGAACCTCTGTGCTGAATCTGTCAGTCGGGAATGATGTCTTTGTGACTAACCCACTTCTGTTTTGAAATAAAGAGGCCAGCAAAGCAAGTTACAGTGGGATGGCGCACAATGTTTGAATGCACAGGTGGATGGAGTTCTCCCTAGTTGAGAGGGAGTGTTAAAATTGGACAACTAGGTCCAAACTCCATGTTGTGATGCTCAGATGAAGACACCAATATTTTTATTAGGTTCCTCTTTCGAAGAGGTGCAAGATCGATCTAAAGATCATCTTGATCCGATGAGCAGAACATTTATTTTGAATTTATTTTTAATACTTTCAAAATATGTGTAGGTCGGCGTTAAGGTTTTACACCCCCAGCAAATGTGTCAAACACCTCAGTGATTGATATAAATAGAGTCAACGTTGGAGGACATTTCATATCATCCTCACACATCATCTCTCCTCTTTTGATTGGTTCGAGCTCCTTGGAGGCAGTTTTCGGTTCACACGTGGAATAGAAGGACAAAGAGAAATCTGCTGTGGCTAGGGTTTCCATGCAAGTTTGACCAGCGTTGACTTTGGTCAACGCAAGGTCCAAAGGAGTTGAATTTTGGTGGACACTTCAATTTTGGAAGGTCCTACATTTTGGCACAAGAACCGAGGTCAAAGGTTGACCGTAGACCTCGCTGCATTGACTTTTACTTGTTGCTGTTGTTGTTGCTGCAGTTGCCACTGGTGCTGTTGCTGTTGCTGTTGTTGCTGTCGCTGCTAGTGTTGTTGTTGTTGTTGCTGTTGTTCAACGTTGACTTTTCTGGGGTTGACTTTGAGTTGACCATGTGACTGTTTTGAGGGTTGTTGTGACACATGCTAAGGTGGCTGACCAAGGAGACTTTGCTAGTTGAAGCATCCTGTTGACCGTCGTAACGCACCACCACATTTTTCTGTTTCTGGTTTGTCTTCTGTAGATCCACTGGTATGTTCTATCAACATTTTACTTGATTGTTATGTGATTGATGTAGTGAAAAGTAAAGTTGCATCAAGCATAGAACATCTACAAAAATTTACATCCTCCTCAAGATGGTTCTTTCTGATTTCATTCTGAATGCAATCATCCCACAACCTCTCCCAAGTGGGAAGGTTTTCCCGTGCAACAATCCCATCCACAAAACTCTCCCATGTCTTGGGAAGACCATTCAATGTAATCCGCACCAACTCAGTGGGTGGAATGATCTCTTTGACAGCAGCCAACTCATCTCTCACAGTAGTGATCTTTGTGAGGTATGTTGTAGCACTATCAGTCTTAGCCATTTTAATGGCCTTCAGCTTCTCCCTTACGACCATTTTTCTGTTTTCATTGGTACTATGGTAAAGATTGGTCAAGGTTGTCCACATCTCATGTGCATATGTCTTTCCTCTCACATGAGAAATGACATGGTCTTTAAAACCCGTCCAGAATCAATCTCTTTCTCTTGGCATTCTTCTTATTAAAATCTGCCAGCTGAACAGGGTCAACAGGGATTGCTACTGGGCACTGTGCGATATGTCCATTATGCCCCAGACTTCTGCCTCCTCAAAGATACTCTGGATTCTCTCCCTCCATGCACTGTAATTGCTCTGCCCATCCAACCTATCCTCCACCCTCAAGCCCAAAAACATGCTTGTTGTCCTAACAAACTGAAAATTTCAATGTTGTGGTAAAGGTTCAGTTTTCTGTCTGAAATATAAGCTTCTTGTAATTTTTCAATTGCTGTCCCAAACTGCACATTTTAGCCACCCAAGCTCTGATACCATGTAGAAATTTTGAGCCCAACCCTGGTTATCAGTTTCTCCTTATTACTCCCATATAGTTAAATGCTCATTCCCATAAACATACATTCAACAAGCTGGAAATAATAAATATTTCTGAAAACACAAATTCTGAAAATTTCAAAGTGCTGGAAAATGCAGAAATAAAACTCATAAATTATTTCAGTCACACACAGAAAATGACACGCTGATTTTTGGTCAATATAAGCCTGGAAAACCCCCCTACAACTCTTGGGGAAAACCAATTTGAGAGCTCTTCTTTATTTCTGATAATTTGCTTTTACAGTGAAATAGAAATACACAAAAAATTCCAACAACCAAACAAATACAACTTATCTTGTTTTTCGTGCTTAACCACCGCCTTGAAAATTGTGCAAACAGTAAAACGGGAATAGCAATAAATGTTGTTCGGACTTCCTTGAATTTTGTGCCCAGAAACACAGCAATAAATGTTGTTGTACAGCCTCCTCGATTTGTGTGCAAAACAGCAATAAATGTTGTTGTACGGCCTCCTCAATTTGTGTGCAAAGGGATAGCAATAAATGTTGTACGAATTCTGCCTCGTTTTCCATGCACAGGGACAGTAGAAAACTGTATGGTCTGCCTCGAAAACTATGCCACAAAAACAGCAAACTGCTCACCTCGAAATCTATGCCATAATGTTGTATGGCTGCCTAGGAATGTGTGCCAAAACTGTTGTACGAAAATTGCCTTGAAAAACGTGCCCCAATCTACCTTGAACTATGTGCCAACTTTTTTGTATGGATTTGTTGAATGTTGTCTCGGTATGTGTGCCAAGGTTCTGCTCTCCTATAACTCACTGCTCAGAAAATCTCCTTGCGCTCTTCTCCTCTTCTCTCAATCTGCTCATGAAAGACTAAATGACCTTTTCTCTTCTTTTCCTCCTTTAACCTAACCCTAAGTGACTTTTGGGGAATCCCTAAATCCAATCGCTGAGATAGCTTTAGATCTAGGGTTGAGATTAAATGTACATTTAAATCTCACTTTCTATTTTTTAATTCACCCCACTTTAATAAAGACCCACTTAGCCTTTTATTTCCAAAGTCACTTTTCACTTTCTAATTTCACATTGACTTTATTAAAATCACTTTAAAATTAGACTTGGTAACTTTATCACTTAAAAAGTCACTTTTAAATTAGATTTGACTTTACCACTTATAAAGTCACTTTCGAAGAAAAAGTTAAATAAATTTGGACACTTTTTCCTAAGCCAAAAGATCAAAGCCTAAGGGAACCACTTGTCCTCTCGTACCCAAATTTTAACATCTCCAAGGACGAATTAGAATTTAAAATCCAAATTTTTTAAGTGACTAGTGCCAAATTCAGTGGTGACAGAAAAAGAACATAGAGAAGAAAATCAGTATTCCACAGGAACATGTACCCCAAGGTGGGGTGCACACCCTCCACGTATCCTATGCTCGTGGGATTGGTGGGGGAGGGAGGTGAAGGGGTGAGAATATCTGAATATTACTTTATGCAGAAATCCTACTGTTAATTCTGGTTATACTTATCCTACTTAAACAAGTTAATAATGTTGAAATCTTCAGATTAACATCGAAGTAAACACATAACAAACTTTCACTAATTCAAATCTAAAATAGAAATTCATGCACATAGACAAAGTGACACACAAGATTTTCTGGACAACTGTCCCCGGAAAAACCTAATCTGGGAAAATCGGTCTTCTGGCTGCTGGAAGGTTTATATTATTAAGTAGTTTCTGAATATTGCAAATTTGGGTACCTTACTGGTTAGCCTGACAAAGAAAAAGAAATATGCAACTAACTTGTTGTTTTGGAGAATAAAAACTTGACTGATCCACACCCTCAAACGGGATTTGCAGGACTCGGCCCTTTCCGGCCTCTAGAAACCCCAACGCTGCCCCTGAAGCCCCTGCGTCAGCCTCCGCGTGCCTTTGCGTTGTCCTGGAGAGGGTTGCGTAACCCCAAACTGGGTGACGCAATCCCTACGTTGCCTTAGTTGGACCACCGTAACCCTGGAGGGCCTCCTGCTGCTTAGCGCTGCCCTTTCTGGGCCTGCATAGCGGCTAAAGCCCTCTGCACTGCGCAGCTGCTGTTGTTGCCCTTGCTCCTCTGCGCTGCTCCTGGTTGATGCCTCTCTACCTCTTGTTGATTCTTGGCACTAGGACCAGACCATCCCCTTAGCCAATACTACCCTCTCCGCAATTGAAACACTTCTGAAAATTCTTAGCAAACCCGCCCTAGAATTTCATCTTAGTCTCAGTGCTCTGCCTCCGTGTGTGTGTTCTCCAACTGACCCCAAGCCTTTCCTTTATACTTTCTCGTTGGGAAACCAACGACCATGATCTAATCTTGAATCGATGGCTAAGATTAAAAGAAAGCTTGATCTGTGTGACTTGAGTCATTTCCATCACATGTTTTAATTAATTACCTTTAATATTTTAATTTTCCTAAGTTAAACTTAGGGTCCTTAATTAAAAATATTAATTAATTAATTATCTCCCAAACTGGATGGAATTTCCCAAATCCCTTTCTAGTCTTGGAGATCTCATGTACTCTAGTCCCTGCACAAAATTTGGGAACTAGAACACATCCGATGCTACCCGAACACTCAAGAAAAGTCAACACTCCCTCTTAGCGAAGAATGTGCTCTAGTACAACTTCGTTTCACCCTGAAGCTCTACAATGATCTCTGGTGTGGGTCTCCGCACTAATGTTGGACCTGTTGCCCTTCATCATTGTGTTGTTGCTTCCATTCTGTACTGCTGCCCATGACACTGCCACTGCCACTGCCGCTGCACTTCCCTCTCAATCTGTTGCACCGTGCTGCCATCTGTTGCACTGCAACTTCAGTTGCTGAGAGAAACCACTGAAACTCTTGCCCAATCTTTGACAAACAGGTCAGTTGGGCTACATCCTCATCACTGAAGCTCCATAAGTTGTCGATCTCTGCTGAGCTCAGCACTGCATAAGCAAGACATCCACTGTAATGTTGAAGTCACATCAACCCCTGCACTAAATTCTCCCACGCTGTTGTTGTGTTGCGTTGTCCTCCTAAAGCCTCTACGTCGCTGCAACTCTACTATGCATAAGCAGCTATGCTCTGCGTTGTTGAAGTCACATCAGCCCCTACGTTGTTGCTGCCACTGCATCTGCACTGCGCTGCTCCCTTCAGCCTTCAGCTCTGCCTCTGCTCCATCTGTGATTCTCTGCACCAACTGCTCCACTTGTCCCGCTACTGTCTTAAGGCTTCCGTAGCTCGGATGTGATCCAAGAGATGAGTTGCTCAAGGATCCCACCCTCACTCTGTAGCTACTCTACAGATCCATGTCGCCCCACTTTCGTGGTTCATGAGCGCTCATGACTACGTCATCTTTTGAACCATCATTCGCCACAACAGCCTTGGAAGTAGAAGCTTCCTTGTCCTTCTTCCTTTGTGGACAATTGCTGGCGAAATGTCCTAGTTCATCGCATTGGAAACACTTGATCTTAGATAGATCACGCTTCTTCTTCCCTTGTTGCCTCTTTGATTCCAAGGTTGCATCTTCTTCTTCTTCCTTCTTCACCCTACTGGATCTCGTGTTGTATTGCCTCTTGGTAATTCGGCGAAGTTCCTCTTGACAAAGAATTGCCCACATACTGTCCCAGTTGGGAAGGTCTGCTCTGCCCAAGACACTTTGGACAAAAGTTTCCCAGTCATCTATGACTACATTAAGTGCAGTCCTTACCATCACATCATCCTCCACCATAGCTCCCATGGCAAACAATTGATCTATGATCGCTTGTAATCTGAAAAGGAAGGGCTCTATTTCTTCTCCCTTGCTCATAATGAATGACCGCAGTTGATTCTCCAGAAGCATTCTCCTCTAGACGAACTTTCCCTCATATGGGGCAGTTAAGGCTTTCCATATCTCATGAGTTGTTTTCTTTTCGGCTATGTGTGGAACTATATGATCCTTAACCCCATCCATTATGAAGCATTTGGCATGTGGCGCAGCCTCATCATGCTTCGCCAGGGGGACAACATCGTTTGGCGTGGCCAGGACTTTTTCTACATGTTCCCTTAGACTGTATGCCTCCATGACTACCAGGATTCTGGCCTTCCAGACTGCAAAGTTGTACAGACTGTCCAACCTATGTTGATCACGTAGTCCGTGAGGTGCCATCTTCTCAACAAATCTGTCGGAACTCCTCCTCTATGCTAGAGATTTGGATCTAGGGTCCTTGGCGAAACAGGCACCCTCTACTCCCTCTGACAATTGACCTCCTCTCTTGGAAGTCTACCAAATCAACAACGAAACAACTCTCTTCGATCCTCTGATCGATTTGCATATTTCTTTGGCTAGAAACCCTTAGAGAAGTTGATCTCCTTCCGCTCTTTGTCACCTAGTGCTTAGGATAAATTCTGAATCTTCAGAAATTTAACCCCACCAGTGACTTCTGAAGTTCTGCAACACTGTTTCTGGCACTTCTGAATCAGCATGGCTTCAGATCTTCGTCATCCTAGTTGGCCTCTACGTGAGCAGACAGTCCCAGGGATGTCTCTCCATTGCCTCTGCGCAGTAAGTACGTGGGCCTGCGTGGAGACTGCGTAAGACTACGTCACTTTGGCCTCTGCCTGGCTCTGCTCCCTTTGTTGCTGCGTTGTCCCTTCAGATCTGGCTTTCTGTCGCTGTTGTTGCTCTCTCTATTGCTTTCTGCAGCAAGGATTCTTCAGTCTTTTGCTGGTGACCCTGCTAGATCTGTAATCGCTCTGATACCATGTGAAAATTTCTGAATATTACTTTATGCAGAAATCCTACTGTTAATTCTGGTTATACTTCTCCTACTTAAACAAGTTATTAATGCTAAAATCTTTAGATTAACATCGAAGTAAAAACATAGCATACTTTCACCGATTCAGATCTAAAACAGAAATTCATGCACATAGACAAAGTGACACACAAGATTTTCTGGACAACTGTCCCCGGAAAAACCCAATGCAGTAAAACCGGTCTTCTGGCTGCTGAAGGGTTTATATTATTAAGTAGTTTCTGAATACAGCAAATATGGGCACCTTACTGGTTAACCCGACAGAGAAAAATAGATTTGCAGCTAACCTATTGTTCTGGAGACTGAAAACTTGACTGATCCACACCCTCAAATGGGATTTACGGGACTCGGCCCTTTGCGGCCTCTAGAAACCCCAACGCTGCCCCTGAAGCCCTTGCGTCAAAATCTGCATGCCTCTACATTGTCCTGGAAAGGGTTGCGTAACCCCAAACTGGATGACGCTACCCTAGTTGGAACGGCATAACCCTGGAGAGCCCTCTTGCTGCTCAACGTTGCCCTTTCTGGGCCTGCGTAGCACATTTGTAGCAGTTGAAGCCCTCTGCATTGCGCAGCTACTGCGTAGTTAACGCTGTTGCACTTGTTCCTCTGCGCTGCTCCTGGGTGCTTCCTCTCTGCCTCTTGCTGATTAGTAGCACTAGGACCAGACCATCCCCTTAGCCAATACTAACCCTCTCTGCAGCTGAAACACTTCTGAAAATTCTTAGCAAACCCGCCCTAGAATTTCAACTTAATCTCGGTGCTCTGCCTCCGTGTGTGTGTTCTCCAACTGACCCCAAGACTTTCCTTTATGCATTCTCGTTGGGAAACCAACGACCGTGATCTAATCTTGAATCGATGGCTAAGATTAAAAGAAAGCTTGATCCGTGTGACTTGAGTCATTTCCATCACATGTTTTAATTAATTACCCTTCATATTTTAATTTTCCTAAGTTAGACTTAGGGTCCTTAATTAAAAATATTAATTAATTAATTATCTCTCAAACTGGATGGAATTTCCCAAATCCCTTTCTGGGTCTTGGAGATTTCATGTACTCTAGTCCCTCCACAAAATGTGGGATAACACATCCGATGCTACCCCAACACTCAAGAAAACTCAACAGGGGGAGCGCTCCTGAAGAAACGTTTCTCCATATACCCCTTTTGGGGATGTTGCCACCTTAACCCAAGGCTGCTTGGGAGCGAGAGCAGGGAGCAACATTTTCAAAAGCTCACAAGTCGGAAGCGATTTTGGGAGCGAATTTTATATAATATATATTTGTATATATTTTGATGCATATATGTCAACAAAACCATGTAGAACGATGAATTAGTGATAAAAAACATAAAAATATGGATTACACCATATAACACCATTCATCTAGTAGTTAATAAGTTATACTCCATCAACCACAGGTCCACAAGTTGCAACATCTCGATTCTCATCAACCTTAAAGTTTCAAAGTTTCAAAATTCAATATCTAACATTTGTCATCACTAAAGTTGTACTTGTAACCATTACTAGTAACCAAACTATAACAAAGAATATCAAAGTTTCAAACATGAAATGAAACGTTTCATGAAGCATCATATTTATAATTCATTACCAATGAGTTATAAACTTCAAACTTAAATTGTCATATATTGTTACAAAAAATGCCATAATAAATATGAAAGAGTCAATAGTTGTAAAAAGTACTACAAAGTCCAAACTAGAAAAGACATGTAAATCTATACTCTAAAATTTCTCCTTTCCAGTTCCATGAGAATTCTAGTTTCTTCGAGGATCAATGACCCATGGGAGTCTCCTCCCACATAGTGAGATGACCTCGTCCAGAACCAGAAGGCACATGACCTCCATGTAATGTTGTAGATGGAGGTAGCAGTAGAGGCAAAGCTAGTGCAACTTCATCACTACCAGTGGATGATGGGGGTGGCAAGGTTGTTGTTGTTGTTGTTGTTGCTTCATCATCACCTTTCCAAAACTCTGCTTCCAATTATTCTAGATGTATAGCTCCATCCTTCAAATTATCCTCCTCTGGGTTGCTGTCCCAAGTCATATATGATCTATCAGCACGAGCCTGCTCACAATAATGTGTCAACAACCTCAAGTTGTAGTGAACAAAAACCAAGCTTTATGTCTGGTTTTCATTGAGGCAGTTTCTTCTCACACTATGGATGAAGCTACAGGTGCTCCAACACCTCTCTGAAAAGAAGTGTTAACAAGCTGTGAAAGCACTCATATTCCCAATTTTTCCATAGGTTCCTCGGAGCCAACAGGATTCATTTTGTCCCTATCTTCGACTACATGCAAAGAACCAAGCACTCCAGTTTGACTGAAGTATTTGCCTAATTCTCCATGCAATCTAGCACACTCATCCCTGTCAGGGACCAGCATGTCTAATGTTGCCATATACCCAACTTGTATCTCTGGATCTATATAGGGTTTGATCCTAACCCCACCCCCAAGTGCAGGTTTTCCCAACCAAGATGGAGAGTAGTATTTTGGCATAAGGATATACGCCAAAGCATGCAGTGGTACATTAATTTTATCCCACCATGCACACACATATTTGTGAATATGATCATACAAGATGGGTTCTTTTAGTTGAACAATCTCTTTTATTTACCACAACATGTTATCCATCTTCTCATACACCTCCCCAATCATAGGTGCATTTGTATCTGCAAAATGAATCATGTTATAAATGGCCTTGGTGTATTGCAAAACAGACCTCACACTTGCCCAAAACTAACCATCAAGAGCGGTGTCCTCCACCTCTTCAAAATTTTCCTTGTCCTTGTCCTTGTCCTTTAAAACCTGCCAATGTGGGCTTGATACCATGCTAGCCAACGACTCTCTTACCTTCAAAAGGCACCTGAAGGTGAGGTAATAGCTAGCAAATCTACTCTTCACAAGCTTCAATAGCTCCAACCTTGAGTGACTACGAAAAAGGCCATGGGTATTTCTATGATTGGTAATAAATTTTATCATTTTCTTGCCTCTCTTGTACAATTCACCAACCCATCTGTATTGTGGTTCTTTCAACTTAATAATGTCATGCATCAAAAGGTTCATTGTGTGAACCAAACACTCAGATTAAAATATGTTGGGGTAATTATCCTCAATGATTGCTCCTTTTGCCTTACATTTAGAAGCATTATCAGTGATGACTTGGATGACATTGTATGGTCCAATACTTTCAAATGTTTGAATTAATGGTTGTGCAATTTGATGGCAGTCTTGAACTTTTCTGAGTAATCATGTGATGAAAGGAAGACTGCACCAGTAGCAGACACACCTAGAACATTTATCAATGGCTTGCCTTTTACATTTTTCCAACCATCAAATACAATGGATACCCCACATTCATTCCAAGCATTTGTGAATTTACCCAAAGCATTTGTTATTTTGGCTTTTTCACAAGCAAGTCCCACAGTTCTAGCTTTGTCATACCCAGGGCTCTTGTATCCTTTAGGAGCATCATTGATAACGGAAACCATTTCATGCCAACAAGGTGAGCGAAGAACATTGAATGGTATCCCACATGCACAGAGAAACCGGAATTTTTTTGCATCCATGACATCCCTACACCCTTGATCAAGGAATTGTGATATTGTTCTATGCCTTAAAGAGATGTTTGTGCCTGTGGCTTTGTATCCACTACCATAGGTGGATGTTGATGCAGTTCTTGCACTATATGGGCTAGTGGTGTGATGTTCAACTTCACCCTTTGATCTTTTAGATTTGTATTCAACTTCCTCCTCTTCCCTTACGTATTTGTCTCTTTGTTGTGTTGACACGCTTACACAAGTTTTGATTCCTATTTGCTTAATTCCATCCCATGCCATTTTCCCACACAAATTCTTTCTGGCACAGGTATATGAACCTGTGTAAGTGATTTTGCAATGGGGGTATGTAAATTTAGTGGTTCCACCCCATTTACCTCCTGAAAGCCTAGTAACATATTTCCACAAGTGGGTTTGGTCCTACCTTGGTTTTATTTCCATTATCATCTCCACTCTCATTATCCTCCTCCTCCTCCTCTTGGTACTCCTCTTCTCCAAGGTTTCCTAATCCACCACTACCCACTTCTTCATCATCTTCATCACTTCTTCTTATTCTGCTCCCAACCACCATCCTAAAAAAAAAAGGAACCAACAAGAGAAGGCTAAGCCATATACCCATCATGTTTGGTTAACTTTGAGTTTCTTTCCAGCAATAAAATGAAGGAGGAATGGGAATTGGCAAAGAGTAGGAGAAGGGAACATATTTCATTCAACATATAAAAAACACAAATGCTACATGGAAAAAAAAAAGAATGGGATTAGACCCTACCTCTTTGGCTCTCCAATGGTGGTGCCTTCAATCTCCCAATCTCTCTCAAACGGAAGCCTTCAATCTCCCTTGCAAGCTCCTCAAGCTCAAATGCTCTCTGTCTTCCTTTCTTTCAAGCTCCTCAAATCCTCTCAATTTCTATCTATCTCATGACAATGATACATTGTGGGAGGGGAGGAGGCCTTTTATCTTTTCGCGCCTCCCTTTCCCTCCAAAAAAGTCACGCGCCTTTTTCTTCTCGTGGGAGTGATTTTGTTCATGTGGGAGCGATCGCTCCCCAACCTTAGAAGTCGCTCCCGTAGTGATCGCTCCCGATATGGCAAGGAGCACAAATTTTTCAATGGAGCGCACTTCAGTAGTGGATATGGGGGGGTCAATGCTTCCCCGCAACCTTGCCTTAACCCACACCTGGGATTATCGTGGAGAACATCCCTAGCTATTGGAAAGTGTAAATAGGTTCAGTCTTTATAATGACTATGTAATTATGTATTTATGCAATGAAGAAGACAAAGATAATAAAATGTATTTCTTGTTAAGCTTGCTTCATGGATTTTATTATAGGTCAAAGACGACTTCTTGATGCCTTTTACGATTTGTCATGTTGTCATAAATGTACAAATTAGAGTCATGTACATGAAGCAATATTACGATTATAAAGTGCAAAAGAAACAATGTAAAAATGTTGAACACCCTTGTCACCTTGTTGAAAGAATACTCCTTGAAGTAGGCCTCACAATAGCTAGTCAAGTCAGCTTGAAAACACTGCTAATGAACCATCACACTCCTTCATGGTCAGGTCGGCTTAATTACAGGTTGAGACAACTATATAAACCCAACTATGTTGCGCAGAACTGAGACAAAATAGAGCTCAAATCATTTGAAGTTTTCGGATAAATGCATCAGTGAATAGTCCGAGATTGCAGTGCAGAATAATCTGAGTTTGTGGTGCAAAGCTATCTGTCTTTTGGTGCGGAACAATACAGCCTAATGAAGAAGTCTCTCTCTGGTATGTAAATAAAAGAAGGATCAATCTGCAGGAGACTGAGGGTAATTACAGTAGCTCTCACAGATCGCAGGTGATCTCAGAAAGCATCAGATCTGTAGTAAGTGCAAGGGAAAGGTAATTCTGCACAGCAAAGGGAAGACACATTGCAAGGAGTGCAAGAAGAATTTTATCCATAGTACAAAGAAAGTAGACTACCCAACGAAGGAAGATAAAATGCAAAGAGAAGGCTATCTCAGACAAGAAACAAAGGATCTCTACTCAGTGTTTTAAGGGTGCAGAAAGATGTCTCTAGGAGGTCATGTTTAGACCAAGGAAAGAAGGAGTTCACATTTCAGAAATAGGAACTGAGATTCCTTGTATTGGTGCAGTGCAGTGCAAGAAAGAAGGATCAGCAATAAGGGGCCAAGAAGAGCAGGTGACAAGGGTGTTGGAGGTACATTGAGGTCAAGGGTCTGTGTCATGGTCATGGTACTTGTCAACTGAAAGTCTATAAGAAGAATTACTTGCGGGTTTTCCTCTCCAAGAGGGAGATGTTTTGGCCCTGGCTAGAAGAGCCTAAATTTGTGTCTCTTGTGTTTTGATAATTGACTTGATGAAAGACTTAATAATCTAAGAAGAGAAGACATAAGTAAGAAAAGTAAGCTCACAAGTAATTATCAAGTAGAGAATTTGAATTTTACTAAGCCCTACCAAATTCTCAACATGGTATCAGAGCTAAGGTGCTGAAGGCAAGGGCTGCTTGACAAAGAGACAACCAAGGATTAAAGAGTAAGAATCCATTTCTCTAGAAAGCATCAAAGTCAAGGTCAAAGTTTGCATTGGAAAGTCAAATCTGTTTGCATGAAAATTCTCAAGCAATCTCAAGAAGATCTTCAAAGGATCCACTCATCAAGGAGATGATCTTTGCCATCAAATATTTATGATATTGAAGACATTGTTGGAAGACACATCATCAAGCATCATCCAACACTATACAACACCTTTGAAGACATCATCATTCTGAAGGCATCCTTGATCATTAAATGTCATTAAAGGAATCAATCTAAGAGAGATTTCCTGCCATCATTTTCATCATCATCATCAAGGAAGCTGATAGAAGGAAGAAATCAATACACACAAGTATTTCTATGACTCATTTAAATCTATCAAAATGACTTATTGGAAAGATAGCAACAAATTGGTTGGGTCATCAAACTTTAGTGCATGGAAGAAAAGGACAGATTTGAATCTAATTGAAGACGAAGTGATGGGCTACATCAAAGGATCTATAACTCAACCTTCAAAAGAAGATGCTCTAGCTTATGCCAAGTACATGTAGGCAGAAATAAGAGCCCAAAGGATTCTCATAGAATCCATTAAGGACTCACTCATATCCTATGTATCAAAACTAGAAACTGCAAAAGAAATATATGAAAAAATTGGTGGAGCTATTCTTTGTATGTACTGCAGGAGAAATAATCTCTCTAAGACTAGAGCTATACAAAATGAAATTATCAAGAGAAGAAGGAATAACTTCATATTTTATGAGGATTTCTGAAATATGAGATCAGCTGCAGGAATTAGGAGAAGTAATGTCTAATAGTGAAATGACTACAGTGGTGTTGAATGCTCTACCGGAAGAATGGGGAAACTTCACTTCAAGCCTATGCGGGAAGAAAGAAGCAACACCATTCCAGAATTTGTGGTCTCTATGTAAAATAAAGGAAACAAGATTGAAAGCCAAAACTGATACAAGAACAAGTGAAGAGAATCAAGCCTTTGCAGCCATGTACAGGAAGAAAGGAAGATTTGGTAAATTTGGTTCTCAGAATAAAAGGAGAAGTATGGGCAAAGTACGATGCTTTGGATGTAATGAACTTGGGCACTATAAAAGGGATTGTCCTAAATCTAGAAAGGACAAAAGGAAAAAGGAAGAAGCCCATGTCACAGATGAAATGGAAGAACCTGATGCAAAGAAATCTAAGAAAGAAGTAAAAGATCTCTATTATGATTGAGATCATCTTCCTCTTTAAGTGATTTCTGTTGGTTGTAAAATAGTATGGTAGGAAGCATTGTATATTAATACCATCATGATAGAAGCATGGAAGAAGCACTTGTCTTAGAAGAAGTGGCTCCTGGAAACCTCATTGATAACAACATTGATGGAAGATAGTCATTTGGATCAAGGGTCATCTATGAAACAGGTGTTGGCACTTTCTAATGGAGACCTCCTTGGATTCACTAGTTAGAAAAAAAAGCAAAAGGTTTCATCGGGAATGTTATCTTGTTGAAGTCTGGGATTAGGATATGATGACATATTGAAAAGCAGGTCAATGGAATGAAGTTCTTCATTCTAAATAAATTGATGCAGGATGACTCAAATGGAAAAGATAAGGTACATATATGCTAACACTAGATCTTGTGAAGTCATGTCATATGGTTGTAGGTGATGGACTTCTATCCTTAGAATTATGATCAAAGAAAGGAGGATCTCTTCTCGTACACACATTGTCATTAACAGATGAAATCAAATATATCCTCATATGGAATATAAGGTGGTTGTATACAAACAAGGAACTGTATGCTGGAAGTTCCTGGGAATAAATGAAACTGTGTGGAGCAAGAAAGGAAGAGATCATGAAGTGCAACCATGTCAAGAGGCAGTTATCATCCTGAAGCCAAGAAGATGTGACTAGGAGATCTCCTGGGAAGATATGTAGACTCTGATAGAAGTTTGGTAGAGAAGAAGACCCTTGATAACACATATCTTTAGGAGATGTGTCAATCTGAATAAAAGATGTCGATGCCTACAGGAAGATGTCATGGTGAAATATCATCACTAAGGCAACTTTTGATTTAAAAGTTCTTATGCATATGTTTATCTGAATAAGTTTATGCAGGGCTGCCAACCATGTGGAATGATGTAAGATCCTTGGGAGATGGTTCGAAGGAAAACAGCGTGGCATAAAGGTGGATCAGATGAGAAAGGCTGATGAATCACTTTCTCGTAGATGACATGACTCATGGATGAAAGTGATGCATGATTTGTGCCCTATGAAGCTAAAGTTGAAGCTTCCTCAAGATCGAAATCCATGACATCGAGAGGAGGAATTCTTCATGAGCAGCTGGGTGTCTCACCATTGCTGTCGCAGGTCCCTGGTCAAAAGGGAGTTTGGTGGTAAGTTTCTTACTTAGAAGAAACTGGGTAATTCCTAAGAATGAGCTTAGGTACATTCCTTGTACAGGAATGAGTACATTCCCTTGTGGAATAGGTCCTCCCTGGCTGACAAGAAGAGATAGACACATCATTCTGGCCTTCAACTGGGAAGACAGAATTGAGGATTGGCTAATCATCCAACATCCAATACTCTTTGAGAATGAGATAGGGCATTCAAGATAAGATTAGTAGTGGACCGATATTCTTTGAGGGCTAGCTACCCAAGAGAAGAATAGTCAAGAAGGTCATGTTGAAAAGTGTAACTAGGATCGGTCTTCATATTGACTATGTAATTATGAAAAGAAGAAGAGAGATAACAAAATGTATATTGTACTTGCTTCATGGGTTTCATGAGCAAGATTTTATTATAGGTTAAATAGACTTCTTCTTAATGTCTATTTAGGGTTTTGTCTTCTAGATAAAAATGTAATTTAGTGTCATATATATATATATATGAAGGATCTAGTCTAATGAAATGCTCCAAGACCTAGTCTAAGAAACTGTGGAAGAATGGCTATTATCAGCCCTCAATCTACGATGAAAGATCAGCTAACAAGATGTGTCAAGTCGGCCTTCCAACAACATGTCAAGTCGGCCTACAAATAAGAAGTATGGTCGACCTAAATCAATGAACATGTTCCTATATATATACCTATGTTCTGTGTCAGTTGGAGAGAAGTTTTTCATTGATCTCTGAAGTAAAAGTGTGGATTTCAGTGCGGATGTTTTAAAGGGTTCAGAACTGGTCTATATATATATATATCATAAGGTGCTCCAACATACATTTCAATGCAGATGTTTGAAGGGTTTCAGAACTGGTCATATCTATATTCGTGTATCATCTAAGTGTCATAAGGTGTTGCGGCATACTAAAGCAGAAATGCGGATCACCTTGAAGCAGCTACAGTGTTAAAGTGCGGATCTATCAATTGCATGAGCATGAGCATGATATCTCCTAAAGTGCGGATCTGTCCAAGTGCATGAGCATGAGCATGAGCATGAAATCATCTTGAAGTGTGTATCTATCCAAAGATAGTTTGCAAACTAATCTAAAGTGATGTTGTTGGGACAGTGGTCTGTAAAGAAGAAGCAGTCGGAAAGTGAAAGAAAGAAGGAAAGTAAATCTGAGATTTACTTTCCTAACTACAGCTTATATATATCTCAAGCAACTGAAGGTTCAAAGGAAGTACTGGTGCAGAATAGTGCAACTTGGTGAAGAGAAGAAGGACCAACATTGAAGGACATCAAAGAAGTAAGGACAAGGTCTTGGATGCATAAATAGGTCAAAGGTCTGATCTTGGGTCATGGTACTTGTCATCAGAAATCTATAAGAAGAATTTCTCGTGGGTTTTCCTCTCCAAGAGGGAGAGGTTTTGCCCTGGCTCTAGGAGCCTTATTCTTGTGTCTCGTGTCTTTTGATAATTGACTTGATGAAAGATTTAATAAGCTAACGAAGGGAAGACATAAGTAACTCAAGTAACCTCATAAGTAATTATCAAGAAGAGAATTTTGAATTAATCACTAGCCCTCTAAATTCTCAACATGGTATCAGAGCTAAGGTGTCCCTGTTAATTTCCAGACTGCTCTATGTTGTTTCAATTACTTTAGCCCAATTCAATACTTCAATTAGCAATCTTTTCAATAGTAATTAATCTTTCCAATCATCAATAATAATTGAAGATAGAACAGTAAATGCAATGATAAAGGAGACAATCAACAGATCAATAAGAGACATCAGATTTTGTTAAAGACCAAGGAAAAACCGCACTAGGAGGAAACCATTTGGAAATTCTTCTTCTATTAGATTGTCATATAATGTTCAGCAGAGAGTACAATGAGCCCAATACAAAATCATCCAACAAAATTAAACCAATAACATTCAGAAATATGGTCTTAGCATCAATATATATCAGAGACAACTTTTCTTGTCTTTGGTCAACTATCAAATTTTTCCCTAGTTTTTGGTCGCATGGAGGAAATGTTCATGTGTGCGACTGAGAGCTTCCAGTCGCTCCCTTGAGCCTGACACCTGCAACTGCAGTCGAAATTATCCTTTGGCAAGCCTGCGACTGCAGTCGAAATTCTCCTTTGGCAAGCCTGCGACTGTCACCCATAACCCTAGAAACACGCGCAAGCTTCAAACCCTATAATCTCGGACCTGTGTGAACTTCTTTTGTCAACCCAACCTCAGACCTGTGTGAACCAATCAATGAAGAAGAGAAGAAGAAGATGTTTGGTGATGACCAAATGAGCTTGAGGTCACTTGTATTTATAGGCTTCCAAGGGTGACCAATTTTCTGTTACGACTGACTTGTTCAAATGTGCATATGTGGACTTTCCTTCATAAGTACACTTTCCCTTGTCCAAATTAGGTGCTCCAATAGTCAAAATTGGTTCTCTCGAAAAGTGGAATCTACTCCCATGGTTGGAATTTGTCACTGAGCTACCAAAATTAACAGTCCCTAAAAGATATCTAAGGTTCAATTACCTCAAAGCTAGCAAGTCAGGTTTTTAGAAGTTAATACAAGATGATCAAGACACATTTCAAATATATAGCATCCAACTACACTTACAAGCTCAATGAGCACATACATCCACAAAATAAATATGGCGAGATAAGACTAGTACCCAGATGCAAATACTTGCTAAAATATTCCAAGTAAAGATGCACTTCTACAAAAGAAAGATTGGATAAGCCTCAACTCGAAGATGTCCTTCTAACTAGAGCAATTTTTGGAGTTGCGAAATGGCATCATAGTCTGCCCCCCTTACACACACGAACATTGAATGTGCTCTCATAGATTTTGAATAGGGACTGGCCACCATATACCACAATGAGATAAGATCTACCAAATGTACAACTTACAAGGACCCAAAGTAAGAGAAACACCTTTTTAGATGCCCCACATACTATGAGATCATAGCACAATATCACTACCTATATCAAAATTCGGGATCTCCCTCTCTACCTTCTTCAAGTATCAAGACCAACGATACTTAGCCCTCTTCAACAAGGAGTTTTTCAGCAACGGATCTTAATTCCTACACACAATGCCATGCATTGGGATGACCAAGACGATCACCTCATAATTTCATGTAGATCCAGGAAATCAACACTACAAGCGACAAGCAAAATTTTAGGATGCACCGAACAATCGAATGGTGAGATATCAGGTCTAATTACCTCAGGGATCTATTCGGAGTTTCTTTCTTTCAACCTTAGATGTTAGGAGTATCCCTCGCTCCAACATCCCCCAAAATATCATATAGCAAACCCGCCATTTGTTCCAGTGGACTTCGACAACGAGCCAATGCCCATTTCACCTCCATCACCATTGATTATTAGCCTCAAGAGTCGTTGACATCTTTAGCACATTTCCAAGTCTCCTTATCTCACTCTTTCATTCTCAGCATGCTATTGATAAATTTTGTATCATGTCATTATTTTTCTATAGATGTCTGTTGGAAATACTGAGAGGGGGGTGAATTAGTATTTCTTTTCAATTGCTAATTTTACCAATTAGATCACTTATATTTAGAACACAAAATGAACAATGATGGAATAGATACTTTTATTAATTTCTTTTTTACAATAAGTAAAGTACAATAATGATATAGGGCTCCAACCCTAGATGAAGACTCCAATCTTCCAGGCTCCAACCTGTATTGTGCCAAGCACCGACTTGATCTTTCCAAGGCTCGAACCTTGTCAATTTGAGGCACCAACCTCTAGGGCTCCAACCCTATCTACTCACTATGGTTCTGCCAAATTTGTCTTTCTATCCGATTTGTCGTGTCTTGAAGTTTTTTGATGTCGTCAAAATGTCCTATAAACTCATCCTCAAGATCGATTAATCTTTAGTGAATTCATTGGAACTATTGATCTTACTCTCAAGATCGATCAACTTTTTCTTGAAATCGGCCATCGTCATTGATGAAGACATCGAGCGGCAGCGATTTCGAGGCACCGCATGTAACCGCTGAAAGCAGCCAGCAGCGGTGGCATAGGTGTTTTCTTCCCGGCAAGAAGATCGCCCCTCTGATACCAAATGGAGCAACAAAACCGTAGGCTTGTTGACTTTAATTGTAAAATACACGAGGTATTTGTAATAATGATTTATTATATACAAAATGTATAAGTGATGATAAAATGTTACAATGAGGCCCTGCTTATATACCTAGGCAGGTGGTCTTTCATGATTGGGCATGTCTTTTAGACATGCCCTTTCACTAACTTAATGACTACTTACATAATCCTTATTTGACTATTACTAATTATATTTATTCTATTTGTTATGAATTATATTCATAACAATTGGCGTGGCATTTTTATATATTACGGTTCCTCATCGTATGGTATAGTCTCTCTGTAATGTAATATGGTCTCGAAGAGTCACATTATTCGTATGATCTTGCTGCAGCATGACTACAATCTCGCTCTTGTGATCTTGCTCTATTTCTCTGTGTTTCAAATGGCATCCTCTACATACATTATATCCCTACATCGTGAGTATGGCATCCTTTGCATTAGATTCTTGGCGTCCTCAGCGTTGTATATGGCAACGATCTATACAGTATGGCATATCATTGGTAAGTGGCATTAGCACTTTGTTTTCAGGCCTGTCATGTGACACCATGTTTTCCAGTATTGATATGTATACAGAGCAGTATGTATGGTATAGTTGTAGATGTGATTGCATAAGAAATCTGTAAGGACAACTCAATACCCTTGATGACAGAGATAATATTGACAGTGACAGTTCTTTTCTACTTAGTATATGATGTCACTGCTATATGGGATGACAGTGATACATATGACAGGGATTCATATTGCAGTGATCTTGGCATTCATTGCAAGGCTCTTGACGAAGATTTTTCTTATGTTGGAACTTGGTAGTTCTCTTAGATGTGTCTCGTACTATTCACAGCTGCAGTTGTGAACCCCTTTAGATTGGCCCTAAATGGTGACGTACATTGTATCACAGCTGAACATTTGATGAAATCTAATAGAAGAAGAAGAATCCCAAATTTTCCCCCTTGTGGAGTTTTGCATTGGTCTCCGACCAATCCTGGTGTCTCTTTGTGTGCATGTTTTTCTTCTGATGTTCCTTTTATTGTTCCACTGCATTACTAATGATATTCTTTATAATGTTATAATGATGTGGGGTGACTTTATTGTGTAAATAATGCAATGCAATTATCACAGCAAAGAACAATGTAGCCCTAAGGAAAATTAACATGGTGTAAGATTCATGATGTTTTTTTTTCCAGTTTGCATGTTATATTATGTAAATCAGGGTTTCAATGTATGTCGTATTAAAAATTGCAATCTCTTTCTTTCAAATATTAATTTTTCATGGTGTGTAAAATTTCTTTCCTTGAATCCTTTAAGAGAACTTCGATATATTCATCTCTTGAATTTAAAATCTCCCATTTAAGGAAGTAACTAGGGTTTCTAAGTACAGATAATCATTCTCTCACCCACTTCATCGAGGCTTTTACATAGACCTTGCCATAAAATACTCCATTGCCCAATTAGATCAAGGCACTAGTCTAGCAGGCATTGATCAAACTCTAATTTATATATTTTTCTCTTTTTTGCTAACTAGGGTTAGGGTTAGGTTAATTTTTCATTTTCAGCAATTTAATATTTGTGTTATTGCCCTATCAAAGAAATTGCATTTAAGAAACTTGAAAAAAGGAAAATCTAACCTTATTTGCATGTTTAAACCCTAAAATAGGTCTGACATCATCATATTTATTGCTGTTTTATGCATGATTCAGCGATAAAATTGCACTGTTTCCCCTCAACCTAGTCTACCACATTGATAGCCTTGTTCCTTTTTTATCCATCATTGATAGGCTATCTTTTAGTGCTGCTATATGCCATCGTGTGCCCTAAATCTGCATAACTTTACAAACCCTAACTTAAGCATCTCTCTTCTAAATTTCATAGGTATTAAGGAAGCGTACTTGAAATTTAGGCACCTTTTATCTTAGCCTTTCTTGGCTCAGATGGTACCTTTTCCTCCAATTGTTAGACCTTGCATCACCATTAAACTTTTCTTTATTGAATATTCTTAGGTGATCTTTATGGGGAAGCCTCCTTTGTGGGATTAAAGTCACCACTAAAGAGCTGGAGAGAAGCCAATGAGGTGACAGTGTTGGCCAATTTCTTGTTGCCATAAGCCCTAGGTTGCCTAATGAGTTTTTGCACTAAGACTGCTAGATTTTGAAGTAACAACATTCTAAAGAAACATTGAACACAGCTCAAAAAACCCACAGCTTCAACAGTACAAGTTCAAGTGCTCACACACAAAACCCAGACTATTATAGCTCTGATCGAACATTCTAAAGAAACATTGAACACAGCTCAAAAAACCCACAGCTTCAACAGTACAAGTTCAAGTGCTCACACACACAACCCAGACTATTATAGCTCTGATCGAACATTCTAAAGAAACATTGAACACAGCTCAAAAAACCCACAGCTTCAACAGTACAAGTTCAAGTGCTCACACACACAACCCAGACTATTATAGCTCTGATCGATCAGGGATATTTGGCCCTGATACCAAATGTGAAAAAAAAGGAATAGTCTAGGAGGACATAAGCAATAAGCATATACACACAGATCATATTGACAGCAAGTTAAACTGGGCTGTAATCGATTAAAAACTGAGGGACTAATCACTCTTTCCTGAAATAGACCCCAGTCCCTTCATTCTCCCCTGCAATCTGCCACTTGTCACCATTTTGTCATACTTTGCAATAGTTTAATGTTTAGTTGTCATTCATTGTTGTGTGTGTTGCCGTCATTGGCATTAATTTTAAAAGTTAATTTCAACTTTTCCAGGCCCTTCCCTTACAGGCTACAATTTTCACCTAGCTTCCTGTGTTGAAAGAGTTGAATATTAGGTACTTCAATAAAGTTGATAAATTCAGTCAAAGTTTCCCGTTGCATTGAAAAATCACTTATATGAAATGTTTCTTAACAATATCTCCATCAATAAAGATGAGCTTGACCTTAACAAGGCCTAAAAATGAAAGGAAAGGAAGAAGATAAGATAAATATCAAAGCCAAAAAATGAAAAAGAAAATAAAGAGTTTATAGCACCCACAGACGTCACTCTTCATTCCAAATACCTGTCTAGAGAAATAGATCCTTTCTTGACAATTTCTTCAGGCGGTACAATGATTGTATATTGAAATGCAAATTGCAAAACAGGGGGAGCATCTGAGTTCCTGAAAACCAAAAGAATCAAAACAGAGTGAAAAGATGATAATAATTTAAATACTAAATACAGGCGTGTGGCATTAATGCTCTTCAACATACACTTTTTTCTAAATCGCAGCATAATTAATGCAATGGCCTAACACAGAAAACCCATAGCTTTCATTTCTGCAGAGAACAATACCCAAGTTTAACCAATGTGCAAATGTATGTGTTATTTTGACCAATAAACTGGAACCTATTTCCACTTACATAATCTTGTCGTTGCACTCTGTTTTCAATAATTATTGCATACTGCTAACTTTATACAGAAACAGTTGTATGAAAAATAGCAGAAAAGACCTTACATTTATACCACTGTCAGAAGTGCTACCACCTGAAAATGCATGTTGATATTGAAATGCACTGGAGCAGTTTATCGGTCATTTTTCTTAGGAAGAATCTTAACATCAACAGGCAGTACATAGAGATGTGAATCCTTGCAGAAACTAGAAGAATGGTTGCAGTTATGGGTGATGAGCAGTGACCTGGAGGACAATTTCGGTGGTTTGATTTTATCCTGGGCATACTTGCATTCATCTCTCATGGCCAATCAGAACAGAAAAGGACTAGTGGTGAGCACTTGGCTTGATGGTGAATGTAGTGACCTTGAAGGCACTATTTTTGAGGATTAAGGGGGACGCTATGACGCTTGGTGCCTCCAAAGGCATTGTGTGTGGAAGAGACTGCCAGTATGGACCTTACATGATGCACATACTTCAAGATGATGACTAAAATATGCTTATAGGAGGAGTGCCTTCTTATAAGAGGGATTTAAGGACCTAGAGATGATGCACATATTCTGAGAGTCTGAGACATGGCATAGAATACTCTATAGAGGAGAACTCAGCTTAGGGGGTCCCAAAGTGGCCCAAAATCTCCTTTGTACCATGAAACAAGGTATACAAACATTTCCTAGAGGAGCACTCAGCTTAGGGGGTCCCAAATGGGGACCCAAGTCACCATTTTGTGCATGTAACAAGGCAAAGAAACCCTCCTATGAGAAGCGCTAGTGTGGAGAAGGGTTTAAAGTTGAATTAATGCCTTATTCACACCTTGATTCAAGGGAAAGACTTAATTGTCTAAGGAGAGCCAGCCATGGAAGGCTAACAAGTGGACCGTAACCCCATCCACGTCTCAAATTTGTTGAAGCTTGTGCTAGCTTTGGAGGGTTTTCTGCATGTGGAAGATGACTTATTGCCTCTTTGGGTGCTTGCTTGGTAGAGTAAGTGAATTTTCTTCTTTCCTAAGTCTAACTTAGGAAAAGTACAATAATTAAGTCAATTAATTACTATGGACTATTAAGTCATTTTCTAAGGATAAATAATTTAATTATTTGAGTGACTTACAAATAATCTTTGTTACGAACAAAGTTCATAAACGCAACAAAATTCTCAAAAGATTTGGTATATGTAAATATCCATTATAGAACAAATATATTATATAAGAAATGTATAGAAGATATGAGATGATGATTGTTACAAATGAGGGCCTGCTTATATAGCCAGGCAAGTGCCCTTTCATGAACGGTCATGTCCTTAGAGACATGTCTTTTTAGTAAATAATTATTGTTTAATTAACTATTATTATCATTATTGTTTATTTATATTATTTATATATATTTTACTCATAACAATCTCAACCATTGATCTCCAAGATCTTCTAGGAGGGATATTATGGTTAGGGATTTGGGCTTAATGAAGATTGTAAAAGAAGCCTAGCAAAGAGTGAAAACAGAACAAAAACTCAACAAAGCGAGTCACAAGAAGTTAGAGTGATTTTCTCTAATGCAAGTGGCTCAGTAGACTGAAGCGCAGAGGAGAAGTACGGGAGAATTTGAGGGCAAATCCAGGAGGTCGAGTTGTGGAGATTGTGTGGCCGAGTTGCCAAAGTGAGATGTAGTTGCTAGGGAGGCTGAATTGTCGAGGTCGAGTTGCTAGGCACCGAGGTTGATTTTCTAGTGATCAGTGGGGCCAATTTCCTTTAGGTCGAATTACTTTTGAGGTCGATTTCCAAAAGGTTTCCAAAAGGCCAGATAACTTGGCCGGAATTCATCCTGTGGGGGTCGAGTTACAGGTTCTAGTTACTGTATTTCTCCTTGTATCTTTGTGGGTCGAAAACCCAAATTTTCTAGATTAATAGATCACGGAGAATTATTGTGGGTGAATTATCTTTGCAATGTGTGATTGATCCCTCCGCTTTAGATTCTGCTATATATATATATATATATATATAGAGAGAGAGAGAGAGAGATTAAAAATACCAATGATATTATTTTTCGGTAATTCAGTGTTTATTTTGCTAAATAAATAAATTGTTGGGAATAAAATTAATTGCCATGAGAAAATAAATATGGGTTGGGATTTGGAAATTTAACAAAATTAGGGGTTTATGAAGGAAACAAGTTAAGAGAACATTTCCTAGAGAGCACTTTGCTTAAGGGGTTGACAAGTCGACTTATAACACCTTTACACCTCAAATCAAAGTCTACAAGCTATTATAGGAGAAGCATTATGCTTGGATAGAATCCCTTGGAACATTCTAACTCATTTTTGTGCAGGGAAACAAGGAGATAGACTGATTTATTATTTCCTTTGCCTTGACCTAATCACCTTGGGTGTAACGTTCCAAAATTTAAAAAATTCCAGAAAATTGCTTATCCAAGTTGTAACCCTGAATTTCTCCAAACAGTGGCAAAACATGAACCATGAGATTATGGCAACAGAAACAGATTACATTATGGAACCAAGAAATGTTGCAAACTCGCAAGAAATACTGCAAACTCGGCTTTATTAATAAATATGTAATATGCCAATACAATAGCTAGAGTAAGCTAAGAGAAGATGGCCACAAAATAGTTTCCTACAAGTTGAACCTGGCCTCCACAAAAATAACTGAAGATGACACCCAAGCCAAGGATCTGAGTGGTCCTCATTCCAATATCATTGAAGCTCTATGAAACTCTTTGATGAAGTCTCCTCAAGGGGTGTTGGGTTTTCGTTCAACACTCAACGCATACCCGAGGGTTTCCATCTTGGGGCTACAGTACCTGGGAACTAGGTTCTCCAACTTTCATCAAGACAACATGCACAAATCCAAGATGTCCTCAAATGTTCTCCTCCTCTTTTATAGATCTCATGGACCCCTCTAGAAGCCTTTATTTGATTATTATTTTAATCACTTAGTATGTTTTCCCTCCTTTTATTTTACTTAAGATACCTTTTTAATTCGGGAAAATGGTAAATCGGCCACCGCCCCTCCTCGGGTCACTGAAATTCACTTCCCACCATCTCATCTTGTAGATCTTGTCGTTCTGATTCCAACAAGCTATTACACTAAGGTGTTCCGTCAAGTATTGTGAAGCAAAAAGATCTATAGTTGTATATACTTAAAATTGTATATACACAAATTTATTGTAAATAATATTTTTATTAATAAGTTGATAGTACAAGGATAATGAATTTTACAATGAGGGCCCGCTTATATACCTAGGCAGGTGCCTCTTCATGAAAGGACATGTCCTTTAGAGACATACCTCTTTATTAACTAATCATTAATTACTTATAATTATGATTATTATTCATTTATTTATATTTATTTTATTTTTATATAAATTATATTTCTATCATTGTCCCTCTCTTCAAAAAGTTTTGTCCTCAGCTTAATCGCTAACAATTTTCTTCACCTTCATCGCTAACAATTTTTTCACTTTGCTCACGTCATTTTCAATAAGTGTAAATGGTCATTGATACCTGAGCATGTATAATTCGTTGGTAATACTATCTTGGAACTAGGGTTTATCTATTTCTCCCTTTTTTTCTTTTTCTTTTTTTATTCCACTCTCAATTTGTTTTTTATAATTTTGTTATATAATTTCTTTTTTACTTTTAATTTTTTTAATATTATTTTATTTAATATATATAGTTAATTAATTAATTACGTTAAAGTGACTTTATAAAATTTATTATAAAATAACTTTATAAAGTTACTTTATAATCTCCTTCATAATGTGACCTTTATTAAATTTGGTTTGTTATACCCATTCGCCATTCTTCACTGCAACAATTCGTACAGTCACGACCAGCAGGAGTGGTTTGACTAAAGACGATTAAGCAAGAGTGGCGCACATGCTTAGCAATATGGTTCTTTTCCTATATGCATCCTACTGCAAACATACTAGGTATGTTGGCAACGGGCCTACAAAGTTCGTATATGCAGCGGAATAATCTTCAAAATACTTCAAAGATGTAAACATCCATAGTAGGACAAGTAATGTATATTGAATAGTGTATAAAACAATTGATGTGAGATATCGAATGTTACAGATGAAGCCTACTTATATACCTAGGCAAGTGTCTCTTCGTGAATGGTCATGTCTCATTAGACATGCCCCTTCAATATTAATTATTATGATCATTATTACTATTTACGTTTATATTATTTTTATATAATTTATATTCATAACATTGCCTTCCTCTTCGAAAGGCTTTGTCCTCAAAGCTTATTGCTGAAAAGGCTTGATCTTTTTCTTTCTTTTTTTCGAATGTCTTTTCGTCTCGAAACGGTCATCCTCGTTGACACAAGATGATATGATCCTCTGAGTGATAAGCAAAATTGTCAAACAAAGAATGGATCTGACCATCCTAAATTAATCTTTTGTTGAAATTCCCAATTATTTTATAGTTGGGATAAATTGTTATCATAAGACTGGATTGTGCAGACATCGATATCCCTTGGAACATAAACCTGACGCTTATTCTTTGAGTGATACAAATATGCGGATTGATTGAGATGTTTGTTCTCGTGATTTGAATGTCAATAAGGAGTTCATCTGGTTTCCCTTGTCATGAATGTGGAAATTTCTTGATTTTCTTCAGGTGTTGATGTCGTTGAGTTGGCTATTGACTCGTCACTTGGAATTTCCTTCATTTGAACTGCAACCTCTCAGTATGCCTTCACTTCAATAGGATTTGGATTTGCCTGAATTGTGAGATTAATGGAATTTGTGTTTGTTTCCTCTTTTTCAACTTGGAGTGCTACATCTGGATATTTTGATGCTTCTTTTGCAACAAGTTCTTCGAATTTATTCTTCAATGATTTCTTATCATCCTTAAGTTTCTTAATCTGATTAAGAAGATTTTGGTTATGATTTTTTAAACGTGAAAGTTCTTTGTTTTCTAGATTGTTGACTTTACTCTTAGTGTCTTTCTCATCTTTTAACTTTTTGATTTGTTCTAATAACCTTTGATTAAGGGTTTTTAAGCGCAAATTTTCTTCTTCCTTCTCTAATAGACTCTCATTGAATTTCTTCTCTGAATTTTCATTTTCTTGCTTTAATTTTTGCTTCTTAACCTTGGACTTCTTGATTTGTTCAAATATTTTTTTATTATGGTCCCTTAGGCGCAAAATTTCCTCATCCTTTTCTTTTGATTTATTGTATAGGATGTCTTTGAGATTTTATACCTCTTTTTTGATGCATTGTTTGTTTGTTCAAGCCTTGCGAATTCTTCCTACAATCTTTTCATTTGTGTCCTTGAATTACCTCAATGTCCTTCAGTGCTAAATAATCTTCCACATGTTGGACAACATAATTTGCAATTTTTTTGAATATATATATATCCAATTTCCGTGAAACAAAATGGGCATTTAGTCCAAAATGTTGACTTATTCATGGAGCTCATCTTTCAATTAAAATTCCCTTAATAACTTTGATTGGAACTTTTGAATTGAATTAGGCTTTATTATTTTTTATTTTTAATATCCCCCTCTTTTATTTTATTTAACCCTCTTTTAACTTTTTTAAAAAACTACTATTTCCTTCCATAATAATACTTTCTTTTATTTATTGATTTGTTAATCAATAGTGACGAATTAATATTGAAAGGCATATGGACGCATGGACGGGATGGTACGAACCGGTGTAAGTCAGATAGAATGTTTGACAAACCACAACTTGTACAACGGTGGTCGTACGACAACGACAATAGACAAGGAGGGTTTAATTGGGCAGAATTTTTAATTGCTAAACTATTGAGGCCCTTTTCCCTTTGCGACATGGCCGAATTAGTTCCCTAAACTCTCCAAAGAACTTAATGTTTTCTCGATTTGTGTCCAAATGAGTCTCGCTCCTTCGATCGCACTGTCTTCAAATGAGTTTTATTTGACTGTGTTCAAAAAATTGATATCCGATTTAGTTTGGTTTCATTTAACTTTGAACTTGAAGTAACACAAACGTCTACAAAGTTGAACACCGATGATGCACCAGGCGGTGGCGTGGGATTCGATCGGCATCAGCGGCGCCAGTGGAACTACGAGGGAGTCGCAAGTAAGTTAGTCTTTTGGTTTTTGGTATATATATATATTTGCTTTATTTTTATTTATTTTTTAATATTTTTTATTTATTTTTTATCTTTTTTTAATATATATTTTATTTATTTTTTATCTTTGTGCTACTTAAGCATGAGTGGTTAGGCTCCCAAGGCCCCTTACAGATGAAGAAAAGACCCTACCTTCTCAACTCATTCTTGTTGGATGCTTGGAGCTTTTCATCTTGCATCTTTATCAAATCTTCCTGGGTCAGCTGCCTTCTGAACAACCTCATGTTTTGCTCAACCAACCCTTTGGCTACCTCATAGGCGACTGGTGAAACAACCTGTTACTCCCTCCAAATGGCCAACAAGTTTGACTGCAGTTCCTTGCAAATAACACCACCTTCAACTAGAAATGAAGACAAGATATCTTGCAGGTTGGATTTTACCTCCTCAGGATGATGCTCTCTAGTGTTGGTGAAGAAGAATTGGCACATTTGAAGGATCAAATCATCCTTTTCTAGATCAAGCATGACTACGTAGGATCTGATTTTGGCCATGATGTCTATGATCACAAGCTTTCTATCAAAGGTTGAGCTTTGGGTGTCATGCAGTCCTGAATAGCACTCCACAATTAACTAAATGACCTTCTTCATGATGTCATCATTGTAGGGAGGAAAAGGTGCTACTATCCTCAGAGTCTCGCTGAAACAGGAGGTGATTTTAAGCTTGACTCTTCCATCCAGATGCTCCAAGAATCTGGCTTGTATCAAAGCAAACATAGTTGGCTTTAGAGCCCAATTTAAACTCCAATCAAATTGATCCACCTTGGAAAGATAGAATTCCAGCATTTCTAATGTGAGAAGGTTGACTTCTAATCTTCCAGTCTTCAAGTCTAACCCGAGTGTATAAAGCCAATTTCCCACTTCTTTTTCCTTCCGTAAGTCCCTCGGATGCCTTTGTTAGAGCATATTATGGACCTCTCTGGTGAAAGGTCTGTTGTTCCACCTGGTTTTTTGATCCGTAACATAGTCCATTGAGGTATTGTTGTGCTGATTTATAAGGTGTTTTAAACACTCCATACTGCAACTAGCTCACTCAACAAGATGTCAAATTCAAATCTCAGCACAAATTCTATTCTTGGTCATACAATTCAGTGACTTACAGTACATCTAACCAATCTGGCAACCACTTAGACTCAAGACTCTAATCAAACCTTTCAAACTAGCAATGGCTAGAGACTTTATAATTCTTAGACATGCATGTCACTATTAGACTCTAGCTCATCATTCTGACTCAAAATATTATAACAGTCCCTACACCTTGCAGCAGCAAATACTCAGACCTCAACACATCACCTGTACATGTATGCAAGCTGCAATAATAGCAGTACCACAAGACTCGCCTCAGCAATCACAAGCTTACTATCCCCACCCACTCCTTCTCCGACATACAAATGACATGGCCAGCTGACTTATTACTTACAAACCCTAGCATTGCACATACATCATTCAACCTTAAAGACTCGGCTCTATAATCATATACCAAACTCCATGTTATGATGTAATATCCCCAAAGGGTAATAAGCAGTAATAAACAGAAATATGCCAGACAGATATGAAAGGAAACAACACTGAACCAGATCACTGAATCAAGACACATGTAATACCAGAATCTGAGCCATTTTATTAATCAGAAAGTACATGGAGAGTAATACAAGAAATCAGAATCAGTGCACCTATCCTTGCCCTAGGCAAGTGATGACCCTCCCATACAAGAAATGGCTGCAAATAAT
Organism: Pinus albicaulis; assembly: GCA_034641835.2. Taxonomy (NCBI): domain Eukaryota; kingdom Viridiplantae; phylum Streptophyta; class Pinopsida; order Pinales; family Pinaceae; genus Pinus; species Pinus albicaulis. The sequence continues at coordinate 684,808,923 of CM076584.1, read as the reverse complement.
GACAGCGTCCAAGCTGCCCTGGAGACTGGTGATGATCTGCGCAGAAACTGGGCTGATCCCAAGCTGAAAATCCCCTCTGCTGGAAAACGCTGTCCCTGCTAGTGACAGCGCAGAAACAGGTGCAGCACAAGCCCTCAATCCTCCGGACAATGGTTCTGTCTTCAGGATGTTTGGAAAGCGATGAGCCCCTTCTCACACTAGCCTGCTCCTCAGAACTGCGTTTCTCCTGATGGATCTGAAGCCTCCAATCAGACCTGCGTCCTTCCCTTCCTGATCTGTGTCCTCCAATATCAGATCTGATGCCAAACCCTCGGATCTATACTAGATCTGGAACTATCTCCTCAGATCTACAGCCTCTAGGGCTAGATCTGGTGTTATTCCTTCAGATCTGGGCTAGATCTATCAATATCTCCTCAGGATCGTCTGCTCCTTAAATTTGGATGCAGGTGTGAGCCTTCGGATACGCAGTATACAAGACTAGATGCATACACTGACACCCGAGATCTGCCCAGAGATCTACTGCTTTCCCCTGTTGGATCTAGCAATAAACCTTCAGATCTGCAACTCTTACCTTCAGAAATGGACAGCGTCCTCACTCTAGGGCTTCACAGCGTCCTTCTGCCCCTCAGGACAGCGTTTTCTCCTGCTAGACTGGACTGCGTCCTTCTTGGCCAGCGTCCTCCCTTCCTGAAAGGTACAGCGTCCTCTCTCCAGATGGGACAGCGTCCTTCTCCTTCCAGATTCAGCGTCCTTCCTCCTCTTGCTCTGCGCAGCCACAAGAGGGCTTTCTCCTCCTCAAATAATCTTCAGAAATTGCTGCTGCTCTACTGAAAAATGAACTCAGAACAACCTCACTAGGGCGGGCACTCGAAGTCCCCCGAAGCTGAGGGTAGAACCAGAAAAACCGTACCAGGGCAGGCACTCGAAGTCCCCCGAGGCTAAGGGTGAGATCTCCGACCGGAGACACTCGTGCACTAAACAGTGCTGCAGACCGACTAAACACCCGGCGTGCTGAAGCAGACAAGTCTGACTATCAATAAGAATATCAAATCATGAATGAATCAAATGAGGTGAGAGCCTCTCCTTTTATAACATCAACTCCCTCCTTAACTCACCCTGGAACTGCGCAGTTTACCTGGGGTTAGCCTGATGCCTCCCCCCATCACATCCACGTGGACCCCCAAGGCCCTCTCTAAGTCACAACGTCAACCTACTAGGAAAAAAAGAACACTTTATTATAAAGTGAGGTGGCTAAAGTGAGGTGACCCCTCTTATTTCTCACTTTATTTATTATTGCTATCTAATAAAGCAAAAAAAAGGCAATATTCCAATTAGCAAAGCTAATTGGGAATATTACATATGATGCTCAGATTAAGAGGCTATTATTTTTGTTGGAATCCTCTTTCGAAGAGGTGTAAAATCCATATATAATATGTCTTAATCCGATGAGCAGAACATTTAGTTTGAATTTATTATTCATAATAAATTATATGTGCAGGTCGGCCTTAAGGTTGCACGCCCCCAGCAGATGTGTCACACGCCCCAATGATGGATATAAATACAGGCAAAGTTGGAGAGCATTTCATCACAACACAACTCACATCTTCTTCTCTCATCTGAGATAGTAAGAGCTCCTTGGAGGACGAGTTCAGCCACACGTGTGAAGGAGAAGAAGGACAAAAACAGTACGGCTGAGTTGAAGGACGATTTTCTGCAGTTAGGGTTTTGCAGAAAGTTTGACCAGCGTTGACTTTAAATTCGAAGCACAGTCAGTAAGTACAAAGAAACTTGTGGAAGTTCGATTTAGGAAGCCGTGCCTATTTGTGCAATCGGAGTCAAAGGGTTGGCCAATGCTATTTCTAGCTAAATTAGACTTTTTGCTTTATTTTGTACTGTTGACTTTCATAGCCAGTATTGACTTTTGTGAGTTGACTTTTGACTTGGATTTGACTCATTTCTTGATTGGAGAACATTGCATGTGTGCGGTTGGTGACCAAGAGCAACTTTCTTTAGTTGAAGCATCTGACGTAGTAACGCACCACCAAAATTTTCTGTTTCTGGTTTGTCTTCTATAAGATCCACTTATATGTTCTATCTGCATTTTACTTAACTATTTGTGTGATTGCTGTAAGAAAAGTAAAGTTGCTCCAAGCGTAGAACATCTACAAAAATTTACACGGTATCGGAGCAGAGGTGAAGACAAACTCTATCTTTAGCAATCACCACCGGAAGAAATGGGTTCCACTAGTCTTGAATTCAAGGAGAATGACAAGCTGACTGGAAGGGATGACTTCCATGCCTGGAAGATGATATTAGATCTCAAATTGGAAGATCATGATCTCTTGGATCATGTGACGGGGAAGATTCAAGAACCTCCATCAAATGCTACCGCTGCTGTTAGAAACAAGTATAAGAAGGGAGAAATCAGAGCAAAGTTGTTGATCAGGGAATCCATACATAAGAGTCTGGTTGCCTATATATCTGAACTAGGCACATCCAAGGAGATGTATGACAAATTGATCCTTATGTTCAAGGTAAACAATGTGAACCAAGTGCTATTCCTCAAGAACAAGTTGAAGAATATGAAGAAGGGCCGGGATGAATCTATTCAAACCTTCTTTCTGAAATTGACCGAAACAAGGAACAATCTGCTCGCTATTGGGGAGACAATATCTGATCGTGAGATGGTTCTCACCGCACTTGGAGGACTCCCATATGAATGGCAAGTATTCACAACTACCATTCTCAACAATAATACCATTCCTAACTTTGATGAGCTTCTGTCTAGATGTATGCAAGAAGAAACAAGGATGAAGGAATTCGATAATGACAGAAATGTTGCCTATGGTGCACATTCCCGGAAGAAGAACTCTGGTGGTTCTAAGGACAAAGGAAGAACGAGGACTCAAGAGAAGAAGGGTAAATGTTTCACCTGCCATAGGCCTGGTCACTATGCTAGAGAATGCCCCTTCAAGAAGGATTCTCCCGATAGTGATGACAACAACAACAACCGAAGGAATGGGAATCGAAGAAATGACAAATCCAAAGGGAAGAGGAAAGCTCACTTTGGTGGAAACAATCAACCTTCTAAAAGGTCCGGAAATACCAGGTATGAGGAGTCTAATGTTGTTGATAAAAGAAATGAGTATATTCTTGTATCTGCTCTCTCAGCTGCATCTCCGCCCGACACTATGGATGTCTGGCTATTCGATAGTGGTGCCTCAAGACACATCACCGGATTCAAGGAAGCACTTTCTGACATGGTTGAAAGGGATACTAATCTAGAAATTATCCTTGGAGATAATGCCACTTATCCTGTGAAAGGGACCGGGACTGTGACCCTCCACTTGTCTCAAGGACAAGTCCTACGTTTACAAGATGTACTCTATGTACCTAAATTGAAGAAGAACCTTGTGTCTGTATCTGCCATGGAAGACAAAGGGTTCAATGTAACTTTCTCTGATGGAAAGGTGCTCATGTGGAAGGAGAGCTTCAAGGAAGCTATCTCAATTGGTTTTAGAGTTGGTACACTCTACCAGGTTGGAGGGAGTCCGTTGAGAGCTATGACTTGTGATACTATCCGTCAAACCGAACTATGGCACCAAAGATTTGGACACCTTCATTACAAGGCCCTTCCCGAAGCAAGGAAGGTGGTGACAGGGATGCCTGATTTTGGAAATAATCATGAAGGTGTATGTAAGGGCTGTGCTGAAGGAAAACATACAAGGGGACCTTTCCCCTCAAGTGTCACAAAGACATATGATATATTGCAACTGGTCCATTCTGATCTATCTGGTATGTTGCCCGTAACATCCCTGGGGGGATGTTCTTACTACATGACATTTACTGATGACTTCTCTCGCAAAACCTGGATATACTTCTTAAAGAAGAAGGATGAGGCTTTCATGTGGTTCCGTACCTTCAAAGCCTTGGTGGAAAATATGACCGGAAAGAAGATCAAGATTTTGAGGACTGACAATGGCACTGAATATGAGTCAAATGAGTTCAAAAACTTTTGCAGAGAAGCTGGCATTAAGAGGGAGACTACCACTGCATATACTCCTGAGCAGAATGGTGTTGCTGAACGCAAGAATAGGACTATTGTGGAAGCTGCCCGTGCCATGCTATGTGACCGGGGTCTACCAAAGTTTCGTGCAGCAGGAGAAAGATTTGCAAAATCTTGTTATTATTACATTCAAAACCACGATGCCCTCATTCGCTCTGGACTCCCGAACTCAGAGGTTTCTACGGTAAGAAACGATCATCTCACATTTAGAATTTGGATGTCACTGTCTATTTTCATGTGCCGAAAGAAAAGAGAAGTAAGCTAGATGCTACTGGGAAGAAAGGAATGTTTGTGGGCTACAGTGAGACTTCTAAGGCATATAGAGTCTATGTACCTGGTCAAAGGGAAGTAGAGATAAGCCATGATGTCATTTTTGACGAAGATGCTTCTCTGAAGAAAGTAGTAGATCTTCCTAGATCTGGAGACCATCATGAAGAAAGGTCTGGAAATCTGGAAGAACCACAGGATGAGACTATGCCTGATATAGAAGGACCAATGGACCCTATTGATCCATCTCCTTCACTGGGAAAGAGACCATCATGGCTCAGGGATACCCTCGAAGATGCTGAGGGCCATGCTGCCCCAAGGGGGACATTCCGAGAAAGCAAGAAGCCGTGTAGATACCAAGGGTATCTAGCTGCCATGAGTACTATTGTACAATCTGAACCTGGATCTTTTGAGGAAGCGGTAAAGCATCAAGTCTGGAAGGATGCTATGCACGAAGAATATGAGTCCATAATGAAGAATGATGTCTGGGATGTGGTTCCAAGACAGAAGGACAAATCAGTTGTCACAGCGAAATGGCTCTACAAGATCAAGCATGGTTTTGATGGAAGTGCTGAAAAGTTCAAGGCAAGATTTGTTGCCCGTGGCTTCTCTCAAAAGGAAGGAGTAGATTATGATGACATATTTGCACCTGTGGCACGATATACCACCATTCAATCAATCATAGCCCTTGCTGCTACGCAAGGATGGAGTCTTCATCAGATGGATGTCAAGACCGCTTTTCTGCATGGTGCAATAAAGGAAGAGGTGTATGTGGAACAACCTCTGGGATTTGAAGTTCAGGATCGAGACACTCATGTCTGCAGATTGAAGAAAGCCCTCTACGGGTTAAAGCAAGCACCCGGAGCTTGGTACGAGAGGATGGATAGTTACTTGATGAAGCTGGGCTTCACTCGAAGTAATGCTGATCCGAACCTTTACTTCAAGGTTGTGCAGGAGAAGCCTCTCATTCTAGTGCTGTATGTGGACGACCTCTTCCTGACAGGTGCTGACCCTCTTATTCATCAATGTAAGAGGGAGCTCGCTGCTGAGTTCGAGATGAAGGACCTAGGACTGATGCACTACTTCCTAGGCCTGGAGGTCTGGCAGAGACCTGGAGAGATTTTCCTTTCTCGAGGAAAATACATTGTGAAACTTCTAGAGAGATTTGGTATGGTGGACTGCAAGTCCGTGTCAACACCGATGGAACTCAACTTCAAGAAGTTGAGTGGCAGCGCTGCTGGGCCTATCTTGGCCAATCCTACTGAGTATCGTCAACTCATAGGAGCTTTGATGTTCTTAGTGAACACTCGACCAGATATATGTTTTGCAGTGAACACTTTGAGTCAACAAATGGTTGAGCCTCATCACTTTCACTGGGTTGGTGCCAAGAATCTTTTGAGATATCTTCGGGGCACGATAAACCATGGGCTGAGATACACTGCCGAGAGTGTGATACTCCGTGGATATACTGATGCCGATTGGGCTGGCGGTGTGGTGGATCGTAAGAGCACATCGGGATGCTGCTTCAATCTTGGTTCTGCTTCGATCTCATGGATGAGCAGGAAGCAGAAGTCGGTGGCTTTGAGCACCGCGGAGGCCGAATACATTGCTGCTAGTATGGCCTGTTGTGAAGCAGTTTGGTTGCGGAAGCTCTTTAGTGAGCTGTTTGGACATGTGCTAGATACCACTGTGATACTCTGTGATAATCAGAGTGGGATTCGTATGACTGAGAATCCTGTGTTCTACGACCGATCCAAGCATATTGATATTGATTGATATCAGGTACCACTTTATCCGGGATATGGTGCAGCGAGGCGCCGTAAGGCTCGATCATATAGGAACTGATGAGCAGGTCGCGGATATTCTCACTAAGCCCCTGGGGAAGGTCAAGTTCCTAACCTTCCGTGAGAGTCTTGGTGTCGTGGAAAGACCCTATGATGTGGGTCCTGTTGGACGATGAGCTCTGGGAGCTCTGGGGGGCTTTGGGGATAGCTTCTCGGAGCTATAAGCACTCATAATGCTTCTGCCCCACCCTTGTGATTGTTGAGCTGGTTCGCCACTCATTTATCTGTGCCCCGTATGCATCCTACCCATTGATTTCAGGGCTCATGGGAAGTACCTCTCATTTGGCCAATGAGGTGGGAAAAGCTAGAGACTATTAGCAAAGACTGATGGACGCATCAGAGATTGCCGTACTCTCTATCTAGGATGGCACGGTCCAACCACTTGATCTGGGATCAAGTTTAGTGAGGTCTGGGACCTCTGCCTGACTTCAGGTCAGATGAACCAACCTTGGGTTGGTTGGATACTCTTCATGAGTTTGATAGAGGTTTTGAACCTCTGGACTGATTATGTCAGTCGGGGGATGATGTCCTTGTGACTGACCCACTTCTGTTCTGAAATAAAGAGGCCAGCAAAGCAAGTTACGGCGGGATGACGCACGATGTTTGATTGCACTGATGGATGGAGTTCTCTCTAGTTGAGAGGGAGTGTTAAATTTGGACAACTAGGTCCAAACTCCATGTTATGATGCTCAGATTAAGAGGCTAATATTTTTGTTGGATTCCTCTTTCGGAGAGGTGTAAAATCCATATATAATATGTCTTAATCCGATGAGCAGAACATTTTTTTTGAATTTATTATTCATAATAAATTATATGTGCAGGTCGGCCTTAAGGTTTCACACCCCCAGCAGATGTGTCACACACCCCAATGATGGATATAAATACAGGCAAAGTTGGAGAGCATTTCATCACAACACAACTCACATCTTCTTCTCTCATCTAAGATAGTACGAGCTCCTTGGAGGACGAGTTCAGCCCACACGTGTGAAGGAGAAGAAGGACAAAACTGTACGGTTGAGCTGAAGGACGATTTTCTGCAGTTAGGGTTTTGCAGAAAGTTTGACCAGCGTTGACTTTGGTCAACGCATGGTCCAATTGGGCTGAAAACTTGTGGGAAGTTCGATTTAGGAAGGCCGTACTATTTGGCACAGAAATCGAGGTCAAAGGGTTGACCAATCTGCTGCTGCGTTGACTTTTAGCTTGCTGCCCTGCGTTGACTTTTTCATGACAGCGTTGACTTTTGTGGAGTTGACTTGGGTTGACTCATTTGCTGATTGGAGGGCTGTTGTGACACATTCTGGGTTGGCTGACCAAGGAAGACTTTGCTGGTTGAAGCATCCTGTTGACCGTCGTAACGCACCACCACATTTTTCCTGTTTCTGATTTGTCTTCTATAAGATCTGCTTATATGTTCTATCTGCATTTTTACTTAACTATTTGTATGATTGCTGTGAAAGAAGTAAAGTTGCTCCAAGCATAGAACATCTACAAAAATTTACACAAACCCTGACAGGCAGCATGCAACATTTACAAATTGTTTCCAGTATTAATGTTTAGCCAAGTTACATAAAGGTTTACATGTAGACTTCATCTATGACTCACCCATCTGGAAAATTCACAAGATTCTACCCAATATGAGACTCATCAATACTAGCGATATGATTCTACCAAACCCTTCAGACTAGCCTCAACCTTACTCTCAATATAGTACTACAGGAGTAATTACAGGGTTTTTACAGCATACAAATTATACCCAGCAATAGAAGTGCAGACTCGCTAAAACTACAGTAGCACATGGAACTCATCCATTTCTTTTACAGGTCTTTACAAATTTAAGATCACAATTATGTCTATAGCAATCAACACAGAACAATGGATACAGATCCTTCAATCTTCTGCTACGGTAAACTTAGCTGAGACAAATCTGGCTTTTCAAGAGAAGGTTACTCTAACCAATAGGTTTGGTTATTTGCAGCAGTGGTCTGATCGCATTGACTATCAGAAATGAAGACACCGCCTTTAGTTACTTACCCAGAGAGCGATTTGATCCTACCATAGCACATTTGCCTTAGCCACCAAACTTCGTTTGATCCGCAAATTGCACTCATATGCAAGGTGTATCATGCCACTATTTCTGACTGTATTCTGCACATTTCTCAGCCATAGACTCGGTCCAACTCATACTTAGACAGCCACGACTCGGCTTTGATCGCATTGACTATCAGAAATGAAGACACCACCTTTAGTTACTTTCCCAGAGAGCGATTTGATCCTACCATAGCACATTTTCCTTAACCACCAAATGTCGTTTGATCCACAAATCGCACTCATATGCAAGGTGTATCATGCCACTATTTCTGACTGTATTTTGCGCATTGTTCAGCCATCGCCTCGGTCCAAATCATACTTAGACAGGCATGACTCGCCCTTCATGATCTACGTTGACATTCACCTGCGTGCTTTCAGTGGACAATTTATTACTCAATCACATTCTCAGATTAATTAAGTGCTCAGGTTCTTAGATGCAGGGTGCCACACATTCTGTCTGTGCATAGGGGATACAAAACAATGTTGCGAACATCAGCGTCGGGATAAAATCGGCAAGGGTCCGGAAAACGAAAAAATCGTAAAAATCGGGAAAATATCGGTAAAAAATCGGCAAACATCACAAAAATTTAGATACCATAAAAATATTTTTTTAAATCAGCTGACATCAGCTAGGCCAAAAAATTGTGATTTCGAGATAAAATCGAGATGTTATCAAGATGTTCGCAACACTGATACAAAATTTAACTTCCTTTGCTCCAGAACGAATTATATCTCAGCTGACACCCTACTCGACCAATGTCTTGACCTCCGCAACCTTCTCTCCTGAGATATAGTGCAAAGAGTCAATGCAGTCAGTAGTGAATGCTTCTGACTCAATGCACGTGATTCAATGCCAATGGCTCCATGCATCAGCTACAGGTTGTCTCATTGCATATGTGCATAGCATACTCACTGCACTAGCCAACATTAACTTCACATTACGCAGGATATCATTGGCCTGGTCCCCAACAGAGAATTAAAAACTCTTCCAAGAATTTATTCCACCCATCTCGCTCTTCAAAATTTGCTGCATGAAGATGCCACTGAAAATGCAGCTGACTACTCATTATGATTCCAACAAGCTATTACACTAAGGTGTTTTGTCAAGTATTGCTCCCAGAATGCCACGTTAAGCGTGTAATTATTGAGTTAGGCTCCATAATAACCTTGTTTTTCAAAAGTTGTCGGAATGCGACAGAACAAAAGCTATGTTACCGAATCCGGCGGTGGGAGGGGCAGGATCACCAGATCCAGGGATCTGGATCCGCCCAAATACAGCTACAATACGCCACGTGATGTTTTTTGTTTCCCATAAACGGATCCTCAGGGAAGAAACGGATCCAGCCACTTTTGCCGGAAACCTGCGTAAATTGCATTGCTTGTCGGAAATGACATATCCTAAATTTGTTATCTGCGAAAGTCAATAGATTGAAGAAATTAGGTTTTGGACCGTTCAAGTGGACTAAAGTTACACGTCGGATCATTCTCTGTCGTCTTTGTCTTATTGTTTGTGCAAAAGAGAAGTTTGGCAGCTCACTGTTCAGCTCGACTCCCCCTTTCGGCTCGGCTCCAAAGTCTACAGTCCATTGTCGGCTCAACGCAGCTTGACTCCACAGTCCACCTTCCGGCTCGACTCAACACAGCATACAGCGTTTCAAATTTCAAGGTACTTTCAAGTGTTAATGTATACGTTTTTGTGGTTTTAAATTTCAATGTATGTAGCCCACGGACCGTCACGGTTATGGTATTTGCCATGGTCACAGTTACGTTTCCGGGTTAATGTATGCATAGTATGTATGTAGCTAACGGTTACAGTTACCGTAGCTCCTCGAATGAATGTTTGTCAACGTTACAGTTGAGATTTTTGAGTGTTGGGGTAGCATCAGATGTGCTCTAGCTCCCAAACTTTATGGAGGGACTAGAGTACATGAGATCTCCAAGACCCAGAAAGGGATTTGAGAAATTCCATCTTGTTTAAGAGATATTTAATTAATTACTCTTTTTAAGTAAGAACCCTAAGTCTAACTTAGGAAAATTAAAAGATTAAAGGTAAATAAATTAAACATGTGATGAAAATGACTTAAGTCACACGGATCAAACTTTCTTTTAATCTTAGCCGTCTATTCAAGATTAGATCACAACCATTGGTTTTCCAACAAGAAAAGTATAAAGGAAAGGCTTGGGGTCAGTTGGAGAACACACACAGTGGCAGAGCACTGAGACTAAGCTGGAATTCTAGGGCATGGTTTGCTAAGAATTTCCAGAAGTGTTTCAGCTGCAGTGAGGGGTAGTATTGGCAGAAGGGGTGATCTGATCCGAGGCCAAGAGTGTAACAAGAGGCAGAGAAGCAACAGACTGAGTAGCGCAGAGGGAGCAGCAGCTGCGCAGTGCAGAGGCTTTAGGAGCTACGCAGGCCTAGAAAGGGCAGTGCAGAGGCAACAGGAGGCCAGCAAGGTTGACGCAGGCCCAGCCAGGGCAGCGCAAGGGCAGCGAAACCCAGTCTGGGGTGACGCAGGCCCTTCTTGAGCAACGTAGGGGCTGACACAGGTTAGCAGAGCTGACGCGGAGGGCTTCAGAGCAACACTGTGGTTTCTGAAGACTAAAAAGGGTTGAGTTTGTAATGAATAAAATAATATAAATAATGATTAATTCGTTAATTAGTAATTAGGTTGAAAGGGCATGTCTGATGAGACATGACCTTTCGTGAAGAGGCACCTGCCTAGGTATATTAGCAAGCCTCATTTGTAACATTCATCAATTCATTCATCACACATTTTTAATATAATATTTGTATCCTCATGGATATTCTTATATTCCAAGTTTTCTGGAGTATTAATTAATTACTTTTTTTAATAAAGGAACCTAAGTCTAACTTAGGAAAATTAAAAGATTAAAGGTAATTAAATTAAATATGTGATGAAAATGACTTAATTCACACGGATCAAACTTTCTTTTAATTTTAGCCGTCTATTCAAGATTAGAACACCACTGTTGGTTTCCCAACAAGAAAAGTATAAAGGAAAGGCTTGGATTCAATTGGAGAACACACACAGTGGCATAGCACTGAGACTAAGCTGGAATTCTAGGGCGTGGTTTGCTAAGAATTTCTAGAAGTGTTTCAACTGCAGCGAGGGGTAGTATTGGCAAAAGGGATGATCTGATCCCAAGTCAAGAGTGCAACAAGAGGCAGAGAAGCAGCATGTTGAAAAGTGTAACTAGGTCGGTCTTCATATTGACTATGTCCTTATGTATTTTGTGTAAAGAAAAAGACAAAAGGTAATAAAATGTATTCTATGAGCAAGATTTTATTATAGGTTAAATAGACTTCTTCCTGAAGTCTATATAGGTTTTGTCTTCTTGGTAAAGATATAATTTAGTGTTATAGGGATCTAGTGCTCCAAGACGCTGTCATAATATCAGTGAAAGAATAATCTTATGACAGCCTTCAAAGATCAGCTATCCAAGAAGTGCCATGTCGGCCTTCCATCAACATGACTAATCGGCCTTCAAACCATAGAATGGTTGGCCTAAATTCCGTGAATCTATTCCTTTATATATACACATGTTCTACATTCATTTGAGACAAGAAAAACCTCACACAAATCTAAGCTGGAATGCGAAATTCAGACAAGCATCTAATGAAGACGTAAGTTTGAAAGAAGATGCATATACTTGATGACATCCCAATGTAATAACGATTTTCGGTGATCTCTGTAATAAAAGATGCGGGCCTTCTCAGTGATACAGTGCGGACTATTCCTATGAAGAAGTACGGATTATATGAAGGAATGCGTACAGATACATGTGACAAAGTTGCGGATGGTTATAAAATAACAATGACAGAAATAAATGTTTGTATGTATGCGGGTTAGAATGAGGAAAATACGGATCTGTTTTGGGAATGGTTTTAACACAGATATTGTGAATCACTGCAATGCGAATATGACTTGGGAAATGGTTCTAACACAGATAATGCATATCACAGCGATATGTCTTAGGAATGGATCTAACACATAAAATGCAGAAGTATTACGGTCATACCACAGTGATAGATGCGGACTCCTGTAGGGATGGTCTCCGGAACAGAAAACAAGATTACGGATCACAATAATGTTTGTAATGTACTATGATGCGAATGAATGTTGCTGACAAGTTTGGAAGAAGAGATTCGAGCAATCTATCTAATGATGAAATCAGGTTTGCAATATAAATGTCAAGTGGATTAGGGTCACCATTGGATAAGAAAAGAGAGGAAGTTACCTTCCCTCTCACAATTAGTAAAAGAAAGGACAATACAGACTGGTGCAAAAAAGAAAGATCAGCATGGAAGTTTGTCAAAGAAGAAGTAACCAGGTCTTCGATGCATCCATAGGTCAAGGGTCTAAGTCTAGGTCATGGTACTTGTCATTTAAAGATCTATAAGAAGAATTTCTCGTGGGTTTTCCTCTCCAAGAGGGAGAGGTTTTGCCCTAGCTCTAGGAGCCTAATTTTGTGTCTCTTGTTATTTGATAATTGACTTGATGAAAGACTAAATAAGATAAAGAAGAAAAAGACATAAGTATCTTAAGTAAGCTCACAAGTAATTATCAACAAGAGAATTTGTATTAATCACCAGCCCTTCAAATTCTCAACATGGAATCAGAGCTAAGGTGCTAGAAAGGGCATAGAGACACTCAAGGATCAGATTTCAGGGAGGGTATCAAAGTAAGGATTTGATTAGAAGAAAGGTTAGTCTTCCACAGTGAAAGAAATAACGCAGCATTATGGAACCATCTTAAATGTGCCAGCAGATCATTGCTATCTCAAAGTATTGCCATCAAAAGCTTCAAGGCAAGTTACCTATCATCCTTGATCTTTCAAGGAAGCAGCAGAATATCCTCATCAATCACCATTCAAAGGAAGCTTCAACCATCTTCAAGGTAATCAAGCTAATAGAAGAAGAAAAGCATCTACTCAAGTAAGTATATCTATGACTTTATATGAATCTATTAAAATGTCTCCTTTGAAAAGAAAGAAACAAACTGTTTGGGGTTTCAAACTTTCCATAGAAGACAAGGGAAATCAAGTCATGCCAAATTCATGAAGGGAGATATAAGAGCCCAAAGGATTCTTATAGAATCCACAAAAGACTCTATCTTCTCCTATGTACCAAATCTAAAATCATCAAAAGGAGTATATAAGAAATTAGTAGAGCTATTCTCTATGAGTATTGCAGGAGAAGCAATCTCTCTGATCGACTACAGGAACTAGGAGAAGACTACAGTGGTGCTAAAAGCTCTATGAGAAGAATGGGAAAGTTTCACTTCACAATCATACGGGAAGATAGAAGTCACACAATTCCACGATTTAGGGTCTCTATATAAATAGAGGAAACAAGATTGAAAGCCAAAGTTGTTACAAGATCAAGTAAAGGAATCAAGCCTTCGCAACCATGCCCAAGAAGAAAGGAAGATTTGGTAACTTTTGGTCCTCAGAATAAAAGAAGAAATGTGGACGAAGCATGATTCCTTGGATATGATGAACTTGGGCATTAAAATAGAAATTGTCCTTTATCTGAAAAAGGACAAGAGAAATAGGGAAGAAGCCCATGTCTCTGAAATGAGGAAAGAGTCTGATAAGAAAGAAGAAGCAAGGGATCTACACTACAATTGAAATCATCTTCTTCTTTTAAGTGATTTTTGTTGGTTATATGATATGAAGCAATGTAGCATCTTGATGAAAGCATGGTAGGAGCTCTTGGTGAATCAACTCCGGAAAAACCTCTCTAATAACATTACTAATGGAAAGCAGTCATCAAAAGCAAGGGTCATCGTGGAAACAGATTTCTGGGATGTGATGACATATTGACGGAGCAGGACAAGGGAAAGAAGCTCTTCATTCTTAAGAAAATGTCTACAGGATGACTCAAGGGAAAAAGGGTATGAGGTATGTATATATTTATATGCTAACATTGGATGTTGTGAAGTCATGTCATCTGGTTGCAAGCAATGAACTTCTGTATTTAGAAGTATGATCTATGGAGGAGTATCTCTCAGTGCACGGACAAATGAAATAAACATAATATGTCCTCATAGAATATGAGGTGGTTGTATATGAACGAGAAACTAGAGAGGTTGTAAGTTCCTGGGAATGAAAAATGTGTAGAAAGGAAGAGATCATGAAATGTAACCATCTCAGGAGGCAGTTATCATCCGGAAGCCAAGAAGATGTGACTAGGAGATCTCCTGGGAAGATATGTAGACTCCAGTCTGGTAAATAAAAAGACCCTTGACAAAACATATCATTAGGAGATGTGTCAATCTTAATAAGGCATGTCGATGCCTACAGAAAGATGTCATGGTGAAAGATCATCATTGAGGTAACTTTTGTTTTAAAAGTTCATATGTATATGTTTATCTAGATGAATTTGTGCAGGGCTGCTAATCATGAGAATGGATGTATGATCCTAGGAGATGATTCGAAGGAAAGCAGCATGGCATAACAGTGGACCAGATAAGGAAGTCTGATGAATCACTTTCTGACAGCTAACATGACTCCGGATGAAAATGATGGATGATTTGTGCCCTATGAAGCTAAAAAGTTGAAGATTCCTCAATATCAAAATCCATGACATCGAGGATAGGAATTCTTCATGAGCAGCTGGATGTCTCACCATTGCTGCTGGAGGTCCCTGGTTAAGAGGGAGCATGATGGTAAGTTTCTTACTTGGAAGAAACTTGGTAATTCCTAAAAATGAGCTTAGGTACATTCCTTGTATAGGAATGAGTACATTCCCTTATGGAATAGGTCCTCCCTGGTTGAGAGGGAAAGATAAACACATCATTCTAGTCTTCACTTGGGAAGACAGAATGGAGGATTGGGTAATCATTTGGCATTCGATACTCTTTGAGAATGTATTGGGCATTCAAGATAAGAGTAGTCGGGGACCGATATTCTTTGAGGGCTAGCTACCCAAGAGAAAAATAGTCCAAGAAGGTCATACTTTGGGAACACCTAGGTGGAGTATGTACCTTGGAGAGACAATGACGATGGTGTCTATAAGTCATGTGTCTCGCCAGCATTGTAGCCCATTGTCTCGTTGAGAGATGGGGTTGTTAGTCAAGGCCTTGCACTAGGACAATGCTGGTTGATGTGATGCTATACAGATGCGATTACCAATCCAATTCTTCTTATGAGATTCTTCAGTTTGAAAGTGACCATGTACTTGTATGAATACCTCCCAAGTTAAGAGGGAGTGTTGAAAAGTGTAACTAGGTCGGTCTTCATATTGACTATGTAATTATGTATTTTGTGTAAAGAAGAAGACAAAAGATAATAAAATGTATTTGATAAGCAATATTTTATTATAGGTTAAATAGACTTCTTCTTGAAGCCTATATAGGCTTTATCTTCTTGGTAAAAATATAATTTAGTGTTATAGGGATCTAGTGCTCCAAGACGTTGTCATAATATCAGTGAAAGAATAATCTTATCACAGCCTTCAGAGATCAACTATCCAAGAAGTGGCATGTCGGCCTTCCATCAACATGACTAGTCGGCCTTCAAACCATAGAATAGTCGGCCTAAATTCCGTGAATCTGTTCCTTTATATATACACATGTTCTGCGAAATTCAGACAAGCATCTAACGAAGACGTAAGTTTGAAAGAAGACGCATATACTTGATGACATCCCAATGTAATAACAATTTTCAGTGATCTCTGTAATAAAAGATGTGGGCCTTCTCAGTGATACAGTGCGAACTATTCCTATGAAGAAGTGCGGATTATATGAAGGAATGCGTACAAATACATGTGACAAAGTTGCAGATGGTTATACAATAACAATGACAGAAATAAATGTCTGTATGTATGCGGGTTAGAATGAGGAAAATACGGATCTGTTTTGGGAATGGTTTTAACACAGATATTGCAGATCACTGCAATGCGGATATGACTTGGGAAATGGTTCTAACACAGATAATGCATATCACAGCGATATGTATTGGGAATGGTTCTAACACATAAAATGCGGAAGTATTACGGTCATACCACAGTGATAGATGCGGAATCCTGTAGGGATGGTCTCCAGAACAGAAAACAAGATTACGGATCACCATAATGTTTGTAATGTACTATGATGCGAATGAATGTTGCTGACAAGTTTGGAAGAAGAGATTCGGGCAATCTATCTAATGACGGAATCAGGTTTGCAATATAAATGTCAAGTGGATAAGGGTCACTGTTGGATAAGAAAAGAGAGGAAGGAAAATCTAGGATTTACCTTCCCTCTCACAATTAGTAAAAGAAAGGACAATACAGACTGGTGCAAGAAAGAAAGATCAGCATGTAAGTTCGTCAAAGAAGAAGTAACCAGGTCTTCGAAGCATCCATAGGTCAAGGGTCTAAGTTTGGGTCATGGTACTTGTCATTTAAAGATCTAGAAGAAGAATTTCTCGTGGGTTTTCCTCTCCAAGAGGGAGAGGTTTTGCCCTGGCTCTAGGAGTCTAATTTTGTGTCTCTTGTAATTTGATAATTGACTTGATGAAAGACAAAATAAGATAAAGAAGAAAAAGACATAAGTATCTCAAGTAAGCTCACGAGTAATTATCTACAAGAGAATTTGTATTAATCACCAGCCCTTCAAATTCTCAACACAACAGACTGAGCAGCGCAGAGGGAGTAGCAGCGACGCAACAACTACGCAGCAGTTGTGCAGCGCAGAGGCTTCAGGAGCTACACAGGCCCAGAAAGGGCAGCGCAGAGGCAGTAGCAGGCCAGCAGGGTTGACGCAGGCCCAGCCAGGGCAGCACAGGGGCGGCGAAACCCAGTCTGGGGTGACGCAGGCCCTTCTTGAATAGCGTAGGGGCTGACGCAGGCTAGCAGAGCTGACGCGGAGGGCTTCAGAGCAACGCTGGGGTTTCTGAAGACTGAAAAGGGTTGAGTTTGTAATGAATAAAATAATATAAATAATGATTAATTAGTTAATTAGTAATTAGGTTGAAAGGGCATGTCTGATAAGACATGACCTTTCGTGAAGAGGCACCTGCCTAGGTATATAAGCAGGCCTCATTTGTAACATTCATCACACATTTTTAATATAATATTTGTATCCTCATGGGTATTCTTATATTCCAAGTTTTCTAGAGTATTTAGCTACAACATATGCAAGTCACCATAATATGATGCACTGGAGAGAATGTGAACACTGTAAGTTTGCATGCCATACAATCCAAAGAAAATGTGAGTACCATAGAGATATACGATCCACAGAAAATCAAGCGATGCCACACTGCGTATAATTGAGCGACTGGATGAGCGAGCCTTAAAGTATCTGAAATGAGAGTCCTTATGTAAATGAGAGCAAGCCTTAGAGTATCATAGACAAATTATTGCAGGTCTGTAATATGAACCACAAAGGATTGCCATACAAACCATAGACAAAGGAATGTGGGCCTTTAATGGCAAGTGTGAGCCCTAAATCCATGATTGTATTTTAACGAGTCTCAAATAGATTATAATAACCACACAGAATTAGAAGAGAATATGTTTTATATCAAATGAGTCACAAAGGTTTCCTTTATATACAATTCGTTGGAGGAGGAAGGGGTGCTTTCAAAGGTCAAGCCGATTTGTAATCTTTGGAGGGAAAATACTAAATATCCAAATTCAAAATTGCTCATAATATCAAATATATTTTTCCATGTGCCTTAATGAGTACTTCCCCAAATTGAGTTGCCACATTAATTAATTATAGTAATATTTTTCCCTTGATCAATCTGAATTCTTCTTTGGGGCACGATAGGTTTTCCTTGGGGCAGTTGGGTTTCCCTTTGGGGAAATTCGTCCTAAAGCTGCCCAAATTTCAACAAGTTGAAATCTTCAATAGGCCAGAAATTCCAGGTTCAAATTTGTTGTTGTGTATGTGTGTTCTCTGAGGATAGTTTTCTCTGTTAGGGGAGCCTTAATTTTACTAAGTAATAGAGAAGCGAAGGAGAATTTAGAGGGTGAATTTTTGTTGTGTTTGTGACTAATTTTTTATTTAAATTTCCATTATAGATCATTTAATTTAAATAGCAGTATATTTTTTATTTAGCGATTTTTTGAAAAATAATTTACTAGGTGTTGAAATTTGGCAGCTAAGGGATGAGTTTCCTTGAATAAAATCCCAATTTTACTATTTTAGAGTGACTTTCTAAAAATAGAAAGTCATGTCTATCATTTCAAGCATGACTTTCCAAAAATAGTAAATCACCCTGCTTCAATCGATAATTAAGTATAGATGATGGAAATCACTTAACTTATCCTTAATCAATCTTAATTGCTCAATTTTTACTTAATCATCAATATTATCATTAATATTATTATTATTATCTTTATGATACTATAATATTATTATTAAAAAGGAAATACATGTTATCTTTCCTACTTGGCACTCAATCATGTTTGTTCACACCTCTCTCCTTGATGGCACTCATACCCCTCTCTCTCACTTAATGATGTGTTACCCTCTCTCTCTCTTAATGGATTCGTTGCACTCCTCTTACACTCTCTTACGCACATTAAAGACTCGTCAAAAAAAATTGCTCTTACGCACTCTTCGATGCATATGTTACATTCTCTCCTTCAAGGCATGTGTACTCCTCTTTATGGCATGAGTTACAAAGGCAAGCATACCTCCTTAATGGCATGAGTTACAAAGGCATGTGTACCTCCCTAAATGGCATATGTAACTCTCCCTCAAGGCATGCGAGTTACTCCTCCTTCATGGCTTGAACTCCTTGCTCCTCCTATATATATGTGCCTCTCATCTTCACTACTCACTGACTTATGCATTGTGAAAGGAGACTTCGAACTTGTGAAAGAGAGAGTTGGAGAGACTAGTGAAAGATTGAGAAAGTGAGAGGGAGACTTGGAGAGTAAGAGCAGAACTTGGTGAGCCAAAGTGATTCAGTGTTTGCATCAATTGCTACTATCTGAGATCTTCTTCAGATTTGGGTGAAATTCTTCATTCTTTCATTGTATTTTGTTTCTCTGTTGAACAATTAATTTCTAATAGAAGAAGAATTTGGTTGGGTTTTCCCCTTGTGGGTTTTTCCCTAGTGATTGGACCTAAATTCTCTATGTATCATTGTGTTCTTGGTTGTCTTCTATTTTGCATATGGTTTATATGGTGTATGTTCTATCTTCAATTGCTTAACTGATCTCGCAGCTTGAAGGAGTTTCAATTTTAAGTAATTGTTTTAGCATAGAACATCAAGTTTCAACACTGGGTGAATTAGCAAGAGACATATGTCGATGTAGATAAGAAACAAATTAAGATAACTTTGACACTTTTAGATGGCCCATCCTTTTAGGTGTTCCTTGGAAGATTTAAAAAAAAAAAAATCCTTAAAAACTAAGTTCCCAAAGTAGTGTCCTTTCATACTTGTGACCATTCAATCGTCTTAATAACATCACGAGCTATGTTGCACGGGTTTGCGAACCCAGGGGTCGGGTTCTCGAACCCATCCCGGATTCAGGTACAAGTGCTTCTGAGAAGAACCCAGAAGAACCGGGTTCTCCAAAAAAAAATTGGGTTCTTCTTCTGTGAAGAACCGAATTCTCCAAAAAAAAAAAAAAAATTGGGTCTTCTTTGAAGAACTGAGTTCTCCAAAAAAAAAAAAAAATTGGGTTCTTCTGTGAAGAACCAGGTTCTCCAAAAAAAAAAAAAAAAAAATTGGGTTTGTCTGCCTTAATGGGTACGAAGAACCCCGAGGATGGGTACTTGGAACCCGAAAATCAGATTCTTTGGGTTCTCGATGATCGATTTTGACTAAATTTTTTTATAAAAAAATTATTGAAATTTAAAAATTAAAACTAAATTTTAATAAATATTAAGTTTTAACAAAATTACAAATTAAAACTTTGAATCAAAAAAATTAAAATTTTAATTATTGAAATCAAAATGTAAATCATAAATAGTAAATACTAAGTCTAAACCTAAACTAAGTTCTCACTTCACTTCATGTCATTGAGTTCATTCGTTCGATGCAGGGACGAGAGGCCATTCATTGAGTTCATTTGTTTGACGCAGGGAAGAGTTCATTGAAGTATTTGTTCTACCGATATTCAAGCAGAGACGAGAGGCGGAGGTATCCATTCGACAGAGAGGTGAAGGGATTCAAGCAGGGACGAGAGGCGAATATATTAGGGTGGCAGAGGCATTCATTCACGCATGAACATAGGCATTCATTCACGCAACACAGGCAAAGGGATGAGGCAGAGGACGGGAGGGAGGTATACATGCAGAGGACAGGAGGGAGCAGAGGGACGTGACAGAGGACAGCAGTAGGAGGTATTCACGCCTTCTGTGAACTGTTATATCTTATATTCAACAGAATAACACCTTTGCTTAAAAAATGACATCAACATATAAACTACACACTTAGATGGTTTATGTTTATAGTTTAAAAAATGCAAAAATTTGATGTTTACTACAGTGAATGAGGAACTGTGAGATATCCCCAAAATGGGCATGGAGAGTCTGAATTGGATATTTAAATTAAAGTAGAATTCCACTCCATTTGAAGCCTACTTATTATTACCTTATTGAGAAAACTTAAAAGAAATATGATAAATCATAATATCCTATGAACAAAGAACCAACTAAAGCTTGCCTCAATTCTTTTAGCAAATTCAGAAATTTACCCTTTTACAGTATCCATAAAACTTGACCCAAGCCCAACTATGAGGATCATAAACAACAACAAACTTTTTATAACTATTGAGTAGTACTTGTATTACCGTTACAGAGAGGAATTAAAACTTTAAATCATAAATATTATAGTTTTCTTGTTTAAAGTTGAAAAATATACAAATTCATATATATTATCAATTATAATTTATAAAACATAATATTATTATATTTATATATTATATATATAAATTACAAATTATAATATACCCCCAACGAACCCACGCACCCTCTTTCAAAAAATGGCGTACACGTCCCCGTCCCCGTTGCCGTCCCCGAACTCACGTTTCTTGGCAACATAGATCACGAGTGATTGTATTCAATCATCACATTCATTATTATCAATTACATTTTATCCTTGTGGAATTTTCAATTCCATCCTATTTATATGGAATATTTTACATATCAAACAGAATTGTTTGTAATACTCTTGACTTTTCATCTTCTTGGTACATCTTTTCGTGTCCATCTAGTTCTTTAGCTTCCTTCAAAACAATTCAAATTTGTTTTTATCTCTTCAACTTCAACTATGACCTTCAACTTCCCTTGCATACTCACTACTATGTACACTTACTACGTATGCTTTATGGTGTGTCCTCACTCCTAGCCCATTCCTCTAAATGATGTTGATGCGAAAATTATGTTCACTCTTTGCCCCATATTATCTGCTACATTTTTATAGTAAAACTATGCATTACACTTTTCCTTATCGCACCCATGTTTAAACTTCAACCTCATCCATCTGTGTCAAGCGCATATGTGCAATGCTTATATGTTCCCATATCAACTTCCCCTTGCGCATAAAATAACACACTTCCTCACACTAATTTTGCATCTTCGGTCTCTTCTACAACTACCTTACCTTTGCAAATTTTCCAATATTTTGCTTCAAAAATCGAAGTATTAGCTATAATTAGTTTGTTCTTCAACTTAATCAATATTTTCATCTGGCACTCACTTGATCTCATGTGCTTCTTTCTTCGCATCTATCTACACTAATCTTTCTTAACACATTTTTCACCACACTAGCACTTGATCCTATATGGTTTGATCTTCACATTCAGCATGTTGTGTGCACCATTGGAATAGTGCTCCTCATTGAGATATATTGTGAATAGATCCCTAACTACAAAAGACTTGAACCCTTTGTGTGCATCCATGCACTCCTTGTATTCTGCATTCTTCTTATTTAGTCTCTCTTGGAGCTGCATATATATCTGCTCCACAAATGCTTTTGCATTAATGACACCATACATCTTGTTACTTGTTCATCTGGCACTCACTTGATCTCATGTGCTTCTTTCTTCGCATCTATCTACACTAATCTTTCTTAACACATTCTTCACCACACTTGCACTTGATCCTATATGGTTTGATCTTCACATTCAGCATGTTGTGCGCACCATTGGAATAGTGCTCCTCATTGAGATATATTGTGAATAGATCCCTAACTAGAAAAGACTCGAACCCTTTGTGTTCATCCATGCACTCCTTGTATTCCGCATTCTTCTTATTTAGTCTCTCTTGGAGCTGCATATATATCTGCTCCACAAATGCTTTTGCATTAATGACCCCATACATGTTTGTTGGTAAATCAACCAAGTCTACCATTCCTCTCAGATTCGCCCCATATATAATCTTGAAAGGAAAAAATCATGTCAACCTATTCACATAACTATTATACACAAACTCAGCCTATACCAAAACCATATTGTGCAATTTCAGCAATTGCAAGCCTCCAAAAACAACATTACACTTGAACTCTTTCTATGACAACCATAGTGTACACGTAACTTTGCGAAGATAAAGATAATGGCCTTCAAAATGTCTCAAGAACCCTCTAACATAATTTTCACCTATAAAATTTAAAGCACAAGTCATAGAAATCATGACACAATACACTTACCATGTTCATAATTGTTAGTTGTATTCTCTGGTTCATAATTTACCATGTTCCAAAAACAAAATCAAGGTTGATTAAAGAATATGTACCACTAAGAACCATAGAAAGGCAATGCTTCAAATTCAATTTTAGAATATAAGGACTAATATTTGCTTGCCATACCCAAGTGGGAGCTTCTCTCCATTATGGTTGTGATGTATGGAATACATACCTAACGTAACAGGGATCAGAACCTAATCAGAGGTACCCATTACCATGCTTTCAGAACATATCCACACCAAGAAAATAATTCCACACTCTATTGCCATGTCTAAGTGTGATGCTCACTCCCTCTTCACCACAACGATAATCCATGTTCCGCCCATGTTGCATAGGCTTCAATGTATGGCTATTGGTTAACTACCTCTCGGGTTGTAATAATTATCCTTACCTTTCTCTACCAATGCTTCCAATGTAGCTTTCCATTCAAGGTGTTGAATCTAGTTGGTATACCAGAGCTTATTCACTCCTGTAACAAATAAACTTGGATATCAAAAGGCATTTTACTTATACTGCTTTATTTATGCCCCTTTAACTTACTAAGAGAGATATTAGAGATATTAAACATCTATAAGCCGTACTTAAAATCCATATGTACTAAGTCAAAACATCCCCCAACTTTAAAGCTTCATCACTACTTCCATACATACGCTCACAACAAGAATGGCCTCAATTGTACTCCAGGAAATATCAGATTATAGTTACATAGTCGCATGGGAATCCCTCTAGATTAGCTCCATGTTTATCCACATCAACTAAACAGGGAGACACCGGATTGCGTCTACAGTCCACATATATGGGAGCTAGAGTTGAAAGACAATTTCATTTTCAAATAACCTATTTATTATGAAGTGGTCAAAATCAATGTTTGCTCACATAATCCCATGGTTCCTTGAGAACTATTGCACAGTATGGACCAAAGATGTACTGCCCTATACCTTGGGGAGATGCCTCACCTAGCACAGAATACTCTTAGGAGGCAAGTCTCCCCATAGTGCTGATTTCAAACTCATTACCTCTTACTCCCAGTGTTCAGATCATTCCAGTCCTAAAAGGAATTGGAAACAAATCTCCAAAACAAAATCAGTCAAGCAACACAACCTCCAAGACACTAAAAAAACAGTTGGCAAGAAACTCGTCACCACTTCTCAATCTTGGATGTTAGAAGAGATGTTGAGTGACAGCATCATTTTTGGTTTAGTACTTCTTCCTTGGTGCCATTTGAAAACTCACATATTTTGTTCTTTCAGGCTTCATAGTGACTGATTGTATCTCTTTAAAGGCGCCTTTTATTCTCTTGCTATCTTCCTCCTTACCTAGACTTGTTTTCAACACTTTTTCAGTACTTAAATTTTTCTCTTTTGCAGTTTTCACAGAGATGCTCTAAAACTCCCAATGTTCACTTATATTTGTACTCTTTACAATCATATTCGCCATCTTTGGCCATTAGTGGACATTAAAATTTAAATTAGCTCAATGAGATATTCATTATAAACTTATCGCGGTTAGAATTTCTAATATACGGTTCACCTTATCCCTTAGCCCCTCTTGTTGTCATCAGCATTGTTTGTTGCATCCCTTTCTTATTTACCTTGTGAAATGTTGCAGTATGTAGGGATTTCCTCAAGATAACAACAAAAGATAAAGGATACTTTACTAATGCACTGCACTCTACGTGACTTCATGATTTAAATAATCCATGTGTGAGAATATATGAGTGCACTGTATGGTCAAGGATAAAAGACCATATGTGCAAACAAGCTTTGAAGAAAAAGCATCATCTGATATTTACAAATATGCTAACAACAAGGCCTTTTCCAGCAGTGTTTCAAATATCTCCTATTTCTCCTGGTTTTCCAAGTTTTTCTGGTTGCAGATATTTCCAATATCTTCCTGGTTTTCCAGGTCCAAGCATATGCTTGCCAACATTTTCTGATATCTCCCCAATATCTCTGATATGTTTCTTTTTGGACCGCTGTAACATTGCTTTCCAGTCTCCAATTCTCATTAGATTCTTAAATTGTACTATATATAGATCTATCCAAATCCTCGCATGGAGAGAGATAGCAAAAGCAATGAACCAAACAAGATCGTGGAAAAATTATTTGGACAAGAAAAGTATAATGCATTTAGAATACATCAGTGTTCCCAAGAAAACACTTTCTCTTGCTCGATAGCCAATAAAGAACACTGATAACATATATAGAACATTTAACTGGGGAGATAGCAACTCATATTTTTTTTCTATTTTCTTGCAATTTTGTATGTCCTTGAGAATTACAGGTCTATTTTCAAGCGCTAGTCAAAATATATTTATAAAGACACTATAAATTAGAAGTACTTTTGTACTGTGAGAACTAGTAGTTATAACAGATGTTTATCTACAGAACCCATAAGCTTTTATCCAAGAAATAGGACCATTTGGCCAGGCATTTCATCTATCAATAACGTTCACTAAAACAAATAAATTTGTTTTCTCTTTTGTAAAATTTATCTTCGTTATAACAACATAATCATGCATGATGGTGAGGGCTCAGATTTTATGCAACATGCTATACCTACAGACTACAGGTTCAAACCTTTAGCAAGCCTCCAAGCACATGAATTTTAAATATAGCAAATCATCAATGGAAAAATATGACCATTCAAAACAGCTGGATGTATGTCTGAATTTTGAAATACCAGATAAAACAAAAATCAAGATTATTATACCTGCTAAAGCCATTGTTGTTCTCGAACTCAAAATCATAGGCATAAGTGGCATACGTATCACAACAGATGATATGTTGCACATTCTCATACTGTGGATCTGGGAAAAAGTGACCATGCTGCAAAAGGATTAAAATACCTAAATGTAAGGAAAACCGATTATGCATTCTAATAACCACAGAGAACTGAAATAAGAGAAGATGCAAACACAGGAATTCAAAAGGTCTCCTTCAAGTATGAAAAGAACTAATACTATAAACAATAATTGCAAGAATGAAACTTACTGAACGACCAGGTCTGAATTCGGGTGATGTTCTGAGCCTCAATACACAAGCAAAAGCATATGGGCGACTCAACATTCGATATCTGCAGAAACAGATTTGCCAGTCATGCCCATTTCATCAAGCATAATGCAAAGAAAAAGAATGGTCTTGTTTACTCAGAGTAGATCATGAAGTGATGTAACAACCCAGAGAATATCGGTCAAAATGATGATGAAGCCCATAAAGAATTTTCACAATAGTTAGTCACAAGAACCATATCTAACATCTGAGTTCTCACAACAATAGCCACACATGCCAGTCAGTAAGTAGGAATCAGAGCCTTACGTATCCCATCAACAAATGATATGCAGAAATTAGGGTAAAGAGAAGTATTGTTCTCTCCAGGGATAGTTAAGCACCCAGATGAGATATAATGAGCTACTGAAAGTGCTCACTTTACAATGCTTTCAACATTCAAGCACTATTGCACTCTAAAGACTGCTTTTCCATTACAGATAGGTCACCATCTCTAAGGAGATTTGTTCAGTTTTCCTGGGGTAATTTCATTAGTTGAGGTCCCATGATGCATTGCAAAGGTAGTACAGCTTCCTCAACTTCAAAATTTTGACTCAGTTAGTAAGTCATGGTATACAGTATCCTACGTCCATATCTGGTGCCTCAATCTGATCAAACTTGTACATTAGCAGTTAGTAATTCTCCCATCTCTGTTGCCAGACTTTGTAAGTTTTCTGAGGAGTCTTAGGTAAAGACATGGGAACCCTGCTGTTAGTGGAGAATTTTTATCCATTATCTATGATTTTGTAGGTCCCAACTGTCAATGTGTGTCTCTGGCATAGCCAAGATCAAATTAAAAAGGTACTTTGAGTTACATAAAAATCTCTGTATTCTTATTTCAATTATATGGTCTTATGAAAACTGCATTTAAGACGGTTGATACTGCAGAGACACATGTAAGTTCACAGGGCATGCTGTCTCCAGGGGCTCATGCTTTTCATGAAACCTTGTGTGTTGAAGAAAATTCCATGCAATGCTTAAACATTTGATAACCTTCTCCACAACCTACGATCTCTAGATGACTCAACTCAGGTAGAGAGCAGTATCCTTTCCAAGTACTTTGCTTCTCAAATGGGATCACTGTTTCTGCAGGCCTCCCCTTGGACAGCGGTGGTGCTAGTTCTCGAAAGAAACTTTGCTCAACCAATATGTTGCCATTTCTGTTGCTCACCTCCCCTGTTCAGGCACTCTTTTGATGCTCCTAGTCATCCCCTTCCCTTGAAGCTGGAGTTGAATCAGTTGATGAGAGAGGATATTTACAGACTACATATAGTTCACCTGGATTGCCTCTCACAAAGACCTCAGTCCTAAGATGGATTTCTATTTACAGCCATTCATGCCGCTGAGAGAATTATAAAACCCAAGTAACCTGGAATCACTGGATGTATAGCCAATTCAGGGTTCATTCACATCGACCATGGATCAAGACATATCATCACATTTCAGATCAGAGAAGCTCTATCAGGTTTGTCACAAACAGGACACTGAGTCAGAGGAGCACCTTATTAGGGAGAGATTCCCCATTTATCACCAAGATTCTGGAGGATTCCTCACTACTTACCTCAGATACTCAGACCAGAGGTACTAGCTCTTTTTCTGACTAAAGTTATGGGATTCAGGAGATAGATTTTACAGGGACCATACAAGACAAACCATGTTAGGATGATCACTTCCATCTTTCCCTCAATCTCAACAGTAGAAGAGCATAAGCAATGCACTAAGTCTTGAATACATCAGCTTCCAGACCAATGAGACCTTGTATTTCTTCACGACTTGCAACTAGCATGCTGATCCTTACCAGTTTCTCGAGGAGGCTCAACCCTCCATGCATTTCAGCTACTCATCCCTCCACCATCTTGAGTACTCATAGGTCCGTCTCCAATTTCTTCCCCACAACCCGAATGCTAGGAAAGTTTTGGCAAACAGTCAACTTCTACCCAAGATCAAAGTTGATCAAACATCTTGGTCCCCTCAGTCTAAGTTTCTCAATAGAGGGAGATTATCAGACTGTCTCGACTCTCAACCTCTTATCCCTGATTGATGGATTATATTGGGGTGTCGTCTTCATCTTAGATGTTCCTTCATTCCCATTGTTTAGATGGTAACCTTTCTTTTGTTTTATTGTCAGAATAATATGTTTTATATTGGCTTTATATCTGTATTTTTCCTTGTTACTATAGTCTAGCTCTTTAGCTATTTTTCTTTTTTGTAGGTTAGTGATAGGAGTTGCTTTTGCACTCCCACTATGTACTTGCACTGGATTACACTTCTAATTCTTATTGTCCTATTATTGTGGTCATTTATTGGACACTAATAAGATATTCCTATCTTACCTTCTTCTTTCATCATCCTCCAAGTTTCCTATATAATTTCCTGCCAGAAAGATAATATTGAATAGGCAGTGCTTGTTCTACAATACTATCCTCTTCCCCCTCTGTACTCTTTATCTCAAGGCTCTTGTCCTCCCCCCCCTTTTCACCTGAACACCATCTTTTTCTCATATCTGCCCTCCTTCAAGGCCAAAATTGGAGCAGGAAAAAGTTTCTCAGCTATCTCCTGGCCCCAAATATTTCTAGTTCCAGGAATGCCATGACATACAGCAAGTCACAGAAACCAGCTTCCAGTTTGTCAAAGGTTTCAAATTTCAATTCAATATCTGACTCTGTTTCAGATACGCTTCATCGCACGCAAAGTAGTCAAATTCGATATTTGATGCTTTTCCAGATTGGTTAATTAAGCAGTTGAAACAAGTGTCAGCTTTGGCTTTAACTTTTGACTAAGTACCAGGTTAAAGCTGAAAATTCGGACTGTACATTGAGTTTGACCATGGATTCGGTTCAGCGAGATGCAACAAACTTAAACTTGGACTTTGCTTCAGATAAAATTAATCCAAGAATTAAAGATGAGAATAATGATTGTATCATGGATAAGATGTTTAAGTTCAGGAAGAGGTTAGCACCTTAGCAAAGATTTAGATTAGTTTTATTCACTCAGCACTGCTGAGTGAATAACACTAAAGTTGCTACAAGAAAGACACTAAAGTTAGCACCAGGATTGGGACCAGCCCAACAATGTGAGGAGAATCTCCTATCAGTGTATTCAGAAGGGACTGATGATGTTTTTAGAAGAAAAACACTGTTGTGAAGATAATAATGTTGCTTCAGCTAAAACATGATATGTTTTAACTTTTAAGGAGAAGCATTGCCTTGCTTTCAGCTGAAACATGATATATTTTGTAATATTCCTAATCAGACTTTCAAGCAATTACTGTGTTATTACAAATTTCTTCAAACAAATGTTACCAAAATATTTGAGACTTTCACTGACACCCTTTTACAAACACATAGTGTGCAAACTCTGATAATTCATCTTAAATAACAACACAGAATTTTTTGTCAAACAATTGGAGAGAAAACTTGAAAGAACACTTTAATCAATTTCTGGGCAAAAATTGGATCTTTAGTTAAGAGCACAAATTCAACAATTTACAATGTCACTGGAGGATACCACCTGGAAAAGGCTCCAGAGTCCAAACTGACTCGATAATTAGATAAATCTCTTGAATACTCAAAAACAATTACCCAGCTGTTCCAAAACTATGACAAAGTTACTCTCTTGGAAGCACAGTGTATAATTTGACCACCTCAACTAATAAGCTGCTACAGCACCCCTTTGTATGCTTTCCTGCCTTGATTATGAACTCGGTCCTAGGGAAATTCTCGGATCTGAAACTCACTGTGCATAGTGATCAGTTGGCTCTTTCCTCTAATGGACTGTGGTAGGTTTAAAATATTTTACTTCAGTTATGGGCACTGAATTTCAATCAGAGACAGGGATGAATTCTGCCTTCACTTTGTCATTGCAAATAGTCCTTAAAATCCATTCGGCCTCTTGAGAATACTACTCAGCCCTCCTTGAAAATAAGTGCTGGTAACATATAATTTCGGCCTCCCTTTTAACAATGGTTCGAACCACCTTAAGGACATATATTGTGCTCCTCTTTCCACTGTGCAAAAACATATCGGCCCTCACTAAGAGATAATGAACTGCTGAAGATCTCTGTTACAAATCAGCCTTCAAATTTGGGAATTAATTTATCGGTTTGGCTCCTTTAATTTGAAGACACTGAATGCTCCCTTGGGCACTGTAACTTCATGGCACAATATCTGGAGATGCAAACAACTCAGCCCTCATTATTGAAAGAATTTGACCACCACCTCTGGTACTGAAAATGCTGGAGACGATTCAAGTATCAGTTAGACCCTCATCCCTCCTTGTGAGTGATCAATTCGGCCTTCTGATTTTGAAAAGGGGATTCAGTCTGAACTGGCAGAGAATTTCTCGGCCTAGGCAAATTTCATTCAGAACTTGCTCATCAAACCCTTGATAATTCAACCCTATTGAAGTAATGAACTCAGCCCCTGGAAGTGGAATGATTCTTGCAATCAAATTAAAAATCCCTGTGTTGGAGCCTCCTGCAAACAATGGTGATTAGGTCTCTGCAATAAGAACAATGGAAGATCTGAAATAATCTTGCCAACGAGTTAACTAGGGTGGCACTCGAAGTCCACCGAAATTAACTTTGAGTTTTGCTTGAAACTCTTGAAACTCGCTTGAGCTTCTTTCTATGTCAAGAGATAGATAGGAATAGAATGATTTGCAATTGAGTCCATCCTCCATTATAATTCTCCATTCCCCTCATCCTGGAAAATACCTGTCCACCTCCAAAGCTAACGTCATAACCCTTGTTTTCCATGGTCAAAACTAAGAGTGAGTTCTTTTCAAGCCCTAGTACCTACAACACTTCAATTACCTCCATAGGACTCTCAGAATCCAACTAGAAGTATATGTTGCCCACACCCTCTACTGCATACTGAGCATTGTCACCAAGCTCCACATGTAGGTCTCTATGCTTCTTAGCCATACTGGTGAATAGGTATCGAAATCCCATCATGTGACGAGATGCCCCACTATCCACAAACCACAGCCCATGTATAATGATGCCAGAAAAAACAAGACATGAAGGAAAATTCCTTCACAAACTTATTAGCTAAGTCATCCATCAGTTCAAATGCAGCCATACGTGTCTTCCCTTGCCCTTCTTCTTGTTTGGCCACTGACCTGCATAGTGTCCATATTTATGATATGCAAAGCACTTGACTTTGCTCATGTCCTTCTTGTCTCAAATCTGCTTGGCCTTCGCCTTGCCCTGCTTTGCTTGCCCAGCGATAGCAAGGTACTCCTCATCCCCACCCTTACTTTGTCCACCAGTCAATGACTCCTAAATTTCCTTTTGGGTAAAATTGTCCCATACCCTAGTACAATCAGCAAGCTTGTCACTTGCAAGGATTCCTGTCACAAAGGTAGCCCATTGTTTAGAGAAACCACTCAAGGTTATCTTAACAAGCTCATCCTCTTACACAAGTTCCCCAACAACTGCAAGCTCATCTTGAACTTGTTGAATCTTGGTGAAGTATGAAGCCATTGTGTCTAATCTGTTCATTTTAGTGTTTCACAACTTCTCTCTTAAGACCATCTTCTAGTTTTGGTTATCATTTTGGTACAGCATTGTCAAGGTTGTCCACATGCTATGGGTTGTCTTCTTCCCTGATATGTGAGGATCACATGATCCTTCACATCATCCAAAATTATGTGTCTAGTCTTCGCATCCTTCATATTATGAGTTGCCTATGTTGTAGCATCCAGAGGAGGATGCATATCAATCCCAACAAACTCCCACAAGTTATTCTCCATGAGAATCAGCGTGATCATCTCCTTTCATGGACGGAAATTAGACGCCCCTTTCAGTCAATCTTCAAATCTCAACATGCTTGAGATCATTTTGTTCAGATCAAACTTTTAGCCCCAAAATCCTAACTGAAAATAAAAATATGCTGAAAAAAAAAATTGTTATAACCCTTGTGCTATTGATCTTCTCTTCTAAAAAGTTTCTAGAGTTATGATGCCATGTTAATTTCTAAGTATCAAATTTATATTTAAGTTTCTTACAGTGATTTCATTCCCAAAAATTACTTTAACTCAGCAAATAATTTTTTGTTGTAAAATAAAATCTAAAAACTGTAAAACATAAATACTCTAGTAATTTTAACTCAAAAAATTATCAACGGGATTTTGCAGAAAATCAGTCACAAAAAACGACCACTAAAACACAATGAAACTGCCCCAAACA
Source organism: Pinus albicaulis (assembly GCA_034641835.2). Lineage (NCBI taxonomy): Eukaryota > Viridiplantae > Streptophyta > Pinopsida > Pinales > Pinaceae > Pinus > Pinus albicaulis. The sequence continues at coordinate 684,776,766 of CM076584.1, read as the reverse complement.
AATTTTCCTTCATTAAATTCTTCACTAGAAAATTAGGGGCTCCCTTACCAGGGAAATTGGCCCTAAAAATGCAGAAATAAACCTGGAAATATTCAAAGAAAATCCAGCAACAGCAATCTCCTCCCACATGTGCCAAAACACCCTACTCAACCTCCCAAATGTGGCTGATCATTGTGCCTGCACTTTGGTAAATTTTTGCAACTCTTTTCGTGTGTTTTTAGCCTCTCAAGCCTACAATTAGCTCTCTGATATCCTAACTAAAGATGCCTAGCCCTCTTCATCAAAGACATTCAAACACAGATCTCAGATCCTACATACCTCGCCTGACTCGAGGACAATTTGAACAATCACATGAAACTTCCAAGTTGATCCCACTAATCAGAACAACAAGCAACAAGCTGAGTTCCAAAATATTTTAGATAATAGAATAGTGAGACCTTGGGTCTCCCCTCAGCTCCCACCCCCGCGACCCCCCCAAGACGGACTCCTCCCTAGGCCCAGCTAAAAAAACCAAAGACTTATACAAAGCTTCTTTCCTTCGACCTCGAAATGCTAGGAGCATCCCTCACCCCTACATCCCCCAAGATCGTGTAGTCAGACACCTCTTTGGATCCAGAGGACTCCAATAGCGAGCCAACGCCAATATCACACCCCTCGTTGTCGACTATCGGACTCAAACATTCTTGACACATCATCGACCTCCAGCCCTAGACTTATTCCCTTAGTCTTCTACATCATCGGGAGCCTTTGATCCGATTATATACATGTTTTCAAAGCTATCCTATTTTTGTATCCTTCTTTAATTCATTTTATCCTAGTTTTAGCTTTGACATTTTTTAGGAGTTGTGTTTGGACTCCCACATTGTATTTGTATTGGATGTATCCTTCAGTCCCAGTGACCTGCTTTTGTGGTCATTCATTGGACATTAATAAAACTATCTTATTATCTCATAAGTCTGCTAGAATCTATCCAAATGAATGTGTCTTTATCTTCTCCCTTAGGCTCCTTTTATAATTTCAAATTGGGCAAACCATGAGTGTCCAAAGTGATAGACAGTTACGATTAAATCCTAACCCACTCAAATTGATACTTATCCTTAGATATTTGCTCTATTAGCCAACATTAATCAATAAAATTAATTGATGTGTTTTTCCTAAAATAGACTTGGGAAAGAAATCATATTAGTTTTTCCTCTCAAACAACCACCTAAAGAGGACTTCTTCTCCTACATGCAAGACACTACTGTATGCAAAAAACATTTTGAAGCTACAAATACAACATGATTAGTGATACATTACATGTAGAACACCAATGGTGCCTTGATGGGTTTTAGGGATATGATGGTATATTGGGTGTGAGGTATATTTCTTTCATATGGTTCCAGACTGGTGAGCATGGTTAGACATGATGATCTTATACAAATTTGTCTCGGGGGTGATAATCCTAGGAGATAGAGTTCTATCTCACATGATGATGGCACATTCCTATTGTTGATGTCATTTTATGGGAATGCCTATCTTATTGACCCATTTCATATGGTTCTAGAAATGATTATTGGTGCATTTGATGTGGATATCACCTTCTAATGGTAGCACCCTAGCTCATGGCAGTATGTTTGTTGTTTATTACACATTATTATATAGCATATACCTTAGTCTAGATGGAGTGTTATCCTTTGTGCACACATGTTGATTTGATTATATAGAGACAATTTGACCATGTAGAAGCTTCTTTTTGAGTGCTTGCATTTGTTGACTTGGTTTCACATTGGATGTGGGTTATTTGAGCATGGTTAGAGATATTTTGGTGGAGAGCACATCTTCTTGGCACATACATTGAGGCATGTTATCACACAAATATGTATTGACAAACTTGCATGTAAATTTTAGACAGTCAACCCTATCACGATTGAAAGTTTCTATTTGGACTGGGTGTTTTCCAGTATGCATGCTATTATCCACTTAATATTCCTACGTAAAACTTCAATTTGCTTAGCATGCAACAAAGCTTCACTTATGAATACTGATAAGCAACCAAAATTGAGGTAGTTCTTGACAATGGAATTTATAAGGGTTAAAATTAGATTTATGAGAGTAATAGTAGCAATGGAATTGAAAGTGATGCAAGAAACGAATGTGCGCCTCAAGTGAAATAATTCAAAACAAGTGCATTTCAATATACCATCACACTACAAAAAAAATCACTCAATGGCTTCAATACATTCAAAGAGTTAGAATCAAACATAATTTAATGAAATCACAAATTACCCAAGAGAGGGTTGCACCATTATGAGTACTGAGTGATAGGTCATTGTGAGTTCCTTCCCTTGCGATGGAAGTAGTGGTTTGAGAGACCAGAACATAGAAAGGTGAGATTTTTGTTGCTACCTATTGACCACTCAAGTGTCAACCAAATAAATTATCAAAGACTCCATGTTAGTATACATTTCAGAGCATTCCATCATGGTCTGTGTTACCCACCACTTCGTGAGCGATATCCCTAGGAGAATTTTTTCTCCGGGATGGACCTCAGTCGGCAGCCAATAGCCCCTTGGAGCCGTCTTCTAGCTCGTCGTGCCATTTCTCCACCACATGAGCTAGCCATGTGGTCACTCACCCATCTGTATTGATCGTATGTTTGAAGGTGGACCTCCTAAATCTAAATGTATGTCTTGTCAATTGGTAATTGAGGATTGGGTTTACTTATCATGGATACTTATCATGGGTTTACTTGTCATGGATTGATGGAGGGATTTGGCGAAAAGAGTGGGCTTAGTTTGAGCTCCTGTCCCCTTAGTCTCTTTTGGGTGTTACCCTTGCATCTTAGTCCCGTGGGATCTCCTTTATTGACCATTTGGTTCTAGGGTGGTACTTGGGAAACCCCAACTTTGGGTGTGTGGTCTCGCTCCTTTATCTACATATATTACTCCCCTTCCACTCATTATACCTCCATTCATCATTTCTCCCACTTGGGTCCACATAGGGTCAGCTTCCCTATCCCCTTGCCCCCACCTTGGGTCGGGCCTGGAATGATGCCCCGAAGGTTGAAGCAGCGAAAAGAAAAATAAAAAGCATAATTGGCCACACTTAACAGGAATTTGTACCATAAAATGTAAAAGATGGTCGGGACAAAAATAATTAGCACGTGAGCAAAATCCAATACATGAGATTTTCCCGATACACATGGCCATCACCCTGGTTCCATAGGCCCTAGATGAGTCTCCTTTGTCATTCAAGAACCCATGATTGTCCCAACCAATGTTGCAGGAAACGCCCCCCACCCCTGCCCGACTCCAACCCCCGAAACGTGAACCGTACGGGATCCGTCATACAAAACGCATTTCGGAAATTCTGAAACGGGTTTCGCAAAAAAAAAATTGTGCTTCCTGGAAATTCGGATCCGTATGGCCGAATCCGCGATTCCATACGCCGAATCTGCGTTTCGTACGGCGGATCGGTGTACAGAAGCGTCGCGCTTCAGAGGCGGATCTGTACGGATCGCGACCATTTTCTTACAGTGTCATACGGATCCGACTAGCGCAGCAAAAAAAGCGACTTTTTTTTAACTTTAGTTGGGTTAGAGGGTGGGTTAGTGTTGAGTTAGGGATAGGATGAAAAAGATGTAGGCTCTCTTTCACTTCCTTAGATGTTTCTTAGATACTCCCTCATGGTAATGTTAAATTCTTAAAAAATAAAGGAGAATATCACTTTTACTTAAATTTTTAACATTACCATGAAATGACTCAGGATGTTTGAGAGTGGTTCCAACTTGATCGGACTTCATATGGAGAAAATAGAATTTCATATCCTATTCAAAATTCAGCAGACTTAACAGTTTTCAGGAATTCAGGATCAATGGTATGGTGGCATTTCATTAGATTATATCATGTATGAGGGTATGTGTTTAGCATTTAATCAAGAGCACCAAGCTCTATATGTACCCTAGTGTTGGTGGTGTTAATTGTTGAATTCCTTTGTCATGTCGTTAGCAAAAAATTACATTTCAATCAAGTCAAAATCATCGATCAAGCATGTTAAGTTATTTCTACCATATTTTAAGGCTTGCATTATGTAGTTTGATCAAAATTGAGCAATTTTGACTAATGTCCCTAGATAATCGAGGTAGAGGCAAAGGCTAGACAAGAGGAGAAGAGTCTAGATTATAGATGGTTGATGCATCTAAATGGTTGATGCTCGAATAATTAATCATTAATGTACAATGGATGTCATATCTATCTTGATTTATGTACAAATATGCATGCTTCCATATCTTCTACAATTAATTTGGTATTTTGGATGTTTTTTTAATATAAATGCAAAAAAATAAAAATAAAAAATATATATATAGTAGACGCCTCTGAGACGCTTCACTTCCTAGATTTTTTGGAGATGACACTTCCGTGTCCCCGCTTCCAAAAACGTCCCCGCTTCGTGCAATGTTGGTCCCAACCATTGGAGGGCAATGAACCGCTCTACCCTAAAGGGGTAATCACTGCTATATTTGACACAAACTGCTCTTATCCTTGAGCCCCGAGCAGTTAATTAAAGAAAATTCATAAAAGGCAAAAGGCATATAAAGAAGGGTGGAAAAATCAAGGTCGGGGCACCTCATGTACCACGATTGCTACCTCCTCCACATTAAATACCCTGGTGTGGGCTTCCCCTTATCTGGCTGCCCCTATGCCCCAATATGTGGCCCACGATTGCCCTTCTCGTTCCCTACTCCATTTCACTTATTTATCACTTGTCACCCCCATTGGAGGGATGTACCTTGGACATACTATCCCCTTTAAGGTACTTGGCTAAACCCCTTTGGAGCATGGAGACACTAGCACATGCCAAAGCCCACTACGGAAGGGCATGCCATTATGAAGTGCTCACTTTGTTATCCATGATTTGTAAGCTCTTTTACACGATTACTCTAATGACTAGTTGTACTGGAAGCCTAGGGGACACATTGGATCTTATACAGGATTGCAGGTGGTTTCCATTTGGGTTTGGTCTACCTGTACGGGATCCTAACCCCAGAGGGTTACATTGGCACATATAGGGTGTGCGTAGAGAGCCATGGTGTGCGTAGAGAGCCATGGGCCTCCATAGCAGCAAACAACACTCCACGAATCCCCATCAATGTTCAAAGACTACTAGCGATCCACTTTTGTGATGATGATGATGTGCTTGGTACACTATGCCCAGCAGGCCCCCTAGTAGCCCCACACTCTTGGCAAATGTCCCAGGACTTGCATGATGTCATGGCAGCGTTCATTCCATCACTCGAGCCCTTGCAGAGGATCTACAGGCATCTTCAACTCATATGGAGACCCATGGGGTCATTTATGTGCCCCCACACCCACTGGGAGCACCACAGGTCTACTACTTGGAGAACAAGGGGCCACCCCCTTCTCCATCATATTTTGAGGAGTTTATTCATCATTATGGCACTTATGGATATTATTAGGCCTTTGGAGGGTCCCACGACATGTACATATTATTATTTGACCTCCTGAGAGGCTTATTTTTCCATTTATGAGCTAGTTTGGTGGGTTTGTCACCAATAGGGGTTTTATTTGCACATTATTTTATTAGTAGGGGCTAATGTAAGCTCATAGGAAAATTTGAACTCCTAAAAGAGGTATAAATTGATGTTAGCTACATTCATTTCTATCATCACTTCACTTGGTGTCTCTCTATTTTTAGAGAACTTCGCATTTCTTCTTGGAGGATTATTTTGGATAAATGGATGAATTTTGATGTATGGATTTGGGCCATTTTTATCTTGGAGCTTCGTTTTTTGCAAATGTGATGCTGGTTGGATATACTCTCTAACACTATAAGTGAATTTTGATGATTTATTTTGTTGTTTCATACCATTCAACTTCGCTATAATTAGGGCTAACTGCTACATGACTAGAATTTGGAATGAAGTGTCTATTTAGCCCGTTTAATGTATGGGCCATTGTTAGATGAATGAAATGTCCTAGAGATTGTTTTGCCTCTATAAGCTTGCACCATTTGTATGAATTATAAATGCTTGAAGGTCACTTTTCTTCTCTTTCCCTTAAAATTGGACGAAGTTGACTTTCCAAGCCTCCTTGATCAAGAAACCTAATTTTCAATCATTATCATCCTTGACTCCATATCCCCAAGGGAATTAGGCACTGGTCCCTCAAAAGGGTGGTCGTTTTCCCTTTCTTTCTTACCTTCTTCCCCTTTTTCCCCTTTTACCTAGGTCTAGCCCTAATAGGTCACCTAGGGTATCAATTTCCTGGGAATTCATCAACGAGAAAACTTCGATCTCCTAGAGGCTACTACACTGATGGGTCCCCTCACTCTTATCCAATTCCCAAGGTGGAATCTCCGAAAACCTCAAGCCCTAGCTCTAGGACCAAGTTGTGGCTAGGTATCCCCAACACTTGAACCGAGTAGGATCAATTTGACCTTTTGAAGCAAAATCTCTTGTTTGATCCTTTCCCCTCACCTTGTCCAGGACAGGAACATCATTGGTTGCTATATTCCATCCTCAAACCTGGGTTGGGTTCACTTGGTCCCGTGTGGTCCCGTTTCCTATCAAAGATTGATCATCAAGGGCTATTTGGGAATCCAAGTTCTTATAGTATTTTAGCGATCGGTAAGTGCCTCTACAAGTTGTACCCTTCATCCTTACCCTCCAATCCTCACCCCTTTTGCCCTAGAAGGTCAAGCCCCTTGCTTGAAAAGCAAGCAAGCTCCACTCTTCACATCTTCCTTGGGAAAGGGTTTAAGGAGTCACTCCTCATCTTTCCATTGATATAGCCTTTATAAGTGGCTTCCCAAAACATCGAGACTCCTCCCATCGGTGAAAGTTCGTAAAGAGCAGGAAGCCTTAGCTATGGTGACAGTGGGCTAAGTCTCCACCATTGCCCCTAACCTAGCAGTTTCCCTCTTAGGAAACCCCTTTAGGTCCCCTGCTGGTTTGAGTGGTAACAGTCTGAACATTCAAATTTCAAAAATTCATCATCATCATTCAACTTCTAGTCATCAATTGTAATCCCAATTCTACAGCCCTGTGGGGATGATGTAAAAATGATTATTTGTGTTTGTCAATGCTAAATAATTAGTTAAGTTTTTCTCCAAAATGTCATACTAGATCATGTTTGAAGTGTTGTGAAATCTTAAGGGCAATGATTAGAGTGATTCTCTTTCTATGATAACTGCTTGTGATGTATTTTTACTTCTACTTACTTATTAGCTTCTTCAGTAATTATTATGTTTGTGTATCATCAAACAACTACCAAAACAAGAAGAACAAGTACACAAAATATAGGTTGCAGGCCAGGGCCAAAACCTTTCCTCTTGAGAGGAAAACCCGTAAATCCTTTCTCTTCCTTATAGATCCTTCAATTGACGAATTCCAAGACCTCTAGACCAAGACCAATACCCTGCAAGACCAAGTCCGACCTTTCAGATGATGTGCTTTTTTGTCCAAGTTAAACCCAGTCAAATCTCTTCCAGTAGCACAACTTCGACCCCCAACTGCAGAATTTCAGCCTCCATTGCAGACCTGAAATTTTTGGCTCTCCTGCAATTGTTGCTGCCACACGTGTGAGCCTCTTTTAGCCTCCCAAGACTTCCTTAGACCTTGGCTTGGCTTTCTCTGACTTTTGGAGCTTGAGGATGGCTTCTTATGACCTTAGCTTGACCTTCTTGCCTTCTCTTCTTCAACATCAAACTTGTAGAGGAAAACCCTAGATCTGTTGCAGAAACCCTAACCTTCCTTCGCACGTGTGAGAGAGAAATAGCCCAAAACCATGTCTTCTTTTTCATCTTCCTTCTTCGTTGCCTTCTTCCTCTTCCTCCTTTACTTGAATGATTGGGTGATGAATGTGCTACAAGGAGGTCGAGTTTCCTCCTATATATAGGCTTCTCAAAGGTGGACGTGGCTCCTCAAATTAGGACGACTTGCCAGCTGCCAAGCCGACTTGATCTTGGAGGGTATTTTGACATTTTTAAGGACAAAAATAATTTTCTTTACAGGTTACAATGTGCCTGAAGGGGTCTTCAACTTATGACAATGACTCTTTTGACTTCTTGACCTAGGACAAACCCTAGAAGCACTCAATGGGTACTTGACCTATAAAATAAAAGACCTTGAGCATGAAACCCATGCTCCAAAAATAATAATAATAATTTTCTTTCATTTTACAATTAATAAGAAACAAAAGTATATTTCATATTTATGAAGACAGAACCTAGTTACACATTTTTCAACATGAAGTTTTGCATAATTTGGTTGTATCTATGGGTCAGTTTTTTAATTGTCAAAATTCCCCCACTAAACAAGATTTTTATGTAATATTTGATGTAAAATGTAAAAAGTGTTGTCTATAGAAGTTGTAGGGGCTATTAGAACTCAAAACTAGACCTCAACACCTCAACTTTCTATCTAGTCACACTTTGATGGTGGAAAAATATGTCTATACCCCTCAAAATTCATATTTTCTAATTTCTGGCAAAAAAATGGCAAATAATTAGTTGGAAACTAGCCAAAAAATAAAATGAGAAAAAAAAAATTCTCTCCAAGTGAAAAAATATTTTAAAGATGTGAACTTTCCCAAGAAAAGGAATTAAGTCAAAAATCAATGAATCTCTTCAAATCAAGCAAGGAGAAGTCCCAAGGAAATTCGTTGGTCCTCTTCAACAACTAATGGCCCAAAAAATTGAATTTTTAAGGAAGATGGTCCATGGAGGTTAGACTGAATGAGAGTTTTTCAAGACAAAGGGGATAAAAATACTTTTAGCAGTCCAAACCACTCCAGGATTTAAAATTTGGTCAATCCAACTCCTTTATCAAGGCAAACGAGTTCCCTCCTATGGATCTGCGCAGAAGACATCAAGGGATATGAATTTTTTGGAAGGATCTAGCTGTTTTTCTTTGTGGGATCAAGTCAAAGATGTGCAAATCTTGGGACCTAGTCGTTTTTCACTTGGAGAGGGATCGAACTCATTTTTTCTATTTAAGGAGGCTCTAAGCTCCTCATTGTAATCATCTCAGATTGAGATCTTCGCTCTGGAAGCTCTATTGGATTGTAATATTTTTTTTCTGAGTAATAAAAGAAAGTCTTTCGAGAGACAGTTGTGGTGTTATTCTTCTATCTCTTATGGCAATGTTGTTCTGATTTATGTGCTTAATATTCTACTAATGTTATAACTTGTTATTTCCATTTGCCATTTTGATTTATTGGTGTATAGTTATATTGCATCATTACTTGGATTGGAGAAATACTTTAGATTGGGTAGATCTAGTGGGTTTTCGGTTGAACCCGTAGACTGCCTTTTCACTATACCATCCAATCCCTTGTGGATCAAACATATATTTTCGAAAGCGTGTAGAAATCAATTTATTGAATCACATCTTGAGCACTTGGGGACGTTGTTGGTTGAATCAACCAACTCTCAAGGCATAAGAGTTGAAGAACCCACATGGAACTTTTTCAAAGGCTTATCATAAGAAATTTTTTGAGGGAGTTTTCTTGCCATTTGCTCTAAAGAAAAATTAGTTATCTTCATATCTTTTTCATTCTATTGTGCTTTTACTGAATAGATCTGGTTGTTTAGAACTTGCATTTTAATACCCAAGAGCAGAGTTGTACTCACACTCTTTGGGCCTATAGATCTATAAACTTTGTATATATTACTAACCCCTTTTATGTATAAATTTTATTGTCTTGTATATATTTCAATTTCTCTCTAACCCTTGTGCAAATATAACTGGAGGAAGAGTGTTTTATCTTGAATATTTGTTGCAGATCTACCTTCCAATCCTATACGGCTAGGGTTTGAAAGGCTATTTCATATTTGATTTTGCAAAGATCTAATATTTGAAGTTTTTAAACTCAGGATTGAAATTCTTGAGAGGTCATCTTCATTTTCTAAAATTCAAAATCGAATTTATTTGGGAAGGTTGTTTGCATTAAGAGCCTATCTCCCTAAGTCGCAAGCTTAGGAGAGGTCTTTTCCTTTTCTTGAGCGTAAATCCTTTAAGGGTTTGAGCAAATTAAATTTTCTTCCAAGGAGAAATTCAAATCGAAATTTTTGGAGGCATGTAATTTGAAGCTTTAAATTTGTGGAAGTTGTCTTCAAATTTGGGCACATTCTCCTCAGCCGCAAGCAATTTCATGAGCGAGAATCTCTATAATATTTGGGCAGAAAAAAAAAAATTGAGAAATAGTCAAGTTGACTTTGAAGAGATTAATCTTGGAATTTAACATTTAAATTTTTCTAACTGCAAGGTTCTTCCCTTGGTCCCTTGCGGATTTCCTCCTTGAAGCTTTGACACAAATTGATTTCCTTTTAGAGAAATACTCTCATTATAAACTTCGTAAAATTATTATATGAATTTTCTCTCATAACTATCTTAAGGAGGGATATTAAAATTTCATTTGTAAATCCTCTCTGATATTATTCAAAACCCTCCCATTTGTTTAAGGGGGTTCTCTTTGTAACTTTAATAAAATATTTTTTTCCTAGAGAGAGCTTGGGTTTTATTCCCACGGTATCCCACCTCCTATTTTGGTAGGAGGTTCTTTGTTTGACCACTAACTTACTAACTTAGTAATTAGAACTCAATGTTAACTTGTTCTTTTTGCATCTAATTGTTAGATTTAGATCTCATATCTTGTAATAGCTTTTGAATCACTTACTTTTGTCTTGATCTATCTATATGGTGGTTTCATTAGCTATTTAATTTAATTTGCACTTCATAATTTGATCCAATTGGTATCTTCATTGGAATTGTTTTATTTTTTCATAGATCCAATTCACATTACTTCATTGAGTAATTCGCTTCATTAGTCATTGGCATAATATAATAAAATGTATTCATAGTGTTAATTGCTAATTTAATCATAAAAGTGAAACTGTGTTTTGCTATTGATAAAATATTTAGAGCATTTCACTTTTGCAACATTTTTCCAAAATTGTTAAATCTCATTGAAGAATTTGATTAGGATCTCATTACTAATTTGCATTTTAGATCTAGATTTGCGTTTCTAAAATTTACCTCTAGGCATAAGCTCGGCAGATAGAAATTTTAGGACAAACTTCCCTAACTGTCATTCAATTTGAGAAATTTGAGTTTGGGTAAAAGGTTAAAACACATAACCTCGCAATTCTCTTGTGGTCGAACCCTTGTAAGAACGAAAACACGTGGGTTGTCTTGAAGTCTAGGCGAGTATCGTTAATGACGACCTAACCGCCTCCTCGTGCTAGCCTTTTTGCAATTCACGTTAGTCCTTACCAAGTTTTGATAAATTGAGGGGAAGTCTCACCATAGGTTAGGCATACAATTAAATTTACCAAGACCACTTGATCTCACACAGTCACATAACATTCTCTCATCTTTGCATTAGTTATTGTGTCATTTAGATTGTGAGCCATTTCTTCCCACTTGCAAGCATCTCATTTCCTTGTACTTGTTTATTTTATTGCTCATGTAATTGTCCTTTATTATCATATCTTGTTTGAGCATCTCTTTAAAGTACAAGTTTTATCTAACTTGCAAGTTTTACTTTCATTTATTGCTCATATCTCTAACTTGAAAGATCATTTCTATTTTGCAAGTTTTGTAACCTTAGCTTACCTAGGAGAGAGCTTAAATGGGAGAGAGTTGGGATAGGTGACAACCCCTTCTCTAAGTGTTGTGCCTTAAAAACCATGCCTAGTGGGATTGGGACTTTGCCCACATTGAGGTGTGCATCTTAGGTGACAACACTACCAAAGCATTTAAGAAAAATTGTCCAACCCTTGTGCTGGCTCCAATATGCATATATGGAAGAAACATTTCCTCTCTCAAACTAGTCGATCCAATAACTCAAAGCAAAGAAAAGTTGGAAAGGCCAGAATCTTTATAAGTAAAGTTATCCTTTCTTCCTCTTCCACATTCAATTATTTTGGAAAAAGCACAAAATTTGCTTTCTTTGCTTCACTTCTTGAATGGAAACATCAACAAAATCTGTTAAGCACATCTCCTCGTTGAATTGGAAAAATCTTGTTTTTCCTCTAGCTTTACTCATGAAGATATTTAGTAAAAGCCCCCATTATCTCATTAAAACTATTTGACTCTTTTTCCATATGATTAAATGATCAAATAAATATTTAATTATTTCAAAACTTATGACTTTGAAGTCATGACCCTTGAAAATTTACCCAAAGATACGATTTAGATCCACACCAAGTGTCGGCTCAAGACAGAAACCAATGACAAAGATGCTACTCAATTGCTCACTTTTCCATGCAAAGGAAGTTCAAACCACCCCTCTGTTGCTGACTTTTCCATGCAAAAGGAAGCTCAAACCACACCTTTGGAACATTGTTAAAAGCATCATTAGAACATTGTTCTTGAACCTTCGGAGTATATTTTTTAAGAGAAGTGATTGAAGCAGTCTTGTTATAGCAGACTTGTGAAGAACCTCGATTGAAAGTAGCCTATTGGAATTTGTTTTAAGCAAATCTGAAGTGTGTAAGATAAGTTTTTAAGCATCATTTCAAGCAAGAAAATTTAAAGCATAATTTGGTCCTTGGGGCAACTTATTGAAGATACCTTGGAGCATTATTGAAGATCTTGTAAAGACATCTTGAAGCTGATCTTCGAGGCATTCTTGGAAGCCTTGATGGATGACTGAATTCCTCATGGAGTAACCTTGAATAAAATTGTTTGGGTATCATGAAGAGTATTGGCAACACCTTTTATGGTTTCTAAAGTTGTCATTGATGAAATAACGATTCTTGAAGATTGATTGAGAGTTGTACTGAAGATTGGCAAGCCTTGTTGCAGAAGGTATTGAGGAAGCCTTGAAGGACCATTGTACTTGTCTTGAATAGTTGAAGCAGATGGTTGGAACCCTAGGGGATAGGAGTCCTCAAGAAGATCAGGTTGGAGCCTGTGTAAATGGAGAGGGTTGGAGCCCTAGAGGTTCGAGCCTCATAAAAACAAGGTTGGAGCCTTGTGGAAGATAGGGTTGGAGCCCTAGAGGTTAGAGACTCATAAAGACAAGGTTAAAGCCTTGTGGAAGATAGGGTTGTTGATTGAAGATTGGTGTCTGCATCTAGGGTTGGAGCCCTAAACATTATTGTACTTGATTTCCTGTAAACAAGAGGATTGGAGTCCTTGTTATTTCTGATTAATAAAATAATAAAATTATATATTTGGTATTGTTCATTTTGTGTTCTGTTTTATAAGTGATCTTATAACAATTGTAAAAGAAATACTGATTCACTCCCCCTCTCAGTATTTCCAACAAAAGGTATTGTGAAGTAACTTATCCATTCTAGAATAGGAACAACACTTTCTTAATCATGAATATATAAAAATATGTTACCAACTTTGTGACCCACCAATTAAATTGTTATGTATCAAATTAGATTTCCAATTTCCAAGATAGTTCACCTTCAAGATGTATACATCTCCATTTACTAAGACAGTTCACCTTTGAGATGTATATGATCTCCATATATCTCCATTTACCAAAACAGTTCACCTTTGAGATGTCTATATCTCCATTTACCAAGACTGTTTATATCCAAGCTATTAGAATTCTTAATTGGTTTTTCAGATACTATGTAGATGAATGAAGTCTCCGTTAATAGTTAGCAACTACAAATGAAGATGGTAAATAATTAGGTAGATAAAGTTTAAACAGATGCAGAACATTTATCTAAGGCCAGTTTTCCTTGGTCAAAACTACCTTACACAGAATAGTGAGGTTTGACTAGAGTGTCGATATATCAATTAAAGTGACCTTTCTATAAAAATATACATGTCAAAACCGTAGTACAAACAAGTTTGACTGTTCATTTTTTGTTATGTTGGAGATCCACAGAAATATTCAAATCATAACAAAATCACTGGAAAGGCTACTAGCATTCATTTCCATAATAAAAAAACCTACAATTAGTGAGTTTACAAAAGAATATACAAGGAACTGACCGAAAAAACATAAAGCACCAACATGGAAAAATTTAATACGGTAGCACAGACAAATTGCTTACAAATCCTGGGGAAGTGTTGAATCATCAGTGCTTGAATATAAAAACAACGAACCACCACTTTCAATACTCAAAAACTTGAGTGAAGCCAAGTCTGTGTATTCATTCGTAACAGCAAATATATCAATGCAGACACCTGCTTGAACAGCCACAGCAGCCTGTGAAATGCATATCAGTCTATATTGGTCTTAAAGATCAACATCAACCAACTTTGAAAACAAGAGATTTGAAACAAAGTTACCAGATCCTTGTAAAATGGAGTCTGTTCTGGAAGCAATGCACGGTCTGCATCTTCACCCTTGCTGGCATATTGCTCACCATAGCGTCTGGTATCCAACTGTCCAGCTCCGTAGTCAGGGGGGCCAGATAAGAAAGAAAACACCCTTGCTGCAGAAATTTTCAAAATTAGGGCTACCAACTCTATCTTGGTATCTATCAGATTAGGTAAAGGGCTAGTTAACAACAAGATGAATGAATTGGATGTCCACATATACTTCAAATGTATGGGAATTCTCAAGCACAAAATGCCCACAGACACATGGTTTCCAGTAAATATACCTAATGCAAATGTATTTCCATACTCTGATCCTAGATAACTGATAAGAGCATCCATTGCCACTCCAAATCCTCTTCCACCCAAAAGTACACCGTCTATTCCTTGTCCTGCAGCTGTAGTTCTTTCCCAGGAGGTTGTTGGCCTTAATGTTTCTAATGCTGCCGCAATGCAGTCTTTGTAATTCTCGACCTGGGAAAAAGAATCAAACCAGTAATGTAGCTCAAGAAGTTATCAAACTTTCAGAGATAAGTTTCACACACCAATAACTCAAGCAACTGTTACAACTCTATTTAAAGCATTACAACAAAATAATAAATAGCTTTCATCAAAAAAGAAACACCTATCCTTACTCATACAGGAGCTAAAAAAGACAGCAAAGGCATTGCATCTTCCAATTCTATAGGTACTCGTCCATCCAAGTCTGGAGGAATGAAAATGTGCTTCACAACTGGAACAGGTCCTTGGACATCATACAAGCCTATCTTGTGGCTAAAGGTAATCAGTCCAAACAATGATCCTGGTCCTAGAGCTGCAGGCAGACATAGACAAACGTGGAAAATGGGTTAGAAAACTTTCATGGATTGGTCTCTTAAAAAGAATGTTGAAAGTTTTAAACATAAAATTCCCATGTAATTTTCTCTGGCAATTAGCTTACCTTCTAATGCTGCAAGCAGTGCACTCTTCACAAGCTCCAGAAACTCTTCAGAAGCTGAAGAAATATTCAAGATGTTAGAGAACAATTATGATCTGAAATTCATTAAAGCCAGAAACTCAACTAGTTCCCGTTAGTGGCATATGTGATAGAGAATAAGAAGACATTTATTAGGTCAGGTAATTAATAGAACAAATAAAGAAGCAAGGCAAAAAATATTGTGAAAAGATAAACAAGGAAAACAAATCGTTCTTGAAAGCAGCAAAAGACAATGACACCAGCAACATAATCAACCGAGCGTGATTCAGAAATGAAAGGAAATGATGAAAAGTGTAATTCATAGTTTCCATGAAGAAATCTGTTCAGTGTTTCATATCCATTGAGATGCTGTCTTGAAACTTGTGCTCTATATTTTAATATTTTGACACTAGGCCCCCAATCCTTGAACAACACAGTTAACACGACAAGGATGCTGCATGGAGACAAACATCTATCACACATGAAAGAATGCTAAGAACAAATTATCACCCAACGTATCAGAATGAAAAGCTCCAAAGCAACACTTGCATCACTAGAAATAATGCACATAGGCAAATATAAAGATTAGGGACGACAGTTCTATAAAATGGAATGTAATAATAAAAGTATTCTAAGCAACTTCACTCTCACCCCACTGTATTGCTTTATAATAGTTGATCATTAATCTAGCTCTATGGCAATTGCCAATGGTTTAAACTAGCATCATGCCACTAAATGACCAATGTAGCAATGCCATGGCAACAACCAATGGCTTAAACTACAATACTGCAGTGTAAAAGTCCATGTGTCAAACTATTCATTAGTTTAAAACGCAAGTACCAACAATTTGTTCAGTCAAAGGCCACAGCCACTCAATTTGACAAGTTCCCTAATGGGCCTTGGACAAGCCTTACCCCATCCTACAGCAAACTAAAGCCTTTTAGAAAACAATTAGCTTTACCAACCCTGACCCATCCTAAGACAATACCTAAATCCTTTTAGTAAACAATTAAGGGTTCAACACCATATATGCAAGTTCACATAGACCTAATAAATCATTCAGAGCACAGGATGGAGGCACAGCATCTGTTATCTTAAACATTTATTAGAAGCCCAGGGCACTGCCAAGAGACCCTCACACAAAGCCTAAAATATTTATCACATAGGCATTATTAGCTCCCAAACCTGCACTTCAATGTTACTGTTATAGGTCGTTTTGTCACATCTAGTCATTAGGCCTCCTAATAGGATCAATCAACATCCTATTCCCCCTTGTCAACATCACTGCACAAAGCCCTAAGTGAACCTCTTTCATTTCCCAGAATTTCTGCCTTAAACCACCTCATCTGAGCCAGTTTTAGTACCAGCGCTCCCTGGCCTTCCTCTGGACAGTGTTCACCTACAGGTTGCTCCCCTTTGCACCTGCATTGGTTCTAGAAATTCGGGAAAAAAGAGAATTTCTGGAAGCTTCCAAAATTTGTTACAACCATTTACCTTGGATAAAAATTTCAGATCCTATCCCATCCTTCTTTTGAAGTTTGGAGTTTCCATCCCTTATCCTTTGATCCCATCCTCCCATCAAAGGTGGATCTAAAACCTTAGATTGGTAATTGGATAAGAACTCCCAACTTACCCCACTCCTCTATATATTCACTGCCTTGCATATGCAAGGGGTTGGCTTTTGGAGAGCGATTCTACCCTTATGTTGCTGAGGTGAACCGTGAGAGGTTAACATTCATGATTCCATGCATTTAGGGTGACTGGAGGTGCATATTGTGACAAGGAAATGACAAGTTTACAGCTTGGAGGAGCTCTTCTACAAGATCAACACCTATTTGTGGTTGTAATCTCCTTCCATTTATATTAATGCAAAGAGTTCTTTGTTTTCCTATATGTGATGTCGTTCTTTCATGTATTTTCAATACCATGTTGATCTATTGAATAGAGTACTTAGATGATACTGTGCAGGTTCTAATTTTGGCAATCAAAGTTGGAAATGGAGCATTCAAGCTTAAGAAAGAGCAAAGTGTACGACTGATTCCAGGTAGGCTTCATTCCATCATCTATTTACTTTAAGGAAAGTAATGGGTTCTTTGTCTCTATGTTGTTCTAGGTTGGCCATCGAACCTAGGAGAGATACTTTTGTCCGCAATCGTAAATCTTGCATAACAGTTACGAAGTCCTTTAACAAAAAGAAACCCTAGGGGCACATAGGAACGTTGCCCATTGTTACCACAGCAACAATTCCACTCACTGTAGGCAGGTTCTTTCTTTAGAATAAGATAGATGCTAGAGTTTACAAAGAACATTAACTATCCAATTGGGTTAAGGAATCAACAACAATGAAACAAAGAGTTTGAATCTGATGAAGAGGCATCTTAGGCTATTAACACTATGCTCTAACAAACCAGATGGATCATCTTCAACGTGCAGAAATTAAAGGAGGGCCCTCCCAAAGAAGCACATCACAACACTTACAAAATAAACAATGTAAACCCCCTTATCACTATTGTCAATAAACTGATAGCAATAATTTCCCCTGACCACAGTTGACTGCAATTCTAATGTTTTTTCTTACAGGTTGACTGTTTTGGTTTTTGGTAGTTGCAGTGTCTGTAGCTTGATTGTATATTTTGAATGCATGCAGATCCTACTTCTAATTACAATCAGAACAATCACATAAACTCATAGCAAGGCCAAAATGATTTTTTTTCAATGATCAACTGAGAAATACATGATTGGAAATGATTTTTAGATGATCGAGTGACAGCATTTGAAGTTGTTGCCCTGATCCAGAGTCTTATGGATACTCAGGCTATACTCAGACTTGATGAATTTAATAGAACACCAGTAGCATGCATGAGACGATTTCTTGATTGGTCTCTCAAAACACCTCAGTACCCCCCAACCCACGTACCACCTTCCTTATCGATAGAGATTGTGCCCCTTTCTATGCTACCTATCTCAAGGCACTGCTCCCTCCCATCTCCCACTTTAGAGCCTCGGATACTGCCACAGCCAAATATGAGTTACTCTCCAAGGCCATCACGGAAGCCGCCTTGGACTCCTATCCCCATTCGACTCACAAGAACACTCGTAAGCCCACACCTAGCTCATGTCCCATGAATCGGTGGTATGATGAGGATTGCAAAGCTTTCCACAAGCAGCTTTGCTTTTCCCTCACACATTATCCCTCTACCTCCCCTTCTCTCCAAACAGCGTATCGTAAACTCCTTCACCATAAAATGCATATATCTCTCTCCCAAAGGAGACGAGAGCTTTGTGTGGCCCTTTGTTACTCCCCCAAGGCCTTTTCGCGTACCCTCTTCCCCAAGCATCCAACCATCCCACCTAAATTGGACTCCATGGCCTTATTTTCACATACTACCTCTCTCTATGACATTCCCGGACAACCCCCGATCCACATCTCCTCTCCCCCCCATGTTGATAAAGAAGCCCTTCAAGCGGAATTCCTAAAGCATGGTAGTAAGCCCCTCAAGTCCTATCTTTCCGATCTTTTTAACCATGTGGTTTGCTCAAGCTTCCCCCTGCTTGGAACAGGCACATCATCCATCCTATCCACAAGTCGGGAACTATTTCTGATCCAAATAACTACCAAACTATTATGGTGGATCATACATTCTCCAAACTTTACGCCAAAATTCTACACTAGTGGCTTTCTGCAAAACTAAAGCAACGAAATATCAAAGCCATGGAGCAAGCAGGTTTCCGCCCAAACCACCAGGCAATTGACCACATATTTACACTTTGAGCCATCATTGAGGAGGCTCGTCGTCGTTCTTCGAGAGTCTACAATTGCTTTGTCGACTTCCAAAAAGCATTAGACACAACGCTGAGGGAGGCACTTTTTCAGAGACTCTGTGACATCGGGATTTCCAAGACTTTTTTGGTATCCATCATGAGATTGTATGAGTTTGTTATTGGACACCTAAAGTTGACTCACGACCTTTCAGATTTCATTTAGAGTACCATTGGTGTTAAAGAGGGTTTCCCTCTCTTGCCTACCATTTTCAGGATTTATATCAATGAGTTGGAGTCTTTCCTCCAGGAACACACTCAGGAGGGGAACGGCTACCTTCTCCATAAGGTGTTCATCTCTCTAGTCCTTTTTGCTAATGACTTGGTTTTATTGGCCTCTACCCTCGAGGGCTTGCAGAGACAACTAGATGCCCTAGCTGATTTTTGTAACCTTCGACAGTTGATGATCAACCTAGATAAAACAAACGTTATGATCTTCAATGCATCAAAGAGATCCCTTACAGACTTGCATTTTTATTTTCAAGAAGAAGAGACTGAGATCACCACATCTTACATTTACCTGGGAGTGCAGTTCACAGGGGTCTCGTTTTGGAATGGGACAAGCCTTTGGACCTGACTCAACAAAGGGTATGGCTCCCTTGCCCTTATCAAGAGACAGTGCTTCCAAGTCAACTTCAGGACGTCTCGTCCAAACTACACCTCATGGACGCAATTATTCGACCTACTATTATTTATGGCTCTGAGGTTTGGGGGCCAAGCTTGGTATAGATGGATGGGGCTCAGATGGAGAGAGCCCATACCTTGCTTCTCAAACGTATCATAAGATGCAACCGTACATTTCCACAGCCTATTATCCAAACAAAGTTCGATGCCCATCCATTCTGCCTCGAGGTCATCTTCCGCCTAGTCTCTTTCCTCCACAGAGTTAGATCTCTCCAGGATTAAGTGGCGGGGAGAGAGCACTACCCCTACCAAGCACTTTGCTCCTCGGAGGCCCTCGCTGCAGACCAATCTACAAATCGTGCATGTGGGTGGTTCTTGGAGGCATCCCGACTCCTCTAGTCTGTGTTAATTTCCCCAAAGTTCCTCCCCTCATTCAGATTCTCTCTTGATGCATCAAGTCATCTTCTGCCAACTAGACTAGTGTTGAACTAGTCCATCAAAAAGGATACCTATCGGATATACACTCAAGTCACGTGGATTTCACCTCCTACGAGCCTTGGTCCAAAGATATCTTTCTATTTGGAGCATTTCTTAGAGTTGCAGGATGGCCCCATCATCATACCCCCTACTTGCGCCAACATTGGATGCACTCTCTCAAGATACCCTTTGGGCAACTTCGTGTTGGCTCGCATCGTCTTAGAGTTGAGGTTGACCATCATATTCCCCAATCGGACAGAATTTGCTAGGTGTGCCATCTTCTGGAGCCGAAGACTGGATGGCACCTCATCTTCAGGTGCCCTATTTACTATGAGACTAGAGGACGTTTCCACTATCTCTACAGGGACTCTAGGGGTTCCCTCTCTACTTTTTCCGGTACCAGGACCAGAGATGCTTAGCCCTTTTTATCAGGGAGATATTTACATACAAATCTCAACTCTTGCACATAAGCTACAAGCACAGCAAAGTCTCAGTTTGCAGCAGATGGAAGAATGGTGAGAGCTCGAGGTTTTCCGCAACCCACCACTCCCTCGGTCTGAGATAGACAGGTACATTCAAGACCGGCCCACAGATGTCATATCATGCTTTAGTCGACCTACCCTCAAAGAGTCAAAGGGAATGGCTCGAGGCAGAGACAGTGCAAGGCGCCTCCCACCTGCTAGACCTCCTCCCTGACACAACTTAATAGACAGAGAATGATTAGCAGCTTCTTCCTTTCAGCCTCGGATGTTAGGAGTAGCACTCGCTCATCTACTCCCCCTAGGATCAAGCAGTTGGATTCTCTAACGATTCTGGATGACCTAGACAAGGAGAGATTGCCTTGCTCACCTCCCTCATTGTCGGCCATCAAATTTGAGATAGTTGACCCCATTGGCTTCATCTTCAACTCCCCCCCCCCCCTTCTTTGGAGTTGCCTACTCCAGTAGCAGACATACTTCGCATTTCTCATGTTTGGTCATCTCATATGACTTTATACATTCTCTATTTGTACTTTTATTTCATGTTAGCCCTATTTTAGTCATATATTAGTCTTGTTAGCTTTGGAGTCACAATGGAGTTGCATTTGCATTCCCACATGTCTTGAATTTACACCAGACGTATCTTTTAGTCCCATTGACCTAATTTTGCAATCACCCGAACACATTAATAAAATTATCTTATCTTACCCCTAATCCTTTGAATGCTCTGCTACAAACTCTCTACTCTGATCTGTGCCATTGCCCCTAACAATAGTCAAGATAATTCCTGAGTGACTGGTGTGGAATTTCTTCAGTTGATCAACTCACTTCCTTGTGATTTGGGACCCCCAAACAAGTGTTGGCTGCCACAATTTCAAGTAATGGTTGCGAGTTCAGGTTCCTGATGGTGTGACCTGGATCTATGACCCCGCAACACAGATCCACTTCCTTACCTTATTATTACCACTGTGAAATGATTTTGACCCGCAATCCAACCTAGTGTGCCCCAGCTACCCATGTTTCATCATTGCAGTCCTCATGTGCGTTGTTGTTGCACCCGATGTGGCTACAGCCAACCACCTAAGCCATTGTCTACATATGCAACTGTGTGTGTAGTCCACCTCCTCATGGGCACTGGGTAACTACAGCAAGCAACCCATGCCATTGTGTATATATACAACCTTTCCCGCATTGTAGATCAACGCCTCTCCTATGTTTACAAACACTCCTAAGAGGCAGACCGACTCTCCCATTTCCCTACAACGCATCCACGCTTTACCTCCTACACATGCAGGTGATCACGATGGCGTCCCATTCTCACAACCTATTAACCAAATCGCAAGGAATTAAGAGAAACCTCCCACGAACAAACACCCTCCAACATCCTTCCATGAGTTAGCAAAACACGCCCAAATTTGTGGACTAGAACCGAAGGCTCCCTAACAATAAAATTCGATCCCAAGCAACTCTAGCACTAACAATCTTATTCACGTTAAAAACTGACAAGAGACCTAAGCAATCTCTCCTCCAACAAACTAGGGTGAGTGGATCATTCACCTAAACCAATATTCTCTCCAAGGGTTTTTGTCCAAGGAAGGGTTCTGGCATGAAGCTCTCCAATCCAATCTCCAAGAGAAAAAATGCACAATGATGAGAGGAAAATCCCTTTCTCCTCTTTTAATTTCATTTTTCCTCAATTTCCCTCCTTTTCTCCAAATTGAATTTATTTCCCTCTCTTTTTAACTTTTATTTTATTTTCTAATGTTTTCCTCCATCACTTCTATTGTTGGCACTTTATAAAGTTGATGTTTATTTATTAAGTGACCCCTTTTTATTAATGCCCTATTGCAACTGTAGCCCACAGGAGTCAAAAATGAGCTAGTGAGTCATCCCTCTACTAATCATTCAAGAGTGGACATTATAGTTCTCCCTTACTGAATTTGCTTATCCTCAAGAAACTGTAGGTTGGAGTGTTGCAGAATGTCTTCTCCTTCCCATGTAGCATCTTATGAGGGTAATCCTCTCCACTTAATGAGGTAATCCCAAATAGTAATGTTCCTCAATTTTCTCTCCCTCACTCCCACAACCTCCTCAGGATCCAAAATAAACTGCCCTTCCTCGTCCGACAGCAAAAGCTCTTTGGAGGAGTTGACCTATTGTCCCAAAACTTTCTCAAGGCAAGAGACATGAAATACATAACGAATCTTGCTCCCCTTGGGTAGCTCAAGCTCATATGCCATCTCCCCCACTCTCCTAGACTTTCAATATAGACCAAAGAAACGAGGCTTTAATTTTTCAACTCCACTCTTCTTAAGCGAGGACTGTCAATATGGTTGTAGTCTCGAGAACACCAAGTATCCCACTTCAAAGCTCTATTTTGTCCTATGCCTGTCTATAAATGTCTTTTGGCGATTCTTGGCCACTTGTAAGTTCTCTTTTAGGCTTTTGAGGACATGATGATTCTCCAGAATCCAATCCTTAACTTTGGTTGCCCTGTTATCCCCAAAAACCAACTCCATAGATGATAATGCTTCATACACATACAAGGTCCGGAAAGGAGTCATACCTGTGGACATGTGGTAGGTGTTGTTATAGCAATACTCGCCCAAGTGCGGCCACTTAATCCACACCTTTTGCTGCTCAGACACATAATTACATAGATACCCTGCCACCCATTTATTTACGAACTCCATCCACCCATCGGTCTATGGGTGGTAACTCGTACTAGTTGTTAATTTTGTGCCAACCAATCTAAAATGCTCTCGCCAAAAAGCACTAAGAAAGCGATTGTCCCTGTCACTAACAATGAATTTTGGGAGACCATGCAATTTGAAAACCTTCCTAAAAAATAAGTTTGTCGCCTGAGATGTTGAATAATCTTATGAAATCGCATAGAAGTGTGCAAATTTGGTTAGTCGGTCTACCACCACATAGATATAGTCTTTTCCTTGCACTTTGGACAACCCTTTAATGAAGTCCATAAACACACTCCCACTTTTTTCTAGAATAGGGAGCAATTGAAGTAGTCATGCTAGGTGAAGGTGTTTTGTTTTGTTCTACTAGCATACTAAACACTCCTTCACATATCTCAATACATCTTCCTTGAGGCCCTTCCATCAGAACCTCTCTCTCACCTGCCTGTAGGTTTTAAAGTAACCTAGATGCCCTAAGGATCTTCTCCTTCAGTTTGGATTCGAGCACCTAATAGATCCTCCCTTTGTAGTAGATATTGTCACCCATCATTGTATAGCGGTCATCCTATACAATCCCATCAATCACCTCACAAGCAAACATGTTCTTTGAATATTCTACCAAGAGGCTCGCTTTTCAATCTTTGATAATTGCATCAAGTGAACAAACAGTGGGCCTTGTGGAGAGAGCATCAACAACAACATTGTTCTTGCCCTTCATATATTCTAAGTCAAAGTCGAATGCTTGTATTTTACTTACCCACTTTTGTTGCCTTTCATTCAAAACCTTTTGTTCCAGGAAATACTTCAAAATATTACGATATGTTATGATTGTGAATTTTCCGCCTACCAAGTACTATCTAAATTTGATCAAGACATGCATGATTGAGAGCATTTCCTTGTCGTATATGGAATAAAGTCTCTCGACATCCCTAAGTTTCCTGCCCTCAAATGATATCGAGTGCTTATTATGCATTAACACTGCCCCTAAGCCTTCCCCGATGCATCACATTCTAGCACGAAAGACTAAAGAAAATATGGAAGAGCTAATACTGGGCATGTATTCATTGTTTCCTTCAACTTGTCGAAAGTTTTTTGGGCAGTTTTTGACCACCAAAATGCCCCTTTCTTTGCGAGCTTTGTCAATGGTGCGCCCAGCTACGAAAACTCCTTTACAAAGCACCTGTAGTAGTTGCATAACCCATAGAAGCCCCGCAACTCTATAAGATTCTTGGAGTAGGCCAATCCAGAATAGCCTGAATCTTCTCTTGGTGCACCTTAACCCCTTGTGCACTAATCATATGCCCCAAATACAATCTCTGTCAACCCAAACTCACACTTTGAAGCCTTGGCATAGAAAGATTGATCCTACAATATCCCCAAAATCTCCTCCAAGTGAGCCAGGTGCTCCTCCCAAGTATGGTTGTAAATCAACAAGTCATCAACTAATACCAACAAGTGCTTGTGCAGCTACTTAGTGAAAATATGAATCATGCATGACTGGAACACGATTGGCGCATCAATCAACCCAAATGGCATGACTAAGAACTTGTAGTGCCTGAAATGGCATCTGAATGCAGTCTTATGCACATCCTGGTCACGGACTCTAATCTAATGGTACCTTGATCAAAGATGTATCTTGGAGAAGAACACTGTGCTATGCAACTCATCTAACAACTCATCGATCTGGGGGATAAGATAGATATTTTTTATGGTTTTCTTATTAATGCCCTGTAGTGAATGCACATTTGCATTGTGCCATCCTTATTCTTGACCAATACTACCAAGGATGCAAAGGGGCTAGAGCTAGGCCCGATGCGACCCATGTCTAGTAACTCCTTTATGGATTTTTCAATTTCATCCTTAAATCTCTTGAGATGCCTATAAAGAGTAGTGATAACCAATTTTGTTCCCTCTTCCAACTCAATGGTATGCTCGAACCCTCTTCCTGGAGGTTGCCTTGGAGGAATCTCCCATAAAACCTTCTCGTGCTTATCCAACAGGAACCGTATGTTTGGATGATGTTGGGTGGTGCTACCTGTAGTCTCCAGAGTGATAATGAGGCACTCTCTTGCCCATGCCACCTCTCCATGTTGAAAGACCCTTCTCCCCAAAAGCTTCGATTGACATGCCCCTTAGAACCACCTTTTTTTGTCTTTCCCTTTAAACTCAATCTTCATGATATGGTAGTTGGTAAGAATGTCCCCTAAGGAGTATAGCCACTGTACACCTAGCACCATATTTGTGTTGGCCAAGTCTACTATGTAAAAATCATTTGCCAATGTATAGTTACCCAAGGTGACATCTAGTCGAGGGACTTTGTGTGTGCATGTAAGTTTATACCCATTTGCTACAACCACATCAAATCCTTCAAACTCTTCGGTGGGAATGCCCTTTTCTTCACCAATGTAGTATCAATAAAATTATTGGTTGCTCCCCCATCAATCAGTGCCATGATCCTCTGGCCCTATATGGTCCCCCTAACTCTGAAAGTGTAGTATCGTGGAACTCCTGAAAGTGTGACGATAGTCCCACCCTTCACCTGTGGTTGTGTACCCTCTCTTGTCTCCACCAGTGGTTGCTCCTCATCAGTTATGTTTTGCTCCACATCTTGATCCAATCATGTTTCTTCCTCTTCTTCCTCATTGTCTAATAATACCTCAATATAGTGCACCTGAGTGACTGATGTTGAATTTCTTCAGCTGGTCAACTCCCTCCCTTGTGATCTAGGACCCCCAGCCAAGTGTTTCTTGACATGATTTCAAGTAATGGACACTGGTTCAGGTTCCTAAGGTGTGACTTAGATCTATGACCCCACAATAACAAATCTGCTTCCTTATTATTCACACAGTTATCGAAAATCAAAGGATCGGCTTGCACTTTACCTGCATTAGGAATAGTCTGCCTATAGTATCAGTGCGGCTTGATAGCATGGGGGTTCCCCCCTCTTATGTCTATTACAGCCTCCTCAAAACTATTGATGGCCCACAAGCTATCTGTGCAGTCACCACGAGCTCATGCAACTAATACCCAATATATGATTGAACCATTGTGAATTGGTTTTGACCTACAATCCAACCTCGTGTGCCCTAGCTACCTGCATTTCATCATTGTGTTCCTCCTATGCGTTGTTGTTACACCAGATGTAGCTACAGCCAGCCACCCGAGTCATTGTCCACAAATGCAACCATGTGTGTGCAGTCGACCTCCTCCTAGGCACAAGGTAGCTACAACCAGCAACCTATGCCATTGTGTATCTATAAAGCTGGTCCTTGCACTGTTGATCAACACCTATCTTGCATTTACAAACACTCCAGAGAGGTAGCCCAGCTTTCCAGTTTCGTGCAGCCCGTCCATGCATTCCCTCCTACGCATGCAGGTGATCACAATGGTAGCCCGTTCTCACAACTATTAACCAACTCGCAAGAAGTTAAGAGAAACCTTCCATGAACTAACACCCTCCAACAGCCTTCCACGAGTTAGCAAAACACGGTCAGGTCTGTACACTGAAACCAAAGGCTCCTTGGAAATAGAATTCAATCCCAAGCAACTCTAGCACTAACGATCTTATTCACGTTAAAATCTTATAAGAGACCTAAGCGATCTCTCCTTCAACCAGCAAGGGTGGGTGGATTGTCCATCGAAACCGATATTCTCCCCAAGGGTTTTCGTCCAAGGAAAAGTTGAGGCACGAAGCTCTCCAAGAGAAAAAATGCACAATGATGAGGGAAAATCCTTTTCTCCTCCTTTAATTTCCTTTTTCCTCAATTTCCCTCCAATTTGAATTTATTTCCCTCTCCTTTTAATTTTTATTTATTTTCTAATGTCTTCCTCCATCACGTTTATTAGTCACTTTATAACGTCACTTTATGAAGTTTACGTTTATTTATTAAGTGACCCCCTTTTAATAATGCCCTATTGTGACTCAAGCCCACAAGACTCGAAATGAGCTAGTGAGTCATCCCTCTACCGATCATTCGAGAGGGGACATTAAATGCAAGTATAGCATGCAACCAAGTATGAGAGAAAGGACAGCAACAGCCTCCCAATATGCAGAAATGACAACAACATATATCTATTAAGTGAACAATGATTACAGAGAGAGTCAAGAAGGGTGATACCTTGACCCTGGAATCTTATTGGAGCATAATTGCACTTCTTCAAAGACTACTAGCAGTTTGTAAGAGTAATTTCCAGCCATCAAATCAACCTATGAAAAGTACACAAATGATGGAGTACCTCAACTTGAACTGGTCCTTCTACCAACCACCCCAAAGATATTCAACTAAGTCCTTGAAGGGGAATACCCTTTATTCCAACCATGCCTTACAAATAACTTTCTCCCCTCTATTTATACCCTTCAAATAACATTAAAAGAAAGCTAAAAAACCTAGAACTAAGGTACTCTTAGAGTAGCTTTAAGGGTTTGATCTAGTCACAACAAATTGACGAGTGTCAACTTCTCTTTGAGATCACTCCTCCAATTACGTGAAAAAAAAATGCCTCAAATAATGTGTAATTTGGAATGATTTAGATGCCATAGTGAGAGGGTATATTCACGATCAAGTAACAAAAAAGTCATTATTCTCACCTTCGTAGCAGAATACCTCTCATCAAGTGACCCCTTTTTTACCATACAAATGGTTCTAGCACCACATGCCACCTTTTTAAGAGGTGCATTCCTCATACAGCCTCTCTCCTCGCCACATCCGATATTCTAGGCCTCCTACAAAGTAGGGTATTTTTCAATAAATCTCCTTCCTTGCCACATGTCATGCTCTAGACCAACTACAAGGTAGGGTGTTTTCTCCTTTGGGTTGTGTTTGACCACTACCTCACCATAAGTCATGCATTGGACATCTCCCTTGATAGGGCATTCATCTTCTAACTCAATTGTCTAGCTCACATTATTCACCCATGCGTCTCAAGCCATAGGATCTGTTGAATTTTGTAACTATGGTCAGTCTTCATAATAATTATTTTACTCTTGATATATTTGTCAAGCATGCCATTTGTCAAAAGAAAAAAGAAAAAAATGGCATGTCCTTCATGTCCTTTGAAAAGGAAGAAAATTTGAACTTTTAAAATTGAATTTAAATCGGCCCTCCTCCTAGTTTAATTTGGCTCCATGAGTTCAAGTCAGCCCAGACATGATTGACACCCATTCGTCAAGGCAGAAGGCTATATATAGAGCTCGTCCTCCTCATATTTGAATCTTGATACACAGATCGGATCATTTTTGTTCAAGAACTTCTGAGGTAGAGACAAGGTCGAGTCTGAGGGCAAGAAGACAAGGACGAATCTAAGGAGAAAGAAGGACGAATCTGATCTATGTGGCAGCTGTCTACTGAAGGTCAACCCTTTATTGATGGACCGAATATCTGAAGTGGTATTTTGTGGACAAGCCGAAATTTCTGAGGAAGTAATGTCCGTTGAAGGGAACAGGACTGAACATGTCTAGAGGCCAAATTTATGTCCTTGCTGAAGCAGATTAGAGTCTGACTTGACTAGGAGGATGGACCAGGTTTGACCTAGTTATTGACTAAGATGTATCTTTGTTGAATTGAAGATTTCTCTATTGAAAAGGTTGCTGGGTTTTCCCCATGTGGGTTTTCCCAGGGTAAACACTTGTGTTTCTTTTGTAGCCGTCTCTTTATGATCTTACTGGCATATTGTTATTGCTGAATTTCTCTGTGTAATAGTTTTATGATGAATAAATGTAAGAAAAGATCAATCTAAGACAAAACCATAAGAAACAATTATCAGCCTAGAGTACTATTGAAAAATCAACATGGAATCAGAGCTATGGTTGAAAGAACAGCCTCAAAAGGAAAGCCCAGATCTGACCTATTTGCCAATGTCTAGAATAACCCTAGTCCAAAATTCTTAGGAGTTGTGAACTCCTCAGAAGGTCGAATTTCAGTGGACTAAATCTTAGCTTGAAGGGACTCAGGACCTAAACCTCAGATCATCCATATAAATGCTGAAGTAATCCGTCAAAGATTGATAGGCCTAAAAGATTTGAAGGTCAAAATTATCTTAAGGTGAAAACTTCAAACCGAACTGCAGAGGATGACTAAAGAAAAGTTAATTGAGAAGCCTCAAACAGAAAGAAGATTGTAAGTTTGTTCAAACTTCAAATCTTGAGCCATATAAGTTCCCTGTGCGAGCACTTGAAGAAGATCAAGTCAATGATTCAAAGCTAAACTGAAGGACCTGAACTGATCTGAAGAAATCTCTGTAACAAACCCAGCAAGACCACAAGTCTAATGTTTGGAATGAAAAATCTTGAAGAAATCAAAAATTATCAAAAGTGAACAAAGCAGCCTTGGCAAGTTCGAGCTACAAGAAGTTCCAGATCGAATCTCTTTATTCAAAAATGAAAAGGTCTCAGGGTATGTCTCATGAAGATTGACATCTAATCCTGTTCTGAGATTCTTACAAGTAAAAATCGTGATCCATCCTCAAGCCTGAGAAAAGGCAGTAACATACCTAGCAAAAGTCTAAAGTCTTGAGTAAAGTAGGCCAAGTAGGCCTCATAACTTATTGTATAAAACTGAAGTTCAAAGCCTCAGAAAGTCACTAAGTTCCGGAAACTTCACTAAGTCAACAAAGCAGTCTCAGAAGGCCAAAGTTGTATATAAGACAGTTTTCAGTAAGCCTCAGATGCCAGGCTTTTGTTGTCGTTAGTAAAGGACAGTGCCAAAATTGTGTGAAGTCAGTCACCAATGGCATTCAAATAAGCCTTGAAATGACAGCGAAGAGAAATGGATAAAATAAATTTTCTAAAGATTATTGTGACTTGAAATTAGGAAGTCAGATTCTCTAGCTGCCATGAACATCATTCTTGAACATGTCATCTTGTGGAAGTATTCTATCAAGTAGGCAGAAGATGATTTGTATTAAGACAAATAAGCATGGAAATCTGATTTCAAAGAAGCTTGGTCAAGCTCTTGAAACTCTGATAAAGGTTGAGTTACTTGATCCTATGGTTTTAAATACTTTTGATGATTTGTTATGATTACTCTCATCGTTTAAATGACTGTTGAAGAGTCTGTCAGTATTTTGAGCTTTTAGGGGCCAAGTTCTTCTTCAGGATTGAAGAAGGAAGATAAGTCTCTCAGGAATTGGTATGATAAAGACAGATACATCGCAAGCATTGCTGAAGAAATGATCAACTTTATAGCCTTAGAAGTTTGGGTATTGACTTGCAAAAGAGTGCAAGGATTAGTGCTATATAACTAGGGTTTGTAAACCCTAGACTAAATTTTAAGGATTATGAAGATATAGGGATTGAAGTTAAAAATCCTAGCTAGACATTTGTAAACCCTAGCAAGCCAAAAAGGGACTGGAGAAGAAAGCCTAGGGTTTATGGACAAACCCTAGGATTGGACATTTTTGCTGAAAATAGAAACCCTAGCTTTTGTAAGGAAGGAATGGCATCAGGATGATGACAAGGGTGCAAGATGCATAGTTTTATGTTTCATTTCTGCTCCGGATTGCACACACATGGTGTGTTTACAGAACGTAATTTTTATTCCCTGTTTACATAATAAAAATTACTGTTTTTTTCTCTGGAAAAAAAACAGGTGCAAGATGCATGCAAGGAAACTAATGATCAAGAGGGAGCTAAGATTTTCTCAAAAGATAAGTGTTTTATATTTCTCTCATTTGATTTTTACTATTGTTGTGTTACTATTAGTTAGTCACTTGTCTTTGAATTCTTTGGTTATAATTGTTCTTCCTTGGCCTCCTAGTGAGGATTGTAGACACATATTAAAGGTTGTCTAGACTCTGGTACACAGGTGGAAGAACAAAGAAAAGTTGTGACAAGAGAACTCTCCCAGAAATAGGGATTTGTGATGTGAGATATTGTACTAGATGAGATTTGGACTCAGTGGTGACTCCCAAGTCAAAGTATGATTGGATGGCAAGAAGTACAGAGCAAAGGATTAGCTCAGTAAGGAGGAGAAAACTATGAAGGGACATCTTGTCAAAAGGACTCATGTGTCAAAGGCAGTAGCCATGGCAGAAAAATTTGATTTTGTTATATATTAAGAGGGAGTTGGCTACTGAATTTGATATGAAGAATTTTGTGTTTGATGCACTACAATTTGGGGTTGGAAGTTTGGAATGATGGATTGTAAATCCATGTCTACTCCCATGGTGAACAATCTAAGAGATTCAGAGTCTAAGCAGTTGATTGGCTCCTTGATGTATTAGGTTGGACATTTGCTTTGCAGTATGTATTAAGATATATGCATGATACTACGGTTTGAGATGTATCTTAAATGATGAGATACAGTTGCAGGATTATATTGATTCTAATTGAGCAGGGAATGTCTAAAGATAAGAAGAGTACATCAGTAAGTTTCTTCAGTTTTACTATGATTTCTTGAATGAGAAGGAAGCAGAGGCAAAGTATATTGCAGCATGGTTAGTGAGTAATGAAGCAGTGTGGCTTTGGAAACTACTCGAGGGGCTGTTTGAACATGTGTTGGAATCGACCGTGATAAATTGTGACAATCAAAGTTGTGTGAAGCTTTCTGATAACCCTATGTTTCATAACAGGTCGAAGCACATCAAGATCAAGTACCACTACATTTGTGACGTAGAGCAGAAGGGAACAGTGAGGCTCCCGTATATTCCTATTAATGAGTAGATAGTTGATATTATGACGAAGCCTTTGTCCTGTTGAAATATGTTAGTAGGTTCGGTCTTCATAAATATGAAACGGACTTTTGATTCTTGTATATTGTAAAAAGAAAGAAAATTTATTATTAGCATTGGTTTCGTGCTCAAGGTATTTTTTATTTAGAGATCAAGCACCCATTGAATGCTTCTAGGGTTTGCCTTAGTGTCAAGAAGTCAATAGAGCCATTGTTATATGGAGAAGACCCTGTTGGAAAATGTAATTAGGTTCGGTCTTCATTTAATGTATTTGAGTCATCTTGTAATGTAATTGTCAAAAGAAAGAGAAAAAGAATTTTATTATTGTTGAATTGGCTTGTTAAAGCATGGGTTTCATGCTTGGATCAATTATAGGTCAAGCCTCCATTGTAGGCTTTAGGATTTTGGGTCAAAGTCATCTCGTTGATTTGTCAAAAGCTCCTCCATCGAGTCTCCTTGGCTCGGTTTCAAATAGATCATCATAAGTCGGCTACATTTCAAGTAAACTCATGTCGGCCTACATATATTTGGAGCCACACCTATTCGAATAACATATGTCGGCTCATTTATATGGGACAACCACTATATATACCAAGTTGGGTTCTTCGCATTTCATCATCTCAGTATCTTGGATAGAATTGCAGAGCTATCACAGAACTCAGATTAATTACAGTGTTTGGATATCACAGTGAAGGGCTCGGTGCTTTTATAGAGTGAAGGGTTCGGTCTTGTCACAGTGATAAGGGGTTGGAGCAGCCATAGAAAGACGGATGAGGTTCTCGGTGGTCTCAATGCGGTGATGAGATCCCTACAATATAACAATGATGGTGTCTTAGTGTTGACACAGTGACTTCGATCTTGACATGCTGACACAGTGAAAGAAAGATCAAGGATGACTTGATGGAGGGAGTTTCTAGTCTAGGGTCCTAGTCGTCTCATCTTGAGTCTACTGAAGAAAGAATTTATGACTGGGTTTTCCCCTCGAGGGGGGTTTTGCCCTGGCAGCGTGCCTATATCTTATGTTCTCTTCTTTTGTTGCTTGGCATTAATCTTGATGATCAGAAAAGATAATTAAGAAATCTAATACTAATAATGACAACATCACAAGTTAATGTCATAATAAGGGAAATTGTTTTTAAGTGCCAATTCCTAGGATTTGCCAACATGGCTTCAGAGCTAAGGTCATGATAAAAAGGCAGTTTCAAGATCCGTGAAAGATCAGTAAAAGATCCATAACTTAAGAAGGTCATCTCTGAACTTAGAATACAGTTCAATCTTAAACACACCTTGAAGAAGCATGAGGATTTCGCACTAAACTCAGACAGAGAAGCGCGGATCATGTCTGAAGGAAGTTAGGACATTACAATGGAGAAATTTCGATGCCACTTCAGTAACATGAACTCAATGCTACCACAGAAAGAAGAATCTGGTGATATCATAGTCTTAATCTCTCTCAAGTCACAGTCTCGGTGATATTGCAGTTTGGGTATCATTATAGTTCATATTACCACAGTCATATGCCACCACAAAATGAGGTCCCGGTGCTCCTACAAAAAATAAAATCTCAGTGGTACCACAGTACAGTCACCATCTTGATATAACTACAGTAATAAGGGTCTCACAATTCGGTGTTACCTCAATGACAGAGATATGTACAGTGAAGTAGTTACAGTTGAAGCACTAAAATATATATACAGTGAAATAATACATTCAAGGATCTCGAAATAGCTGCCCATGTAAATCTACCAAAGATCTGAGGTATCTACAAATGCTAGAAGCATTGAGTTTGAAGGGAACTTGAAGTCTGTCCTATGAAGAAATAAACTCAAGCCTTGAAGACCTGAATTAATAGTCCAAGCACAAGGTACCATCTCAAGGAAAATCAAGTAAGTATTGCACATGCAACAAATAAGTTATTAAATCAAAGGTATGTAAATTCAAGGTACGCATCTTCAAAAGTTTATTTTCAATGGTTCATAGCTAGTCTAAGATTAAATTGTGATCCTTAGATAACATACATGTTAGAACCTTAATCCTTGTCCTCTAGGTTTTATAAGCAATTTGAGATGTCAAGTAAATATACGGTTGTCATTCAATAACTTGATCTTCGGATTCCATCCTCCATAATAATGTATAAGATCTATCTTAGGAAATTAAGGCATGTCCTTGGTATCACATATTGTGCTTGTAAGTATGTACTACAGTTATAAAAGATGAAGGCTTCGTACAAAGAAAACACTTCAAGGAATCCTTATCAGGTTGGTCAAGAAACAAAGGTATGCCTTAAACTATAATGCATTGATTTTTTATATTAAAGATTTATTCATTTGACAATCTATTACTAACATTGTTGTCTAGCTATATTGAATCATAATGATTCTTGTTCTGGGTGATTCATCACTTGATAAATTGTTAATTTAAGATAAAAATGGTATGTTCTATGCTTAAGTGCAATTTACTTCAATTTTCCTTATTAGCCCAATATCAAATTCCAGTTTAGCAATCACATTAGCTTAATCACAATGATAGTAAATGTTGATAGAACATAAACAAAATGAAAAAGACAAGCCAAGACAAGAGGACACAATATTTGGCGGATTGACAAGCCAGGGAAAAAACCCCAATGTGGGGAAAATCCTTTGATCAAATTCTTCTTATTATTCTTCAATAGTTCAGCAAAAAGAGAGTACAAATATCAAAATAACTTGCCCAAAATAATCCTGTCAAAATCAGCTGTCAACTGCAGCCCTAACTAGAAAGTCAACATTGGTCAAAGTGACTCCAAAATGTCCTCCAATCAGCTTAGTCAACAGCAATCCAATTCGGCTTTCCAAGAGGGACAAAGTCAACCCAAAACAGTCAAGTCAAACACATTCAACGTCATTGTAAAAAATGCGGTCAAACCTGAAGTCAACCTCGGTCAAACTGCTCCAAATGCTTCGAAATCTGTGCCAATAAATGCGGCCTCCTGAAATCAAAATTTCTGCCCAGAAAACACAATCAAAGGAGGTGAGTTGACCCTCAGTCAACGCTGGCCTAATTTCCTGAAATTCGTCCTGCAATCTGCCCTGAAATTTCGTCCACCTGTTTTCACACGTGTGAGGTTGAGAGCTACTCCAACCTGTATGAACCAATAAGGAGAGGAGAGAGATAGATGTGTGATGAGTGATTGATGTCCAAATGAGATGAAGGTCACTCTTATTTATACAATTCGTTGAGGGTGTGGAGACACATCTGTTGAGATTCATGAGCCTACATTTGACTCTGGGTGACCTTGACAATTTGCACATGTGTGAACAATAAATTCAAAATCACACTTCTACTCGTCTGAACAAGATGATCTTTAGATCAATCTTGCACCTCTCGAAAAGAGGAATCCAATAAAAATATCATCTCCATCATATGAGTTGTCCAAGGTGGAGTTTGGCCCTTGTTTGCAATTTTTTCACTCCCTCTCAACTAGGGAGAAGTCCACCTGTCAATCCATCTGCCAACTTGTACCATCTGTGTCACCCTACTCTGCTCTACTCCACTGAACCATGAAGAAATAATGAAGAAGAATTGATCGAGAGTGAGTCACAAGACCTTGCCACTATCCATTGACCCAAAGTCAGTCCAAAGTAAAAACCTCAATTGATCCCAAAACAAGATGTTTGAACACCATGCATCGTAGCATAGAGAGTACGACAATACACGATGCGTCCATCGTTAGTGCTATGGTCTTTATCCTCATTTCCCAACTCATTGGCCAGATGAGAGGTACTTCCCATGAGTCCCGGACTACATGGGTAGGATGTATGTTGGGGCATCAAGAAGAGAAGGTGAACCACTCATCCTATGCATATGCCAACCATAATGGGGTATCACAGGGGAAGGTGAACCACTCACCTTGTACACAATGCACCATTAGGGGAAGGCAAACCACTCACCCTATTGTCGTTCATACCTCCAAGAAGTACCCCCAAGCCCCCCTGAGCTCCTAGAGCTCAATGTCCAACTCATGTGGGACCCTCATAGGAGGGTATTTCCACGACTCCAAGTCTCTCACGGAAGGTTAAGAATTTGACCTTCCCCAGGGGCTTCGTGAGAATATCTACGATCTGCTCATCAGTCCCAATGTGATGGAGCCTTATTGCACCCCGTTGTACCATATCCCCGATAAAGTGGTACCTGATATCAATATGCTTGGAGCGGTCGTGGAACACAGGATTCTTTGAAAGACGAATCCCACTTTGGTTGTCGCATTAGATCACGATGGTATCCAGAACATGCTCAAACAACTCACTAAAGAGCATCCTCAACCAAACAGCTTCACAACAAGCCATACTAGCAACACTGTATTCGCCCTCGGCGGTGCTTAAAGCAACTGATTTCTGTTTCCTGCTCATCCAAGATATCGAAGCAGAACCTAGTGAGAAGCAACAACCAGATGTGCTTTTACGATCCACCACACTGCCAACCCAGTCAACATCAGTATATCCATGGAGCCTCAAATTCTCGGCAGTGTATCTCAATCCATAGTTGATTATGCCCCAGAGATATATCAAGAGATTCTTGGCAGCAATCCACTGTATGTGATGAGGCTCGACCATAAATTGACTCAACGTATTCACTACGAAGCATATGTCCAGACAAGAGTTCACCAAGAACATCAGGGCCCCTACGAGTTGACGATACTTAGAAGGATTTCCCAAATCGAGCCCAGCAGCACTTCCGCATAGCGTCTTGAAGTTGAGTTCCATCAGAGTAGTCACAGACTTACAGTCCACCATCCCAAATCTTTCAAGTAGCTTCACAATGTATTTTCCTTGACAAAGGAAAATCTCACCTGGCTTTTGCCAAACCTCCAAGCCTAGGAAGTAGTGCATCAACCCTAGGTCCTTCATCTCGCATTTGGAAGCCAACTCCCTCTTGCATTGATGAATGAGAGGGTCTGGACCTGTCAGAAGGATATCGTCTGCATAAAGTATCAAAATAAGAGGCCTATCATTTTCAACCTTGAAGTAAAGGTTCGAGTCAGCTTCACTTCTTTTAAAACCTAGCTGCATAAAATATTTGTCGATCCTCTCATAACAAGCCCTGGGGGCATGCTTCAACCCATAGAGGGCTTTCTTCAACCTGCATACATGTGACTCTCAATCCATAACTTCAAACCCTTCAGGTTGCTCTACATAAACTTCCTCCTTAAGCGGGCAATGTAAGAAAGCAGTTTTGACATCCATTTGATGTAAATTCCATCCATGAGAGGCAGCAAGGACAATAATCGAAAGGATGGTGGTATATCGAGCAATAGGTGCAAATATCTCATCATAGTCCACACCTTCCTTTTAAAAGAAGCCTCGAGCAACGAACCTGGCCTTAAACTTTTCAGCACTCCCATTAGCTCCATGTTTGATTTTGTAAAGCCATTTCGAGGTGACCACAGATTTTTCCTTAGGTCTAGGAACCACATCCCACACATCATTCTTCATGATCGACTCATACCCTCCGTTCATTACATCCTTCCAAACTCGGTTCTTCACGACTTCATCGAACATGCAAGGCTAAGATTAAAAAATGGTGCGGATGGCAGCTAAGTACCCTTGGTACCTGTTCGGCTTCTTACTTTCACGAAATGTCCCCCTCATTGCAATGTGTCTCTCGACATCTTCGAGAATATCTTTGAGCCATGAGGGTCTCCTTTTTTACGAAGAGGGCTCACCAAGAGGTGGATCAATGGGATCAATCAGACCTTCAACATCGGGCATCGGTTCATCCGTTGGTTCTTCATGTTTTCCTGCATCTGCATCTTTGTCCTTCCTTGGAATAGGAAGATCTCTAACCTTTCCAAGGGCAGCATCTTCATCGAAGGTGACATCATGACTTATTTCCAATTCCCTTTGACCAGGCACATATATTCTATATGCCTTTGAAGTTTCACTATAGCCCACAAATGTTATCTTCTTCCCAGATGCTTCTTGCTTGCTTCTCTTTTCTTTCGGCACATGAAAATATATGAGACTACCAAAAATTCTAAAGTGAGAAACGTCAAGTTTCTTGCCAGTGAAAACTTCTTGGAGAGTCTTGGAGTCCAATGTTTGATGTGGGCATCTATTTTGAACGTACACGGCAGTGTTGGAAACGTCTCCCCATAAGAACTTCGGTAGGCCTTGGTCATGAAACATGGCATGGGTAGCTTCAATGATGGTTTGATTCTTTCTTTCGACAACTCCATTTTGCTCAAGAGTATATGCAGTGGTGGGCTCCCTCTTAATGTCAGCTTCTCTACAATAGTCATTGAACTCATTTGACTCATATTCGGTTCCATTATCGGTCCTCAATATTTTCATCTTCTTCCCTATTTGATTTTCAACCAAGGCTTTGAAATAGCGTAACCACTTGAACACTCCATCCTTCTTCAAGAAATAGATCCAAGTTTTGTGAGAGAAGTCATCCACAAAAACAGCATAGTGCAAAAATCCTCCTAGAGATGTTATGGGCAACATACCAAACAAATCAGAATGGATCAATTGAAAAAAATCGGTAGTCTTACCTTCACTGGAGGTGAATGGTACCCTTGTATGTTTTCCAGTTCCTACAACACAACCCTGACAAACACCTTCATGTTCTACTTTGAATTTGGGCATACCTGTGACCATCTTCCTTGCATTAGGTAGAGCTTTATAATGAAGGTGAGCAAACCTCTGGTGCCATAATTTGGATTGAAGAGAAGTGTTGCATGTCATGGCTCCCAAAGGACTTCCTCCATCCTGATAAAGACCTTCAACCCTAAATCCAAGTGTAAAAGCATCTTTGAAGTTCCTTTGCCAAATACGTACCTTTCCATCAATAAATGCTACCTTGAATCCTTTGTCTTCCATCGCCGAAATAGCTACCAAGTTCTTTTTCAAGTCAGATACATATAATACATCTTGTAGATGAAGGATTTGACCTTGACTTGAATGAAGAGTAACAATATTTGTCCCTTTCATGAGGTAGGTGGCATTGTTTCCAAGTATGATCTCCAAATTAGTTTACCTTTCAATCAAATTTGAGAGGGCCTCTTTGTACCTAGTGAAGTGCCTTGAGGCACCACTATCAATCAACCAATTGTCCAATGTGACCTGAGGAGAGCCAGTAGTGAGGGCAGAGATAAGATAAAATTCATTTTGTTTGTCTACAACATTAGTTTCTTCATACCTGGAGTTTCTTGACTTCTTAGTGGGTCGACCATTTCCATATCTTGCAGTTGGAGCATTTCTCTTCCCTTTGTTGTTGAATCTGTTATTTCTTTGATTTCCATTTCCCTTGAAATTGTTGTGGTTGTGGTCATCATCCCGTATTGTATCCCTTTTGTTAGGTCACTCTCTAGCATAGTGGCCAAACCTGTTACAATTGAAGCATCTTCCCTTTCTTCCTTCTTTGAATCCCTGTCTTCCTTGACCTTGTTTCTTTGGACCAGCGTTGTTCTTCCTTTTAGCATGAGTGGAGAATGCAGTGGGATCATTCCTATTTGAAGGCATGTCTCTCTCTATCATCCTTGTCTCTTCTTGAGTGCATCTAGTCAACAATTCATCAAAATCTAGAATCCTACCATTGTTGAGGATAGTGGTATTGAATACATCCCATGCTCGAGGAAGACCTCCAAGGGCAATAAGAGTGAGCTCCCGGTCAGCAATAAATTCTCCAATAGATAGAAGATCATTGTTAAAATTTGATGACTAAAAAGTTTCCTGCAATCCCAACCCAGTTTTAATTTCACCTTATCACTCTCATTCAGTTAAATGCCCTTTCCCATAAACATACATTCAACATATAGAATTCTGGAAATGAAATTTTCAGATTAAAACACATGGGACTATCAACACATGCTGAAAATAAATATGGACATGAACAGACCAACAACACATAAAAATACACAGATTTGGTCAACTTAGACCCAGGAAAAAACCCTTCAATCTTCTCCGGGGAAAACCTGTTAGAGAGCTCTTCAAATTTATTTACC
Organism: Pinus albicaulis; assembly: GCA_034641835.2. NCBI lineage: Eukaryota > Viridiplantae > Streptophyta > Pinopsida > Pinales > Pinaceae > Pinus > Pinus albicaulis. The sequence continues at coordinate 684,736,775 of CM076584.1, read as the reverse complement.
TTTCAAGTTTAGGAAAAATACATTTGCAGACAAAACAAAACAGCAAAATACAACTTATCTCTTCAGCCTGAAACTCCTTGAAAATCGTGCCCACTTTGCCTCAATTTCCATGCCCACTTGAAGCTGAAAATATGTACTGTATGGATACGAACTGTATGGACTGTACTGTACGGATTTCGTACAGACTGTAAGGATTTTCGTACCGTTGTATGGACTATACCAATTTTTTTAATTCAAAAAATTCTCTCGAACTACGTGCAACTTAGCATTAAATGATGTTCGTAATGTCCCTTTTATTTTCTATGCCTTGATTTTTGTGCCCAGCTTTGCCCAGAAATCACTCCTTTAGCTTGCTACAACAAATTTCTCCTTCAGAACTTTTCTCCAACCCTCAGCCTCCTTTCTCCAATCTGCTCATGAAGAATGAATGCAGTCTCTCTTTTCTTTTCCCCCTTTTGTTTCCCTAATTGACTTTTGGAAAACCCTAAGATATAATGGCTCAAATTCATTTAGATCAAGGGATGATAATAAATGTGCATTTAATTCTCACTTTCTATTTTTTAACTCACCCACTAAATAAAGTACCCACATTGTACTTTATGTCTAAAGTCACTTTTCACTTTATAATTTAACATTGACTTTACCATTTATAAAGTCACTTTCACTTTATAAAGTCACACTTAGGAAAAGAATTATTTTGGACAATTTTCCCTATGTAGAGACCAACCCATGGGAAACCACTTGTCCAAGTTACATTAAAAATCATCACTCCCTCTTACCGAGGAAAGTGTTTCTCACCACACCCATCTTGTCCCTAAAATGGAGATGCTTGCCTCTTGGCAAGGACTTCGTGAGAACATCGGCCACCTGCTCATCTGTCGATATATACTCCAGCTTCACTGCCCCCTTCTGAACATAGTCCCTGATGAAATGATATCTGACGTCAATGTGTTTTGACTTGTCATGAAACACTGGATGCTCCGTGAGTTTAATGCAAGGGTCATCAAATGTTTGACACTTGCAAGGTTGTTACTCTTAAGAGAATCGTAGGCCAATTCTAGATATCATTTACCATTGTCAAGTATGTCAAGGTCAACAGACTGTCATACATTATTATTAGTCAATGTACTGTCACATAGCATCTACCAACTGCCACGTATATTAAGGCATCAATCACACACAACAGAACTAAGGTCACTTCCACACAAGACACACTTCACTGCTACAGTCTTGGTTATAAGGTCATTATCATATAGTCATTCAAGACCTAAAGGTCATTATTATTCAATTCATTAGCATATTGTGTGAGATGTAGCTAATCTCACACTTAGGACAGACCTTAGACAATAATAAACAAGTCTACAAGTCACAGTCTACAAGGTTACATGGAGTAACACCCTTCACTACCCTTAAACCTTGGATGTAAGCTACAAGTTTGCGGTGTAGGTGGAAGTTTGAAGCATGGATGTCCACAAGGAGAAGGCCTAAACCCTCGTTGCCTTCATAAGGTTCTTTTGGAAGGGAGGCCACATCTCAATAGAGACTTCTTTGCCTCTGAATTCAGTGCCCTAGGAACAAACAAAGAAGCCCTAACCGCAAGGTTGAGCAAGACCAAAAACCATGCCATACAACATCAAACAAGAGCTAAAACATCACAAGAACACTCACCTTGAAGAGACGAGTAGAGGAAAGAAGAAGATGAGTACAATCTGGCTTAACACATCTCCAAACCAATAAACAATTCACTTCAGGAAGTCCAAAAAATCCCTTGCTACAGGGGGCCGAAAATCTCTTCTCACAAGTAGACAAAAACTCAAAGCTAAGACAAGTGTGCGATGTTAGTAAGTTTGTTGTGTTTTGGGAGAGAAATTTGACTTAGTTTTATAGGTTTCCAAGTGAACATTGGAGGAGGGCTTAGATTCTTTTAATTGTTGGTTATCCTAATAATTATAATCAAATAACTTGTACCATGTGAGGTAAGAAAGAGGGTTGTTGCCCTTATGGGAAGTGGATTAAGTCCTTTTTTAGTATAATATCGTGACAATAAACCCCTTATCAATACTTGTCTAGAGAAATTTTCAATTCCATTAAAATTTTGAAATCAATGATTGGCTTAATGCATATGGTCCTACCTAGGTTGTGAAGCCATTGATTGGTTTATTGTCTTTGGTTATGAAAATTATTCAACTTATACACAATGATATTACAGCAAGAATCATTGTCATATATTGACAATCGTAGGTGAATAAGGTGTCATGTCCCAACCTGATCTTGTCCATGCCAAAGCAATCCTCGAGTTGTCCCAACCATCCATGACTAATCAACGGAAGTCCATGATCAGTGATCAACCCTACAACAAACTGTTGTTCACCAGGCTCACCACCAATCCACCAGAACTCCCAGCCAATCTCGTTGCGAAGCCAGTCAAGACCACATCTCCATGTCTCTAGCTGAACCCTCTGCTCCATGATCTAAACACCAACAACTCCCTCTGAGTTGCTTCGTTGTGCACACTCTGATTCACTGTCCCTCAAAGTAGCTCAAATATGCTCTGATACCATGTTGATTTTCCACGACCTTGGGTATAAGATAGAGTCTTAAAATCTCTGACACTACCAAACCAATAATCTCAACAGAACTACTTTGCACAACGGAATATAAATAGCAGTAAATCACACATGCACAGAATATAGACAACATTTTACATTTTTCAACCCAACTTCCTTATATTAAACAACATATAATACAATAGTCTAGGGCTCCCATACCAGGGATAATGGCCCTCAATCATCCACTAGTACAAGATACAAACTAGGGCTTGGTGTCAGTACATCGACAACCAATCTACCCTCAACTAGATACTCTAACCATCTGTCTGATCTAGTGTGCTCTCTCAGCTCCTCTTGGTCGTACCCTATACCTGTTCGGTCCTTCGGCTCCCAATCTGCAGCTCCTGCCTCTATCAATGCTCCAAGTCCATCTGACCACGGAACCTCAGTTGTCAATCGCTCTCAAGTTGTGCCTTAGTCCATCAAGGGCACAACACATCGAGACTCCTGTCGAGTTGTTCACAACTCTACTTGTGAACAACTCTCAATCTGCCCACTACTGCTCGTCGGCTACTTAGGGACTTCAGCTATAGAATTTTGTAGACGTTCTATGCTTGATGCAACTTTACTTTTATCGACAACAATTACATGAATTTACAAGTAAAATGCAGATAGAACATACCAATGATCCTTTAGAAGACAAGTCAGAAACAGATAAAGGTGATGGTGCGTTACGGCGGTCAACAGGATGCTTCAACCAACAAAGACTTCACGGTCAGCCAACCCAGCATGTGTCACAACAGTCCTCAAAACAGTCACACGGTCAACTCAGAAGTCAACCTCAGAAAAGTCAACGCAGGGAAGCAGCACTAAAATTCAATGCAGCTCAACTTCTGGTCAACCTTTAACCTCGATTTTGTGCCAAAGAGTACGGCCTCCTTAGATCTAAGTCTCCTCCAAAATTCAACCCAATCGGACCATGCATTGACCAAAGTCAACGTTGGTCAAACTTCCCCATAAACCCTAACCGCAGATTTCTGGCTGCAGTAAATTTCGTCCTCCTTGCTGCGGTAAACTTCGTCCTTCTTGCTGCGATAAACTTCGTCCTTCTTGCTCCTTAGATGCTCGTATAAGAGGAGGAGATGTGTGTTGAGATGAGTGGAAAAAATGCTCCAACGTTGACCCTATAAATACCAATCATCACAGGTGTGTGACACATCTGCTGGGGGTAAAAACCTTAAGGCCGACCTGCACTTAAATTTATTATAAATAATAAATTCAAAATAAATGTTCTGCTCATCAGATTAAAATCAATTTTAGATCAATTTTACACCTCTCTGAAAGAGGAATCCAATACAAATATTGGAATCTTCATCTGAGCATCACAAGATGGAGTTTGGACCTAGTTGTCCAAATTTAACACTCCCTCTCAACTAGGGAGAACTCCATCCACCAATGCAATCAAACATCGTGCGTCATCCCGCCGTAACTTGCTTTGCTGGCCTCTTTATTTCAGAACAGAAGTGGGTCAGTCACAAAGACATCATCCCCCGGCTGACATATTCAGCCCAGAGGTTCGAAACCTCTATCAGACTCACAAAGAGTCTCCAACCAACCCAAAGTTGGTTCATCTGACCCGAAGTCAGGCAGAGGTCCCAGACCTCACTAAACTTGATCCCAGATCAAGTGGTTGGACCGTGCCATCCTAGATAGAGAGTACGGCAATCTCTGATGCGTCCATCAATCTTTGCTACTAGTCTCTAGCTTTTCCCACCTCATTGGCCAAATGAGAGGTACTTCCCATGAGCCCTGAACTCAATGGGTAGGATGCATACGGGGCACGGATAATGAGAGGTGAACCAACTCAATAATCACAACGGTGGGGTCCAAGCACACCAACAAGGTTTGGCAAGCCTAGCCTTGTGGTTGCTCATAGCTCCGAGAAGTTGTCCCCAAAGCCCCCCAGAGCTCCCAGAGCTCATCGTCCAACAGGACCCACATCATAGGGTCGTTCCACGATACCAAGTCTCTCACGGAAGGTTAGGAACTTGACCTTCCCCAGGGGCTTAGTGAGAATATCCGCGACCTGCTCATCAGTTCTTATATGATCGAGCCTTACGGCGCCTCGCTGTAGCATATCCCGGATGAAATGGTACCTGATATCAATATGCTTGGATCGGTCGTGGAACACAGGATTCTCAGTCAAGCGAATCCCACTCTGATTATCACAGAGGATCACCATGGTATCTAGCACATGCTCGAACAGCTCACTGAAGAGCCTTCGCAACTAGACTGCTTCACAACAGGCCATACTTGCTGCAACGTATTCGGCCTCTACAGTGCTCAAAGCCACCGACTTCCACTTCCTGCTCATCCATGAGATCGAAGCAGAACCAAGGTTGAAGCAGCATCCCGATGTGCTCTTACGATCCACCACACTGCCAGCCCAATCGGCATCAGTATAACCAAGGAGTGTCACGCTCCCGGCAGTATATCTCAGCCCATGGTTTATTGTGCCCCCAAGATATCTCAGAAGATTCTTGGCACCAACCCAGTGAAAGTGATGAGGCTCAACCATCTGTTGACTCAAGGTGTTCACTGCAAAACATATATCCGGACGAGTGTTCACTAAGAACATCAGGTCCCCTACGAATTGATGATACTCAGTAGGATTTGTCAATACGAGCCCAGCAGCGCTGCCACTCAACTTCTTAAAGTTGAGTTCCATCGGTGTCGACACGGACTTACAGTCCACCATTCCAGATCTTTCCAGAAGCTTCACAATGTATTTTCCCTCAGAAAGGAAAATCTCACCAGGTCTCTGCCAGACCTCCAGGCCTAGGAAATAGTGCATCAGTCCTAGGTCCTTCATCTCGAACTAAGCAATGAGCTCCCTCTTGCATTGATGAATGAGAGGGTCAGCACCTATCAAGAAGAGGTCGTCCACATACAGCGCCAGAATGAGAGGCTTCCCCAGCACAACCTTGAAGTAAAGGTTCGGATCAGCATTACTTCGAGTGAAGCCCAGCTTCATCAAGTAACTATCCATCCTCTCATACCAAGCTCTGGGTGCTTGCTTTAACCCATAGAGGGCTTTCTTCAACCTGCAGACATGAGTGTCTCGATCCTGAACTTCAAATCCCAGAGGTTGTTCTACACACACCTCTTCTTTTATTGCACCATGCAGAAAAGCGGTCTTGACATCCATCTGATGAAGACTCCATCCTTGCGTAGTAGCAAGGGCTATGATTGATCGAATGGTGGTATATCGTGCCACAGGTGCAAATATGTCATCATAATCTATTCCTTCCTTTTGAGAGAAGCCACAGGCAACAAATCTTGCCTTGAACTTTTCAGCACTTCCATCGGATCCATGCTTGATCTTGTAGAGCCATTTCGCGGTGACAACTGATTTGTCCTTCGGTCTTGGAACCACATCCCAGACATCATTCTTCATTATGGACTCATATTCTTCGTGCATAGCATCCTTCCAGACTTGATGCTTTACGGCTTCTTCAAAAGATCCAGGTTCAGATTGTACAATAGTACTCATGGCAGCCAGATACCCTTGGTATCTACACGACTTCTTGCTTTCTCGGAATGTCCCCCTCGGGGCAACATGTCCCTCAGCATCTTCGAGAGTGTCCCTGAGCCATGATGGTCTCTTTCTCAGTGAAGGAGATGGATCGATTGGGTCCATTGGTCCTTCAGCATCAGGCATTGTCTCATCCTGCGGTTCTTCTTGATTTCTAGGCCTTGCTTCATGATTTTCCTCAAATCTCGGAAGATCTACTACTTTCTTCAGGGAAGCACCTTCGTCAAAAGTGACATCATGGCATATCTCTACTTCCCTTTGACCAGGTACAAAGACTCTATAGGCCTTAGAAGTTTCGTTGTAGCCCACAAATATTCCTTTCTTCCCAGAAGCATCCAGCTTACTTCTCTTTTCTTTTGGCACATGAAAATAAACAAGACATCCAAAAACTCTAAAATGTGAGACGTCAGGTTTCTTACCAGTGAAAACCTCTTCGGGAGTTTTGGAGTCCAGAGCAGAATGAGGGCATCGGTTTTGAATGTATACAGCAGTATTCGCAACTTCTCCCCACAGAAACTTCAGTAGACCCTGGTCACATAGCATGGCACGGGCAGCTTCCACAATGGTCCTGTTCTTTCGTTCAGCAATGCCATTCTGCTCAAGAGTATAGGTAGTAGTGGTATCCCTCTTAATGCCAGCTTCTCTGCAAAAGTCCTTGAACTCATTTGACTCATATTCAGTGCCATTGTCGGTCCTCAAAATCTTGATCTTCTTCCGTGTCATATTTTCCACCAAGGATTTGAAGGTACGGAACCACATGAAAGCCTCATCCTTCTTCTTCAAGAAGTATATCCAGGTTTTGCGGGAGAAGTCATCAGTGAATGTCATATAGTAAGAACATCCTCCCAGGGATGTCACGGGTAGCATACCAGATAGATCAAAATGGACCAATTGCAAAATATCAGATGTCTTTGTGACACGAGGGGAAAGGTCCCCTTGTATGCTTTCCTTCGGCACAACCCTTACATACACCTTCATGATTATTTCCAAATTCGGGCATCCCTGTCACCACCTTCCTTGCTTCGGGAAGGGCCTTGTAATGAAGGTGTCCAAACCTCCGGTGCCATAGTTCATTTTGTCGGATAGTATCGCATGTCATAGCTCCCAGTGGACTTCCTCCAACCTGGTAGAGTGTTCCAACTCCAAAACCAATCACGATAGCTTCCTTGAGATTGTTCTTCCACATGCGCACCTTTCCATCAATGAATGCCACATTGAAACCTTTGTCTTCCATGGTTGATATAGACACAAGGTTCTTCTTCAATTTTGGTACATAGAGTACATCCTGCAAATGTAGGACTTGTCCTTGAGACAAGTGGAGGGTCACAGTCCCTGTCCCTTTCACGGGATATGTGGCATTTTCTCCAAGGATAATTTCCAGATTAGTTTCCTTCTCAACCATGTCAAAGAGTGCTTCCTTGAACCCAATGATGTGTCTTGAGGCACCACTATCTATCAGCCAGACATCCATAGTGTCGGGCGGGGATGCAGCAGAGAGGGCAGATACAAGAATGTATTCATTTCTTTTATCAACAACATTTGACTCCTCATACTTGGAGTTTCTAGACCTTTTGAAAGGTTGATTGTTTCCGCCAGAGGGAGCCTTCCTCTTTCCTTTGGACTTGTTGTTTCTTTGATTTCCATTCCTCCGGTTGTTGTTGTTGTCATCACTATCGGGAGAATCCTTCTTGAAAGGACATTCTCTAACATGATGACCTGGCCTATGACAAGTGAAACACTTGCCCTTCTTTCCTTGGGTCCCTGCTCTTCCTTTGTTCTTTGAACCACCAGAGTTCTTCTTTCTAGAATGAGCAGCGTAGGCAGCATTTCTGTCATTTTCGTACTCCTTCATTCTGGTCTCTTCTTGCATGCATCTTGACAGTAGCTCGTCAAAGTTAGGAATTGTATTATTATTGAGAATGGTAGTGTTGAATACTTGCCATTCATATGGGAGCCCTCCAAGTGCGGTGAGTACCATCTCACGATCAGCTATTGTCTCCCCAATAGCCAGCAAATTGTTCCTAATCTCGGTCAGTTTCAGAAAGTATGTTTGGACGAATTCATCCCTGCCTTTCTTCAGATTCTTCAATTGATTCTTGAAGAATAGCACCTGGTTTGCATTGTTTACTTTGAACATTTGTATCAGCTTATCATACATCTCTTTGGATGTGCCTAGCTTAGATATGTAGGCAACCAGACTTTTATGTATGGATTCCCTGATCATTAGCTTTGCTTTGATCTCCCCCTTCTTATACTTGGTTTTGGCAGCAGCAGTAGCAGTGGATGGAGGTTCTTGTATCTTACCCAGTATATAGTTCATGAGATCATGGTCTTCTAATTTGAGATCTAATATCATCTTCCAAGCATGGAAGTCATCCCTTCCAGTCAGCTTGTCATCCTCCCTGAAGCCATAACTTGTGGAACCCATTTTTCTCTTTTGGTGATTGCTATAAGTTAGGGCCTGTCTTCACCTCAGCTTTGAAACCATGTAGAATTTTGTAGATGTTCTATGCTTGATGCAACTTTACTTTTATCGACAGCAATCACATGAATTTACAAGTAAAATGCAGATAGAACATACTAGTGATCCTTTAGAAGACAAGTCAGAAACAGATAAAGGTGATGGTGCATTACGGCGGTCAACAGGATGCTATAACCAACAAAGACTTCACGGTCAGCCAACCCAGCATGTGTCACAACAATCCTCAAAATAGTCACACGGTCAACTCGGAAGTCAACCTCAGAAAAGTCAACGCTGCCCAGAAAAGTCAACGTAGGGCAGCAGCACTAAAATTCAACGCAGCTCAACTTCTGGTCAACCTTTGACCTCGATTTCTGTGCCAAAGAGTACGGCCTCCTTAAATCTAAGTCTCCTCCAAAATTCAGCCCAATCGGACCATGCGTTGACCAAAGTCAACGCTGGTCAAACTTCCCAAAAACCCTAACCACAGATTTCTAGCTGCAGTAAATTTCATCCTCCTTGCTGCAGTAAACTTCGTCCTTCTTGCTCCTTAGATGCTCGTATAAGAGGAGGAGATATGTGTTGAGATGAGTGGAAAAAATGCTCCAACGTTGACCCTATAAATACCAATCATGAGAGGTGTGTGACACATCTGCTGGGGGTAAAAACCTTAAGGCCGACCTGCACTTAAATTTATTATAAATAATAAATTCAAAATAAATGTTCTGCTCGTCAGATTAAAATCAATTTTAGATCGATTTTACATCTCTCTGAAAGAGGAATCCAATACAAATATTGGAATCTTCATCTGAGCATCACAAGATGGAGTTTGGACCTAGTTGTCCAAATTTATCATCAGCCCACTATGGTCTCCCTGTGCTGCACCGATGAAGACCAACATAGGGCACGGAGGGTTGCCACCTATCACTGCAAGATGTCCATCTCTCGCAATGAACATAGGCTAGGAGGATTGCCCATCATCTGTTGTAGACGTCCTTCTCCACACACAAGTCTCGGGCTACTCAAAACTGCTCCTGGTTGATCAGACCCTTGAGCTCAACAATTGCCACTCTAGCAACCATCTAAGTCCATGCAGATGGTGCACACCGAGCTCCAACTTGGGCACTATCATGTTGTCCTCCGGCAGACCATAAATGCCCAATCATGTCCAACACTTGGTCCACTCTCCCCTTGCCCTCCAATATTCCACGAGTGTCCAATCCACATTGTAGCATCTTCACTTAGTTAAGGCATCCAACACCTAGGAAACCCCTCCATGTGGTTGCCAACAGACTTCTCCACATATGCCCTTTGCTATGCAATAGAGGAGTTATTGCACAAATCTAGGCTTCAACGCTTAACTGCAAGTTCTGCTCCTAGTTGGGGCATTCAACACTCCATGTTAACCCCAACACGTGGCACCCACAGGCTGCTATCAATTGATCCAAAACAGGTCACAAACTATGACCCAACAGAAGACAAAATTCAGTCAAAACATACCATTTGACTGTTGTTCCAACCTAAAGTGAATTGTTGTGATGAGGCAGTGTGGTTAGGGCTTCCAACAACCACTTGTCAACCCACCCAAGCACCCTTACTAGCCTCCTATAGCTACGGCATGGTGGCTTATCCTTTTTGTTGTCCCACGCTGTCATATAGGGCTAGAACCAGCCCTAATACACACCTAACAACCCTTTGTTTAGGGCATGGCCTTCCTGCATGCCATCCTGTAACATATGTTACCCTAAATAGGGATAATTCTAGCCACCAAAAACCCTTCACAACAACCCAGAACAAACCTCCTCTGTCTCAGCCCTATAGAGAGGCTCCTTGGCCCGTCAAACAGCAACTCGGTCCTTCCTCCAGCGGCTCAGTAACCCTTATGTGGCCCTGAAACAACCTTGTTCCCTTCGCTGGTATGTTCCTCTCCTTGTTACGGCCAAATCAGGGAGCCTCTCCTCCAACGAGCTCCTTAGGTTGCCTTGTGTTGCTCCAAATAGATGTTCAAATGCCTTCACAACAACTCTTATTTATACACCAACAAGAGGGCTTCATCAACGTCATTCTAGGGCTTGAGCGGTTGTCACAAGTCATTTTTACACCAAGCCAACCTTGACACTTCATGTGCAAACCCATTAAATAACTTCAAAAATTCATAACTCCATTTCTACAACTCGGAATCGGACGATTCTCATTGCGTTAGAATCGTCTCGCCGAGAGCTATCATTCTCATCCATCACATGTCGAAAAGTGCTCATGGTTTTGGCCCAAACATGAAAGTAATGCTGATAGAACATAATAATAGATCGACAAAAGACGAGCCAATATAATAAATCAGGATTTGTAATTCTCCTTGTCCAGCAACTATAGAGATAAATGTTTGTTACAGCAGTCAACAGGGTGCCCTAGCCAACAAAGACTTTTGTTGATCAAACCAGCTCTTCCAACCTCCAAGAGGTTCAATCAAACTTGGCCTTTCTTCAGTGTCACACACAGCCCACAAAACAACCCTCAAAGTGAGTCAACATAAGTCAATTTCCTGCGGTCAAAAACTGTCAATGTTGCAGTCAAAGTCAACAGATTTCCTCGATTGCTGTGCCCTCCAATGCGACCTGGCTAAATCAGATTTTATGGGCAGAAATGGTAGTCAAACTCCAAGGTTTGCCCCACGGTCAACGAAGGTCAACGCTCCAGAAAAAGGCCCTAAACGCAATCCGAAATTTAGCTTCTTGTTTTCACACGTGGGAGGGAGTGAGAAGCCTCCAAAGGTTGTACGAACCAATCAAATGAAGAGGAATGTGTGTGATGAGATGATGATGAAATGAGCATCATCTCTCTCCAATTTATATCCATCAATAAGGGTGTGAGACACATCTTTTGGGGCTTCTGAGCCTACATTACAAATTGGCTGACCTTGACAATTTGCACATGTGTGGAAAATAAAATCAAAATATAAGTTCTGCTCATCCAAACAAGATGATCTTTAGATCAATCTTGCACCTCTTTGAAAGAGGAATCCAACAAAAATATCATCATCATCATATGAGCAATGCAACATGGAGTTTGGACCTAGTTGCCCAAAATTAACACTCCCTCTTAACTAGGGAGAACTCCATTTGTCCACCTGTGCCATCCTGTCATCCAGTACCATCCTGTACTATCATCATCATCATCCAATCCTGTGTCATCCTGTTGTAACATGCTTTGCTAGCTCTTCACTGCACAATGAGAGTGAGTCACAAAGACCTCACACTTTGTTGACCCGAAGTTAGTTTAGCAATTAAAACCTCAATCGGACTCAAGAGAGTCACATACTGACCCGAAGTCAGTTTAGAGGTAAGAACCTCATCAGACTTGATCCCTGATGCGTCCATCGGTCATGCTATCGGTCTCTATCCACATTTCCCACCTCATTGGCCAAATGAGAAGTACTTTCCATGAATCCGAAACTCCATGGGTAGGATGCATGCAGGGTGTTAGTGCCTAAATCTACCTTAGGCTGAGAAAGGCAGAATCTAGGGTAACATCAAACCACGCTTAACCTCGTAGCTAGCCCTACCAGGTTGGAAGAGGGCTCTCTCCTTGTCAATCTCAGCAAAAAATGATCAATGAGGCTTGAGATGACTTGATGTGAAGACTGATTTTAGGCTAGGTATGTGTGCAAAAGAGTTTGATTGAATTTAATGATGTTTTGTTGACTCAAATGGAAAGGCAGATTTGGGTCTGGGGAATGAGGCTCAATTTTGCAGAGATCTCAATGGGGCAAGGTAGGCGATTGATTTGACTCTTCAAATTGAATGAAATGGAGAGCTTTAGACAAGTGAGGAGTTGAAGAGGGCAAGAAACCTTCAGGAATCCTCTTCAAATAGTTGAAAACATAGATAACTAAGCAAACCTGAGGTAGAGCACTGCAATTTCAATGGATTCTACCTTTATCCTTGTTTGTTTTAGTTAAGAAGAGATAAGAGAGAGAATGGCATACATAAAACACAAGTAAACTTACATTTACAAAAAGAAACACAATATCAAAGCAAAATGCCACATGAATCCCATAGAGTGCTGCAAACCCTGGTCTATTCCTTAGCCAAACTGCTGAAATGAGTATACAATGAAGCTCCAAGCTTTCCCAAAAGTCCAACCATGCTAATGACTGAGAAAACATAAGATATAGATAAACAACAACTCATCCTAGCTTCTAGGGGTCGAGCTCATGAGTTTAGGAGCTATTCCAATAAATTCTAAACTGAGAACTAAAAAGTAGGCAGTGGAACAACTTGCCTCTAAAAACTAGGGAACTGATTCATTCAGTTACAAACTACTTTTCCATGGATGAATCTACCTCTATGAATGAAAATTTAGCATAATTACATCAAGATCCATCAAATTACATTCAATTACATCATGAGTTTGACATTAAGAAGGAGAAAAGTCAAACTGTCAAGAAACTAGGCAAAAAACAGAGTTTTTGACTAAAAATGAGCAAAATTCCTCCAATGCGCCGCGCTGATTTCCCTACGCGTATCGCCTTTTTGCAGCTGATTTTGGAGGCCTTCCCGGTGTCCAAATTTGCTCCAAGTGAGCTTGTTGGAAAGGTCTGCCTATCTACTTTCCAGCACAAGTGGAATTTTTGAATTTGGCCTCCATTTGCCCCTCCAAAATTGAGTTCTCCCAACACTGCTTCCTGTGTGTCCAAAAAGGGGCAAAAAGGTCATTTTTTGGGTGTTTTTGACCTTTTTGGGGGCTCAAAACCTGTCAAAATTTCTTGGCCATTGGTAGGCATGCATATTTTTCTATGACAAATCCAAAAATGTTGAGTTTTCATCAAAAGGAGTCCCCCATCAAAAGCGAGCACCAGGTGGCGCGATGCATTGGGCTGAAAACTCTGTTTTTTAAAACAAATTTCCAAAATTCATCTCAATGCGTAGCGCCTTTTTGCAGGAGACTTTTGGAGGCCTTCCCGGTGTCCAAATTGGGCGCGGGATAGCTCGTTGGAAATCTTATTGAGTCTACTTTCCAACCCAACTTGAATTTTTCAATTTGCCTTGTCAAAAGTCAAATCTCCCAAGACTGGTCAAAATGTGCAAAATGAGGCTGCCTAAACGCAGAGCGTTGTTGCAGTCAACTTTTGAAGGTCTTCCTCAACCCCAAATTGAGCTCATGATAGCTCATCGGAAAGCTCTTTGTGTCTAATTATCATTTGACTCATCAAGCAAGTCATTTGGCCAACCAAGCTAGGAGAAAGCTTGATTTTCCCGAGGTCACTTCAGAGGTGCATCAATTCTCCTGAGGCAACTGTATTTTTGACATTTCTCTAAAACCATGACACCTGTGTAAAAAGTGAAGGAGGTTTTTCTTCCTTAGCCTATTGTGGACAAAAACCTCTCTCAGTTTTCCGAAATTCATTTTTTATTGCTCAGAAACATCATTGGAGTAAAACCTATCCCGATGTGTGGAACAAGGGATTTGTCGAAATGAAGTGAAATGAAAGGGATAAGGGGCTTCTAAATACTTGAGAAAATTTTGGGAAGTAGGGAGGGATGTTAGGAAGCAGGGGAAAGTGAAATTTCAAAGATTGAGTGAGGGGAAGGGGTCCAAAAGGGCAAAACACAGGCCTAGCCTAGAAAACTGTCAAGTTGTAGCAAGAAACTAGAGTTTGTGCGAAAATGAGGAATTTGGGGGATCTCAGTGATGGGAAGTGTTTAATAAGGTACATTAAGGATAGGGGAAAGTGTATGAACATCAGGATACAAGTTTTGCTGATGATTTGACCATCCAAGAGAAATTACCTTCAAAACCCTAGGAGAGGGAAATGAACCTTACCTAGGCACAACTGAAGCATGAACAAGGTGTAAAATGACCCATTGGAACCTGACATGATGATGACAACCTCTGAATGATGGTACACTCATCTGAATGGTGACATGGACCGACATTTGGACAACTTTGAAAGGAGTGTTAGCAAACCCTAGACCTAATACCTAGTGACCAAATTTTGCTTGTAAGACTCACTGAAATGACAAAATTTGACCTTGACACCTTAAAATCACTTTGTAAGAGCATGTTTGATCACTGGAGGAAGGCTGCAAAGACTGACACTAACATTGGCTCCAATGGGGATGGTAGCTCCTTGGAGGTGCCAAGAACTACAGATCTTTGGAAAACAGACAATGCCTTCATCCATTGGGCAATGGAGTCAAAAACTCAAGCTGAAATGCATGACTGAAAACTGATGACTTGACGACACAAATTGACTCTCACTCAACTAAAACTGACTCGATACTTAAACACAATCAACAAACTGGAAAATATGCTCAATATGAAGCTTATTCGATACAACCTACTCTAGTTGTTCCATTCATCACCTGATCAAGTGAAATAAAACAACCAATGCAACCAAGTAAGTATTCCGGCTGCTGTTTGAATTCTCTGCAAGTGCTCGCTTATGAACAACAAGAGAGAACTACTGAAAGGCAACTCCCATGAAAACTTGTGAACAGATCCGTTGAATACTACGGATTCTCTATCTGCCTCCAAAAACACTGCATAAGGATCTTGAAGTTCATGCACACTGGGGCTTAGCTCATCCAATGGATTACTTCTCTTCTCCTCATACCATGAATGCAAACTTTGTTTTGAGCTTTGTGACGAGACTCCTGCTAAAAATGACAAAGAAACCAGTTGCCGGATCAAGTTTATATCAGCACACGTTTCAAGCTCACATGTAGTCAATGGAGAAAGATTTTGACTGCAGACATCATCCAACACATTAGCTATTGGATCGTGAAAAAACTTGAAAAGACTGGTGTAACCCATTTTCTATTGGTTCCGATGAGATTACATGATTTCCTACATGCTGCTCATTTGAAGATATACTATGCAATTTACCCTTCAAAAACTGAAAAGATTCAAAACAAAATGGTACGGAATCATCTTGTATCATTTGATCATATGTGCCAGCTTCCATGTCTTCATCTGCAACTTGACAATCAATGGCATTCGGGGGCTGCAAATCTGGATATGAGAAGTCTTGAACAAGGTTTTTATTGCCCTCAAGATGGTCCAAATCAAGACTTGTCGACACTTGATTTCGGATTGCATGAATGTTGTCTCTGATGAACTGAAACGAGGCAAAACAAAAAGGCAAAGATCCTTCACTTACTTCAAAATTTGTTGCACTTTCCTCGTCATTTCCATAGCTGAAATGTGATGGCTGAACATTGTATTCGAGCTGCTGAAAGTGAACTTCCTCCTTCCACAAACTAGCTGTTGATTTGTCTGCAAGATTAGCTTCTGTTTGGAGAACATAATCGTCATCATACTGGTCAAACTGAGGCAAATCATCAGTATAAAACACATCATCAAGCATACATGTCATATCAACAGATCTCTCTTCTCCAAGATGATCTACAAAACAATCATTATCAGATCTATGACCATTGGGATAAGAAAGAAGATATTTTGGATCAGCAACTTGTTCTTCTTCAATCAGCGAGCGATGAGCTTGAACATTATACTCATTCCTTGTGGTGATCTTTTGCATCATCTCTTCCATTGCACTTACCAAAATGTCGAGCTTTACCTCTAGAGATGTTGATTCCTCCGGATCTATGTTTTTCATCTCTTCTTCCTTCAACTTTGCCCTTCGGATCAGCAAATGAGCCTCTACATCTACTGCACTGTTCTGCATCTCTTCAAGTGTTGCAAGATTCCTTTCTCTCAGCTGAAACTCCATTTCCGAATCAAAGGCACCCGAGTAGTGCAAGAGAGCGGATCCAAGAGGAGGTCTTATATTAACTGGCATCGAATAATAAACTTGGTTAAATCTGGCAGAAAACTGTTGTACTGTCTCCTCTGGCAGTCTTTTCAGCTGGTTATACTCTTCTATAATCAAGAAAGGGTTCTGTCTGATCACCCACCTGTCGAAAAAAACTTTGACGAACTGCTGAAAATCTCAGATGCTTGTATCAGGCAGGGTTTTGAACCAACTCTTGACTTTGCCTTGCAAAGAAAGAGCAAAAAGCCTAATACTGGCATCCTCTTCATCAACTTCAAAAAGGTCAAGAAAAGACTCAAAATAACAATTGCTGATAGTTGCACTGATTGCGCCTTTCGACGCAACTGTCAGATAGAGAAGTGCGCCGACCCTCTTGTGCTCAGACACACCAATATCTGAGACCGTGAGTTAGGCGTTACTGCAGTCCACCTGCTCGACCGAGCACAAAGCTCCTGTGAGCACAAAGCTCCCGTGTACACGTGGCCACAAAGGCACTTTTAGCCACAAAGGCTCTATATGTGGTTTCTGGTTCACCACCAACCAGCCACAAAGGCGATATATGTGGTTTCTCGCTCACCACCAACCAGCCACAAAGGCGATATATGTGGTTTCTCACTCACCACAAACCATCACTTTACAGTGACAAAAGATGGTTTCAGGCTGACCATAAACCATTACAAAGTGGTTTTAAGATCACCACGAACTTTCAAATGCCTTTACAAGGCTTACATTTCATACTTCAAACATTTTGGAGTTTCTGGGTACATATAATGACCATTACAACAACCAACTAGACTTGCTTATAACATGCTAGGGAGTCTATTCCACAAATCCACACCAACTCAAACAAACATCTACTTTGTTGTCCACCATAAACGTTGTTGCTGCTTCATTACCTCGTCTTCTCCTACATCCTGGGCATCCTTGTCTTTGTCAAATAACTTCTTGGAACTCCATGCTTAATCTGTCATTTGTTAGAGTTGCAAATTCTAACAAAATAACTTTACCTATATTGAGTTAGCTAGGCTCAATAAGGCTCAATAATCTTTAAACATGATTCCAAGAAACTAAATAAACACTCTTCACATTAATTTCCCTCTCTGCCCAAAGATGATTATTTCCCAAACATACGAGCAACCATTCCAACAATACCTATGAGGGGTCCATTGATAAAGAAACCGAATTGACGACTTATCAACTGGACTCAATGCAGTGCATTCCAGCACTGATGATCTAGACATAGGCACTCACGGCCACACGAAGAGAAGCAATTTTCCCTTCTCAAAAAAACAGTAATCCAAGACTCCATGGTCCAATCCTCCATCGCGTTTCAGTATCCAATTCCCCTAGCATCGCAACATAATGCCACTTCCCCTGCTCATAGTATCAAGGCAAGGTAACTGCTTTCAAGCATGCCTCCTCAAGCTCGCTAACAATCTGCAACAACGAAGATCCACTGTCAAGATAATATCCTTGCAATTGAACTCGATCATCCTCCAATCTCTGATGTAACTGTCATGTCTTCATCATATCCTGCAAGTTTGTTTAGTGTTGGAATGACCAGTTCCAACACACACTAAGAATTGTGACAATAGTCGGTCACACTAATGTCACTTAAATTACAACCAGTTTCATTGATATGACAGTTAATCAATACATTACAAATTTAAAAACATCATCAGAGAATTAAAAGTTTGGATAGTAGCATAAACTTCTCCCTCTCTATATATCGAGTGAGATGCAGCAAGGAGAGTAGCTCCAACACCCACGCCATCGTTTTTAATGATATATAGCCACACTTTCTGTGATCTTGGTTCCAAGGAGTTCTGTAGCGTCATTCACATTACTTCTTCCAATCTTTTCAATATTCCAGCAACTTTGAAATTAGCAGACTTTTAATAAGGAATCCAAGGAGTTCATCTTCATATATGGACGAAGCACAACCTCCATGAATCAAACAGCCTTCACCAGATGATACTCCAAATAATAACACTCCTCAACGCACATTAAATAATGCAATGGCTCTCTCTTTGACACGCTTCTTCAATTCTCCTTCAAGTTGAATTAAAACAAACCACATAGAGCTGGATCACATTTCTGGTAAAATTCCTCCACATCAGTGGTAAGGGCTTTAATCATTCTAGCTCGACGGCCCTTGAACTGCTTGAAAAACCTTCTTCAATATTGCGGCCATTGTAAGAGCCAGCAGCACCCTCCATGCTTCTGAGTCGAGTCTTAAATATCCGCAACTTTCCATGGCAACGATCGCAGATGCCTAGACACCACCACTGAGGGGCGGCTTAGCGCCCTCTTTACGCCACACCTCCGTTGGATTTGCATCATCAAATAACGTGAAAGGAAAAGAAACGGCAGCTTCAACAAACAAATCACGGTTGCGACGCATGTAAGTATGAGAAGCCTTTTCGAACTTGGCATACGCCCAGCGAGAGAACCAATAACGGATCGGCTGGATGACGGACGTTCTGAGTGCTCAGCGAAGGAACTACGAGAACCCCTCCCACGATTAGATACCATGGCTGCTCCATTGTCAAAAACATAGCAGGAAACCTTGTCAACATGATAATCCACGGAAAGTATCGACAGAACAGTGTTTGCAATAACAAGAGGAGGCTCCTTTAAAGGGTCAACTGTACTGTATAGGACCTCTCCCAGCCGTGGGAGCACTTACTACGCAGACAGTTGAGGAGATCGCTGCAAACAGCTCTCCTCACAGGCTACCGAAGTCGCCACGCCTAGTTCGACCCTCCACAGGTCACGCAACTGCACTAAAACACCCTTTGCAGCAAACTTCACAGCAGATCCACAATTCCTCGCCATGTCACTGTCATGCTGTATGTGCAACCACTTCTCTGCTACGCACTTTGCAGATTCATGGAGAAGCCACCCCACGATGCTCCTCCTCACAACCTCCTTTCAGCAGCGATCAACCGTTTCCCAAGAAGTTCTCTCAAGGCAGTAGGCACACAAAACCAGACAGTTGTTTCAGTGTTTCTCATTTTGACAATCGCACCTCACTCAGCGCTCCTCAGGTAGGCAGCGATCCCACTCAGATGGACAAACCCAAAAAACTAAACTAAAATACAAAACTCTCTTATTTCCTATTTCCCTCAGCCCACGAGGGGCCGAGGCCCACGCTCTGATACCAAGATAAAATATCACACTCTGCAAACTCTATATAAATTCTATATTATGAATCAAAGAAATTACACACATATTTATACATAAAATAGTCTCAAGATAGGAATCTATCTTGGACGTACAGTAATGTGGTTGAGAGATTCTCTCAACCACACACTAAACTAGGAAAGAATATAGTTCTAGCTACATCCTATTATGAAGGAACAAACTTCTCAAATAGGGAATTACAACCATAGACAAGTAGGAATTAAATATTTCTAATCCTTTTGTCCACTAGGGAGAACTCCATTTGTCCACCTGTGCCATCCTGTCATCCAGTACCATCATGCACTATCATCATCATCATCCAATCCTGTGTCATCCTGTTGTAACATGCTTTGCTAGCTCTTCACTGCACAATGAGAGTGAGTCACAAAGACATCACACTTTGCTAACCTGAAGTTAGTTTAGCGGTTAAAACCTCAATCGGACTCAAGAGAGTCACATACTGACCCGAAGTCAGTTTAGAGGTAAGAACCTCATCAGACTTGATCCCTGATGCGTCCATCAGTCATGCTATCGATCTCTATCCACATTTCCCACCTCATTGGCCAAATGAGAAGTACTTCCCATGAATCCGAAACTCCATGGGTAGGATGCATGCAGGGCATAGATCAAAGAGAGGGTGAACCAACTCAATATCATAACGGTGGGGAAGAAGCACACCAACAAGGTTTGGTGAACCTCACCCTGTGGTTTCTTATAGCTCCAAGAAGCTATCCCCAAGCCCCCTGGAGCTCCTAGAGCTCATAGTCCAACTCAGGCGAGACCCTCAGAATAGGGTCTGTCCATGATACCAAGCTCACGGAAGGTTAAGAATTTGACCTTCCCCAGGGGCTTCGTGAGAATATCTGCGACTTGCTCATTAGTCCCAATGTGATCGAGCCTTACAGCGCCTCGTTGTAGCATGTCCCGGACAAAGTGATACCTAATATCAATATGCTTGGATCGGTCGTGGAACACGGGATTCTTACAAAGACGAATCCCACTTTGGTTATCACAAAGGATAACGGTAGTATCTAGCACATGTCCAAACAGCTCACTGAAGAGCTTTCTCAACCAAACAGCTTCACAAGAGGTCGTACTCGCTGCAACGTATTCAGCCTCGGCAGTGCTCAAAGCAACTAATTTCTGCTTCCTGCTCATCCAAGATATCGAAGCAGAACCAAGAGTGAAGCAACATCCAGATGTGCTCTTACGATCCACCACACTGTCTTCCCAATCAGCATCGGTATATCCATGGAGCCTCATACTCCCAGAAGTGTATCTCAGCCCATGGTTGATTGTGCCCCGAAGATATCTCAAAAGATTCTTCGCACCAATCCAGTGAATGTGATGAGGGTCAACCATATATAGACTCAATGTGTTCACTGCAAAACATATGTCCGGACGTGAGTTCAGTAAGAACATCTCACCTGGCTTTTGCCAGATCTCCAAGCCTAGGAAATAGTGCATCAGTCATAGGTCCTTCATCTTGAACTCGAAAGCTAGCTCCCTCTTACATTGATGAATGAGAGGGTCAACACCTATTAGGATGAGATTGTCCACATAGAGAACCAGAATGAGAGGCCTTTCTTTAGCAACCTTAAAATAAAGGTTTGTATCAGCATCACTTCGAGTGAAGCCCAGCTTCATCAAGTAGCTATCGATCCTCTCATACCAAGCCCTGGGGGCTTACTTCAACCCATAGAGGGCTTTCTTCAACCACGCATTCCTGGGCCCAGCTCATGTGCCAGCAGAAGGATAAATTGCCGGACATATTATAAGGCCAAAATTTCAGAGATTGTTGCAGGTTTGACAAGCATTGACTAGGGGTGATTTGACCTCCTTTGACTGCAATTTTTGTCCCAGAATTTCATTTTTGGCAGTGCACATCTATTGGCACAGAAACTGAGTCATTCTGCTGACTTTGACCACAGACTTGACCACAGACTTGACTGCAAAGTTTGACCTAGTTTGACCATTGTTTTCATGATTCTTTTGGGCTGTCTTTAACCACCTTTGAAGGCCGAGTTTGACTGGGTATGACTGAGCTGCATTGAGGACAGTTTGCTGCTACTTTAACCTATTGTTGAGTTTCTGGTTAGGTCAAATTTTGACTGTTGTTGACTGTAGATATGACAGGGTTGTTCTGCCTTTGATTTGGGAAGTCAATTTTGACTTGTGTACTCTCTCTCTCTCTGCTTAACACTCCGATATAATAATAAGAAGAATTGATCAAAGAGTTTCCAACTCAGATACAAGAGGCCAATTGGAAGAGAGCTTACTACAGCTCAACATGGTCAACCACAGTCCAGGCCATGCACAGTCTGCAAGGCAGAACAGAGTCCAACATGAAAGAGGTGTGGATCTTACATGCATTGAAATATCCGATGCTGGTTCAATTGTATAGCACTGTGATGGTGATTGAAAGTTCTGTAATTGGAAGACGCAAAGCTCTCAAGCCGTAGTGAGATTGCAGATGTCTTATAAAATGTTTAATGAAATGAGGTTATGTTTGAGCACTGAGCTTAAATAACTCGAAATCAAGAGCTGATTCAGAGAGTTTATTCTGTGACAATTAACTTCGAGGGCTGATTCAGATAGTTTATTAGGTGACATTCAACTTCGACAGGGAACTAACGTTGACTGAGCCTGTCCCTAATGTCTGTGAATGTCGGCCCTAACTACAATGGAAGATCATGAAGGACTCCAGTTTTTGTGCACATTTTACATGTTTTTGTGCAAATATACTAGGCATACCTGACAAGTCAACTGCAGCAACATAGACCGGACGAGCCCGAATCTCCTCGTTCCCTGATCCATCATCTGCTCAGAAACGAAAATTCTTTAAAACACTTGAAAAATTAAGAGCCGAGAAGCACATGTAGGACGAATTAGAGGTGGAGCGAACCTTGGAGTTCCAAATCGACGAAGGAGGAGGACAGCTCGGGGCAGGATTGAGGAAGGGAATAGCGAGCAGCCATCTGAGCGGAAAGGCCGTTGAGGGTGCCGCAAAGGGCACAGTTCCACGCCCACTGTTCCATCTCGCAGAGGGCGTTGAAGTAGGCCCAGCAGTTCTCGCAGCGGGGAAGGAGGTCTCCGTCGGTACCATAGACGGGGCGGGTGCCCGTTTCGTCCGCGGCAGCGAAGGGAGTGACTGAGATCCCCCATGGCAGACCCCCCTTCTCCTGTACCTCTGCCTCGCTTGGGAACCTCGACACGCTCGCCCTCACAGCCATTGAGATCAGCCCACCGAGATCTCAAGCTCTCGGTGTTAACAGATTTTAATGGCGGACCGATCCAGCGATAATGGTGGCCAATCTAAATTGGATCTCTGGTTTGGGTTTTTTTTCAAGTGGTACCCATTTTCATGATGACTTTCTATGTCAAGGCTTGGACCGATCGCGGTCGCAATTTGAAAATGATTCGAAAGTTTTTTTTCCAGTGTCAAATTATATATCGTTATATATATATATTTCATTGCATAATAAGTTGTTCGAAAGAAGTATAGCAACATCGTTACTTCGGTTATGTTTTGTCAATCTGATTTCCATATGGGTTGATAAAATTATATTGGAATATTTTGAAACAAGTTTTATAGCTATAAAATAAATAAATAAATAGTTATGAGTTGTGTTGCTATTTTTGTGTTTTTAGTTATAGGGAAGTAGGAGTAAGTATTATGGTGATTGGGCGGTGAAAGTTATTGTGATTTTTAATTAGTAACATGTAATCATTATGTTTTGGGAGATTTGCAAAAGTGATTTTTAGGAGAGGAATCAAATTTATATTAGATTTGGAGTTCATTTTATTTAATGTGGATTAACTTTGTTTAATGGGATTCTCTCGTATTTAATAGAGATTAATCTCTTTGTCATACTGAGGATTTTTGTTTTACAAAGGACGTATGGTTTTGTAAATTCTCATGCTCCAATAACATTATGCATGGTGATTTAACTCAACGAAAATTTGGAGATGGGTTTGTCTCAGATCAAAGAAGATGTATGAATGAAAATAAATTTGTAGATTTAAGATAGATATTTTCATGGAAGCTTTCTACAACTACCTTGTGATAAGAAGGTTGAATATATAATAGTGAATAAATAATTGAAGAGGGGGGACGTCACCCACCTTATAATTGTTGAGAAGTCATAGTTTCATGATCGAACCAAGAAATATCACCAAAAGAGGAAATATTTTGTTGTGGGATTTGAGAAATAAAGAAAGTTAGGTTTAAAAGGAGCCAAAACAAGAAGACTTGAAAAACACCCATCTCTATATGGACGTGTACATCATTACAATAATAATCGGTCAAGACACCAATCACAAATGTCATATTGGTTGGGAATGTTGGAGGAGAATGAGAAATAGAATGAAGATCACCTCATTGCATTGGTTGACATTATGGATGATGTGGGCCGAGGGAAATCACTTTGATAAAAAGCTCTAGAAGTTTTTGTGAGAAATTCTACATTCTTGTTCTAATAAGGGTCAAACATAATTCCCCCCTCCATTAAGATTTACATGAAAACTATCATGAATTCATAGTTATTTATATTTAAAATAATGTCTTAAATTTTTTTGTGAGAAAGTCAACATTTTGGTTTTAATGAGGATAGAACATAATTCCCTCCTCCATTAAGATGTACAAGAGAACTATTATAAATTCATATTTTTTGGTATCGTGACCCAAATGTCTATTGATCTATGAATCCATAGGGATTTTAGAGTTTGTAAATCAAAAGTATGTTAATACAAGCATAAAAAATTGGAATTTACATTCTAAAAGGTAGATGAGGATTTGTGGAATCCACTCATAAAGTATCCAACAAATATTTAAGGTCTATAACAATATAAAATTTCTTCTTCTCGGCAAAATAAGGTGACAAATTCCCTCAGTCGTTAATATTCAAACTAAATCATAGCCATGAAATACCCATGCATCTCTCATTAATGCATTGATTAAAGTGAAAGCATATTAACCTTCACCTTTGTTTTTTATCCAATAATCACGTACCCATATTAAATGTCGTAATTGTTTATTGGGAAATAAAAACATTGCAACAAGTCCTTCAACTTAGATTAGATCCTAAAGGAAGAAAGAGCTAATGAGCCTCTTTATAATCCCTATCATTCAAGTTATGTTGAGATTTTTCTTTTGCTTTCATTGTCTCTAAGTCAAGTCTTTTACATTTGGGGCATCAACAATAATGCATAAAGAATTCCCCTACTAACCTCACAAACTCTACAAGTGGTTGAACTTTATAGCCACCCTTCCTGCCAATGGTGTTAAGCCTTATATAAGTTGCATGTTAACCCTAAAACCCCTTATTAAGTCGTAGATGTTGAGTGATTACATTCTATTATTATATTGTCTTGTAGGCTAGAACATTTCATGGTCCCATTTTATTATAATTGGACCCTTTGTCTCCTATATATATACCAAGGAAATCGAGTCCTATGATAATCATTATTGTCTTTTACATTGTATTCGTTGTAAAAGGAGGTTTCCCTCTCAAAGTGGATTGTAATTATTGGCTTATTATCAATTTTAAGGTGCAAGGTTCATAACATTTGGTATCAACTTATGATCCTAAGGTTTTAATGTTTCAAATGAGTCATTTTGGAATTTTTTGTTGAAAATGCAACTATGGTCAGTCTTCATAATTGCTATTGTATTTCATCATTATGTATTTGTTGTAAAATTGAAAAAGAAAATCATTTTGAGGCATGGGTTTCATGCTCCTTTTATTTGTTCGTTAGGGTCAAAGCCTCCATTGAAGGCTTCTAGGGTTTCCTCAAGTCATAAGAGTCATTGTCATGTTTATTGGACCAATTTTGGGCTTTTGTATCATGTAAAGAAAAATTATTTGGAGTCAAAACAATCATATTTCACCTCCTCACCAAGTCAGACCTATTTGGGGCAATTCAACCATGTGGAAGCAATAAAAATAGAAGGATAATTTGACCTATTTGGCATCCATCCATCGACAAGCTGGATCTGCAGTGAAGGAAGAGAAAAAATAAGTGTGAAGTCAAGGACAAGAAGGTAAAATCAAGGGAAGAACAAAAATTGAAGTTTTAGGGCATCTTCTCTCTCACACGCGCGAGATTTTTAGGGTTTTTGGGCAAGTTGTAGGGGTCGAAATTTCTGCAAGTACTACAGGTCCAAAATTTTGAGTTGCGGGGGGCCAAAATTTCCTATTAAAGCAGTTTTGAAGGAATTGAATAATGTTGACTGAGGTATTGTTTGTATACTTGAAAGGAGGGCTAACTTGGTGATTAGAGGAGGTATTTGTCTTGGTCAAAAGGTCTTGGATTGACTCACTTTTACTTGGTTCAATTATAGAAGAAAATTTTGAATGGGTTTTCCCTTAGGAGAGGGGTTTTGTTGGAAATACTGAGAGGGGGGTGAATCAATATTTATTTTCAATTGTTAATTTTACCAGTTAGATCACTTATATTTAGAACACAAAATGAACAATGATGGAATAAATACTTTTATTAATTTCTTCTTTACAATAAGTCAAGTACAATAATGATATAGGGCTCCAACCCTAGATGAAGTCTCTAAACTTCTAGGCTCCAACCTAAATTGTGCCAAGCACTGACTTGGAATTTCCAAGGCTCCAACCTTGTCAATTTCAGGCACCAACCTCTAGGGTTCCAACCCTATATCTAGTACAGGCTCCAACCTGGTTTCTTGAGGACTTCAATCCTCTAGGGCTACAACCCTATCTTCCAAGGCACCTACCTTGTCTCTACGAGGCTCCAAACTCTTGGGCTCCAAACCTCAACTTCACTTTGTCAAAAACTATTTGGTTATTCTTCACAACTCCCAATGTCTTCTTCAACAAGCCCTGTCAATATTCAGCTATTCCCTCACTTATTCTCCTCATCACGTCATCAATGACAACCTTGATCTCTTAGAAGGTGTCTCCACTGCTCTTCATGGCACCCAAACTATTATTTCTTCAAGGTTACATCATGATGACATCAACAATGCATCATGGTTTCCAAACATCTCCAGTAATTTTCAATAAGCTACTCCAAAAGGGTCCAATCAATATTCCTCAAGGTCTGCACCAAACAATTCTTCAAGTGCTTCGCAATGTCTTCAAGGGTTCTTCAATACTACCTTTTACAAGGCTTCAAATTTGCTCAATGGGTCTTCAACAAGGCTGTTCCAACAAGTTTTTAAGTCTACGCAAAATATCTTCAAGGGATGTCTCAATAATGGCTTCCAAGACACATCAATACTGCTTTAATATGGCATCTAAAGAGCTCTTTAAAATATGCTCCAAGGTGGCTTCAAAAATGCTACCAAGGTCTTCCCAAAGCAATTTTTTCACTCCATTAACTATCCTCCAAAATTGTTCTTCAC
This sequence comes from Pinus albicaulis, assembly GCA_034641835.2. Lineage (NCBI taxonomy): Eukaryota > Viridiplantae > Streptophyta > Pinopsida > Pinales > Pinaceae > Pinus > Pinus albicaulis. The sequence continues at coordinate 684,709,832 of CM076584.1, read as the reverse complement.
AATTGTCACTTGGATTAATTAATCTCAACCCCAAGCAATGCCAAAAGATTGTTCTTAAAATTCTGTTGCTCCATTAATCTCTTCAAATGATGTCTAGAAGCTTGCTTTCAAACGATACTACTTGCACAATGGATTGCTTCAACAATGTGTTAATGTAATATCCCTTTTTCCAGGAACAACTACAGATTGGGAATAATCTGTATTATTACCAATGTGGAGCTTCATATATATACCTCATACAGATCTGAAAACACTTAAACTTCAGTAAAATACACAGCAGCAAGTTTATACAGCGTTTTACAAGGCAAAAGGTGGGGAAAAGTGAGGATTTTGGCCCTAAAACGTGTGTATTAGGATATTTGCGAAAAAATAAGATGGGAAAGTGGTTGGATATGATAGCTAGGGTTATGAGGGAGTCCCATGTCGAATTTCAGCAAAAAAAAATAAAAAATTCTAAGTTAAACAGTTCCTCCTTTCCTAACCCTGATTTCCCAAGACTAGATTTATGCAGAAATTTACTGAAGCATGTGAGCGTGGTTTTCTGAAGGGTATGACTGAAATAAGGTCTAAACATTCACAAATAAGCTCATGGACACAACTCATACACTTTACAGGAGAATAATGAAAGAATACAGAAGAAATCCTCAAGAAAGAGGGGCTGCAACCATGTAAAAAGACTGCATAACAGTGACAGCGTAATTTTTAGGGTTGAAGCAGCATTTTATTGATTATTCAAATCTAGATCAGATAAGTACATAAAAATATAGATCCACTACATATCCATGCACAAGAAAAGCCTATCTATACATTCCCCTTGGGGATTTGCTCAAAACATGAAGCATTGGAAGTAGATCTTTGATCTAAAACTTTAGATCTGCAGAATGATTCAGAAATTCTGAATAATACAAGTACATAACATATTAGATCTGAAACATACCATATATTGGTTGGCCAATCTATGGATCACCACAGTGAAGGAAGAAACCCAACACCGGATATCTCTCCTCCAAAATGCAAGCAAAGCACCCTGTAGCTGTAGATCTACAAATAACGTTGTCTTAGGGACAGAAACAACGTTTAGCTTCTGAAGATGAAATGGCCTGATGCCAGGATGTAGATCTGAAGTATAATCAGCAAATGAACACTTTCAGGAGGTTAAATGACACTCTCACTAAAAGAGCCGCTGCTATCATCTAGATCTGAGCAGATCTAGATCTCCACTTGCCGCAATTCACAAGACAGCTAAACCCTCAATCATGAGCAGCGCTATAATGTAAGGTGAAACTTGGCCCAAACCTGATAGTGGAGAATTTTAGCACAATTCTCCTCCAAGAGCTGCTCAAGGAAGGAGGTGGGATTCCTGAACAGGAATGCCCAACAAGGGATGTCTAAGCAGACAGACCTTCAGAAACAATGTCTTCAACAACCTCCTCATGTTTCCCTCCTCTTCCTTTTATAAGATAGGAGTCTTGCCAAACCCTAAACCACCTTGAATCACTTAACCCCTTTCACATTACAACCTCCTTCTAGAACTGTGTTGTCCCTCAAAGAGGTTCAATGCATCTAGACTGCGTTGTTTGACTTGGTCAAATAAGATCCCCTCTTGTGATTTAGCCTCTTTCAGACCTGCAAGATATAATTTAAATAGCCCATATATGTCTCTGTTCACATAGACATTGAGTTATTCTTAGTTTTTAGCAGTTTAACATGTCGTCCTTCACAATTTATTCATTAATCATGAAATACAAAATAAATAAGGAAAAATTAATGTTCCAATTAGCTGAAGCTAATTTAGGAACATTCCAGTTAAAAGGTGTATTCAATAAATGTTGATACAAAATCTAAGACAGAGGTTTGTCTCAAGAGGATGAGGTCTAAACCTTAACCTGAGGTCTATTGTACTGAAAAATTCAAATATTTGTTGATGACTGAAATCTAAGTTTTGCTTCTAAAAGGCCTTCTATTTACTCTGAAAAATTGTATTTTTCACTATGTTCACAACAGAGATTCACAAACTTCAATTTCTCCCTAAATTTTGCTTCAAATCCGTGTTACACTTCTCCACACAACTACCTCCCTTTTGTTGTCCCTTCTAGGCCTTCTAACTCACTATTTTAGGCCTTGGAAACCTCCACAAGGCACCCTACAATCCACAATTTTCTACAGCAAGAGCTCCATACTCTGTTTAAGGGTTAACACCTTTTTCTCCACCTACACTAGTCTCTGTGCACCTGCGGCTTAAAGAGAAGGCCCTACACTAGGCCTCTCGGCCCTCAAACAATCCTCCACGTAATGTTTCATCTACATCCCTGAATCCCTACCTCAGACCCTTGTAATAGAGATATTTCACACCAAAAAATGCTTAAACAGTCTTCTGCGTCCTCAAAAAAATACTTGGATCTGCCCAATAGTGAATTTCCTTATCTCCTTGGCCTATTGTCTCCTTTTGCAGTTATATTATGAATTTTCTCATTGAAATTTATGATTGAAATGAGGGTCTACGGCCTATATATATATATATATATATATATATATATATATATATATATATAGAGTAGGCCGACATGGGTAGGCTAGCACAGATCGGCTCCAGGACCAGATTATAGCAACCTTAGCACCTTCATTAATGGCATCCTTAACACCTAGGGATTGCATGAGGTTCATTGATATCACAAGAATATTTGTTATCTCAGCTAATGCCATATTGACATCAATGACAACCTTGATTACCAGGTTTTTCCCTGACATAGTGCCTACGTCTTTTGTCTCTTGTTCTTGTGATATTTATGCATTTTTTTATTTGGTAATTGCTTGATGAAAGATAACACAATAAAGAAGTAAATAAGCCAACACATATCATAAGTAATTATCAATAAAAGAGGAATCAAAACCCTAATAACTACATGCATTGATTTCTCAACATGGTATTAGAGCCAAGGTGAAGGAAGGACTATTTGAAGATCACTTTATTGGTTATCATTTGAAGGAAGGAAAAGCACCCTTGGAAGGAATATCTCTCTCATCAATGGAAATCTATTTGAAAATGGGACTCAAGACCCTTAAAGATCACTATAAAGTTGCAAGAAGCTTTGGTGTCAAGATCATCTACAATATATCTAGGAGAGTAAAAATGGAGGATACTTGGCTACACTTACAGGTACATTTAATGATGACAATGCTTGGATCATTGATAGTGGATCATCAAGACACATGACAGGAGAAAGTAGAAAACTTTAAACCTTATAAAAAATGATCATCATCTCATTCAGTGGAGCTTGGAGACGGCAATAGTTATACAATCAAAGGTCTTGGATCTACTTCATTGAAACTAGAAGATGATGGAATGCTTCATCTCAACAACATTCTCTATGTCCCAGGTTTGAAAAAGAATTTACTTTCTACTTCATGTCTAGAAGATAAAGGAGATATAATTTATTTTGTAGATGGAAAAGTTATTTTTTGGGGAAGGGACTCTAATATTGAAAAAACAAGGGTTATTCGGATTCATGGAGGAAAGTTGTATAGACTTCTAACACCTTCTCCTCGAGCTCTTGTTCATACGAATATTAGTCCCTCTAAAATTTGGCAAATAATATATGGGCACCTTCATTATAAAATATTTCCCTCCCTAAGTCCAATGGTAGAAGGCATCCCCAACTTGAAGGGGGATCATGAAGGATTATGTAAGGGATGTGCTTTGGGAAAGAATACAAAGAAACCATTTCCAAGCAGCGACACAAGGTCTAAAGGAGTATTAGACCTTGTTCATTCCGATGTGTGTGGACCAATGGTAGATAAATCTCTTGGAGGTCATCTATGTTATGTGACCTTCATTGATGATCACTCTAGGAAAACTTGGATTTATCTTCTCAAATCTAAGGATGAAGTCTTTGGAAAGTTTAAAGAATTCAAATCATAAGTGGAGATCTTAACAGAAAGGAAGATAAATACCCTTATATCCGACAATGATGGTGAGTATACATCTAATGAACTTGTAGCCTTTTGCAAGGAAGCAGGTATTAAGAGGGAGCTCATAGTTTGCTACAATCCTTAACAAAATGGAGTAGCCAAGAAAAAGAATAGAACCATTGAAGGGTGCATAACAAGCATGAAATATGACCAAGACCTTCCAAAATTATCATGGGGAGAAGCACTATGATAGAAGTATACATACAAAATAGAAGTCCCCATATAATTCTTGAAAACATGACACATAAGAAGCATTTTCAAGGAAGAATCCATATGTAGATCATTTTCGAATCTTTGGATGTCGTGCATACATTCATATTCATAAGGGTAATAAAAAGAAGTTAGATTCTACTAGTATGAAGGGTATATTCATTGGTTATAGCCTTTCATCAAAGGCTTATAGGATCTACATCAAAGAAGAGCGACAAATTAAAGTTAGTAGGGATTTCATATTTGATGAAATATTTGGATACAAAAAGTGCAAGGAAATCCCCATTGAATTTGATGAAGAAGATATTCCACCCTTTGAAGAAGAAGATCATCATGAAAAAGCACCTAATAATCAAGAAGAAGAAGGACCAAGTGAGCCCATTCAATCTACAATCATTCCCTAAGTAAATAAGAGGCCAAATTGGTTAAAAGCCACACTTGAAGATGCCAAATGACATGGAGCAACAAAATGTACTTTTAGACAAAGCAAGAAAGCAAAGAGATAATTCATATATGCAACATATATGATGAAACTAATTTAAGTAGAACCAACCACATTTGATCAAGTCGTTAATCATGATGAATGGAAGAAAGCCATGCAAGAATAATATCAATCAATCACGAAGAATGGGTTTGGGAAATTGTTGCTAGACCTAGAGACAAATATGTTGTTGTCATCTCCTAATTGATCTACAAAATCAAACATGTTGTTGATGGGAGCATAAATAAATACAAATCAAGATTTGTTGCAAGGGGTCTCTCTCAAAAGGAAGGTGTGGACTACAAAGAAACATTTGCTCCTACAACCATGTACACTACCATTAGATCTTTGATTTCTTTAACAACTACTATGGGATGGAACATCCACCAGATGGATGTCAAAACAACTTTCTTGAATGGAACCATATGAAGAATTGTATATTGAACAAACGAAAGGTTTTGATATACATAGCAGGGAATCTCACGTTTGCATATTGAAGAAAGCTCTACATGGCTTGAAAGAAGCACCTAGAGCTTGGTATGCAAGAATGGATGCCTATCTCTCAAGGATTGCACTTTTCAAAAGATCTGCAAACTCAAACTTCTACATCAAAGTAGTAAATAATGAACCAATCATTATTTTATTATATGTGGATGATTTACTCCTTGCAAGTGTGGAGCATAAAATTCAAGAATGTAAGAATATGTTGCCAGCTGAATTTGAAACGAAATATCTAGGACTTATGCCTTATTATTTGGGCTTCAAAGTTTGGAAAAAACCTCGAGAAATTTATCTTGGTATAGGAAAATATATTTTCAAGACTCTACAGAAGTTTGGTATGATGGATTCCAAGCCCATGACAACTCCAATGATCACTAACGTAAATAAGTTAATAAGTGCAGACTCTAGCCTCGTTGATCCCACGTGTTATTGTCAATTTGTTGGCTTGTCAATGTATTTGGTGAATACTAGACCTGATATATGTTATGTCGTAAATGTTCTAAGGCAATTTCATTTGGAGCCACGCCATGATCATTAGATAGTTTCCAAACATATTTTGAGGTATTTGTGTGGGATTATTCATCATTTCCTAAAATATGATGGAAAGGAAATTCGAATGACATGTTTAATCAATTATGATTGGGGTGGTAGTGAGACAGATGGAAGAAGAACTACTGGTGGTTGTTTTACTCTGGGATTCACGATGATTTCTTGGATAAGTTGTAAACAAGATTCATTTGCTTTGAGTAGTGTTGAGGTTGAATATGTTGTGAAAATAAGAGGTTTCGAAAAGGAAGCTTCTATCAGATTTGTTTGGAGGGCCCTTGGATTCCACAATTATAAATTGTGATAACTAGAGCAACATTAAAATGTATGAAGACCTTGTGTTCCATGCTAGGACTAAGTAAATCAATAATAAGTACCATTATATTATAAGTTTTATACAAGATGGGATCGTGAAGCTACATTATGCTCCGACAAATGAACAAGTAGCTGATGTGTCGACGAAATATCTCCCAAACAAGAAGTTTGTATATTTTAGAAACATGATTGTATTGGTGGATATATTTGATTTGTTTGAGAGGGAGAGATGAGTACCTTAAGGTGATACTTAGGAGGATATCTTGGCCTCGTTGGTATTTATATCTCAATTATAGTCTGGCCTTGATGATGTCTAGATCCCTGTGTGGGAGGGTATCTTGGTCTCAATATGGAGCTCTGTATTAGTGATTTGACCTTGATGATACCTAGATCCCTGTGAGGGTTGGTGTCTTGGCATGGAGGCCTAGATGGTATCTATATCCTATTGGATTGATACAAGGGTTGTAGCATGATGGTACCTATAATGGAAAATTTCCTTGACGGCATTTTAGTCCTTGTTCGAATGATACCTTAATAATTACGGTATATAGATCCATAACATTATGTATGTTGATACTCTTTTGAGAACATGTAAATTTTAGTTCATCCCTATACCTGTTTGTACAATTATGAATACCTCCCTAGTTAAGAGGGAGTGTTGAAACTATAACTATGGTTGGTCTTCATAATTGCTACTGTGCCTATTTGTATACAACCCAAAATCTCAGAAGATGTATGCACATAGGCACAGGGTTGAGAGACATTTCGACATGGGGGACTTAGTTTTCTTGTGCCTTTAACCTTACAAACATTCCATGCTGAAACATAAAGGGGTCGAGAAGCTACAACCACGATTTTATGGCCCATACCAGGTAACCGGGAGAGTTAGTGAAGTGGCATACGAGTTAGATCTTCTACTTGGGAGCAGGGCGCTTAACGCCTTCCATGTTTTGTACCTCAAGAAGGTACTAGGACATCATATGACATCAACCACTAAGTTACCTCCGCTGGATGATAATGTGCATCTGGTTTTTGAGCCTAAGTATATCTTAGAGAGCAGGGAGAGGAGATTGAGGAGTAGAGTCATCAAGGAGTTCCTGATCAAATGGAAGAACCTGCCAGATGAGGGTGCCACTTGGGAGGGTGATCAGATACTACTGCATCCAACATTGCAGTTGCTTGAGGACAAGCAACATCTTGGCGAGGTGGACTGTGATATTCCCACTTATCAAGGTTGATAAGTGAAATATCAATTTTGATCAATTTTGTCAATTTTGGGTTACAACTTAGGAAAAGTGGGTTGTGGGGGTTCCACTTGCAATTTTAAGGCAAAATAAGGCTCCAACATAGGGGAAAAACAAAAGTTGAATTTCTAGTGGATGGTGGGGCCACCCCCAAAGGGAAATACACTCCCCTTGGGTAATACACACTCATGGAGGGAAGAGATATGAAAGGATCGATGTATGGGACCCATATGGAGGACTGAAGGCTCAAGGATCAATAGGAGGTGCATTCCTCACTTTGGCACTTTTTGATCATTTGACATTCACGCTTACTTAACATGCTTGAGATGAGAGCCAAGTCTACATGTGTTGTCCAGCACACGAGATTTTCATGTGAGAATATCACCCTACATTCGGTGGACTTCGAGTGCCAGCATGAGGAGGTGATATACACTACGTTGGAATTTTTCTGGGAGCTTATCTAGTAAATTCGTGGAGCCGATTCAATAGGTTGGGTGCAAAAAGGGAAATATGCAGCACTTGGAGGAGTTGGTTGAAGAGCTGATAGTTCATTGGGATTTCCGAGAGTGATTTGGGTCACCATTTTCTGGAGATTTCGAGTGTTGGTTAGGCACCATTTTGAGGGATTTTGTTGTGTGATTGAGCCACCACCAGAGGCTACGTGGGCCTGCATAGTGGTGTCTTCATACCACATGTGGGAGATTGGGAAAAGGTGGAATTATGGGTTTAGGTAAGCTAGTACTTGTGAGGAATTCCAGAGGGGAATTTTGTTGAGCATTGCAACAATTTTGGGGGCCTTAATCAATGTTATTTTCTGGAGGGTCAATTTACCTAGCAATTGGAGGAGAGCGTGGGAATTAGGCCAAATTTTGGAGGTCAACATTTGGCCAAACCATTTCTAGATTTTGGTGGGTTATTTGTGGGAAGACCGAGGTTAATTTCCCATAATTTTCTGAGCATCAGAGGAGGACCTAACAGAAGTTTCTTGCAACCAACAATGAAGTTTCTCGGGCCAACACAGAGCATTTAAGGGGACATATTCCTAGTAGTTGAGCAACTGATTTCATCACCTAGGTCTTGTTAGCTTTCCTTGGGCAAGCCCATGTGCATACATTCCAAGTTTATATTGTAACCCCCTTTTATTATAATAAAATGGCTCATTTTTGTGCATATTTTGGTGTCTTCCAGGTGTTTAATATTGTGTGGAAATTTTGTCGTGTTTTTGCTATGCATGCTTTGTTTATCTCTCTTAATTTTCCTTATGGATATTCCAGTCTGTGGTATATCTTATGTGGAGGAGGACCAAAAAATACTTTGTGAAGAAGAATGAAATATGTGGTATATACCTCTGTGGAGAAGCTTGAGTTTTTATGGATAAGAATCTTGCCATAAAGTCAGAATTGCCTGTGGGTTGAAGCATTGTACAAGCTTGAGTTTGTTGACCCCGTTACTCAAAAACCTCAATATATGTATATTTCATAAAGTCAATACCATGAAACAATACAATCCTATTTATCTCACTGAGAAACCTCTGCACTCTGTTGACTGTCTCACTTTGATCCTACTTAATTCTAGCATTTTATTTAAGCAAATTTGATCCAATATTTAACCTTCTACTTACCTAGGCCCGACCTGCCTTCCTTACGCATTCCTGGGATAATTGAGCCACTATTAATTATGAAAACCCCAAATAATGATTTTTAGTGTGAATTCTAATTGCAAGCGTATGAAAAAAGCTTACTTTAGCTGTGCATAACAAACAACCATAACATCAAAGATGGCTACCAATTTCCTTAGATTTGCAGTTATTTGACCAAGATAAATGCTACAAAATCCAGATCTATGCAGTTAAAGACATTAAACAACAAATAAAAGAAAGAGTTGCTCCATGCATCCAATAGACAAGACAATAATATTTTTAAAGAATTTTTGTATTTATGACACGTGGGAAGGGAACATAAAAAGATGTTACCAGTCCCCCTCAATGGGATGGGTTCTTGTATGTCCTCAGCGCTTCAGATCTAAGATCTCTCTCTCTTGACGGGGTAGAAAACCCAGACAAAAAATGGAACTCTAAGGGAGTTCACAAGCAAAAAGATAGAAAAATATGACAATGATGGAGGATCAAAGTTAGACCAAAAGTATAGATCTAGAGTGATCTTTAGGCAACAAAAGGTAGTGAATGAATGGAAAAACCCTTCTATTTATAACAAAATATTGAATTAGTCTAGATATTGGTGCATAATTAAAATATTATTAACCAAATCTAAAATCCAACTTTTATAGAATATTTTATTATATTTGTTGGAGGGAAAAAGAATTTGAATTTGGTCAAATCCCTTTATTTGTAAATAATAAATAAATAAATGATTTATTTATTATTTTAAGAGTGTGGTTGAGTAATAATTAAATAAATAGTGATTTATTCAATTATTTATAAATGATTTAGTGAAATTTAACAATGAATATTATTAAATAATTATTCTATAAAATAATAAGATAAATAAATTTAACTAATTAATTTTTTTCTTGTTTGAGTTAAATATGACTAGGAATATTAAAGGGCACCAAAAACTCTGCTTGGCCTGTGACCCGGCCCTAAGCCTGCTCTCCTGTAGCTGCGGCCTACAGCATTCTTTGCTAAAGCGAGGCATCACATGTGCATTTTCCTTCAAGACTTTGCTTAGTTTGCGAGTGCCCCTGCGCTGCGCCTGCCCTCGCAGGGCCCTACTGCTCCTGCTGCGACCTGCTGTACCTGCTGCCTCCTGCTGCCTCTGCTGTGTTGGGTCAATGTCTAGGCTGGGATCCGACGGCTCTCCCTGCGCATCCTGAGCTCTGCTAGGGTTTCTGCTGCGTGGTTGCCCCTGCGGCGGCCGGCCTCAGGCCCTCCCTATGGAGACGCTGGGTGCTGCTACGGATTCTCATTCTACTCCTGCCTTCGACGCCTTCAACCAGCTTCTTGCCGGGTTGCCTCAGAAGAAAAGAAGCGAAGCATCCAAATTTGTTAAGAAGCTCGATGAAATTCCTGAGATCTCTTTGCCTCCGGAGGCCCCCATTCAAGTAGCTTTATCTTTGGCGGATCGAGGTCTCATTGGCCAGTTCACGGGTCTGTGGCCTTCTCCGAAAACTACTGAGCAATGGGTTAGCAAGAACTGGGCTCCTTTGATTAAGGAAAAGGTCACCTCTTACTTTCTGGGAAAAGGGTACCTCCTCTTCGAATTCTCCTCCAAAGAAGACAAAGACTTGATCTTTCAAAATGGGCCGTATTTCATGGGTTCTCAGGGCCTCTATCTGAACAAATGGACTCCGGACTTTGATCCGGCTGTCGATGTTCCCAAGGTTGTTCCGGTGTGGGTTCGTCTTCTAAACCTACCAGTTCACTGCTGGAACTGGAGTTCCTTGAGACACATTGGCAACACTCTCAGGAAATTCATAGATCGGGCAAACAATAAGGACCAGTACGACTGTGCCAGGATCTACGTGGAAGTAGATCTAGAGGTTGGTCTTCCAGAGGCTATAAAAATCAAAGTCGGAAGCTGGTCTCATGTTCAGATCTTGGACTATGAGCAATTGCCGTTCAAATGCAGGAAATGCCACGTTCATGGACATTTTGCTAGAAACTGTCCGTCCAATGCTGAGCCGGAGAAAGGGATTGAAGAGGGTTGGAACCAAGTCAAACGAGTAAAAACCAATCACAAAGGACAAAAACCGGGAGGACCCTCTGGAAAAGGCTCTCAACAGGCCAATGTTCAACGCCCCCCTCCCAAAAAGGCGCAAGGAAACAAATTTGACCCTTTAAGCCAGCCGACAGAAGATTCTCAGGAGAACGAGACACAAGATCCAGTTTCTCCTAGCAAAGATACTCCCTCAGCCCCCCTCAACGGAACAAGTGCCGAAGATCCCAATGGTATGCCCTTAGATGATGAGGAAGAAGAGCAAGAAATGGACGAGTCAGAGGAGGAAGGAGAAATAGGAGAATCCCAAACCTCGGTACGAAGATCTACAAGAGGCCGTAAATCTGACAGGGAAAAAAGAGAGCAGGAGACTTACAAAGATAAGTTACAGGGCAGTCAACCAACTCTGGAAAAGTTGCTTGCCTCAAAGCCAAGGATGTTGAAAAATCAGACTCATGGCTCCAAGGGGGCCCATCATAAACATAAATAATGAAGATCATCTCCTGGAATTGTAGAGGTATGGGGAGTAAAGTCAAGGAAGAAGCCATGAGAAGCTTAATAAGAACAGAAATCCCAGACATACTTCTCGTCCAGGAGACTAAGTTGGAAGACGTAGTCTTCCTGCAAGCATGCAAGAAACTTTGGTTCAAAAGTGAAGCAAGAGCAATCTCTGCCCGGGGAGCTTCGGGAGGGATTGGCACTCTATGGAACCCTAACAAATTTGTAGTCACCTTTGAGGCTAGAAATACTCACTGGTTGCTGCTGAAAATGCAAAACTGGATACCAAGGAAATACTTTGCCTCTTCAATGTTTATTCTCCGGTCAATGTTGGGGAAAAAAAGGAATGTTGGGATACTATAAGGCAACAAGCAGACCTGACAAATCTGGAAAATATAATTATTGCTAGAGATCTTAATCTCACGCTCCAGTCATCTGAAAAAAGAGGAGGCAGCGCTGTTCGTGATCCAACAAGGGAATGGGCAGAAGATCTTCTGCAGGACTGGGACTTGCTAGATATCAAACCCTCTTCCGGTAAGTTCTCTTGGTCTAACAAAAGAGTGGGCCCTGGTCATATCGCTGCCAGATTAGATAGATTTTTCATTCAAAGCTCCTTTCTGTTACTAGGATTAGAACCCAGAATGCACATCCTTGCTAACAGCGTCTCGGACCATAAGCCTATAAAGCTCGAACTCCTGGCCCATCCAGACCTGGGCCCTATTCCATTCCATTTTAGTCCTCTCTGGGTCAAAGAATCAAACTTCATGCAAATTGTCAAAGATTGTTGGAGTCAGCCTGTCAATGGTTCTCCCTTCTATATCTGGGAGGAAAAACTCAGAAGGGTAAAGAGCGATCTAAAACGATGGGCAAAAACCCTGTCCAACCCGGCTACAGAAAGAAAATCCATCAAAGTCTCTCTCGCCTCTCATCAATCTCATATGGAGCACGCTATTGTCACAGAGGAGATCCTAGACCAAGAGGCTCATTTGCAACAACGCTATCATAAGGCCTGCCTAGCTGAAGAAGAATACTGGAGATTAAAATCTCGAAATCTCTAGCTCAAAGCAGGGGACAAGAACTCTGCCTTTTTCCACAAACAAACCCAAGTCAGGAAAAGCTTCAACACTATTTCTGAGATTAAGGAGGATAACGCCACCTTCAAGGATTTTGAAGACATTAAAAAATCAGCCTTCTCTCACTTTCAAAACTTGTATAGTGAGGATAAGGACTTGGACCAATACTCAGATCTGCTAGACATTATTCCTTCTGCAATTTCTCCCCGTATGAATGAGATCCTTGAGGCCAAAGTCACCAAAGACGAAGTCAAAAAGGCCCTCTTTGATTTGGATCCGGATAAGGCCCCCGGGCCGGATGGCTTTTCTGCCAGGTTCCTTCAAGTTTGTTGGCCGATTGTTGAAAAGGATCTGCTCAAAATGGTTCAGAAGTCTCAAAATGCTCAGAAAATAGGAGGTAGCACAAACTCCGCTTTCCTATCCCTAATACCAAAGGAAAAAGGTGCCAACAATTTCAGCAGATTCCGCCCGATTTCCTTATGCAATACTGGGTACAAGATTATCACTAAAGTTATTGCAAATAGACTGAAGCTCATTCTTCCCAAAATAATTCCGGAGAATCAAGGAGGCTTCATTCAAGGAAGGCAAATCGTGGACAACTTCACCCTTGTTCAAGAAGCAATTCACTCAAGTCTTCTTCGAAAAGAACAAGGTATGGTGATTAAACTTGATTTAGCAAATGCTTTTGATCGTGTAAATCATAGCTTTCTTTTAAAAGTAATGAGCAAGTTTGGTTTTGGAGCAAATTTCATCAAATGGATCCAGGCATGCATCTCGGAGCCTTGGATCGCTCCTCTTGTAAATGGAAGAGCCACTGATTTCTTCAAAGCTTCAAGAGGGCTAAGGCAGGGGTGTCCTCTTTCCCCTCTGCTTTTTGTCATCCAAGCCTCTGTCCTCAGCTACCTGTTAGACAAAAAGATGCAAGATTAAGATATCAACGGACTGTGTATTGCAAGAGGGGTAAAAAATATAAACCACGCCCTATTTGCGGACGACACTCTGTTTTTGGGAGCTGCCTCTCTCTCCTCCGCCTCTAAATTTAAAGCAGTTTTGGATGACTTCAGTGAAGCCTCTGGCAGCGTTGTAAATAAGAACAAATGTCATATCTACAGCTGGAACACCTCGCCCATATTGCTCTCCGCTATTTCTAGATGTTTGGGTTTTGCTGCCTCCTCCAATTGGATCTCCTTTAAATACTTGGGCCTTCTTGTTTTCCATAAGAAATCTACAAGCAAAGACTGGCTCCCTCAGCTGGAAAAATTCAAGTCTAGGATCCAAGCCTGGGGCTTCTCCTGGCTTAACACTGCTGGCAAATCTGTCCTTATTAAATCTGTGCTCTTCAGTCTTCCCCTATTTCAATTCGTTGTGCTTCTCGCTCCGGCAAGTATATTATAAAAAATGGAAGAATTCATGCGGAGGTTTTTCTGGAAGGGAGGTAAACAGAATGAAAACAAGATTCCCCTTATCAGTTGGGAAACCATCTCCAAGCCTCTGAGGGAGGGTGGTTTAAATTTCAAAAATCTCTGTCAGCAAAACGTGGCTATGGCAGCTAAGATTATTTGGAGGATCATTGCGCCCAAGCCTAGCTGGGCCCAATTGGCTCTCTGGAAAAAGTATTTCAGGGGTCCTCGTTCCTCCTGTTTAGACAATGTAATCCATTTGCCTTATTCGTCTTTTCTCAAACTGTACGTTAAAGCTGCTCCCTTAATCAATGCGCACTCCTATTGGATCCCAGGAAATGGCAAAAAGATCAATATCTGGGCTGATAAAATTATGAATAAGGACCCAATTGAAGACAGAGCCTCCATTAGAGCGCTGCGTTGCTGGATGGATAGAGAGGGGCTATGTTCGTTGTGGGATATTTCTCTTTGGAAAGACTCTGCCTGGGCAGGGTGGAAACGAATCGAGGTGCTGGCTCACCTGACACTCGAATGGTCCACGCTGCTGGACCTCCTCCATGGCTTGGCACCCACGCGCATGAGGAAAAAAGATGTGAAAGGCTGGGGGCCGAATGCCAAAGGTTACACTGTCTCCATGGGATATGACAAGTTGAAAGAGAGGCCTTACGTCCCTCCTGACCCTGCACCTTGGCAGGGGGTCTGGCGTTTTCCTTCATGGCCCAAAGTCGACTTCTTTGCTTGGCTCCTTTGCCACGGCAAGATCCTTACGTATGACATCTTGCAGAGAAAAGGGTTCTATGGTCCCTCCATCTGCTCGCTGTGCAATGAAAATGCAGAGACTGCTGCCCACCTAGTCCTCGAATGCAAGTTCTCTAAGCAGATCTGGTCCTCCTTCATTCACAATTTGGATCCCAACTTTTTGCTTCCTCGTTCCACTGCTGATCTTTTCTCCAATTGGGCAATCAGATATCCTGGCCCCCCTTCTAAAAATCAGCTTATTAAATCTGCATGGGCTGTCCTTCCAAAGGTTATTTGTTGGCAGATCTGGCTAGAACGAAACAGAAGAATCTTCAGAAATATTAAACAGAATCACAAGGTCTTAGAAATCAAGATTAAATGTCATCTAAAGGAGCGCTTGACTGATATAAAAGATGATTCCAATCTCAGCCAACAGGACATTGCTTGGGGATCTTCCCTTGACTTGCAATTTCAACCAGCAGTTAGAAACGTCCCTCCTCTCAAAGACTGGCAAATAAGGAAGTCCGAAACTGACCTTCAAGACTGGCTCAACTCACATTCAAGGCACTCTCTCTTTTTTGATGGGGCAGCAAAGGGCAATCCGGGCAAAGCTGGTGCTGGAGGTGTTGTTGTAAGTCCAATTGGGGAAAAAATCCATACCTTCTCTTGGGGGCTTGGATTCTCATCCAGCGTTCAAGCTAAGGCTTTGGCCCTCTACCAAGGCCTCAAGATCCTCAAAGATTTAAATATAAGTGAAGCTAATGTCATAGGGGATTCCCAGATCATTATAAACGCAATGGTTTCCAACTCCCCAGCCTCGGATCTCAAACTAGCAAGGCTGATATCCAGAATTAAGGGTATGGAAAACGCTTTTCAGAAGCTGAATTACTACCATGTGCTGAGAACTCATAATAAACAGGCGGACATTGAAGCCAATAAAGCTACCCTCCTCTCTGCCGGGGTCAAGATGAAAGACGAGGAAGAATCTTGGGAACCTATCCCATAAGCTATCCGTTGTCATGTTTTATTGTTGGATCTTAAATAAATTTGTTTGTATCTTTAAGTTAGGGAAAATCTCTGAAATCGAATTTTTAGATTGTCTGTCATGGAAGAAGTTTGCAAGCTTCGGCTGCATTTTCAATATTAGCAGTGAGATGCATCAGGATTTAGACATCCTCAATGTAATCAGATTTCTGGCATTTAGGCCAATATTAATATCCGCATATACCATTTACATCAAAAAAAAAAAAATGACTAGGAATATTCATTAAGCGTGATATTTAATTTGTATCCCATGAAAAATCAAACAAATATGAATTTATTCAATATTTCCTCATGAGTTTCTTGTTTTAATACACCAACAACCAATAAATTATGGATTACTAGAGATTATTTTCATAAGTGAAAACAGATACCGCCAAAGTAAAAATAGTCTTACATAGTAATACTTTAGTTCATCTAATAACAATGATTCTTGACCAAAATTAGTTTAGCGATTTCCCCAGTCGTGTAGAGGCTAAATCATATGGCCGTCGGTGTAAGAGACTCAATCACCGGACAGAAGTTTGAAAATATAAGGTAGACTAAAGTGCTAGAGGACAAGACCCCGAGGAGGCGAGACTTACAGGTGCGACAAGTCTCTTTTATGAGTGAGTACATGTTCTACAAGAGCCGGGGGAGGCATACCTATACCTGCTGAGATAACAAAGTACAAAGAATAATGTGTCTAGTAAACAAGGGACTGAAATATATAGTACGTGCTGGCATAAAAATGGGCCAAATAAAAACATGATAATGAATCCCACATACATATTGTGCCTAGGACAACAACCAAGACTTATGCAATAATATCCGAGTACATGATATATAAGTATGACCAAAGAGGCCCTGTAAAATAGGAAAGGGCTCTGAAAATCCGAATGATACATGCAAACTAAAAGGCGCTGCAAGCGATTGAGGGCGGAACCATCAAATCTATGGAGCTGCATCCAAGGCTGTAACAGATAAGTCATCTGGGTATGTGGGGGGCTACTTGAAGGACCATCCCCTCATGAGGTCTGAAACATTTCACACACACCCGGGAATCACTAGTACAATCTGTTGTATCACTGAACCATCAAGTATACGGATCTCGATCACGTCGTAAGGAGCTGGAGTTGAGAAACAATCAATTCAAAGGGAAATAAATAGTCCCTTTGCCTGATCTGAGGTCCCGAACAAGAGTGGAAGCTAGAACCAAGGTACACTGCCTTCTAGAACTGTCTTCTGGAATGAATGAGCTGATGTCGACAAAAGGAGGTCCGCCATAGGTGAGGCAATAAGGGATCCTCAACTAAGGCACGAGAGATAATAGTAAAGCGACTGATAGACTAACACCAGGGATGATGATGGAATGGGGGTACTGAGTAGCGAGCTGAAAACTTCCCTTATTAGAGCATGAAGGGCATGGATGACTTGGCAAAAACTAACACAATATCAAAGGGGATAGGGGACAATATGACTAAAGGCCACAATGTGCGACACGAGAGAGGAACCAAGCAAATGAAGGATGGAGGACATAGCAGGATACAAAGGGACTCGGGATAGACTCCATGGATGCGATGATGACTCAACTCGGATGCTCTAAACAAGGGCGGCTCGATGATGCTGCCACATAGAATAGGCTCGGTTGGGACCTTAAAAACATGAGTACAAGATGGTTACTCACGACGAAAATCAACATGAGCATGGACAAATATGACGGTAAAGTGGTGCCCCAAGTACAAGTGTTGTGAGTGAAGAAATTCAATTTTGAGGAGTGGTGAAGTGACCCTTCTTAGAAAAAATGTGTCTGGGTGAAGTATCAAATCACAAAAAACTAAAGGATGCCCATTTGAGAGCTCGGTGAGAGCTTTCCAATGGTGCTGACGGTTTGTCAAATTGAGCTATAGTTTGGTCGCAGTTGGAGAAAGAAAAATATAGGGTTTGTCTTTTAATAAAGCATTTTCCCTCCAATTTTGATTCATTTGCAAGTGTAGCTCTTGTGAATGTAGAGAGGAGAAAAGGCCCTAAATCTTGCTGCAATCATAGTGGACAAACCGACCATTGGAATTGAGATCCGTCAGTTGAAGGTAAGATGACTAACCCTACTCTTTCATTTCAGTGGATTGAAAGTTCAATTTAGGCACCTAGAGCTCAGGAACAGACCCCTGCTCCTCTTCATGGCTGGGTCGCACTTTTTGGGGCAATATCTGTGACCTGGGTAGAAGGTTTTGGGAAGAAAACTGTGACCTGTCAAAGAGGGGGATTTTGATGCTATTTCTTGGCTTAGAGTTGGGTTTTTATGGTTGAATGCAGTCTTTCCTTTCTGTACACTGACAAATATGATGGTTTTGTGCAGATATGGCAGAATTGAGGATCAACTGGAGAGAGAGAGTCCTGGACACATTACGGTCAGAGATCCAAGAGGATCATGGTGTCCGCAGTGCATTGTCCAAGTTTGGGGTCCTGAAGTTTGTGGAGAACCCTTTGATGAGAGCTAGGGAGCCCTTGTTGGCCTGAATTGTCAGCTATTGGGATCCGGATCATGAGATATTTATAGTGTAGGGGCACCAGATCGAGCTGACTGTCCAGGATATATATTTCCTGACTGGTCTCCCACCACTTGGGATGGTGGGGAATACATAGCCAGTGTTACCGCGAGGGCGGAACATCATGGAGTTTGTAGAGTGCCATTGCCAACCAGGTCTCCATGTGAAGGGGACACGGATACCAATCGGGGATCTAGAGATGCTAGAGACCCGTGTTGTGGCCGCAGCGGTGCTGCGGATCCTGGACAACCAGGCACTCCACCACATCACTGGGGGTCAGATGATGCTCGTTGAGAATGTGTTGAGTGGGCCCAAATGATGTTGTCGTCATTGAAACGACAGTTGTCGCTATGCAAGCGACAAGTGAACCATGACCGTGCATATGGCATGGTGTTGGGCTCGCTCTTCTTTGAGAATATCCTGACACTTTGACCTCACATACAGATCCAGGATAGGGGCCCGAGAGAGCCCAGGATGCACCGCTGGGGGTGGCTACTCTGCAAAGGGGGAGGTGGGGTAGTCAGAAGGGTGTTCCAACCCGAGTTTTTCACTCATTGGGATTAGATGCCACTGTACATAGACGACTATCCTTATAGTTAGATGAGTTATCGTGGGGACTCAGACTTTCCACTACGCCTGGTTGAGTATAGGGGCTCGATGGTAAGTGACAAGTTGCTAATATTTTATGTGCATTTTAAAGTTTCAAAAGATTGTATATGGTATTGATTCATTCACTTTTGGTATGGAGATACAGCACCGGTGAAACTAGCCCGGTACATGGGACGACCTACATTAGCAGGAGCTGCAGGACCTAGTGGGTCGAGAGCACTGCGAAATGAGGATGCAGTGGTCCTCCTGGAGGACATTTGTCGTAGATGCGAGAGGCTTCTAACTGGCGTTTCAGAGCACAACTGGCAAGACTTGGATGACCAGTACATAGAGCCATGTATTGGTCTACCCTCGGAGTGGCGAGGGGTCATGCAGTGTATGGAAATGGCCGGACAGGGGATGCACAATCTACAAGTTGCAGGAGTAGAGCCATTGGCCTGGGATCCTCCAGATAGTGATTAGGTGTAGGGGTATGTGGTGCCCCCATTTTTGAGTTTTTTGTAACACGTTATGGGCATGTCAAATGTATAAGAGTTGATGGACTCTAAAACATTTTGAACGACACATATAATGGATATGCATCATTTTTATGGTTTATGTTATTGTCTTGTGTTAAATGCATGTGATAAGTGCCAATCTAGAATATTGTTTGCAATGCTATCTACATAGTGATTTTGTGCTCTAGGTACATGATTGAATGAAATGATTTCAAATTCACACATCAAAAGCTTCACTCGTAAATATCGTCTAAAAAGGATAGGATTATGCACATGATAAACATGATTCAATTGCATGACAAGAAGTAGGGAATCTAAACGAACATGAAGGTGAAGGATGCGATGGGAAAGGGCATCGGCTAATAAACCTCGCACTGCATCATATTCGGCCTAGTTATTGGTGGCAGTACCAATGCATATGTTGTTCGAGAGAACAAGTGAATGTAAGGGGGTAAAAATGGCCCAACCTACCGAGGCTAGATTCTGGGAGTAGCGACTTGTACCATCGGCATAACCGATATAAGGTGTGGATGGGAGGTCCATCTGAAAGCCACCACAAGTCAACAAATGAGAGGATGATGAACAATGCTGGCAACCCGAACGCAAGGTAGAGATCAAACAAACACTGCTAGAAGGAGTGCTTTAGGTAGGATGTCTACCACCCGCACACCGACGGGTAGGTGGTGTGTGGGAGCTGCTTTAGGGCGGCTTGTGCTCAAGTCACGATAGACACGGATGGTGCCATTCCTCCTATGGGTGGGAAACATGAAGTCAGGGGTGGAAAAGGCTTCCATGATGTCGTCATCACAGTAAAATATGGGGTGACTGGTGGAAGGATAACCACATGACGTGGAAAATCTACTTGAATCATCATCATAAGAAGAAAGGTTCACATGCACATCATCACAGGGGGTGACAAAAGAACAAGCAGATAAAGGATCCAGTGATGTTGAGCCAAGGGTGATCGTTGAAAGGAGGTCAAGCGGAACAAAAGGGGAAGTCTTAGAGGGAGCTTCCACCATGGATCTCATTGATGATGACAGGTAGAGGATGGTGGCCGAAGACTCTGTCATATCGACATCAGGAGGGGGAATGTTAATGGGAGCAGAGGTATCCTCAGGTCGGCCTGAAGCATACTGCGCGAGGACGGGAGAGGCGGATTGGTTCTGTTCAATCTCATACTCTCGAACTACCTCTAAAGAGGCGCGAAATTGCATGAGGCGGGGACAACAGTGGGTATAATGGCCATGGAGATCACACAAATCACAGGGGTGGTTGGTGTGAATAGTCTTGGGGTTCGTAGCTGCAGTCAAGTAAGGAACAAAGGTTTTCGGGACTATATATTTAGGGAACGCGACATTGACCATGGGCTTGATACGAGGCAATTTAGGAAAATTATGGGTGGCATGACTGATAACATCACACAAAGCACACACGGGGGGTACGCTTTGGAGGCTGAGGAGGAGCAGGGTTCGTCGGGGTGGCCTTGTCTTCAAGTGCCTTCTTGCGAGCTTTTCCCCCCTCGCCTGAAGCTGTCACAACAGGAGTAGGTTCTTGTTGAGGTGGATGAGGCACAGAAGCAAAGGGAGGGGTCATGGGGACCGGTTGAACCGAGGTAAAAGCAAGATAAGATTTGGGCTGACCAGGTGGGATAGTGGCTAGGGGATCAATGTACCAGACTAGGATCCCAGGGTCATGCTAGGAAGGGATAAGGTAGCCATAACAGGTACCGAAAATACTCCAGGAGGGGGAGCTAGAAACGGTATCTGACCGGAGGGGTAATGGCCAGGCGGGACAACTCCGAGATGGTTAAGGCTAGGAGGAACCATGCCGGGAGGGTAGATAGGCTCATGAATACTAGCTGCAAATGAGGGACCTTGAGGAGGGGGTCATGAAGGCTGAATTGAGGTGTTAGGAGCAGGTTGCAGAGGGCAGAGCTGCTGACTAGTTGAACTAGTCCGCTTGAGGTCAGACCATGACGATTGCATCATGCAAATGTTCGACGAGTTGGGATCAAAGACAGGAGGAGAAAGACCAGGGAATGAACCAAGCAAAGAGGAGTCTTTATAGAATCCAGATGAGACACTAGTCAAAGGTTTGACTATTTGTTTATTGGCCACTGAAGATATGATGGACTTAGGGGAGGTCTGAGACTTCGGTTTGTAATATGTCAACTAGTCAATGGTGACAATCTTTCTTTTGTGAGGAAAGAACATCTTACGGTGAACCGTAGATGGGACAACAGACATTGCATACGTTTAGCTATGACCCAATAGAATGTTGTAATATAAGGGGGCATCAATGAATTCTACGTCAACGAAAACAGTCTTGCCCGCATGAGTAATAGGACAATTGCGGAACATGCCTATGGGCTGGGAAGAGTGGCCATCCCACGCTCGGGGGATGATAGTGGAAGGGGCCAACTCAGGAGATCTGAGTTGCTTCCAAATCGAAGTGGACATCACACAGGTGGATGCCCCCTCGTCAATGATACAACGAGGGACATTGGCATTCTGGATCTTGACAGGGATTTGGAAGGTGACGGAAGCAGAAAGGGGGGGATGTTCTGACTGGTCAACATCGAAGATGATCAAACAATCATCTGAAGGATCCACAATTCCCATAGTAGTTAGTAGACATTTTCGTTGTGAAGGGCACGACTGGAGGAGTTCCAACATTGATATGGCAGCAGGGGATTACGCCAAATCATCTACTATACTATACGAATGGGTAGCTTTACTAGAAGCAACGTTTCGGCGTAATGGTTCCTTGGGGATCTTGGTATGAACCTTTATCGTAGGCTGAGGGATCTGTAAAGGACCATTAGGTGTCGAAAGAGGCTCTGTGGGACCTGAAGAAGGGGGCTTGGGGGCAGACGTAGCGGGAGGCTTGTTGTACTAACGGGACCGAGTCTGAAGGTTGAAGTCAACAATAATGGGTTGGTTAGAGTTCATCATGAGAATTTGGTAATCATGGGAACCAAATGGAGGAGTTTGAGTGGCCACCTGACTTTCAGGGGGTTGGGTAGCCACGAATCCTTTCTAAGGGAAAGGATTGGTAAACACATCTGGTTGGATAGGTGCAGTGTTAGGAGGAACCAAAGGGGAGGCTTGTTGTCCTCGGGACGCTGCTTGAGCTTCCCACATCTGCCGCATCTGAGGTAAAAGAGGACAATCGTGGGTATAGTGACCATAGACACCGCAACAAGAACAAGGTTTGTTCGTGCGAACATGCCTGCCCTGCTTGGGTTGAGGGCCATGTTGCTGGTTAGCAGTGTTAGGTTTATTTCCTTAGGGATTGAGTCCTGGATTACCTGGGGCAGATTGGTTTTGGTTGCCTTTCCTCTTCTTTTTGGAAGTAGGAGGATTAGTCGCACCCTACTGTGCATGCACCTGACCCTGGGGGGATGGTGGGTGCTATTGCGGGGGTTGAGAGGGCAAGGGAGGCTGAGGTGCTAATGCCAGAGGAGCTGGAGCACCAGCCTGTGGATACAGATAATAAGGAGGTTGAGAAACATTTTGGTAAATAGGTTGGGCAAAAGGAGGAGGCATGTTGTATCCTGGATACGTGCTACTGGGAGGGGGAATAATGCTGGAGGAGCTGGCCCCTCCCTGAGGGAAACCATAACCCATGGGAGGATGATTGTACGAATGAGAAAGGGCTCCAATGATACCGTCAGCGGCATGGGATGCCCCCGGTGCGTTGGCACCACTAGGTCTAGGGAGATCAGGTATGACAGTATAAATATAACAAGACTATGCGTAGATCATGTCATATTTCAGCGCAATCTGGAGAGCGGCTTCTTCGGTCTGAGGGAAATGAGATGCGACATCTTTGCCAATAGAAGGAAAAAGGGATCTAAGAAACCAGACCATGTAGACATGGTATTCGAAGGTAGGGGCTCGATATAGGCTCTTTCTTCTCTGCCATTCCTGGACATGATCAGATAGGCGAGTTGTAGACAATTGACGAAAAGAGATCAAAAGTTCGATACTGGTGTCATAACGAAGGGGAAGTTGGAAGTAAGACAGAAAATCCCTCGCAAGAGTTGCAAAAGTAGTATGAGAGGAGGAGGCCTGGTCGACATACCACTTAGAAGCTTCTCTAGTAAGCGTATATTGGAACAAACAAAGACGGATAGAGTCATTGGTGATGGAGTTAGACGAACACCACATGTGGAAAGATCGAACATGGTTTGTAGGATCTTCTCCAACAAGACCTTCAAACTTGGGGATGTTAGAAGGGAGCTTGGTTGGAATAGCAGGCCAACCAGGATCATGGTGTATGGGGTCATTGATCAACTGGTTAAAATTAGGAAGATTGAGGCCTGCCATATAAGGGAGCAAGGGAGTAGCTGGGATAGTTCCCGTTGCGATCCCACTAGTAGTATTCCCAGCATCATGGTCAGGGCAACCACCAATGTTAGGTCCTGAACCAAACATGGTGGAGGTGACAGGAGGAGAACCAGGGATAGAACCAGAAGGGGAACCCGAAGAATCAAAAGCAGAGTCAGAATGGGGACTCGATGGAGGACGAACTCGAACCGTATGTGGAGGAGTAAGTCTTCCTACCGGAAACTGAGGATGAAGGCCAAGAAGTCTCTGGGATAAACGCCTTGGTGGCGAAATGATGAAAAAAACAGAGACAGAACACAGCAGGAAGAGAGACCAACAAGGGCAAGTAGGCACAGGATCAAATGATTACAATTTCAAAACAAGGACAGGGAGGTGTATGATCAATTGATTACAATGTTATAGTATTGGCCTGGCGGTGTAAACTAGGCACTCTTCACTTAGGGTGTGCGTGTATGTGATAAGTGTGTTAATTTTAATTAAACCTAGACGTGTGTAGAGAAAAAAAGAAAAGAAAAAAGGTGTTGTATAACTGTAAATAAATTTGAAAATGATAGTAAAGTAAACTGAAATATAACAGAAAATAAACAGCTAAAGATGCATCAATTTAAACCCAAGAAGGAGGGCTTCCCAACAACTAGTCTATGGGTGGGCAGAATCTAGTCAAAACACACAAGATGGCCAATTGATCTAAAATCAAGAGGGATAGGGATCTAAAGTTTAGATCTGCTGGAAATAGGTGCAGATTACAACAAAAAACCAGAGGGAAAAGTGATGCAAATGAGGTGGCGAAAGGCTACAACCTAAAGGGAAATGGAGGGGACCCTAGAGGAGGACCAAACAAAATTGAAAAGAGGTGTTTTGGATGGATGAATAACCAATCTGAAATGGATTTGAAAGTATAGGATTAGATCTGAAGAATGGTTGAACACACTGAAATCTCAACGACCTGCTTTAGCTAAACTCCTCCTAAAAATGTGGAAGCGTATAGAAGCCCTAAGGGGCTTGGTTCCTAATTCGATGTGTAAAACAAAGCAAATACAGGTCCAAAATGGGTGGAGACGGAGGTCAGAAAACCCTGAACAGTAGTCCAAATAAACCCAGAAAAATCACAGAAAAAATCCTGGAAAAAGGAAAGGTCGCAGGTTCTGACCTGTTTTCCATTGAGGTCGCAATTTTATGGTTGTTTTCTGTGCCTTAAAGGTTGTGGTCGCAGGTTTTGGCCCAAAAAGTGCGACCTATGCTTCTAGTCATCTCGGGGGCTGGTTTCAGAAAAAGTGTTGTCTCAGCTGCGGCTGTACCTGTCAACTGCGCAATAGGCCCGAAAACACACGGAAGTTAGAATTTTTACTGTTTTAGGGTTTTAGAGGTTAAAAACAACATCAAGAAAAGAAAAAGAAGGAACTGAAGAAAAAACCTAGGGGTTGAAGCAGCTGGTCATGCAGGGATCTGAAAAATGACAACGGTCGTAATTATAAACCCTTATGGAGTCACCAGTTGTTAGTGTGAATTCTAATCGCAAGCGTATGCAAAAATCTCACTTTAGTTGTGCATAACAAACAACCCTAACATAAAAATGGCTGCCAATTTCCTTAGATCTGCAGTTAGTTGACCAAGATAAATGCTACAAAATCTAGATCTATGCAGTTAAAGACATTAAACAACAAATAAAAGCAAGAGTTGCTCCATGCATCCAATAGACAAGACAAGAATATTTTTAAAGAATTTTTGTAATATGACACTCGGGAAGGGAACATAGAAAGATGTTACCAGTCCCCCTTAGTGGGACGGGTTCTTGTATGTCCTCAATGCTTCGGATATAAGATCTCTCTCTCTTGATGGTGTAGAAAACCCAGACAAAAAATGGAACTCTAGGGGAGTTCACAAGCAAACAGATAGAAAAATATGACAATGATGGAGGATCAAAGTCAAACCAAAAGTATAGATCGAGAGTGATCTTTAGGGAACAAAAGGTAGTGAATGAATGGAAAAAACCTTCTATTTATAAAAAAATATTGAGTTAGTCTATATATTGGTGCATAATTAAAATATTATTAACCAAATCTAGATCCAACTTTTATGAAATATTTTATTATATTTGTTGGAGAGAAAAAGAATTTGAATTTGGTCAAATCCCTTTATTTGTAAATAATAAATAAATAAATGATTTATTTATTATTTCAAGAGTGTGGTTGAGTAATAATTAAATAAATAGTGATTTATTCAATTATTTATAAATGATTTAGTCAAATTTAACAAGGAATATTATTTAAATAATGCTTAAATAATTATTTCTAGAAAATAATAAGATAAATAGTGATTTATCTAATTAATTTTCGTGTTTTGGGTTAAATATGACTAGGAATATTAATTAAACTGTTGTTTAATTAATTATCCCTTGAGGAAAATTAAACAAATATGGATTTATTCAATATTTCTTCGTGGGGTTTCGTGTTTAGACCATAAACAACTTAATAAATTATGGATTACTAAGTTATTTTTCATACTGAAAGCAATTTTACTTAGGGTAAAATTAGTCTTACATGGTGTACTTTGGTCCATCTAATAGTAACGGGTTAGATGACCAAAAATTGGTGTAACAATGCTTGTGCAATTCATCTGAGGCTTCTCGATTACCTCATGCATAACCAATACAATTTTCTAATTATACAACTGAAAGTTATCTTCCCTTTATCCTCAAACTCAAATGGGCCTTCCTTAGAACTGACATGCAACAACTATTTATAGTGAATTATTAGTCAACTAATTGATCATTACTTGTGAATTAAATCAGATTTAATTTAGTGGACCTCTCACTAGCCCATCTCTCAGTTATAACTAGTTAAACTAATTATAACTCAATTAATTGAGCTAACTAATTACAACTTACAAATAATTATAACTGGACCCCTTAAAATCATGGGATAACTTTGCATGTCTCCTCTCTGACCTCTAACTCGAATTTCCTAAGCTAACTAAGTCTTATTGACTCAGTTAAGTAATACAAGTTGTCGTGAGATGAAATTACAATTTTTCTTCCAATTTAATTAAGGGAAAATTAAATCAGAAGCCCCCTATGGTACCATTTATGGATTCCACTGTTTCTTGTTTCCAATTTCAACAATGATGCATGTACAATAATGCTAAATGTAAACGAGGGTGACAATGGCTTTGATGAAAACCTAGGGCTTTCCAATTCTATTAAGAAATATGGGAGCATGGCTCCTTTTGGAGGAAGGGGACTAGCCCCCTCCTACCATTACACATCATGGGATTATAAAATGTTATTGGATCAACCAGGGACCCACATAGACCCAACAATACAAGCAGTAGCCACATGAATGATCCATCTAGTACTTGAAAAGAAAACCCTAAGAGGCACAAAACACACACACACACACACATATAAAAGAAAAAACAGGAAAAGGAAACAATGGGAGGATAGCATACAAAGACAAGAACATGCATTCCATAAGTAGAGAAGACACCCAAATATGAGGATACCTCCTCAAAATTTGGATATAAAATTCAATACATGTAGAATAACACTATTATTGGGAAATTTCTAGGACTATGGCCCATTGAAATAGCTCTAACGGGTTAGATTTGGAAAAAATGGCAACTAAAATGAGATGTTGAAATCAAACTAGGATCCAAAGGACTAATGCTCCTTTCGGTTTGACCAATTCTCTAGCTACTTTCATGTGTGTGATGAATATTGTGTTGCATCCTTATCTGGACAAGTTTATGATAATGTTCATTGATGACATGTTCTAAGAATGAGGAAGAACATGCAGAACATCTAGCAACAATGTTGAGATTTCTAAGATGGCATCAGTTGTATGCCAAACTTAGTAAATGCAGTTTATTTCATACATAACTTCATTACTTAGGGCATGTGGTTTCTAAGGTATAATAGTAGACCCAGAAAAGATCAAAGCTATCATGGAGTGGGAAACTCTTAGGAATGTGGATGAAGTCAGATTATTTATGGGATTAGCAGGTTACTACATGCGGTTCTTCAAGAACTTCTCACAGATTGCCTATCCTATTACATCATTACAATGAAAAGGAAAGAAATTTAAATGGACAGAGGAATTTGCAACTAGTTTTGAGCAGTTGAAGCAGTTGCTTATAAATGCTCCATTCTTGAAGATTGTAGATCCGGATAAAGAGTTTGTGGTATGTGAAAATGCTTGCAAGAGAGGACTTGGTGGAGTCTTGATGCAGGAAGGTGTTGAGATTCAACAAGATGATGAGCTTAGTGAAAAGAGTCGCCTTCACTAAGTGGGCCCGCAGGCTATTTTTGACACAAAGTCTATTTTTAGACATGTCGATCATATTCTATGAGTTGCAGGATGCTATTTGTGGATGGTTGGTCAAGTTGGAAAAATAGATGGACTTCTATTTTTAGACATATTGGGCGGAATCTATTTTTAGATTGCCAGTCTAAAAATAGATATGTTAAATATTATTAGCTCTTAATAATATTTGGACTCTAAACATTATCTTATTCTCTTGGAGCACTTCAGTTAAGTGCACAGATGTAGCACAGGAGCTGACAGAAGGAATTACGCTATTCTGAGGGTTTGCGGAGTTAATGCATGAGGACTTCGGTTAAGAACTCATGTGACGAGAACTTGGTGGAGTTATGAGGTAGTTGGTGGAGTTGTATTTAGTTTAACTCAGTTAGACTCAGTTGAGCTAGTTGTATCTAGTCTAACTGATTGATACACTAGTGAGAGTGGTGTGAATTAATTAATAATTAATTCACTAAATATGAACTCATTAATCAACTAAAGAATACATCACTTAACTACAGTGCATGGACAGTTCAGTGGAGACCGGTGGGGAGGTAGGTGAAAGAGCAAGTGTGACTATCAATTGTGACTATAGTGATTCATTGATTGCATCCAACACTTAGTGGAGATGCCAATGAGTTAACGCGGTCTGGCTTGAGGGTGGATTCTAGTTCTTCCAGGCCATCTTCGAGCGGGGATTGTCGTGGCGGCGGAGTTGATGATGCCAAGCGAGAATTGGTGCATGGATTTGCAAGATCAGGCCTGATTAGTGTGTAGCGATTGTATTGTACTAAGATCTTGACATGATCATATTTGTATGAGGATTGTTACATGATCTCTATGACATATATTATATGCATATAGTTGGGGTTTTTAGCTTCAGGCTTTCCCATTAAATCACTGTGTTAATGTGTGTGAATTTTTATGGTTTCATGTGTGCATTGCAATTGATTTAATTTTCGCATGTGATGATCAATGGTGGAATAGATTCTGTATTGTGCATGAAGTCAAATAGTGTGTGATCAGGAGAATATTGGATATATAACACATAATTTATATAATTTCTACATGGTATTAGAGCAGTTGATCATTGGAGCAGATTGCAATTATTGAAGCGGTTGAGTTTTGTACTGGTGGAATTCAAATTTGCTGCAGTGTTTTCTTGGTGTCGAAGTTGAGCATTCATTGAAATGTCTTTCAACAGATTGCGATTAGAGTATTCCCTTGAGGGCAGCTCGAATTATATTTCATGGAAGGATAGGATGGAGGCGGTGCTAGATGATAATGGGTTGAAGGAGTTCATAGATGTAGAAATTCCAAAACCTGCTTCTAGCGATGCAGCTGCACTTGGCGCATGGAAAAAGAAGACAACAAAATGTCGAAGAATTCTGTTGGAAGGTGTGAAGGATCACATAGTATCCAGCCTTCATGGTAAAGCTAGTCCATTCTTGATGTGGAAAGCTTTGACAGATTTGTTCCAAAGCAGAAGCAACTAGAGGAAGTTGTCGCTTAAAGACAAGCTCAGAAAAATAAAAATGGAGAAAGGCGAAAGTATACCCAAGTACCTCACAAAGTTTGTCCAGTGCAGGGATGAGCTGGGAAGTGTGGGGGTTATTGTAGATGAAGAGGAATTGGTGAGCTTGGCTCTCCTTGGGCTTCCGAAGAGTTGGCATAGCTACGAGGACTCTGTCAATGGTTGGGAGAAACTGCCAGGATGGGAGCGACTTTGGTCGGATCTTGTGCAGGAGGAGATAAGGCGAGGTACCAGGGATGGATCTTCATCGAAGAATGAAGATGAAGAAAATTGTGCTTTGTTTACTTAAAAACAGGGATGGTAAAGGGGAAAGAAAAATCCTTCTCAATCACGATAGACGAAAGGCAAGAAGCGGGGACTTGTCCAAGGTGAAGTGCTTTCTTGTCACCAACATGGAAATTACGCCACTAATTGTCCACAAAAGAAGAAAATAAACGAAATTTAACTGGATCTCTGTTGGATTTTTCGCTGATCGCATGCTTGGTTTCAAGTGTGATGGGATTGGTGTGGTTTCTTGACAATGGTGCGTCTTTCCATATGACCAGAGACAAAGATTTGTTCAGTGATCTGGATGAGAAGGATCTTGGTGTGCACATCGAGATGGGCGATGATGGTAGATACAGTGTGATTGGTATCAGGACCATTTCATTTGAGAGGGAGTCTGGTAAACCTTTCATATTAAAGGATTTCATGCATGTTCCAGGATTGAAGAAGAATATGATCTCTGTGGCGATGTTGGAAGACAAGGGATATGATGTTGTCTTTAGCGAGGGAAAATCCTTCCTGCGCAGTAAGGCAACTGGTGAAACCCAGAGGATAGGGGTTCAAGTTAAGAACCTTTATCAATTGCAGGTAGATGGCTTCACAACAATGGCAGACAAAGCAAAAGGAGTGGTGAGCTGGGATGAGGGTGAATTGTGGCACAGGAGATTGGGCCATCTTCACCATGGCACTTTGAAAATTTTGCAGCAGATTTCTACTGGGCTTCCCAAGGGTACACTTGCGCAGTTAGATCAGTGCAAGGGATGTACTTTGGGAAAATTTGTGAAAGCCACCTTTCATGAGAAGGATAGTCGTGCCATGACGATCCTTGAGAGAATTCACACAAACGTGTGTGGACCTTTCTTAGTAGCTTTGACAGCAAAGCACAGGTATTATGTGATATTTGTTGATGAATTTTCTCGTAAGTGATGGATCTTCTTCATGCAGAAGAAGAGCGAGACATACTCAAATTTCTGTGAGTTCAAGGCATTGGTTGAGAAAGATATGAGGAAGCAGGTGAAGGCTCTTAGGAGCAATAATGGTGGTTAATTCATCTATGGCGAATTCAAAGACTTTCGCAGCACATAAGGAATTCGAAGAGAGCTCATAGCGCCTCATAACCCACAACAGAATGGGGTCGCAGAGAGAAAGAACAGAACGATCGTGGGTGCTGCACGGGCGATGTTGCATGATCAAGGCCTTCCCATACACTTGTGGGCGGAAGCATGCAACACTGTGGTTTATGTGCAAAACCGTTGTCCTCATAGAGTACTTGGCATGAGTACACCCGAAGAGGCGTTTTCTAGTAAGAAGCCTGATATTTCTCTTTTGAAGATTTTTGGCTCACCTATTTACATTCATGTGACGAAGGATGCCAG
Source organism: Pinus albicaulis (assembly GCA_034641835.2). Classification (NCBI taxonomy): domain Eukaryota; kingdom Viridiplantae; phylum Streptophyta; class Pinopsida; order Pinales; family Pinaceae; genus Pinus; species Pinus albicaulis. Next base: position 684,678,681 of record CM076584.1, on the reverse strand, counting down.
GAAGAAGCTGTAGCTGACTGCAAAGGTTGGGATATTTGTGGGGTACATAGAAACACCCCACAACTATCGTGTGTATTTTCCAAACAGTCGGAAGATTGTTGTGCGACAGGATATCAAATTTCATGAGGAGAAATCCATGAAGTTGTCGCTTGAGAGGGAGCTACACTTGCATGCAGATGAGGAGCTATTAGTTCCTAAGGATGAGCCTCGGGATGTGGATCAACCACAAGAGGAGGTTCATGGAGTGGAAGAAACCACTCATGCAGTGCCAAACATCAGAGGGTGGAAGTGCACTACAGAAGTTGAGCGACTGAATCTTGATGCAGTGCAAAATGTAGGAGCACCTACATCACAGCGCAGACAGAGACATTCACCTGACCGATTTGTTCGATACAAGGCTCTGATGAGCAAGTGTATCATGACGGAGCCATCCTCTTTCAAGGAAGCTATGGAGGACCCTGTATGGGTAGATGCCATGGCGGAAGAGTATGATTCGATTGTCAGAAACAATGCATGGGAGATTGTCCCAAGGTCGGAAGGGAAATCAGTGGTAGGTTCGAGATGGATCTACAAAGTGAAGAAAGTTGCTGACGGGAGCGTCGAGAAGTACAAGGCAAGATTTGTTGCTCGGGGCTTCTCACAGATCGAGGGGATAGATTATGAAGAAACCTTTGCACCTGTCGCAAGGTATTCTTTCATATGGACCATCCTTGCTCTCTCAGCCAGATGGGTTGGCACATTCATCAGATGGATGTGAAGACTGTGTTCCTCAACGGAGTCATTGAGGAGGAGGTGTACATAGAGCAGCCTGAAGTATTTGAAATCTTTAGCAGCGAGTCGCATGTGTGGAGGCTCAAAAGAGCGTTGTATGGGCTGAAACAAGCACCTCGTGCTTGGTACACACAGATAGACAATTATTTCATCGGACTTGGTTTTACCAAGAGTGAGGCGGATCCTAACCTGTACCAGATTGTGGTTGAGGGTAAGTTGCTGATCATTGTACTTTATGTAGATTATTTGATACTAACCGGTGATGAACTGTTGATACACTCATGCAAGGCAGATCTTGCAAAGGAGTTTGAGATGAAGGACTTGGGCCTCCTTCATTATTTATTGGGATTGGAAATTTGGCAGCGAAAGGGTGGACTATTTGTGTCTCAAGGCAAGTATGCTGGGGAGATACCGAAGAAGTTAAACATGCAAGGCTGCAAGCCTATCGACACTCCTCTTTCTGGTGGTTGGAGGAAAGAGGATTCTACATCGGCAGTGGATGCCACTGTTTATCGACAGTTGGTTGGTTCGCTCTTGTATTTGGTCAATACACGACCGGACATATGCTATGCTGTTAACCAGCTTTCACAAGCTATGGTTAAGCCTACCAAGCTCTTTTGGAAGGCAGGCAAGCATGCCCTGAGGTATCTCAGGGGCACACCAGGATATGGACTGTGGTACAGACAGTCGGATGAGGTGAAGCTGCATGGCTTCACGGATGCAGATTGAGCAAGGAGCCCAACGGACAGAAAGAGCACATCTGGAGGGATTTTCAGTATCGGGTCTACATTAGTTTCTTGGTATAGCAGGAAACAAAGATCCGTGGCACTTAGTTCAGTGGAGGCCGAGTACATGGCAGCAAGTTTGGCTGCATGCGAGGCTATACAAATGAGGAAAATCCTGGTCGGGTTGTTCGGTTCACACTTAGATCCTACTGTGATATATTGTGATAATCAGAGTTGCATTAAACTCTCGGTTAATCTAGTATTTCATGATAGATCTAAACATATTGACATCTGGTACCATCATATCAGAGATTGTGTACAGTAGAAGATCATGTTACTATCTTACATTCCTACGGAGGATCAGGATGCTGATATTCTGACGAAGGCGCTCACCAGGAGAAAAGTCGAATGCCATAGAGACAGGATCGGGGTGGCAGATAATCCCTATCTTGTTGAGAGGGAGTGTTGAGATTCAACAAGATGACGAGCTTAGTGAAAAGAGTCACCTTCACTAAGTGGGCCCGCGGGCTATTTTTGGCGCAAAGTCTATTTTTAGACTATGTCTATTTTTAGACTATGTCTATTTTTAGACTATGTCTATTTTTAGACATGTCGATCATATTATATGAGTTGCAGGATGCTATTTGTGGATGGTTGGTCAAGTTGGAAAAATAGATGGACTTTTATTTTTAGACATATTGGGCGGAATCTATTTTTAGATTGCCAGTCTAAAAATAGATATGTCGAATATTATTAGCTCTTAATAATATTTGGAATCTAAACATTATCTTATTCTCTTGGAGCACTTCAGTTAAGTGCACAGATGTGGCACAACAACTGACAGAAGGAATTATGCTATTCTTGAGGGTTTACTGGAGCTATTGCATGGAGGACTTCAGTTAGAACTCATGTGACAGAGTTTGGTGGAGTTGGAGAAGTAGTTGGTGGAGTTGTATTTAGTTTAACTCAGTTAGACTCAGTTGAGCTAGTTGTATCTAGTCTAACTGATTGATACACTAGTGAGAGTGGTGTGAATTAATTAGTTAATTAATTCACTAAATAATAACTCATTAATCAACTGAAGAATACATCAGTTAACTATAGTGCATGGATAGTTTTAGTGGAGACTAGTGGAGAGGTAGGTGAAAAATCAAGTGTGACTATTAGTTGTGACTATAGTGATGCATTGATTGCATCCAACACTCAGTGGAGATGCCAATGAGGATTGCGCAGTGCAAGCCAGGTGGATTCGAGTTCATTCAGAGCCATTCTTCAACAGGGATTATGCAGTAGAGGCAGGCTAGCAGGTGGCAAATATTGGTGCATGGATTTGCAAGATCGAGCCTGATTAGTGTGTAGCGATTGTATTGTACTGAGAGCTTGACATGATTAGCTTTGTATGAGAATTGTTACATGACGTCTATGACATATATTATATACAGATATTTGGGGTTTTTAGCTTCAGGCTTTCCCGTTAAATCACTGTGTTAATGTGTGTGAATTTTTATGGTTTCATGTGTGCATTGCAATTGATTTAATTTCCGCATGTGATGATCAATGGTGGAATAGATTCTGTATTGTGCATGAAGTCAAATAGTGTGTGATCAAGAGAATCTTGGATATATAACACATAAGTTATATAATTTCTACAGAAGGACATGTAGTATGTTGTGAGTCAAGGAAATTGAATAAGCACAAACATAACTATGTGGCACATGATCTTGAGTTGAAAACTATTATTCATGCGTTAAAGTTATGGAGACATTATCTTCTTGGAAGGAGGTTCATTTTGATGAGTGATCACAGTGGGCAAAGGTACTTGTTTAACTAACCTAATATAAATGTTAGGAAAGTTGCATACTCAATGATTTTGACTTCGAGATTAGGCACATTAAGGGTAAAGAGAACAAGGTTGCAAATTCTCTTAGCAGAAGAGTGCAGGTAAATCACATTGCAACTATGAGTTCATATGGGGCAGATTTATAGGATCATATCTTACAGGAAAGGCAACATGATGACAGGTACCAACAACTTAAGCACATGTTACAATAGCAGGGTATAGGTGAATAAGATGTGGATTACCATCTCACGACATATGGCTTGGTCAGATTTAGGGACATGATCTATGTGCTAAACAACAGTGAGCTCAAGAAGCTTATCTGGTTGGAATTTCATGTTAAGTCATACTAAGGTAACCTAGGATATTAGAAGACATTGACAATGGTTAAGAATTTCTACCATTGGTTGAATTTCAAGAAAGAGGTAGCTGAGTTTGTTACGGGATGTTTGGATTGTCAACAAGTAAAATCAAAGTGTAAGCATCCAGGTGGTTTATTACAGGCTATTTTGATCCGAGAGTGGAAATGGGAGGCCATTTCCATGGAATTCATTACAGGTTTTTCAAGGACATCGAGACAACATGATTCCATCATGGTTATGGTTGATAGGTTAAGTAAGGTAGCTCATTTCATTGCAGTTAAGTCTACAAATTTATCTAGTGATATAGCTCATATTTTCATCAAGGAGAGCGAGATTGAATGGTTTTTCTAAGAAGATTATATCAGACAAAGATGCCAAGTTCATTTCCAGGTTTTGGAAGGATTTTTTTAAGGGTTTGGGGACAAATTTGGCTTTTAGTACAACTTGTCATCTGCAGGAATATGGACATACAAAGAGGGTTAACATGATTCTTGAGGACATGTTGAGGATGTACATCATGCATCAATAGTGGAAGTGGGAAGATTATCTTCCACTGGTAGAGTTTGCATACAATAATGGGTATCAAGAATCCCTGTGAATGAGTTTGTTTGAGGCACTTTATGGGCATATTTGTAATACTTCCATCAATTGGAGTGATCCAGCGAACAAGGTATTGATTGGACCGAATATGTTGGTAGAGATGGAATAGGAAATGCAGGTTATTAAAAGGAATTTGAAGGCACGACAAGAAAGATATAAGAGTTATGTGGATCAACATAGACCATTTAAGGAGTTTTAGGTCAGGGAGCATGTGTACTTGCGCATCAATCCCAAGAGGATCCCCTTGAGGATTGTATCATGTTCCAAGTTGGAACCTCGATATTGCGGGTCTTTCAAGATCGCCAAGAGGATTAGACTAATGGCCTACCAACTTGCACTGCATCTGACAATGAAATTCCATGATGTTTTCCATGTTTCATTGCTTAAGAAGTATGTCCATGATGTTGATAATGTGATTGACTGGTTTGTATTGTAGGTGGAATCAAAGGGAGAATTCTCTCCAGAACCACAATCCATATTGCAACGAAAATAACTCATGCTCTAGAACAAAACAATAGAGCAGGTTAAAGTGTAGTGGAATCACTTTGGGCCCGATGAATCTACATGAGATATGGATGATCAAATGCAGGCTTTATATCCTTCATTATTTGTTGGTTCAAGAAAATGAGTTTTTGGTGTATATATATATATATGGATGTTGTTGTAAATTCCACAATGAGCTATGTTATAAAGCTCCAATAAGTGGTATTATTGTCATGTTGTTCATGGTTTGCAGTTGTTGTTCATTGTAAAATACTGCATTGAGGTATGTTATAAAGTTCGATGGGCGTTATGTTGTGTGTTTCAGCGGTTTGTTGGTCATAGGTATCATAAAACATCGAGGACGATGTTCTCACTACAAGGAAAATACCCTCTAGTGGAGGTTATAAAGGAGGTTTTTAGTGTTATAAAATTGGCCAGAATTGTCAAAAAAACATTTTCTACAACATTCGTTTTCATTAATGGAGGTTTGACGGAGCTTATAACCGAACCTCAACATAACTAAAAAAAAACTAGGTGGACGGAGGCTTTTACGGATTTTTTTCTCATCAGTGCGTGAATCATGTGTGAACGCATTAGTGCATTTTAAGCTGTAAGCACTGATACTATAAACATACCAAGCATCGGGATGTAAAAAAAAAATCGGAAGCCCCGGGGCATTTAGCAATGTCCCAGTGCGTGTGACACACAAATACGCACCGGGCCAATAGAAGGTGCATGCACCGGTTCCGTTAAGGTGTAAAAATGCATCGAGTCGTTAAGGTGTTAAAACACATTGGAATGTTAAGATATAAAAATGCATTAGTGCGTTAAAGGCAAACCATATCGGTGCATGCAATGCCTATCCGCCCAGGTCGTAGTCATCGATAAAGCGCACCAGGCGTTCTAATTGGTATTGGTATTTGGTGCGGTGCTTATAGGTCGTAGAAATGTGTCGGTGCGTAGTATATAAATGCATCGGTGCAAAATATCATACACACACCAGTGTTCATTTTCTATTTTTTAGAAACATCGACCTGTGACAGTGCAATTATTGTGATTTTTAAAAATTCATTATTCATCAAAAGTCGACACATATCTTATAACAGTATTCATATCAATTAAATTTTTATTAGTGCATTTGAATGTGATGTTTGGATGAATTTGTTATATCATATCATCACATTTCGCATTTCTTCATTATAATATTTAATCATCCATATATTTAATTAGTGGTGTGACATTTCACAACGACAATGGAGAACACAATAGAATAAATTAAAACATATTTTATGATATATATATATATATATATATATATATATATATATGAACAAGACACTCTTTGTCATACAAAATGGGATAGTTACTGGTATCCCTTTGTCTTTAGATTGGGACACTATGTCCATTACATTAAACAAAATGTCTGATTTCACAGACAAATATTTCAAAAATACAATGCCTTGCTTTGATATCCAAACATATTGATCATCATTCTTCGTTGGAACTGCTGTCACTGCTCAAGCTACTTCCATGACTTAGGCTATTTGGAGGAATGTTTTGTTCATTATGTTGATTGTTTTCTTCTTCTTCAAGTTCCATCTACAAACATAAAAATAAAGTGTAATGAGTGTATATACATTGGTGAGAATAATGAAAATTGCAATATTAAATAATATACATCAACGTAAATAAAAAAGAAAAGTACCATAGCAAGAATTGATTTGTGAACTATGCACATTCTTTCAAATCCAAATTTCATGCCATATTTCAACAATTCATTTGTTGGCGCAGTTCGATACTTTGTTTCGTGCAAGTTTTATACCTCATAACTAATCATAGATTTAATATAAAAGATTTTTTTGTTCTAATAATTATAGACGGAGCTAAGTAATACAAGATAGATACTTACAAATTCCACAATTAATTTATGATATGCTAACATATACTGACAACCCATATTTAACCCAATGTCAATCAATTCTTCTGATGGCTCTTCTTTGTATGTTAGCACCTGTTTGAACACATTCAATGATGATTATTGTAAAACAACTTAAAATATACAAAAATGAATTATAGTTAAGTTGTTATAAGGAAGTAACAATTACTCACAAACATATATATCAACCCTTTTCTTCCTTGTTGTCCTGTTTTATGTGCTAAATGGGTTCCATTTTCTTTTCTTTTCTGCAAGAAAATACTTGAAATTTTATATTTAATGCTAAATTATTTATTTATTGTATCAAATCAAAAAATTCAATGATTACGTATTACCTCTGAAGCACGTTGTTGTTGAGATGGCTCCTCGTGCGATCCAATTATGTCCATTTCTTTGACCATCTCCTTGCACACCTTTTTGGACATTCCTACTGGCATATTTCTTATATTAGCTCGTTCATCCTTTGAGATTTTCATAATCTTCCTAAAAAAGTAACATGACAATAAACTATTTAATTTTTATATTGATATATGAAAACTAAATATAACAAAAGTGATATTTATAAATGATTGATTTGTAGTAATATATACATATAATTCTAGAAAAACATTTAAATGAATATTACTTTTTCAATCCTTCTTTTTTGTTGTTGTACGTTTTTGCTATTAAAAGTCTGACATGTCTCAGTGACCAATTATCTTGAAACTCTTCGTGTAGTTTAAATAAAATTTGGTTCTTGGAAACATTGGATTGATTTTTGTATTATAAGTGGAAATAACATCTATACATTCGTTCCACTACATCCCTCAAAGTTTTGTAAAAGTTTTCCCCCTTTCATTAATCTCCAACACCACTCCAGATGAGCTAAGGAGAAATTCATTTTCATTTGCATGTTCTATTGTTTTTTCTTTTCATAGAACAACATTCATTTTCTTCGTTGTTGGTCCGTGTAGAACATTAAACATAGATGAATTAATATATTGTTTGAAACATGTTATTTAATATTTTTAAGTATATTATTAATGAAAATTTAAAAAAGAAACTCATCCTTTTGTAATTTTTCCATCAAGCTTTTATGCTTTTCTGGTCTTAAATAAAAAAGAATCTTATCGAGCTTCGTCATTTTGTGGCTCTGCGTGATACACACTAAACAATACTTATTAGTTAAACTTACATATATTTCAAAAATAATAATTTACAAAGAACTTTCATTTTTTGCTTTTCTAGATGTGTTATCAATATTTTTGTTACTTGAACTCTTGTCAGCCATTTCTTTGTTAATATAAAACCTGTACCATTCATTAATATATTTTATAAATAAATCACATACTTTCAGGTAAAAAAAATTATCTAGAAAACAGTGCGACTTTCGCAACTTATGCACCGAAAAGGATGAGGTAGGTTCTTATAAACACACCGCCAATACAGTAGAAACATCGTACAGTGCTCTTTGTCAATAGGAGACCCGGTGTGTTATATTAATACTAGAGCATCGTTTAACATAAACATAAATTAATAAAAAACTATTTTTATTAGACATTTTTTTATCAATACGCGTTCGATGCGCTATACTACAATCGCGCACTAGTGCGCTATTTTAAACAATGCACACTGATTAACAAAAGGTGTTTTTTTAAAAATCGTGCAAGGGCCAACAGGGATTGGGATCCGACTCTACAAGTGGTCTCATGGGTTAGATTCATATGCCTATATATATAGTAATACAAACTTTATAAATCTAAAATGAAAAGCCCTAATTGTGAAGTCACATAAACAAGAAGAAGCAAAGGTTTAACATAATAATCAATTTGTTTTGTTTTGTTTTCTTCTGAATTTTAATTAAATGTAAATAGGAATAGAGATTGTAAATGATTTTATTAGTAAAATGCATAATAAAATTTAATTTTTTTACTATGCATGTATTAAATCTAACAGAAACTGTAAAAAAACAATTATTATAGTAAAATTTATCAATTTTACTATACTATAGGGTTTTTGTGTAAATCACCAAATGTTTCGAATTCTGATTCTCTGAATAGTGCTGTTGTTCGAAAGTATTTTGCTGCTCCACAGTGCTCTCGTGCTCTCTTTCTCCAGGTATGTCTCTCACGCAAATCCCTCCCTAAAATATTTTGCAAAAATAATGAAATAATGAATAGCTTTTACTATTTATAATTTTTTTTTATGAAATTAGATTTTCGAAAATCATTTGCCACTATATATATATTTTTTTTTTCACTTCAAAAAAGAAGAAGTTGTGCTTATTCTTTTTTCCCGATATTTGATGTTTTTGTTAACTAACAGCACCGACGTGTCTGGTAATAAAACCGCACCGGTGCGGTTAACAGTACATTAGCACCGATAACAATAACTCATTTTTCAAGGCACTGAAATTAATTTTAGGTATGTACACCAAAATTTATTGTTGATTTTTCTCAAATGCAGGGAGAAAATCTCATAATTACATCAAATGGACAATTTTTCAAAATCTAGCTCATTCCATAATAGTTCTCAAATTCCATCCCGGAGTTCTCCCTATCCATCTCCAGACGTAATTACTTTAGATTTTATTTACATTTTCATTATCTAATTGAATTTATTTTTTTATCCATGTCAATCAAATGAATAAAATTAATGTATACAAATTTGCAGGTTCATGCAGATTCAGAATCGAGTTCAGATGAAAAAAATATTCAAACAATTCGAAAACGTCGGAAGCTCTTATCAGGAGCAGCATACTGCAAGGTGCGGTTCGTAGATGAAAATGGATAGTTGCTTCACCATGACAATTGTAACATGCCATCTTCTAGCCACAATCCTGAGACAATTATGGTAATAATTGTTTGGTATAATGTAATTATTTCAACGTCAAACCAATTAATTATGCATTGACGTGCTTACTAATTGACATCATTGATTTTGTACTAATCATGTTCAAATATATATTTTGAAATTTTCAAGATTCTAGTGATTATGAGCAACCTACCTACCATCTTCAGTTGCACCCCACGAAGATGTAAAATCGAGAGAAGGCTGAATTAAGAGAAAAAACCAGAGAGGAATGATACCAAGAATGGTTGAATCAACTACCTATTCAATTCCCACTACGTCCAGTTTCACCAATTAGGAATGACTACAATAATAGTATTTCTTCATAAGTTGACAATGGAGGCAATCAAATAGAGGTTGGTATAGATGATTACTTAAGGGATACGACTGCCATGGAGACAATTTTGTTAGATGCATTCCAGAACGATGATCAGCTAGGGGATGATGCTCATATCGCTTATACCTTTTCGAAAGCCTTAAATTTGGTTCCACCACCCCTCTCTTTGGACCTAGTGGTTAGTCAAAGTCTACCCAATTGGAGACAATGATGTTACTATACAACTTGAAAGCAACGTTTGACTTGTCAAATGCATGTTTTTCGGAAATTTTGAGGTAATTGACCATCAATTCCATTATATTTTGATAAATATTGTCATAAAATCAACATTATAAATGGTTAATTTTATGAACGTTAATAATTATTGGCATTGTACAATTAATATTCTCCATGACCAACTACAGGTTATTCAAAGATAAGGTTCTTTAGAGTGATAATGTCTTTCCTGGTAGTTGCGAAGAGGCAAAGAAATTGTTGAAAATGTTGGGTGTTGAGTACATATCATATCATGCATGTCCAAATGAGCATCTTTCTTGGGCTGCACTTTGCTTGCAATGATAGGTACATTTCTATTTCTGAGATTATATTGCTTTTGCATCTCGAAAATAGCATGTTGAAACCCTTTAAAATAATCTGATGGTTCTTCTCCCTGATTAACCAAATCTGACTCATAATAATCTTCTTTAGTAAAGAAGATTCCTGACATTTCTTCATCAAGACAATGGATAGACTCTTCAGGAATCTCAGGCTCATCTTATTCATCTACCAAATTTGCTAAAAAGGAGGTCTCACTGAAGGGTCAGCTTGCTGATTTCTATTCTCTCTTGGCCTTTGCTGATTTTGAGGTCTCCTAAATTGTGGGTTTCTGAATTGAGGTTCATGTTGCACACGAGGAGCTGAAGTGTTTCCAATAGCTAACTGTTGTGGAGGTAAATCCCCTCTACGGACAGAGGCGATCCCTACTAGCCCAGACCGGGTCTAGCAACAATCATTCACGCTATAGTGCAGGTTCCTAATCGCAAATAAATCAACTAGCGATGAAGTCTTACCTGGAATCCAACACTGTTGCTTGTAGAAGAGGTGGCGCTCCTGTTCCTTAGCTTTGGCAGATCACGATCCCCACGATCTCCGTGATAGGACACCTGCACATGCGAGAAACAAAACAAACGCAAGCGTAAAATCCAGTAGATGCAACTATATGTCAGTCAGAAAGGACATAACTCATCATCATAAATAACAACAAGAGTGGAACCATAACCAATAGTCATTCATTAATAATCAATCAAAGGAAAATTACAACCATAGTTCTGACGCTGAATTCTCCTTCGGCGGGTCGCCAGCAGAACACGTCTCGAAAATCCTGTCAAGGATGGGACAAACCTCTCTCTTCGGATCTTGACGATAGTCTCCTTGCTTGAAATTGGCCTTAAGGGAATTATGGAGGCTCTTGCAGCATAAGGCTCTTGGAAATTTGGGAACTTGAAGACTAGCTTGCAATGGAGATGGGAAAGCTTTTATAGATGGAGGAAGAGGAGTTGGGATCCCTATAATCATGGGATTGGCCCTATCATCAAGGAAGCTTCCATGAGAGGTGGCAAACCACTTCCTCTCTATGGAAATCCGTAGCCAAACCTCCCAACTCAAGATAGATAGCAGTCCAGGAATTTGTTAGGACAAAACTTCCGCCATTTATTTTTAAAAAACACTCCTTAAATTGGTTGGCGCGAGTGCGACTCTGGGATAGAGCGCCAATTGGCGCGACCTCTTTGAAGGATTTTCCCCATTGGCGCGGGTACTGAACTGGCTACCCGCGCCAATGCAAAAAGGGCCATTTTTAGGGTTTTTCACAAGGAGATGTCTTCAGGGGGATGAAAGTACATGTTCAGGGGAATGCCATGAAAGTATTTTCAAGTTATGTCACTACTCACGGGTCACAAAATGAGCCCTCCAATGTGCGAGACGGGGATTGCAGGGACGGTGAAAAATTGCTATGTAACAGATGCCCCCTAAAGCATGAGGCCCGAGAGAGAGAGAGGGGTGAAATGCTTTACGAGAATGTGTCCAACTGAGAACTCTGCCGTCGGAAAACCTGCATGAAGAAGTACAACTCATGTCTCAAATACATGATATATATGTGCTATGGGCGCAACCATCCATAACAGAGTATACAATAATCCAGATCCAAGGCATGGACGCAGCCATCCAGTGAGGATCGATGAATAGACTCAGGTATGGTCGCAGCCATCCAGGAAATGAGTCATGTAACTAATCATAATAATCCACAAAATCACAGCCTGGATTACAATAGACACAATCTAGGGTCTTGCGCTCCATCTCGACCCGGACACAGTACAAGTTCAAGCATGTGAATATGTGAGCTGAAGTCGAACATGCAAGAACATCGTCTGATTACCAGCCAATAATCAAAGCTGTTAACAGACGCGAGAGGTACCACCATTAATGCCAATGGTCCTCAAGGTACTATAGGTACAATCTACGGCATGTGAACAATGAGCTGACATCGAACACCCGCAGAATCACTCGATCAGAGGCCAATGATGAAAACCTCATGTCGAATGCGAAGAACCTACCATTGAGGCATGCAAGTTCCAAGGTACCAGAAGGGAGTCTCTAGATCAAATTCCTGGATAATGAGCTGAAGTCGACAGGGAGTGACCTTGATCGAAGGTAGGCCATAGTGTTTCCCACATCATTGACGCGAGACAGAGGAACATAGCGTTTTTGTGAATCACGATCAGGTGAGAATCAGAGGAAGGTTGGTACTTGCAGAGGTGAACTTCTCTTGAACATATAAACGACACGACAGTGAGTTTGGTAGTATTTGACATCAAAATATCAGAGGTCATAGTGACGAGGCAAAGAGCAAATGAGAGGTCAAAAGGGATTACCCAAACCCACAGAGGCAAGTGAAAAACGAGATGAGATGTCCCCAACTCGACATGAATGCAGACAAGTGCCATGTTCAAGAGCGACATACTGCCGACACGACAATGATGCTGGTTCCATTTTCCCCACCATCATGGTGAGTACCTCTTTATTTTTACACAAGCTTGAAGAGGATACCATATGCTTGTCATATAAGTTCGTCCTTCGGACGAATCCATCCTAGTACATTTAACGAGCCCTAGGAAGGAGAAACTCGAATACCGTCATTGCGACTGAATCCGATGTCATCAAGTTTAACGAGTCTGACAAAGGAAGAACTTGGCATCTTTTCATGTTTAGAGAGTTTGAAAATATAGCGGAAAATTAAACTCCAACAATCCCTTTTCGTAAATAGTTCCTCAGATCCGAAAAGGTAGAAAACTATGTCTGAGAAAACCTCCTAGTCGCAATAGGCTAGGGTATTCCTTTTTCGTAAATAATCTATCCCAGCCCGAAAAAGGGGTAAACGTATACTGGGTAGATGTCGGTTCGCAACCACTTTAACGAGATCAAAACGACAAGCGAATCGGCAATCTTTTCATTTTTAGAGAGTCAGAAAAGAGCTGAAAGTTGACTCCTCCTGGAGGAACGAGTGGCATCAAGGGTAGCTACTGGTTCCGGTGATGGTGGAACTACTCAAAACAAGTAAAGGTTAAGAGGCTGGCTAACAAGACCACTCATTGCAGTGGTTCCTCAGGAATGGGTAAAACAACCAAGTGAAGGCATATGATCGGCCAAGCAGATAGTGACGATGGAATGAGAAAACCAAGGCTCATTTGGCAAAAACAGGCTGATAAAATGACAATCACAAGAGGTAAAATGGGAAAGTTTCATTTTTACACAAGCTTGAAATCAGAAAACTCTGCTTGAAGTTGGTTTCATTTTTACACAAGCTTGAAACAAAGATAAACTATGCTTGAAACCAGTTTCATTTTTACACAAGCTTGAAATGGAAACAAACTATGCTTGAAAAAGTAAGCATGCCCCGGCATGGTGACTCAATTCGAGGTACATGCCCCCCAAGCTTCAATCCATATGAAAGGCAGATGGAGTGAAGGTTCAAGTTACGAGATCAAGAGAAAGACTCGACTGGGATTTTACGAGATCTGAACAAAGACTCGAATTGAACGGGAATGTGTTTCATTGTTTTAACGAGGTTGACACATTAAAAGAACTATCCTCGGACACCCTTGTTTCATTTTTTAAGGAGCTTGACACAAGACAAGGAACTCTGCTCTGACAACCTTGTTTTTTTTTTTTTAAGGAGATTGACACAGGAAAAGAACCATGCTCTGACAACCTTGTTTCATTTTTTAAGGAGCTTGACACAAGAGAAGGAACTCTACTCCGACAACCTTGTTTCATTTTTTAAGGAGCTTGACACAAGACACGGAAATCTGCTCCGACCAGCTTGTTTAATTTTTTAATGAGCTTGACACAAGAAAATGAATTGTGCTCCGACGACCTTGTTTCATTTTTTAAGGAGCTTGACACAAGACAAGGAACTATGCTTCGACAACCTTGTTTCATTTTTTAAGGAGCTTGACACAAGACAAGGAACTCTGCTCAGAATAGATTGTTTCTAATTTTAAGGAGCTTGACACAAGACAAGGAACTCTGCTCTGACAACCTTGTTTCATTTTTTAAGGAGCTTGACACAAGACAAGGAACTCTGCTCCGACAACCTTGTTTCATTTTTTAAGGAGCTTGACACAAGACAAGGAAATCTGCTCCGACAACCTTATCATAATGAAAAAGAAGTCATGGCTTCCAAGAGTTGCACTCTGGATGGGAGGAAAACATCCTGGAAGTCTGGACCCAATGCCCCCAACACACTATGCACGACGGCATCATCACTGAGCACAGGCACGGGGTAGGTAGCCACATAGTTGACTTGCGGTGGGGAAGATACAACGGGTGGATAAAAACCAGAAAGGGATGATGGCGGGCCAGATGCCACATCAGGACCTAAAAACAAAAGTTGATCAATGGTCACGATCCGTCCTTCATGTGGAAAACATACCACACGAAAAAGGGAGGAGACAAGTGCTCCCATGGCATAGGTTTAATCGCGCCCCAAGAGCAGATTGAAATCCAAGGGGCCTGGAACAACCATCATGTCTATATGGACGGTTTTACCTCCCAAAGTAACAGGTAACCTTGGAAGGATCCCTAATGGTTGACTAGTTCTTCTGTTAAACGCTAACAAATTCTGCGTAACAGGCACAAGCGGCGGTGAACCAAAGGCTGGCCAAGTAGTTGAGGATAAAATACTAACAGACGCGCCTTCATCTATAATGGTGTTGGGTACGACCAAACCAAAAGCCTGTACTGTGATCTCGAAAGGCACATAAGATGGAAGGCGATATCCTGCAAATCGACTCCAATCGAAGGAAGCGACCAAACTACTTGGATGGGCTACCATCGAACTGAGATGGTCTTCCCCTGGTGTTACGATAGAAGAAGGAGCATCCTCCATGACTTCCATCATGGAGTCGGGAAGAGTATCCTCTAACACCTCCATCACGGGAGGGGGAGGATCCACTTCTTGAGGTATAGGGACAGGAGAATCTTTCTCCAAGTCCGAGGAATCTGAAGAAACAAGAAGAACCTGAGGGATGTGAGGTCCACTCTCACCGGAAAAGACCTGGTGCACCGCAGACGGGGCCAGCTCAACCGATCCCACGACCAATGGTTGGTTAGGAACAGATTCTTGAATTTGAACTTCCAGGGGAGTGGGATCGACCAAGGATGACTCTTGACCAATCGTAGGATCAGCTGGTGGAGGACTCAAAGAAAGCTATTTATAACCAGCCGGGAGGCATGGTTTAGAAACAGCCGAGTTGTCCAAGACTCTTTTGGCTTCATCCATATATGGACAAAGGTGAATGGCATGGTGCCCTTCACACAACTTACAGGGATTGGTAATCTTACCCTGCTTCTTAGGAGCCTTACCAGCACCAGTTGAAGACGTGCCCCCAACCTGAATCTCAAAAGCCAAAGGCAACGGTGGACGACCATTGGACCATACTTCAAGCACCTTGGGAATAACATGGCAATCTCGAAGAAGATGGGCTCCCATGCACAACATGCAAGGGAAATTGAGTTTCCGTGGAGGGTTGGAAGGTTTATCAAGAGGAGACTTCTTAGGTGCAATAGCCGCAGAGTTAGCCTCTCCTTTATCAGACTTCTTCTTCTTTGTCTTCTTCTTCTTCTTCTTAGTCACCTAGTTACTCGAATCCAGACTTTCACCAGGCGAAGTAGAAGAGGAGGACGCAGAAACAGGCGAAGAAGGGGAGAGGTCCACCTTAGAATCAAAATGATGTTGTTCAGGTGGAGGAATTGATTGAACAGTAGCCGAGACATTCGGGACCATAGAGGTTGAAAACAACCAAACAGGCAACCCAACAGTTAACCTAGGAAGGGACAACGTTGCCATATAAGGAGCACCAACATTTCCAAAAGGAGGAAAAGGACCAGGATTCGCATCGGAGGGGATTCCTTGGTTGGTGAACTCCGGAAAAGTTTCCATCAGAAACGATATTCAAAACAACACCCTAAGGAAACTAACTCTAACCAGGAATATTTCGTGGGCAGTTAATTTTTAAAACATTGAAACAAAACTCTACCGTTTCATCTTTTAAGAGTCAAGAAATAGGAAAAAGGTGACTCTATCACTTTCAGATTGGAAAAAAGCGTGAAAGGACAAGCGCTTGATGACCTTTTTAAATTTAAAGAGTCAGAAAAGATCGAAATGACTACTCAGGGATTCTAGGCAAAGGCTGTACCAGATATCCGTGAACTGCAATATACACCTTTGTTTCAAAAATGAAAGAGAAATCAACCAAGGACTTAACGTACGTGCAGGCAATCTCCCTGAATGCTGTGTCCGGTGTATCACGGGTATAGGGCGGCAGACTCGGCTTCCTATGGATAAAGGATAGAAACCTAGTGGGGTCTCCCTTTATATACGCAACGGTATGGGGAGCACAAGTTCGTACTAGTGCTTTCTAAAGCCAAGAGGCGAACGATAACTACTAGGTTTAATGACGTCGGAACACGTCTCTAGCCTAGACCTCTAAATATTTCGTTAATGTTTCAATGCTTCCTTAGGTTAATTGAATAAATTTTAATGTTTATCTTCAATTACGTTTAAGTTTTCAGGCCCTAGCGAATGTCATCTGATAATCTCCTATATGCAGCTATATGAGAAAAGAAAACTTTTCAATTCGATGAATGCTATCTAGTTAAGGGAAGAGCTTCAAACAATGATGCAACAAACAACAAAACTGAAAACAAAACTTTTTCCAAACTAGATGACTTTCACTATCCAAAAGTAATTTCGAACACTCAACGATGTGAATAATGCATTGTAACCTATGCAAAATCCTCTTTTTTCGAAAACTATGCAATTGTAATCTATGCACAATTTCCTTTTTCCTTTTCAAATAATAAGAATGCACTCAATGCATTTTTCAATGAAGTGAGAATATACTTAATGCATGCTTTCAATGAAAGAGAATGCACTCAAAGCGATTTTTAGCTTTCAATCATTAAACAATGTGATCTAAGTTCAATGATAAATCTCAAAATACTTTTCAATGCAATGTGATCTAATGCATTTTAACAAAAAGAACACTTTGAGACGAAAAATAAATAAACGCAAATCTTCTTAATGAAGGATGAATGCAAAAGAGATGTAAACAAACACTAAGAATGCAATCGTTGTTTCAAACACTTTGTCACGAAATCCCTCAAAAGGTGACAAGACATATGAGGTCAAACATAAAGAGGACTTCCAAAGCATGAGATCAAAACAAGGCATTCATTCCCTTTTACATCAAGCAATCATAGCAACAAGACATCCCAAACAATGAGCAATGTAATCTATGCTCATACGAGGAAAATACCGTAAGGGAAAGACACACTGGTGAAGGATTTAGGGAAAAAATCTCAATTTTCACACACCCTGAAATTGGCTCGACTTGTACATTGACAACTAGCGCCAACTGGCGCGACTTTCACATTGACAACTAGCGCCAATGGCCAATTGGCGCGGGTTGCTAACTGACAACAAGCGCCAACGCCTGAAAATGAAAAAACAAAGAATTTCTCCCAACCAAGACCAGACTCACCACTTCAAGCAGAATCTCCAAGACTCAAATGAACCATGTGATCTAGGCTCAAAGCGAGACAGACATAGATCAAGCTCAGAAAGCTCAAAACAGAGTAAACCCTAGTACCTTACAGGATTGGTGCGACTGTAAGGCTGAAACTAGCGCCAGAATTGAATTGGCGTGGGTAATAAACAAGCAACCTGTGCCAATGGGCGCGACTGTCAAGCTGAAAAGCGCACCAATCGAGTTTACCAGTCAAAAATAAAAAAGAGCAATCCAACAAGTAGACCAATGATGATCAAGCTATCCAAAAGCCAAATTCACAGAAAGAGCCAGCCCAAAGAGCTGATCAAGCAAGCAGAATCAAGAATCAACCGAAAAGACAAGACAAAGCTCCAAGTGTTCAGTTTACAAACTAAACCGGAGATTGACTGAAGCAACTTTGATCTACTTCGCTAATGCAGAGCAATAGTGTTTCGAAGGCTATCTGGCCAACCTCAGGCTCCGTCTATAGCTTATAAAACAAACGACAACAAGCTAACGATCCCCAGTGGAGTCGCCAATTTGTTGTGGAGGTAAATCCCCTCTGTGGATAGAGGCGATCCCTACTAGCCCAGACCGGGTCTAGCAACAATCATTCACGCTATAGTGCAGGTTCCTAATTGCAAATAAACCAACTAGCGATGAAGGCTTACCTGGAATCCAACGCTGTTGCTTGTAGAAGAGGTGGCGCTCCCGTTCCTTAGCTCTGGCAGATCACGATCCCCACGATCTCCGCGATAGGACACCTGCACATGCGAGAAACAAAACAAACACAAGCGTAAAATCTAGTAGATGCAACTATATGTCAGTCAGAAAGGACATAACTCATCATCATAAATAACAACAAGAGTGGAACCATAACCAATAGTCGTTCATTAATAATCAATCAAAGGAAAATTACAACCATAGTTCTGACGCTGAATTCTCCTTCGGCGGGTCGCCAGCAGAACACGTCTCGAAAAGCCTGTCAGGTATAGGAAAAACCTCTCTCTTCGGATCTTGACGATAGTCTCCTTGCTTGAAATTGGCCTTAAGGGAATGGATCAAAGCTCTTGCATCATAAGGCTCTTGGAAATTTGGGAACTTGAAGACTAGCTTGCAATGGAGATGGGCAAGCTTTTATAGATGGAGGAAGGGGAGTTGGGATCCCTATAATCATGGGATTGGCCCTATCCTCAAGGAAGCTTCCATGAGAGGTGGCAAACCACTTCCTCTCTATGGAAACCCGTAGCCAAACCTCCCAACTCAAGATAGATAGTAGTCCAGAAATTTGTTAGGACGAAACTTCCGCCATTTATTTTTAAAAAACATTCCTTAAATTGGTTGGCGCGAGTGCGACTCTGGGACAGAGCGCCAACTGGCGCAGCCTCTTTGAAGTATTTTCCCCATTGGCACGGGTACTGAACTGCCCGCTCGCGCCAATGCAAAAGGGCCATTTTTAGGGTTTTTCACAAGGAGATGTCTTCAGGGTAATGAAAGTACATGTTCAGGGGAATGCCATGAAAGTATTTTCAAGTTATGTCACTGCTCACAGGTCACAAAATGAGCCCTCCAATGTGCGAGATGGGGATTGCAGGGACGGTGACAAATTGCTGTGTAACACTAACCTATCCATCAACTTCTCCATGGTTTTCATCATTGAATAAAATTTGTCTTCAGAAGTTGAGGTGGATGGTTTCTCTTCTTCTTTTAGTTTGGTTTTTCCCATTTTTGACTTTTTAGCAGCGATCATGTTTACCTCAACCTTAACTACATGACTCTGCATTTCAGCGAGTGTAGGTGACTCTCTTTCCTTCAACAAGATGGAAAAGTCATAGTCAAATGCTTCAACATATCTCATTTGTGCTAAGGCTTCCAGAGGTTTCAAATGGGCTGGAATTGAGTCAAAAACTTTATTGAATATTTTTGAAAAGTTTTGGACAGATTCTTCAACTACCCTTCTAAGGCTGTTGTATTCAGTGAGTGCTTGGACTGGATTGGTTCTACTACCCCATTTTCTTAAGAATTTATCTTCAAAATCATTCCATGTTCTAATGCTGCCCGGTGCGAGAGCCTTAAACCATTTTCTAACTTCAGCAATAAAACTCCGTGTAAATAACCTTAGCTTCACATCCTCATCATCAACTTCTTCCCTGTCTATAAAATCATTGAATCTGTCTACAAATTCCTCTGTTGAAATATCCTCATCACTACCCCAAGTAGGAATCCTAGTAGCATATTTAATAGGAAGGTCATGCAAAACAACATGAAGTACAAGTGGTGCATACCTAGCAGGAGCAGTCATGACTGGAGGATAAACAATAGTTGTAGGAGGGGCAGAAAAAGAAGATGAAGAACTGATATGAGGGGGATTGCTTGGTTTTTGTAAGCCACTGACAATAGAACTCCAATTTGGAAGGGGTAAACCAACTTTGGATTACAGCAAGACTTCAAAAGGATCAATTTCTTTGAGTTTATCTAAAGACTCTTTTTCTAGCAGTAATTCAGAGGTAACAACTTCCCAAAACTCTTCCTTGTCTTCTTGTGTCACTAAGGATGAAGAGTCAATTCCTCTTTTTTGCAAGTCTAAGATAATGTCAATGAGTTCTTTTTCACTTTCTGATCTAAACAACACTTCATGAATTTTGTCATCAACTTTCTTATCTTCAGGACTTCTTCATATTTCATAGGACAAATATTTCGAATGAGATGGAGTACCTGATATTTCTGAAATTCTTTGAATTTTTGAAATTGTGTTTGGATTTTCCACAACGGTAGGTGGATTGGGATCAAGATTGCTCCATGTGTATCTCCTTCTCGAAGCCACCTTTAAAATTTGAAAAATGTATGGAGTCACCAAGGTAGATTGCAGCCTCAAAAAAATTTCTGAGCTCCTGCTACCTTCAGAAGTTTAGCTTCTTGATTTCGGGAATGAATAATCTTCAGAATCCCGGCAGACGCACCAAAATGCTATTTCAAAATCAGACCCTGATAGGCTGCTAGTCAAGGAGACCCTGAGTAACTATTTCAAACCAAACTTTTAGTTGACGCTTAGCCTCCTCAACCTGAGAGGGCTCTCTCAATAGGTTAATGATTTGCAAATAAAGATCAGATGGCTAACTCTTTGAATAAACAGAATAAAGTGAATAATTGGTTGTACTACTAATCAACAAACATCTATTGGGTAAATGGAGTCAAATGTGCTTTCACAAAACATAAAGATCAGTTTCATATGGAAGTCAGGGCATTTCAGGGTTTAGATGCATCAATAGAACAGTAGGATAGAGAATAAACACAGTTCATGAACATATGAAGGAAATTAGAGCACTTCAGTGAATTCTAAGTAACATACATTCATGCCACTGCAAGTAATTTAAAGAGAAACATCATGAGACAATCAAACATCCATAACCCTTTTTGAATCCTGAGTGATGAAACAAAACTCTTTGTATTAAGATAAAAACACAGTTCTCTGATATCACAAAAAGTATGCTTATTCCATGAAAATTCCAACAACCCTATGCAATTCGTTTTCTTCCCTCTTATAGAGTGGTCATTACATCCTTGGATTCCTTCCAAACATTTGAGAAGAAATTTTAATTTGACACCTATCAACTTCTAAACAAACTTCATTTACAAACTAACAGTTAAACTATCTGTCTTACAGTCCTAATACAACTAGGACTAAAACACTATTTATTATATCTTAACAACCTTTAACAACCTTATCTAATCATTAAAAACTATGCTTGACAGCTATTTCTTCTAGACTTCAACCATGATGTTGTTTATCTTCTTGCTGTTAGACCCCATCAACCTGCTTCTTATCCATTCCTGCAAAATAGGAGCATGTTCCCTGTATAATAGCTGAATGCCTCATTTATGTCCATTCGAGCCAACTGCTGAAGAACTGGTGCTCAAAACATGTGGCAAATGTCTTATAACCTTCATTTGAATTTGACCTTCCAGCTGTGAAAATCCCAAACCTCCAAAATGTTGCAAAAACTGTCAATACTGCTGCACTACGAAACTGCTGAGTCTGTTGTTTTCGTAGTGCAGACTTTTCCTTTTAAAATCATGCTTCAAACTGCCATTTTTATGTGCCAAACCTCCTAGATCTTCATTTATATTCTACATATACCTCCCACCAGCATCAAAGCTCAAAACCAAACCCTTTTCACCTTTGAAAATTGCAAAAATTCTTCAAACTACATCCTACAGCAATTTCGTAGCGCGGTACGAAACTGAGTCTTCACTTTTCACAATTTCCTTCCAAAATTTTAGTTTTCAACCCTTTAATACTATATTTCCAGGTGTATATCAGCTTTCATAACCCATAAACATCAATTTTAAACAACTCAAAAAATGAGATATTACCACATAACCTCAAAAATTTGTTAAAGGATGACACTTACTGTTTGCACTTATTTTAGCTGTGGCTGATCTTCAAACTGTGCTAGCTATATTTCCAGGTCTTCTACTCTCCTCTTAAGCCTTCTATTGTTTTCCCTTAGCTTGGTATTGACAATTCCTAATGAATTTATCTTCTTCGATTGCAGGTAGGGTCCATATGAAGAATTGAGCTTGACTATCAATTAATTCAGGGTTTGGATTTTTCTCCATCTCCCACAGTACTTTCATCCTTTCAAAGTTTGCCCTTTCTTCTACATGCACTCTCACCTTTTTCTTCAACTTATCAATCTCATTATTTGCAAATTTGAGTTTGTCTTTGACATCTTCATCGCTGCTCTTTTCCTTCTGAATATTGAAAACCCTGTTTCTGTCTTCTTTAGGCATTGAAAATGATGTATTTGTGGTTTCTTCATAAACATTAGCACTTTCACCTCCTGTTTGATCTATCTCCATGTCTCACTGTTTCAACTTCTTGGAGTGCCTAGTTGAGGTTTTTCTGGGCTTAAAGATAAACTCTACCACTTCATCCTGAAAATCTAACATTTTGGATGTCTTCAATTTCTTTGATTTGCTGCCACCTGTATCTAGTTTGATGAAGTCTGCTTGTACTAGGGGAGATTCTTCAATGTCAATAGCTTGAAGTATATCATCCAAATTACCTCTTGACCCCTCTATAACTACAGCCTTACCCTTTTCCTTTAACATTTGACTCCTAGTCAACTTATTTTGATCTGTTTTACTGGTTGACTGTTCTAGAATTGTCTCCTTAGCCAGAGCTTTCTTCTTCTGTGTGGATTTAGGAGTATCTTGGATATTCAATGTTGTTCTTATCATTGGTTCTTTAACTTGTTTCCGAGGCTTGAGCTTAACAAATCATCTTGTCTTTGTTTCTACAGGGGCAGTAATATTTGATGGAGTTTTTTCTTTAGCTTGAGGAATTCTACTAAAAAAAAGGAATTCAGCCCAATCTCTATTTGCTTTTTGCAGCCCATGTAAGACTATTAACTTGATTAAGCCATGGTGAAATAATGAGGTTTCACATGAATCAAATTTCATTTGTACCCTATCATACATCTTAGCCAAACTTCTGAAAAGATAAAAAGGTAAATCTAGAGATATCATCCCTATGAAATGAAGCAAGAGTTTAAAGTGATAGGTATACACCTTGTAGTATCTCCCTTCGCAGGTGAAGTACCTATGAATATTGTAGAGCAGATTGGCAAATGTATCTTTGACATAACTTCTTGGCACAACTTTGTTCAAGTCAACCTTTGTAAACTCTGGGTTTAGAAAGATTTTGCAGGGTACCATGTCAAACTTGAAGTTTTTAAACCACATGTCTTCTCCTCTTGGAATTTCTGTAACTGCTGATATCACTTCAGGGGAATTTGGTAAATTTAGGAATCCAATCTTTGAGTTTGATCCTGTGAAGTCTATGGAAAATTCTTTGGTGACTTGAGTGTGCCCTCCTTGATGTTTTTCACAAAACCTTCAGCAACCTACTTTCTTAAAGGCTTCTTCAACATATTTTTCTTTTGTAAGGGCTTCTACACCTTCAGGTTCTGTTCTTAGGCAATGACCAGACCTATGACTCCTTCTTTCTTCAGCCATTTTCTTCTTGAAAACCTTGTATCTTCAGAAATCTGTGATAATCCCTCTGAAAACCCTATGTCTTCAAAAAATTAGCAAATTAGTAATCAGAGCTTCCTGTTGAATGAACTGGCTCGCTTGGTAAATGAGTTCAGCCTCGCTTGATAACAATTCTGCTTCCACCAGCAATGCATTTCAAACTCACTTGATAGCAAGTTTTGAAAATAATGATATAACCTTAATTTGAATGAGCAGCCTCACTTGAATTTGTTTCAGTTCAATCAGGCCTTTCACCACTAATTTCTTCTTCAAAACATAAGCATGCATGCACTATTGTCTTGCATGAGACAAATGAAGTCGAAAACGACCAAATGTTTTCAAATTTGAAAGGACCAATGACAACTGACCCCTAATCGATGGCAAATGACCCCTAATAATTATAATGAATGGTTGCATGCGTGAAGGAGAACTCTTGGATGACACCTAATGATGAGGATTTTAACTGTATTTGACAGATGTGACAGGTCAAACGTAAAACTGAGAATCCCCGATTTTGCAGCGCATGATTTGCAAATTTAGGTTTTTGCGGTACGAAGTCACCAACGTTTTCGTAGCGCAAAATCAATTTTTTATACTGAGTGCGCTACGAAAACATGGTTTTGTGGCTTATTCATGAAAAAAAAAAAAAAACCCTTTAAAAATGGGTTTCAAAACGTGGCATAAAATCTTTGAAGAATGAAGAAACAAGGTTAATGAACTTTGTTCAGTGATGGAATGAGACTTTTGACCCATGTTCTAGACCTTTAAAAATATAAAAATGACTCTAACCCTATCTAGCATTATGACTTAGGAACAAGTGTAACTAACCAAGTTTCAGAATTTTTTTATAGTGATAATAGTGGCTCCACTTGGGATAGTGTGCCCCTATGGTACACTAAGAACCCGCAGTACTAGTGCCATCCATTTTGATAAAAAACAGAATTTTTTTTTGACAAGCATCTTCTTTGAACTATTGGGCCTTCACCTCGGGCTTAAGCTCTTTGTTTCAGCTTGTCATTTATTAGCAAAAACTTGACAAAGATGAATATATACAATGTCATGAATGAGTGATGTTACTTCAGCAAACATAATGCTTTAGGAACCTTCCATTAACAGGCCCTCCTGCATATGATCCTCCATCAATTTCCTGCAATACGTAAGTGTTGTTCCCTTGAAAACCAGCAATCTGAAAATGACCCTTCCATAAATTCTTAAACTTACCATGCTTGCCCTTTTCCTCAATTTTGGCCTCCCATTTCAGCACTTTGTCATGAATATGAAAACTGTCCTCTTTGATCTTTCTATCAAATGTATTCTTAATTATGTTTTGAACATGCTGATGGTTGTCATAGACTTCATTTCTTTTTTCTTGTAAGGCTATCAACTGGTTAATCCTTCTTTGGATGGCATTTGGTTCTTCTTCAAGTCCTTGAATTAACTTCATAACCGGCACCCCAAGTGATGTTGGAAAAATAGCTTCAACCCCATAGACTAATTGGTATGGCGAAGTCCCAGTTGATATCTTTGTACAAATCCTATTAGCCCATAAAGCATACTTCAGCTTTAAATGCCAAGCTTTCTTGTTCTCCTGCAATACCTTTTTGATGATTCTTATAATGCTTTTGTTTGATGATTCAGCAAGGCCATTACCTTGCGGATAGTATGCTGTAGAGTGTCCAAGAGTGATGTGATATTGATGGCAGAAATTTATCATCTTCTTGGACTTAAAAGCTTGAGCATTATCTGTTATAATTTTCAGGGGACAACCAAATCTTGACAATATATTATTCTCTAAGAAAGAAATAATAACAGAGTCATTAGCTTGCCTGGTTGGTATTGCTTCTATCCATTTGATGAAGTAGTCCGTTGCTGTAAGAATCCATCGATGCTGCCCTGATGAAGATGAATGTATCTCGCCAATAAAGTCTAACCCCCATTGCTGAAATGGAGCTTCAACATAAATAGGAACCAAAGGTAGAGGTACAAGCTTTCTTCTACCTTCAAAAATTTGGCACTCATGCCATGCAGCGATATTTTTGTAAATGTCTTTAAACATTGTTGGCCAAAAGTATCTAGCTCTTATGATCTTGTTTGCTGTAGCTTTCCAATAATGGTGTCCTCCGCAATCACCTTTATGGAACTCATCAGTTATCTTTTTAGCCTCTTCTTCAAGCAAACAATTCAGCAAAATTCCTCCTGCATCTTTCCAAAACAGATTTCTATCATAAACAAAATATCGCAATGATTTTAGATTAACAAACCTTGCTTTGGACTTCATTAGATCAGTGGGAGCTTTATTATGCTGTAGGACAAAAACCACATCCTTATACCACTCTAAAGTAAGAAATTTCTCATCAATTTGAACCAACTCTTCTTCATTTTCAGAAATTTCTGAAATTTTTGCATTCAGATTTATGTCAAGACAATCCAGATTTGACTGAGTCATTAGTTTCGCCAAGCCTTGTCCCTTCACCAACTTGGTTGGCTTGATGTCTATATCATATTCCAACAATTTGGCGATCCATTTTCCCTTCTTTCCATCTGGATCTGCTTGAGTTAGAATGTCCTTTACCACAACACTTGATACATATGCTATGATGTGCGAATGCAAAACATAAATTATGAAATCTTTTATAGCTTTCACCAAAGCATATGCCTACTTCTCTAGAATATTATACTTCAGCTCAGCATTTGCTAATGTCCTACTAAAGAAAGAAATAGGCTGTTCAATACCTTGCTTTCCTTTTTGTAGCAAAACTCCAGCAATTGTGTTTTCGGAAGCAAATGTAAAAACCAGAAATTCTTTGGAAAAATTTGGACTGATGAGTACCGGTGCTTGTGTGAGTGCTTTCTTGATTTCTTCAAAATATTTCTTTGCTTCAGCTGTCCATTTAATGTAAACTCCTTTCTTTAACATCCTTGTTATATCTTTGCCAATCTCAACAAAGTTAGGAATGAAATGCCTAACAAAATTCACTTTCCCAAGAAAAGATTGAATCTCTTTCCTACTTCTTGACAAATATACCTTTTGAATTGCATTGAATCTATTAGGATCAATCCTAATTCCTTCTTCAGAAATAATATGACCAAGTAATTTGCCCGTTGTCAAAGCAAAAATGCTTTTATTAGGATTAAGAGAGATACCAAACCTTCTACATTTTAGCAGAATTTTTTCTAGATGTTTCAAATGATCTTCTTCTTTCTTTGAGTAGACTGTGATATCATCAAGATAAACAACCACTGATTTATCCATTTCTTCAGAAAAAGCAATGTCCATTGCTCTTTGGAAAGTGGCTCCCGCATTCATGAGACCAAAAGGCATTTTGGCATACATGAATGCACCCCATGGTGTTGTGAAGGCTGTTTTTTCCTGATCATATGGATGCACAGGAATCTGATTATAACCTGAAAAACTATCAAGCATAGACATCCTTTGTGAACCAAAAATATTTTGCAGAATTGAATCCATTTTAGGAAGAGGGTAGTTATCCTTTAGTGAAGCCTTATTCAAATTTCTGAAGTCAATACAAATTCTGATTTCCCCATTCTTCTTCCTTACCGGAACTAAGTTTGCAAGCCAATTTGAAAATATGATTGGAACAATGATCTTTGCATCAAAGATTTTCTTAACCTCATTTTCAATCAATGGCATGAGAAGAGGATTAATTCTCCTCAATTTCTGCTTGAAAGGCTTCTCATTTTCCTTGATAGGAATAGTATGTTGAATAATGGAAGGATCATATTGCTTTAAATCAGAATAACTCCAAGCAAAAACATCCATAAACCTTCTCATCATCTCAATATATTTGGATTTCACATCAGCTGAAGGAAGATTTGAAATTTTTATCATTTTAGGAAAAGTTAATGTACCAAGATTACAGCTCTCTACTTCCTCTTCATCAGCTTGCAATTTTGGTGCTTTATAAACATCATTTTGATCAAAAAGATTCTCAAGAGGAATAAGTCCCTTTGGTATTGAATTATTCTTTAATTGCAAAACTTCATAATTTTCTTTAGGCTCAACAAGCATATTTTGTTGATCTACATGTGTATTTTCAAATTCTTCTTTCAACTCAATAAAATTCTTCACCTGTTGATCATCTTCAAAAACTTGCCAATTTATGATATTGTCCGGTATAGCTCGCCTATGACAAACTTCAATCTCATATTTTTCATTTGAATACATAGGAATAATGAAAAGACTTGCGGAAACAAAAAGGGAATCAACAATAGAATTTTGATCTCTAGTTTTGACTATGAAGGAATAAGACTGAATGTTTTCCAACAAGTCTAAAACTAAATTTCTGTAAGCCCTCATTCTTACATCCTTCATTTGATAGACACCTTCAACTTGTCTAATAACCAATTCAGAATCTCCAAAAACAGAAATATTTCGAGCCTTCATCTTTTTCAAAATATCTAGACCCAAAATCAAAGATTCATATTCAACCATGTTGTTTGTGCAATCAAAATTTAGTTTGTAAGAGTAAAACTTACTCCCATCATTTGGATTTGTAATCCAAATCCCTGCTCCCGCCCCTTGTTTTCCTGCTGATCCATCAAAGTACAATGACCATCATTCCTCCATCTCATCGTCATTTACTTGTTGATTTTCTGCATGCTGATTTTCTGAGTGCTGATTTTCTGAATGTTGATTTTCTGAATGCTAATTTTCTGTTTTTATTTCTTCCTCAACACTATCAGTTGATTCATTGAAAAGAATGGCAGATCCAAGTTTAGTATCAAAGGCATAAATAGGAAAATTCTGAGGTTTATCTTTACTACTTACCATGTAGGCCATTCTAGTCTCCCTATACAACCTCCTTTACTCACCAAAAACAGGAATTGTGGCATAGGAAAGATCCATCTGCATTGTGCCTTTGATTTTCGTTGCCCATGATCTCGACAATAGCATACCAAAATTTGGAGGAACATCAGCTAAAAAAATGTCCATGACAACTGTCTTTGTTGGAATTTGTGTGAGGCCGACAACAACATCCTTGATTAGACCAATACATTGAACCCTCTTGGAATCAAAGGAAAACAAATCCTTATATGGTCTTGTGATTTGAAATCCCATTCTCTCCATGATAACCTTGGGCATGAGGTTATGAGAAGCTCTTGAATCTAACATAGCATTATGCAAAGTCATATCATGAATACTAATGCTTACATAAAAAGGAGGAAACTCTTCATTTTGATCATCTTCTAACCTTGGACCCAAATATATAGTAGGATTGTATTCTTGGACATTCAAGATATCAACAGCCCCTGGTTGTGAATTCAATATCTTAACTATCTTGCTTCTATATACATTCACCTTAAGAATCTCACTGAAAGGGACTGATATTTTAATCTTTGAAATTTCATTCTCAAGGGTTGAAAACAGAAACAGGTTTTTCAATATCTCTGACAAGAGGAGGAAGTTGAATGTCTTTCTTACCAAGTGAAGTATATTTTTTACCTTCAACCATCTTTGGGGTATCATTTTTAGCTTCAACATCCTTTGGATCATCTTTCTTGGGCTGCGCTTTGCTTGCAATGATAGGTACGTTTCTATTTCTGAGATTATATTGCTTTTGCATCTCGAAAATAGCATGTTGATACCCTTTAAAATAATCTGATGGTTCTTCTCCCTGATTAGCCAAATATGACTCATCATGCTCTTCTTTAGTCGAGAAGATTCCTGACATTTCTTCGTCAAGACAATGGATAGACTCTTCAGGAATCTCAGGCTCATCTTCTTCATCTACCACAGTTTGCTGAAAAGGAGGTCTCACTGAAGGGTCAGCTTGCTGATTTCTATTCTCTCTTGCCCTTTGCTGATTTTGAGGTCTCCTAAATTGTGGGTTTCTGAATTGAGGTTCATGTTGCACAGGAGGAGCTTAAGTGTTTCCAACAACTAACCTTTCGATAAACTTCTCCATGGTTTTCATCATTGAATCAAAGTTGTCTTCAGAAGTTGAGGTGGATGGTTTCTCTTCTTCTTTCAGTTTGGTTTTTCCCATTTTTGACTTTTTAGCAGCTATCATGTTTACCTCAACCTTAACTACATCACTATGCATTTCAGCAAGTGTAGGTGACTCTCTTTCCCTCAACAAGATAGAAAAGTCATAGTCAAATGCTTCAACATATCTCATTTGTGCTAAGGCTTCCGGAGGTTTCAAATGGGCTGGAATTGAGTCAAAAACTTCATTGAATATTTTTGAAAATTTTTGGACAGATTCATCAATTGACCTTCTAAGGCTGTTGTATTCAGTGAGTGCTTGGAATGAATTGGTTCTATTAACCCATTTTCTTAAGAATTTATCTTCAAAATCATTCCAAGTTCTAATGCTGCCCGGTGCAAGAGCCTTAAATCATTTTCTAACTTCACCAATAAAACTCTATGCAAATAACCTTAGCTTCACATCCTCATCATCAACTTCTTCCCTGTCTATAAAATCATTGAATCTGTCTACAAATTCCTTTGTTGAAATATCCTCATCACTACCCCAAGTAGGAATCCTAGCAGCATACTTACTAGGAAGGTCATGCAAAACAACAGGAAGTACAAGTGGTGCATACCTAGCAGGAGCAGCCATGACTGGAGGATAAACAATAGTTGTAGGAGGGGCAAAAAAAGAAGATGAAGAACTGATATGAGGGGGACTGCTTGGTTTTTGTAAGCCACTGACAATAGAAATCCAATTTGGAAGGGGTAAACCAGCTTTGGATTTCAGCAAGACTTCAAAAGGATCAGTTTCTTTGAGTTTATCTAAAGACTCTTTTTCTTGCAGTAATTCAGAGGTAACAACTTCCCAAAACTCTTCCTTGTCTTCTTGTGTCAGTAAGGATGAAGTGTCAATTCCTCTTTTTTGCAAGTCTAAGATAATGTCAATGAGTTCTTTTTCACTTTCTGATCTAAACAACACTTCATGAATCTTGTCATCGACTTTCTTATCTTCAGGACTTCTTAATATTTCATAGGACAAAGATTTCAAATGAGATGTAGTACCTGATATTTTTGAAATTCTTTGACTTTTTGAAATTGTGTTTAGATTGTCCATAGCAGTAGGTGGATTGGGATCAGGATTTCTCCGTGTGTATCTCCTTCTCGAAGACACCTTTAAACTTTGAAAAATGTATGGAGTCACCAGGGTAGATTGCAGCCTCGAAATTTTTTTTGAGCTCCTGCTACCTTCAGAAGTTCAACTTCTTGATTTCAGGAATGAATAATCTTCAAACTCCTGGTAGACGCACCAAAATGTTATCTCAAAATCAGACCCTGATAGGCTGCTAGTCAAGGAGACCCTGAGTAACTATTTCAAACCAAACTTTTAGTCGAGGCTTAGCCTCCTCAACCTGAGAGGGCTCTCTCAATAGGTTAATGATTTGCAAATAAAGATCAGATGGCTAACTCTTTTAATAAACTGAATAAAGTGAATAATTGGTTGTACTACTAATCAACAAACATCTATTGGGTAAATGGAGTCAAATGTGCTTTCACAAAACATAAATATCATTTTCATATGGAAGTCAGGGCATTTCAGGGTTTAGATGCATCAATAGAACAGTAGGATAGAGAATAAACACAGTTCATGAGCATATGAAGGAAGTTAGAGCACCTTCAGTGAATTATAAGTAACATACATTCATGCCACTGCAAGTAATTTAAAGAGAAACATCATGTGATAATCAAACATCCATAACCCTTTTTGAATCCCAAGTGATGAAACAAAACTCTCTGTATTAAGATAAAAACACAGTTCTTTGATATCACAAAAAGTATGCTTGTTCAATGAAAATTCCAACAACCCTATGCAATTCGATTTCTTCCCTCTTATAGATGTGGTCATTACATCCTTGGATTCCTTCCAAACATTTGAGAAGAAATTCGAATTTGACACCTATCAACTTCTAAACAAACTTCATTTACAAACTGACAGTTAAACTGTTTGTCTTACAGTCCTAAGACAACTGTCTGTCTTACAATCCTTCATTTTCATTCTAGCCCTAGGGTTTATAGGTGCTTCAGTGTGCTGAGCCTCCTGTGGGAGTTTTAGGTCCTTGCATTCCCGGTCGACTTCATTTTCGCTTCTTTGCATTCGTTTTGCTGGCTTCCATTGTGTCATTGCGTTAGTTGAGTGATTGTTTTCTCTTTCATTCAGTTTCGCTTTGTGTCACTCCAAGCCTAGATTACACGGTTTGTGTGAGTATATTTCGAGATTCTTCTTTGTTCTGAAGGATTTCGTCATCAGTTTGAGTCTTGCATGTATGCGTTTGGATTGAGTGAACTTGTTTGTTTTAGCTCTCTCCTTGTCATTCCTCGAATTGATGTTTTCATTAGTTTTTTCATTCATTTAGTGCATTTTCTCTTATATGTTGAAAAATAGAAAAACAAGATATTTTGCATTTGGTTTGGCATCGTGAAAATTGAAAGCTCTTTCGCATTATTAGTGTTATATAACTCTAGAGAGAATTTTTCTAGTTTCATTAGCTTGCATTAGAGACAGTATTGGATGTTTTTGTGCTCATTTTGTTGTTATTTGAAAATCTCTCAACTCTCCCGTAGATAGCTCTTCATTGAACAAAGTGATATTTTGTGGCATGTAGTGTGCATTTAGAGGTTTAAGAGATGCAACATTCGACAGGGCCTGAAATTGAAACGTAAATTGAAGATCAACTTTAAAATTTACAAAATTAACCTAAGGCAACATTGAAACATTAAACGAAATATCTAGTAGTCTAAGGTAGAGACATGTTCCAGCGTCTTTAAGCCTAGTAGTTGTCGCTCACCATCTGGTTACAGACAGCGCTAGTACGGACTTGTGCTCCCCGTACCGTCGCGTATATAAAGGGAGACCCCATTAGGTTGCAATCCTTTATTCGTAGGAAGCCGAGTCTGCCACCTTTTACCCGTGATACACCAGACACAACATTCAGGGAGATTACCTACACGTACGTCAAGTCCTTGGTTGATTTCTCTTTAATTTTTACCAAGGTGTATATGGTAGTTCACAGATATCTGGTACACCCATTTACCTAGATTACCAGAGCAATCATTTTGATCTTTACTGACTCATTAAATTTGAAAAGATCATCAAGCACTTATCCTTTCATGCTTGTTTCCAAACTGAAAGTGATAGAGTCATCTTTTACTCGTTTCTAGACTCTTAAAACATGAAACAATAATATTTTCCAGTTTCAATGTCATAAAATTAATCGCCCATGAAATATTCCTGGTTAGAATTTTTTGTCCTTAGTGTTTTATTTCAGGGTCGTTTCCGATGGCAACTTTCCCGGAGTTCACCAACCAACGAATTCCCTCTGATGGGAATCCTAGTCATTTTCCTCCTTTTGGAAATGTTGGTGCTCCTTATATGGAAACGTTGTCCCTTCCTGGGTTAACTGTTGGGTTTCCTGTCTGGTTGTTTTCAACCTCTGTGGTCCCGAATGTCCCGGCTACTGTTTAATCAGTCCCTCTGCCTGAACAATTCCATGTTGATTCCAAGGTGGACCTCTCCCCTTCTTCGCCTGTTTCTACATCCTCATCTTCTACTTCGCCTGGTGAAAGTTTGGATTATAGTACCCAGGTGGCTAAGAAGAAGAAGAAGAAGACTAAGAAGAAGTCAGATAAGCGAGAGGCTAATTCTCAAGCTACTATTTCTAAAACATCCGCTCATGATAAACCTTCCAACCCTCCACGGGAAGTTAAGTTTCCTTGCATGTTGTGCCAGGGAAACCCTCTTCTTCGATATTTCCTTGGCATTCCCAAGGTACTCGAAGTATGGTCCAACGGTCGTCTGCCATTGCCTTTGGCTTCCGGGAGTCTGGTTGGGGGCACGTCTTCAGCTAGTGCTGGTAAAGCTCCTAAGAAGAAGGGTAAGCTTACCAATCCCTGTAAGTTGTGTGAAGGGCACCATGTCATTCACCTTTGTCTGTATATGGAGGAAGCCAAGAGAGTTTTGTACAACTCGACTGTTTATTCACCTTGCCTTCCGGCTAGTTACAAACAACTTTCTTTGAGTCCTTCACCACTTGATTCAACGATCAGTCAAGAGTCACCCTTGGTTGATCTCGTTCCCACGGAAATTCCAAATCATGAATCCACCCCTGACCAACCATTGGTCATGGGATCGGTTGAGCTAGCCCCGTCTGCGGTGCACCAGGTCTTTTCCGTTGACAGCGGATCTCACATCCCTCAGGTTCTTCTTGTTTCTTCACATTCCTCAGACTTGGAGAAAGATTCTCCTGTCCCTATACCTCTGGAAGCTACTCCTCTGCCTCCCATGATGGAGGTCCCGGAGGATACTCCTTCTGCCTCCATGATGGAGGTCGTGGAGGATGCTCCTTCTTCTACCGTAACACCAGGGGAAGACCATCTCGGTTCGATGGTAGCCCCTCCAAGTAGTTTGGTCGCTTCCTTCGATCGAGGTCGATTCGCAGGTTATCGCCTTCCTTCTTATGTGCCCTTTGACATCACGGTACAGGCCTCCCATCTGGTCGTACCCAGAACCATTATAGATGAAGGCACATCGGTTAGTATTTTATCCTCAACTACTTGGCAAGCTTTCGGTTCACTGCCGCTTGTACCTATTACACAGAATCTGTTGGCATTTAACAGAGGAACTAGTCAACCGTTAGGGATCCTTCCGAAGTTTCCTGTTACTTTGGGAGGGAAAACTAGCCATGTGGATGTGATGGTTGTTCCTGGCCCCTTGGACTTTAATTTACTCTTGGGCCACGATTATACTTGTGCCATGGGAGCACTTGTCTCCTCCCTATTTCGTGTGATGTGTTTTCTGCACCAAGGTTGGATCGTGACCATCGATCAACTTGCGTTCTTTGGTCCAGATATGGCAGCTAGTCCACCATCATCCCTACCGGATCTTTATCCACTGGTTGTGTCCTCCCTGTCGCATGTCAATTATGTGGCTACATGTCCTGTGCCCTTATTCAGTGATAGTGCCATCGTACATCGTGCGCTAGGGGCATTGGGTCTAGAATTCCAAGATGTTTTCCTTCCATTGGACGGGCAACCCTTGGAAGCTATGACTTCTTATTCATTATGATGAGGTGTCTGGAGCAAAGTTCGTCTTCTTGTGTCAAGCTCGTTAAAAAATGAAACAAGGTGTTCGGAGCAGAGTTCGTTTTCTTATGTCAAGCTCGTTAAAAAATGGGCAGAGCACGGTTCGTTTTCTTGTGTCAAGCTCCTTAAAAAATGAAACAAGGTTGTAGGAGAAGAGTTCCTTGTCTTGTGCCAAGCTCCTTAAACCATGAAACAAGATGTTATGAGGATAGTTCTTTTAATGTGTCAACCTCGTTAAAACAATGAAACACGTTCCTGTTCAATTCGAGTCTTTGATAAGATCTCGTAAAATCCCAGTCGAGTCTTTCTCTTGATCTCGTAACTTGAACCTTCACTCCATCTGCCTTTCATATGGATTGAAGCTTGGGGGGCATGTACCTCGAGTTGAGTCACCATGCTGGGGGCATGCAAAATTTTTCAAGCATAGTTTGTTTCCATTTCAAGCTTGTGTAAAAATGAAACCGGTTTCAAGCATAGTTTATCTTTGTTTCAAGCTTGCGTAAAAATGAAACCAACTTCAAGTAGATTTTTTTGATTTCAAGCTTGTGTAAAAATGAAACCATTCCTATTTTACCTCTTGTGATTGCCATTTTATCAGCCTGTTTTTTCCAGATGAGCCTTGGTTTTCTCACTCCATCTTCACTATCTACTTGGCCGATCATATGCCTTCACTTGGTTGTTTTACCCGTTCCCAAGGAACCGCTGTGATGAGTGGTCTTGTTAGCCAGCTTCTTGAACTTTACTTGTTCTGAGTAGTTCCACCATTATTGGAACCGGTAGCTAGCCTTTATACTACTCGTTCCTCCAGGAGGAGTTAACTTTCAGCTCTTTTCTGACTCTCTAAAATTGAAAAGATCGTCGAGTCGCTTGTCGTTTTAAGCTCGTTAAATTGGCTGCAAAACGATATCTACCCAGTATATGTTTACCCCTTTTTCAGGCTGGGATAGATTATTTACAAAAAAGGAATACCCTAGCCTATCGTGACTAGGAGGTTCTCTTAGATATAGTTTTCTACCTTTTCGGATCTATGGGACTATCTACGAAAAGGGACTATTGGAGTTTTATTTTCTGCTGTCTTTTCAAACTCTCTAAACATGAAAAGATGTCGAGTTCTTCCTTTGTCAGACTCGTTAAAACCTGATGACATCGGACTCCATCATAATGACGTTACTCGAGTTCCTCCTTCCTAGGGCTCATTAAATGTACTAGGATGGATTTGTCTGAAGGAGAAACTTATATCGCAAGCATATGTTATCCACTTCAAGCTTGTTTTAAAAAATAATTGGAGTACTCGCCAGAAATGGTGCTGGAAAATGGAACCAATATTATAGTCGTGTCAGCAGTATGTCACTCTTGAACATGGCACTTGTCTGCATTTGTGTCAAGTTGGGGACATCTCATCTTGTTATCTGCTTGCCTCCGTGGGTTTGGGTAATCTCTTTTGACCGCTCATCTGTTCTTTGCCACATCACCATGACCTCAGATCCTTTGATGTCAAATACTGCCAAATCCTATGTCGTGTCGCCGATATGTTCAAGAGAAGTTGGCCTCTACAGTTTTCAACCTCCCTCTGATTCTCTGTCGATATTGATTCACAAACATTATGTCCCTCTGTCTCATGTCGATGACGTGGGAAACATTATGGCCCACCTTCGATCAAGGTCACTTCCTGTCGACTTTAGCTCATTATCCAGGAAGTTGGTCTAGAGATTCCCTTTAGGTACCTTGGAGCCTTCATGCCTCAATGGCAGGTTCTTCACATTCGACGCAAGGTTTACATTATTGACCTTTGATCGGATGATTCTGCGGGTGTTCGACGCCAGCTCACTATTCACATTCCGTGGATTGTACCTCACGTACCTTGAGGGCCATCGTCATTATTGGTGGTTTCTCTCACGTTTGTTAACGAATTTCATTATTGGCTGGTAATTAGACGATGTTCTTGCATGTTCGACTTCAACTCAGATATTTGCATGCTTGAACTTGTACTATGTTCGGGTCGAGATAGAGCGCAAGACCCTGGATTTTGTCTGATATACATCCAGGCCGCGGATTAGTTGTGGATTATTATCATGTATTACATGACGCATTCGATTGGATGGCTGTGACCATACCTGAGTCTACTTGTTGATCCTTATTTACTAGATGGCTGTGTCCATACCTTAGATCTCGGTTTTTGTACACTCTATTATGGATGGTTGCGCCCACACCACATATCATGTATCTGAGATATCAGTTGTATTTGTCTTCGTAGGTTTTCCGACGGCAGTGTTTTCAGTTGGGCGCGTTCTCATAAAGCATTTCACCCCTCCCTCTCTCTCGGACCTCATGCTTTAGGGGGAATATGTTACACAGTATTTTGTCACCGTCCCTACAATCCATCGTCCCGCACATTGGAGGGCTATTCCCATGACCTGTGAGCAGTAACATGTCCTGAAAACACCTTCATAACATCCTCCTGCCTAAAGATAAACATTCTCCTGAAGAACATTTCCTCTGGAAAACCCTAAAGACAGGTGTTTTAGCCTTGGCGCGACTAGTCAGTTCATCCCTCGCGCCAATGGGGGAAATCCACACTAGAGGGCGCGCCAATTGGCACACTATCCCTATGTCTCACTCGCACCAAGCCCATTAAGGAATGTTTTTTAAAAATAAATGGCGGAAGTTTGGTTCTAACAAGCTCCAGAATGAATCATCAGAAGAAGTTGAGTGGTTTGGCTCTAGATCTCCATGTATAGGAAGTGGTTTTCCACCTCTCATGAAACCTTCCTAAGAGATAGGGCCTATCCCATGATTATAGGGATCCCAACTTCCCTTCCTTCATCTATAAAAGCTTGCCCTCTCCATTAGCAAGCTAGCTGAACACTTGGAAGCTGAACTTGTAGGAGGAAAACTATAGCCAGACAACTATTGAAGCAGAGCCGAGAAGACCCCCGTAAGAGAGAGCTTTGTCCAAATTCCCAATAGGCTTCGTTGAGACGCGCTCCGCTGCAAGTCCCACTGAAGGAATATCATAGTGTCAGAGCATTTGGTTGTAATATCCCTTTTTGTCATTATTAGTATAAGCGACTCTGATTTTGGTTCCATTCATGCGTTCATTTATTTATGTAATGCAATGAATTATATCCTCTCTGACTAATATATAGTTACATGATTTAGATGTTACGTTGTATGTCGTCGTTTCTATGCATGTGTATAGGTGTCTGGACGTGACGAACGGAAGGATTGTGATCTGTTAGGCTAGGGACGAGGAGTACCGCTTCTTCTTCGACAACAACAGCGTGGGATTTGAGGTAGGTCACTTATCGCGATTTTTGTCTTTCTTGTAACTAGGAACCAACGTCATTGCATGATTTGATTATTGCTAGACCCGATCTGTCCGCAGAGGGGATTTAACGCCTCAACAAGGACTAAAACACTATTTATTATATCTTAACAACCTTTAACAACCTTATCTAATCGTTAAAAACTATGCTTGATAGCTATTTCTTCTAGACTTCGACCATGATGTGGTTTATCTTCTTGCTGTTAGACCCCATCAACCTGCTTCTTATCCATTCCTGCAAAATAGGAGCATGTTCCCTGTATAATAATTGAATGCCTCATTTCTGTCCATTCGAACCAACTACTGAAGAACTGGTGCTCAAAACATGTGGCAAATGTTTTATAACCTTCATTTGAATTCGACCTTCCATCTGTGAAAATCCCGAACCTCCAAAATGGTGCAAAAACTGTCAATACTGTTGCGTTACGAAACTGCTGAGTTTTCTGTTTTCGTAGCACAAAATTTTCCTTTTAAAATCATGCTTCAAACCTCCATTTTTATGTGCCAAACCTCCTGGATCTTCATTGATATTCTACATATACCTCCCACCAGCATCAAAGCTCAAAACCAAACCCTTTTCACCTTTGAAAATTGCAAAAGTTCTTCAAATTGCATCCTACAGCAGTTTCGTAGTGCGCTACGAAACTGCTGAGTCTTCACTTTTCACAACTTCCTTCCAAAATTTTAGTTTTCAACCCTTTAATACTATATTTCCAGGAGTATATCAGCTTTCATAACCCATAAACATCAACTTTAAACAACTCCAAAAATGAGATATCACCACATAACCTCAAAAATTTGTTAAAGGATGACACTTACTGTTTGCACTTATTTTAGCTGTGGCTGATCTTCAAACTGTGCTAGCTGTATTTCCAGGTCTTCTACTCTCCTCTTAAGCCTTCTATTGTTTTCCCTTAGCTTGGTATTGACCATCCTAATGAATTTTTCTTCTTTGATTGCAGGTAGGGTCCATATGAAGAATTGAGCTTGACTATCAATTAATTCAGGGTTTGGATTTTTCTCCCTCTCCCACAGTTCATCCTTTCAAAGTTTTCCCTTTCTTCTGCATGCACTCTCACCTTTTTCTTCAACTTATCAATCTCATTATTTTCAAATTTGAGTTTGTCTTTGACATCTTCATAACTGCTCTTTTCCTTTTGAATATTGAAAACCCTGTTTTTGTCTTCTTCAGGCATTGAAAATGATGTATTTGTGGTTTCTTCAAAAACATTAGCACTTTCACCCCTTGTTTGATCTATCTCCATGTCTGATTGTTTCAACTTCTAGGAGTGCCTAGTTGAG
Source organism: Pinus albicaulis (assembly GCA_034641835.2). Taxonomy (NCBI): domain Eukaryota; kingdom Viridiplantae; phylum Streptophyta; class Pinopsida; order Pinales; family Pinaceae; genus Pinus; species Pinus albicaulis. The sequence continues at coordinate 684,638,977 of CM076584.1, read as the reverse complement.
GGTTTTATGGGCTTAAAGATCAACTCAACCACTTCATCCTGAAAATCTAACATTTTGGATGTCTTCAATTTCTTTGATTTGCTGCCACCTGTATCCAGTTTGATGAACTCTGCTTGTACTAGGGGAGACTCTTCAATGTCAATAGCTTGAAGTATATCATTCAAATTACCTCTTGACCCCTCCGTAACTACAACCTTACCCTTTTCCTTTAACCTTTGACTCCTAGTCAACTTCTTTTGATTTGTTTTACTAGTTGACTGTTCTAGAATTATCTCCTTAACTAGAGCTTTCTTCTTCTGTGCGGATTTAGGAGTATCTTGGATATTCAATGTTGTTCTTATCATTTTTTCTTTAACTTGTTTCCGAGGCTTGAGCTTAAAAAATCTTCTTGACTTTTTTTCTATAGGGGCAGTAATATTTGATGGAGTTTTTTCTTTAGCTTGAGGAATTCTACTCAAAAAGAGGAATTAAGCCCAATCTCTGTTTGCTTTCTGCAGCTCATGTAAGACTATTAACTTGACTAAGCCATGGTGAAATAATGAGGTTTCACATGACTCAACTTTCATTTGTACCTTATCAAACATCTTAGCCAAACTTCTAAAAAGATAAAAAGGTAAATCTAGAGATATCATCCCTGTGAAATGAAGCAAGAGTTTAAAGTGATAGGTATACATCTTGTGGTATCTCCCTTCGTAGGCGAAGTGCCTCCAAATATTGTAGAGCAGATTGGAAAATGTATCTTTGACATAACTTCTTGGCACAACTTTGTTCAAGTCAACCTCTGTAAACTCTAGTTTTAGAAAGATTTTGCAGGGTACCATGCCAAACTTGAAGTTTTTAAACCACCTGTCTTCTCCTCTCAGAATTTCTGTAACTGTTGATATCACTTCAAGGGAAATTAGTAAATTGAGTAATCCAATCTTTGAGTTTGATCCTGTGAAGTTTATGGCAAATTCTTTGGTGACTTGAGTGTGGCCTCCTTGAATTTTTTCACAAAACCTCTAGCAACCTACTTTCTTAAAGGCTTCTTCAACATATTTTTCTTTTGTAAGGGCTTCTACACCTTCAGGTTCTGTTCTTAGGCAATGACCAGACCTATGACTCCTTCTTTCTTCAACCATTTTCTTCTTGAAAACCTTGTATCTTCAGAAATCTGTGATAATCCCTCTGAAAACCTTGTGTCTTCAGAAAATTAGAAAATTAGCAATCAGAGCTTCCTGTTGAATGAACTGGCTCGCTTGGTAAATGAGTTTAGCCTCGCTTGATAAAATTTTTGTCTTCCACCAGCAATGAATTTCAATCTCACTTGACAACAAGTTTTGAAAATACTGATATAACCTGAATTTGAATGAGCAGCCTCGCTTGAATTTGTTTCAGTTCACTCAGGTCTTTCACCACTAATTTCTTCTTCAAAACATAAGCATGCATGCACTATTGTCTTGCATGAGACAAATGAAGTCGAAAATGGCCAACTGTTTTCAAATTTGAAAGGACCAATGACAATTGACCCCTAATCGATGAAAAATGACCCCTAATAATTATAATGAATGGTTGCATGCGTGAAGGAGAACTCGTGGATGACACCTAACGATGAGGGTTTTAACTGTATTTGACAGATGTGACAGTTCAAATGTAAAACTGAGAATCCCAGATTTCGTAGCGCATGATTCGCAAATTCGAGTTTTTGCGCTATGAAAGCACCAGCGTTTTCGTAGCACAAAATCAACTTTTTACACTGAGCGTGCTACGAAAACGTGGTTTCATGGCTTATTAATCAAATTTTCGGAAGAAGAAAGGGTTTCAAAATGTGGCATAAGATCTTTGAAGAATGAAACAAGGTTAATTAACATTGTTCGGTGATGGAATGAGACTTTTAACCCATGATCTAGACCTTTAAAAATATAAAAATGACTCTAACCCTATCTAGCATTATGACTTAGGAACAAGTCTAACTGACCAAGTTTCAGAAATTTTTTATAGTGATAACAAATGTTGTGGACCTTCTCTCAAATCTAGATGGTCCAACGACCTACAAAAGCCAGTGTATGACTGCTCCAGGGTATTCCTCCCAGAAGAGCACCCTCACAGAAGAGCAATATATGATTTCAATGGTAAATGAGAGAGAAACCAAAGGCCTGCAATAACAACACCCGTTGAATGGCTTAGAGCATATGAGAGAGAGAAGGAGAAGGAGTTCATAGAAATGTTCGATTCAAATGGGGAGCCTATGTACGATGATCCAGAATTCTTCGACACCTATGTTGAGAAATTTCCCATTGGGATGAAAAGGAAATCTCTCTTTTATAACCTCCCATATTGGGAGCATCTTAAGATTACCCACTTATTAGATCCCATGGATATATTTAAAAATGTTTCGTCTTCTTTACGGAGGCACATATCATCGAAACAAAGTGACACATTGGTTGTTAGGAAAGATCTTATTACTTCAAAAACAAAAAAGAAACATTGGCCAAGACAATTATAAAGTATAGGATTAGAGGCTGGTCCCTCTAATTGGTATTTCAAAGAAGGTGATGTCCCATGGATTTTAAAAAAAGATGATCTTTCTTTGGCAAAGGAAGTTATAATGGGTGTGAGGGCGCCATCTTCATATGGGTCTTCACTACGGCGCTGCTTCACCGTGGAAGACCATTTGTCGGGGTTGAAATCACATGACCATTTGAATCTTCTAAGAGTACGTATAATGTCAAAAGCATGATTTTATTATTTTTTATATTAATAAATTTTATCCCATAGGATCATAAAAAATAACTAATTTTGTATATTATTGCATGTGTTTATAACTTTGCAGTGTCATTATCCTTCATTCGTGCGTGGGTGTGTGAAAAATGACTTCCCCCAAGACCTAGGACGTGCCATATCTAAATTATATGCATTTGTACAATGGATCACGTCAAAGGATATTCATGTGGGTAGCATTCCATGGTGGCATCAAGAGATAGTTGAGGTTGTTTGTATGTTTGAGAAGGACATATCGACGAGTTTCATGGACTTGCAGGTTCATCTTCTAATCCACCTAGTAGATGATGTTAAATTAGCTGGGGTGGTTTCTGATCGTTGGATATTCTTCTTAGAGAGGTACATGAAGAAATTGAAAGGTTTTGTTTGACAAGGGGCAAAACCCAAGGGTCTATGGTAGAGGGGTACATGTCATATAAGTCTTTCTATTATGCTAGTGAGTACATCAAGCAGATCAACAACACACTAGGTGCGATGATTTGGGACGATGAAAGGGACGAAAACAAAAGAGAAGGGGAAATTATCCAAATGAATGGAGAAATGTGCTTGATAAAGAGTAAGCGACTTATAATTTTTCAAATTTATACAAAGTAAATATTCACGTTGAACTTCGATATAATGCATATTTTGATCTCATATGTACTACATGTCGGTTTGATTTCATCAGCGAATGCAAAAATTGAAGCAATCAATAAATTCATTCTTTACAATTCTGAAGTGACACAATCGTGGGTCGCATTGTACGAACAAAAGGGGATGAAATGGGATAGTGACAGGAAATAATTTAGACGGTTGAATGGTAGAAGCGTGCCTTATCCAGATCATTTAAAAGAAATATGCCAATTATATGCCCCAACTGTTGGGTTGCTGACCAAGTCAAAGAAATACGGTGCAACTGGGGTCGTTACCCGCGTGTTGAAGAGGATGCGCTAAACGTAGGGATTAGGTGCAAAAACTCGATAATAATATATTTATGTACATTTTAAACTTAATAATGAACCTTTGAAATGTAACATCTATATTTTATAATTTAACAGTTGGGTTATTAGACACATGACACTATGTTTTTTTAACTTTTTTATAGGAGTATTTGTTCTCATCTATGTGGGTATATGGACACCATTTTCACATAGAAAATGCCGATGATGGACACATGACACAAGACTATGGAGTGGAAGTCGAGTTCGATAAATCTAGTCAAGCTAACCACCGTGATCAAAACCTAGTACGAGGGACGTTAGGTTACGTCAAAAAGATACACGAGATCATTGAAGTGGACTTCTCTTCTTTCCAATTTGTTATTTTTAAGTGCAAGTGGTGGGACACCTTTGATCGGTATAATGTAAAGGAAAATCACGATAGTAGGCTGATATGTATCAACTCTAGAAAGATGTGGGATGAAGCTAGGGAGCCTTATGTTTTCCCAACCACTGCAGCCAGGTGTTTTTTTTACCCAGATGTGTTGGATAGGGATTGGTGGTTCATATTGAGACATGACCCTAGATCAAAACATATTTTTGAGAACAATAGTTTTATCATGCCAAGCGAGATGGAAGATAATGAGGGTGATCATGAGAACAAAGAGTGATATGGTACATGTGTTATTTCATCATTTATGCTATTTAAGATGGGTTTTTATAAAGAAGAGGACTTAACCTTATAACCGAGACTCTTTTTTTCCAAACATTATAATATGTATTTTGAATTAATTGGTTTGCATTGTGTTAATGTTAAAATCATTTCACTTAATAATTTTCAATTATGTTGATCTCGAAAGCAGTGCACTGTATCAAGTTCCTTTTTTTTATAGGTTAATTCCTAAAATAATACAGCTACTTGATTGCTTTAAATGGTTTTTCACTATATCATTACTTAAATAACTGCACCATATTATATATGTGTGTGTGATATCTTCAAAATCTAAAAAAATGTATTAATGTATACTGTTATTTTTGGTATGTAAGATCATAATAAAATAATGATAATTCTAAACATGAATTTATTTGCATTATTTTCTAAACTTTATTATGTTACAAAAATTCATATTATTCTAGATTTATTATTTTACAATATTTATATTCATACAAATTTAACAATATGTATGGTATACATTTTTCTTATTGTAGTTATGGTTCAAAATTGACATTTAATTTACAATTTTACAAATATACAAATTTTACAATTTTAATAAAATTGAATCATGACAACACATACAATTACAATTACAATTTTACAATTTCACGATACAATTACAATTACATTTTTATAGATATTTTACATACAATTACAATTACAATTATAGTCACAATTTTACAATTTTACATACAATTACAATCACGATACATACAAATTATAGTTTTACAAATTTTACAATTTTAATAAAATTGAATTATGACAATACATACAAATTACAATTTTAATAAAATTGAATCATGACAATACATACAATTACAATTACAATTTTACAATTTCACAATACAATTACAATTACAATTACAATTACAATTTTACAAATATTTTACATATAATTACAATTACAAATTTTACAATTACCGATACATAATACTTAATAAATATTATGATTTAATATTAAAAATAAACATCACGATCATTATAACCATCGTGAAAAAAATCATTTTCTAAAATACACATTCAAATTCGCTAACATCATGTAATCATCGTGATCATGATCATCTAATAAAACAAAAGCATTGTATAACATCACAACACAAACATCAAATATACATATCTAACATGACCTAACAATATACACATCATGATGAACACCAAAATTTAAGTTAAGTACATAAACATGAACATAAAATACATGCACTATATATATATATATATATATAATGTCAAAAATACACTACTGTAATATAACTGCATATAAATGTCAAATATCTGGTGGTGATACATCAATACTATAACTAATACTCAAGGTCTGCTCACTGGATGGTGCCTCATGCTCAGATGGATGTGTCTACTCAACTGGAGGTGCCTGCTCAGTCGATGGTGCCTGCTGATCAGATGGTGCAGACTGCTTAGTGGATAGTGCTTGCTCAAATGGACTTGTTTTCTCAATATCAGGTGCCTACTCAATCGATGGTGTCTGCTCAGGACCAGGTTCTTGCTCAGGACTAGATGTTAGCTGCTCATCTTTGGCGTGAGGTGAAGGAGGAGGAGGTGGAGCATTAGAATGATGATCACTCCCCTTGTGATCATGATCATTCGATGAGTTGCTCTATTGCGCATCTCCATGGCGCTTATCCCTTCTAGCGTCCAGTACCATATATGCCTCAATGATATGACACATAAGGCTCATCATATCGCAGGGCATGTCCCTCCAGATCTCTGTGAGAGTACGATCATCCTAGATCTCTCTGATCATAGTAGGGTAGATTTCGTCATCTACCAGGAGTCGACACAATCGGTCGCCCATCTCCATCCTGAATCGGATGTCTGCCCTACGTCGCATGTCTGCGGATATAAGCACCCGAGGATTGGGTCTGCCACCCTGATCCGTGACCTTTGCCATCTCCTCGTCATGATCTACAGGATCATCCGGTGGGGGTGGAATCATGTCCCCAACAAACGTGCCAATATCTACAAAATATACAATACACAATAATAATTAGACAATTTCATTAAACAATTTAATAAAAAAAGTTAAAGAACGTGTTAGAATAAATTTTATTCTAATTAATTAAGACAATAAAATGAAACTATATTAATTTAAAGAAAACACTAATATTACCTCTAACATCCAGTGGTTCATCCTATGTGAAGAGGATGTTGGTACACCCTCGCTAATCCAAACCCACGTACAGACAGGACACCATCACGAACATGTGATCATTAACACTGGCTAGCAGCTCCAGTGCATCATTAGATATCCTGGCTGGATAGTCGGACAGGCCCCTCTTAGGAATCATCTGGCCCCACATCTGCATCCGTACATTCAACATCGGCCTACGAGGTTGGCGGAAAAAAGTAGGCCTCATCTCTGGAAACCTCTCAAAAGGTAAACAAAATAACTCTGAAGCAAAATGGAAGGTCAACCTCTCACATGCCTGAGAACAACATCTATCTAATGCTATATAAAATTGCCGCAAAAAAATGGTAGACCATCTCACAAGTCGTGGTGTCTAGAATAAAGAATCAACATAAAATCAAAGAGGGAAACTAATGCATTTCCGCTCACTAATATAGTGTGCAATGGTCATCAGTAGTAGTGAGAGGCACCTCACCTCCTCCTGACCAAATGAAGCAATGTGTAATTGACCACTGGACACCTGAAAATCTGCCGGAGAAAGTATATCATCCCTAATGTATCTCTAGGAGTACGCCAACTGACTCCCTGTTGCATAACCGATGGGGACATCTGGGAACTGGGGAAAATTATGCCCTCTCCTATATAGGTCAGTAATAAAATAAATGTCTTCCTTAGTGGACTCGTACCTCTGGTCAGGACCGATTCAAAAAGCCTGTCGGTGGGCATCCCACCTATAGATCAACTTTCTTAATAACCCACTATGCCCCTTCAGGGATGTAGCCTCCTCGTAGAACTTAAGGAGGCCTACCTCCCTTAAGAGCAATTGGGTGGGTGCCGTAATAGGGCGAGGGTACAAAAGTATCTCCCTCTCCCGTGCCTCCCACTGTTGTATCATGTTATAGTGGTCCTCCATATAATCTTGTTGTTGCCTTTCCTCTCTCCATTGACGTCGCTGAATGATTCACATATTAAATACAACTTTTTTATTATTAAATGACAAATGTATTTACATATATATATATATATATATATATATATATATATATATATATATATATATATATAATTTTTATTGAAAAAAAAAAAAATTTGGTGCGCTCAAAAAAACAGTCACCTACCGCTACCGGTGCATCCTTGTTTATCACGCACCACCCACGGTGCACATGAAAAAACTTCACGTATCGTGAAAATATAAAATATTTTTTGTGCTGTGCGTTGACCAAACTATCTGCCTGACAGGCGTACATAATTCCTGGTGCGTTCTGGTAAATGACCTCATCGGCGTATAGCCGTACATAGAGTGTTATTTAAAAAATAAATTAAATGGTTGGTGCAGCCGACAACTGACACACACCGCACTATTTTAGTGTTAAAGCGGTGCGCTTACTCTCAGTACCGCATTGGAACCTGGTGCGGTTTCTGTTAACACCGTTCGCGGTGCGGCCTGTAAATTTACAGGCAACACTGCAAATGGTGTGAGCCGAACGACTCAAACGCACCGCGCGCGCGCACACACATACACACACACATATATTTATTTATTTATTTTAATGGTAAATTTTAGCTCAATTTGAGAAATTAATTCGCTAAAAGGTTAAATTGGTGACAACCAAGAAGATTACTTGCACATTTGCACGTCGAGGAGGCATCTTTGCTGAGGAATACTAAAAATAAAATTTTCCCACCATTTTGGAAAATTCGAACTCCACACATTGAGCAATGGATGAAAGCAATGTGGGCAATGGGAGCACTGATGGCAGGGCGCCTCATAGAATAAAAACTCACACTGGTGCTTGATAGCTCTAGAGCACTGTAAGAAGTAAAAATGAAGTTTTTTACGACTGATTTTTTATTTTATTTTTATTTATTTATTTATTTATTATTATTATTATTAATTTTTTTAATTAACCCTTTTTCGGTGTGCTCAATTATGAAATGCACCAGGCGGTTCTATCAATGGCGCACCACACTTCTTTACGGTGTGCTAGATTACTGAGACGCACCGGGACAATTTGTACAGAGAAGATAGTGTCTCCGTGTGCCATTTGATAGTACGCACCGATGTGCTGGATTACTAAGACACAACATGCCAGTTTGTATGGAGAGAACAGTGTCTCGGTGTGTCATTTGATAGTACGCATCGGTGCGCTTTATATAAAACACACCACCTCCACCCGCCAACCTCCTCTAGTGACCTCCGCTACAAATAGATATATGGGCTATTTTTATAAGGGCTTCCTCAAAAACATTTGCTAGAGGATCTTTTCCTTATAGTGTCCCCCAAGGGGAAGGGGTTTATAACAACCCTTGGTTTATTTCTATGTAAATAAAAATAAGCCTAAGGTCATAGGACTTGTATTCCAAGTTGAATGTTGGATAAAACATAGTGATGGGTATCACTAGTGATTAATTAATGGCCATGGAAATTGAAAAAAACATTGACAAAGGTAAAGAGGCATTAATTGACATTTTATTTATGAAAATAAAAGAAAATAGGAGAAAAGGGAGATGAAGGGTCACAACTTTGCATGAAAGCGAAATTGAAGGAAAATGAAGAAAATAAAGGCCTCCATGATAAAAAGGCTAATGAGGATCAGTTCACAACCTTTTGTCAGTTCATTTTTGGAGCTCTCTTATATTCTCTCATTCTTTCATACCCTTGCACACTTAGAGCATTCTTGGAGCATGCTTGGAGAAATCTAGAATTAACTTGGATTTGGAGATAGAAGGCAAAGGAAAGTAGGAAAGCGCAAGGGAACAGTTGGATTTCTTTACAGGTAATAGGTTGCATGTGTGTTTTCCTTGTTTATTTATGGATGCATGGTGTATGCATGTGAGTATCTAGTTATATGTTGTCATTGGAAGGGGAGGATTTTCTGAATTGGCAGTGGTTTTAGCCTTGCCTTGCAATTTCCTAGATAACCATGTGGTCGTGCGTTTTTCCACTTGATTTATCTTCTGATTGGTGCTCAGGTTCTTTATTTTTATGGGTTGGAACAAATGCTCTAGAAGCCCTGGAACATCTTGGGTTGAGTTACTAGTCCCAGAGCTTAAGTTGGGACAAACACCCTGGAGCCCTTGGTGGGTTGAATTAATAGTCCTTGGAACCAGGTTGGAAAAACACTCTAGAGCCATATAAGGCTATGGATTGAGTTACTAGTTCATGGAGCCTTGAACAACTTAGGTAGAGACCATTCTGGTTGGTGTCAGTGATGTCCAACTGTAGAGGTGGAATCACTATGGTTGAGGGTTGAGGCGGTTTGGCCTCTAGAAGCCTTGGTTTGGTTTTTTCTTGGTCTATTCCGCGAGATCCCACATTCATGCTTGGAACTTGGTGCGATGGTGATTGGATGAAAGAGAGATTTGATTCAGCCTAATCTATGGTCGGGTGGTACGTGGAAGTCCTTGAGTTGGTTGGTATTTTCATATATTAATAAGAGTTATTCTCCTACTGTGATTAATGTATAATTTTAGTGATTGTATTGGTGATAGTATAGTTGTGTTGCCATGATTCCTATATTGGTTATTTTTTGGTTATATGATGGTTATATGATATTTACCATTTTTGGCTCTTATCATGAATTTATTAGTTATTGATTGGTTGATGGATGTATGCACTAAAAAGTGTTGTTGAAACCATGTGGAGAGGGCATAGAGCCTTCATGATGATTATCTAGTGATTTATTTAATTACTGAACAAATATGTATTTATAACCTACAAGTACTATGCACACAGAGTGTTTGTATAAATGAGTAGTTCAGACCTCCAACTTCCCAGGGTTATAACTTTGGCATACGATCTTCGTTTGACTATCATAATACCTCTTTTTGAAGATTTCCACAAGGAGGTCGAGTAAAAAGCATATGAAATATATTTCGGCACTTTTTTTTCTCTTTGTTTTCCCTGAAAATGTCGTTTAGGCCCTCAAAACGACCTAATAAGTTTAGAACTTGAAAACTGCCAAAAATAGAAAGTTATGTTAAATTTAAGGAGAGAAAATTGAGAAGTTATGGTTTTGGGTCAAGTTGGGCTGATAATAGTGTGATCATGTGTCACTAGGTGGTTATAGTCAGACCTAGACATATGGACCCAATTTTCCATAAGCGTATCTTGGAAATCAGGTCTCACATAATAACTCTCATCTTCATGTTTACCCTAGTGACCAGGTGAAAGTGGATAAATATGGTGTAGGTGGTTACAAATAGCCTGAAGACTACACATATTTCTTATATTAAAATCATCAGTAGTCAAAGGCATGTAAAAGGAGGAATTAATTATGTAACAACCCGGGTTAAAATTTCATGTAATAAAATTTAATAAAGGTAAAATAAGACCACAGGCAAGGGACAAGTATTCCAAGCTTAATGTTGGGCAAGACTTCCTAGTGTGGGTGTTATTTTGATTTATTATGGATAAGGAATTTGGAAAAGGAAATGGCTAAGGATTTGGAAAGGCAAAAAGGTATTTTTGGCACATCATTAATGAAAATAATGGAAATTAGGAGAAAAGGAAGGTGAAAGGTCAGAGGTTGCATGCAAGGAGGAAAATGAAGGAAAATAGAGGAAATTGAAGAAAATAGAGGCATCAATGATAAAAATTATTATGACCATCATTTGACAAGATTTTGTCAACCTTTTGTTAGTTTAGTGTTAGAATTAGTCTCATAGAGGAGAAAGCACCAAGAGGAGAAAGAAATCAAGCAAGCAAGGAAAGGAAAGGAAAGGAAAAACAAATAAGGAGAAGGAAAAGTAAAGGAAGGCAAGGATAAGGCAGCTTCAACAGGAATACTTGCAGGTAAAAGGTTGCATGTGTGATTTCCTAGCTGGTTTTGACATGCATTGTATGTGTATGCTGGTATATGGTTCTTTGTCTGTAATTGGCATGGATTTTGCCGGGATTTGACAGTGGATTCTAACCTAGCCTTGCCATTCTCGGATAGCCATGGCGTGATGGGATTGTTCTCGGTTCTTAGCTTTGGATTTCCGGATGGTTTCGAAATCCAAGGTGAGGTGGTCTCAGGGAAATTCCCAAGTCCTAGGAATCCATTAACTCGTAATGACATGATACACGGTAAAGCCTGAGGGTGGAGATGGGAAAATTCCTCATGGATGGTGAAGAAATTCTAAGGCATCCAAGCTCGATTCAATTTTTTGATATTGACACTGATTTAGGTGTGATCACAGTATGGAGAGGGTGGAGGTGGTTTAACCTCTAGATTCCCTTGGTTGTCTTTGGATTGGTTTATCCCATGAGATCCCACATTCATGCTTAGATTATGGAATGAGGGTGATTCGTTGAAGGGAGATTTGGCTCAGTCGACCTATGGTCAGCTGGAACGTGGAAGTACCAAACTTGGTTTGGTATTTTCCTATGGCTAATAAAAGCTAATTTTCTCTTGATTTTGGTAAGGAAATGTAATGGTTATTATGTGGCTTTAATGGTTATTCTCTTATTGTTATTTATCTGGTTATATGTTGGTTATAAGCATGGTTTTATGATAGATTTTTGTCATGGCTCTTTTCATGTTTTCACTCATAATTGGATAAATAATGAATGTAAAACCTAATTTATGTTAAGACAACTAACAAGAGAAGGTAGTGACCCTTCTTGTTAAACCTCAGATGAGTTTTTAGTTCCTCATGTTCAGACTTGCATTCATGACCTGTAGGTTGTATATCCACCAAGTGTTTGACATAATGTCAGTCCCAGTTGGAGATGGTTAGGTCAAGTCCTGGTTTCAGTTTTTGGTTTACAAGCATTGTATTAATATATTTTATGGGTTCTGGAGGTTTCATATTTTTTTGGGTAGGGGCCTAGCCCCAACCCTTGAAAATAGGCTTAATTATCATAGTCGTTGGCGAAACATTGGCAGAAAAAGGCTACAGTCGCACTGGTGCAAGCCTATGGAAGCGACTGGGAACCCATAATCTCTTGGAGGCCTTAGAAAGGGAGTGAATGGGGCTCTAAGTTAGGAAAAAGGTGAGTTGTCACAAGGGTTTGCTACCTGGAGGGGTTGGGTTACTCCTAAAGGTCCTGTGGAACTTGAGGGAAGTCAATAAGGTCTTGTTGTGTCGACTGCATTTCTTAAAGTAATATAAGAGATCGAATCATATCATAGTGACTCTCAGCTCATGTTTACCTCGAGAAAGCCAGTGAAAGTGGGTAAATGTGGGAGGAGGCATTACAAGGTGGTATCAGAGTAGGTTTCACTTGCTTTGGGTCATATCTGATACCATAGGGTGGTATCAGAGCAGGGTTCAAATACTTGGAGTGGAAGGGATGAGCACATATTGTTATGCATGAATTGTCATGGTTAAGGTTGTCATGCATGAGGTTATGGTATGAAGGTTATCTCATTATGATGCTATTGGTATGTTATGATGCTAATGTGCTGGTTGAGATAGAGCAGGAGATGCATATCAGATGAGCGAGGTTGCAACACTAGACCTTGTGGTAAGAGAAGATCGTCATAGAGGTATTGTACGTTTGGCATGCAAGTATGTTGGTTAATGATTTTTATAAGTATTAGGGTTGTGTATATATATGTTATTCTATGGTATTTATGGTTACATGTATGATAGATGTTAGTTAATCAGTGTGATCACATGTAATTGTGTCGGATAGTCATGCAGGACAGTAACTTGTTGTTATATGCATTGTGGTCATATGCATGAAGGTTAAGATCATTGTACTTAGGATCTTGATGTTATATGTATCATGCTAATTTGGATTGGAATATGTGGATGGTTAGAGTTATGACATTCATGTATTAGTCGATATTCTTGTGATACTGTGTCATAATAATCTAAAATGAAACCGCATATGTGATTTCTATTCATGAATGACAATTTTTTATGAGTTTATGATGCGAACATGTTAGCTAGTTGTTATTATGGATATCATGACCTTAATTATGTTGGGGTTGATATTTTGTGAAGTTATATCATGGTAATATAGATTGATTGTGAAAACAAGATAGCCTCCCCTAAGATACATTGAGGTATGAGTTGATTATGTCGTCTATTTGGTGTTTTAGTGTTTGATTATGTTGCCTATTTGGTATGAGTTTGCTTATGTCATCTAATTGGGGCTTGAATGTTTGATTATGTCATCTATTTGGTGTTTGAGTGTTTGGTGTCTATTATGTCATCTATCTTTTGTTTGAATGTTTTACTAGTTGCATGATATGAGTTTGTATCTATAAGATTGCATGAAGGAATGATATTGTTTGAGATGCTTGCACTAACACATATATGCTGAGAAAAACTGAAATGTACTTGAGTGTAAGTAGGTGATAGTTGTATCATTATGTATTATGACTGATAAATGTGAGTTGGTTGTTGATTGTGACATGGTTGTTAGACTTGGGAATTTTTTTTATTTCAAATTAATAGATATGATGTCTTGATATTTGGAACATGTGGCTGACATGTGTGTTTAGTTACAAGGCAACGTGCTTGGCACAACAAGGTAAGATAACTGGGTATGTTGTTATATTTATTTATACACTAACAATTATGTGATTATGGTAGTATGATATAGGGAATTGCATGGCAAAGAGACTGCCATGAAATCTTGGAGAAGGATCAGGTTGAGCCTTCCTTTGGAAGTATTGGGAAGCCATGGGGATTGAGTCATGGTGTTTGTTGCTAGTCTTGTGTTTTTTGTCTTTTGTGATTTGTTGTGCTTCATTGTGGCTTTGTTTATGTCTAGTGTATGGACATACCACTTTGTTTCTGGTGTTGTATTGCTATTGGTTTTCATAGGGTTCTTCTTGGTTGCTTTTGGTTCTTGGCTTTTATGTTTTGAGGGTCTTGGAATTGGTTGGGAAAGGGGAAAGTTAGTGGAGCTGGGGGAGAGATGAATGAAGTCCAACATGTAATAGAAGACCCGGGTGAAGCTCGGTGCATATATAAGGTCAGTTGAAGGCAAGAGTATGACAACCATTTGGATTGGTGGGGTCAAGTGGGATAAATAGACATTGGCAGGATAGTCATGACAAAGGTAACATGAACGACAAGGTAAATGGATTTGAGGTGTCATATGTCTTGCCTATGTTGGGAACTATTGTTCTCAATGTTATGCATGCATTTCACGAATAAAGGGAGTTATCTTAACCTTGATCTTATGATATCTGGTAATTATGTGGTGATCATGATTATATATATATATATATTGTTCTTTGACAGGATTGTCAGGGATCATGATTGCTTTATGCAAATGATTATATGTATGTATGGGTGTATGCCATTTTTCTTATAGGGTCATCTGAGATCATGATTGTTTTATGTTGATGTTTATATGTGCATATATGTATGTATGTATGTCTGACAGGGTCATCAAGGGTCATTCTTGTGGAGGAATGATTATTTATGCAGGTGAATGGCATGAAGAGGTTCCTGGTTTATGAGGAATCAAGTGGGAAGAGTAGCCCTAGCAGATATATGAGGTTAGTAGCATGTGGATATGATTTGGTATTATGTGCTTGTACTATGCCTATGTTTATGCTATGGCAGGTAACGCTAAAGGATACATCATCAAAATGAAAGCAGTATGATCTGCGACATGCTAGGACAAGCATGGATAAGACACTAGAATTAAGGTTGCTTGGTAAGGACAACGTGGTCTTAGGATGTGTAATACCCATGTTGTGTACATGTAGCATATGCAATATTGTGTACAGATGATGTTGTGTGCATGTTGCATATAAAATGTTATGTTCATGTTGCATGTGTAGTACTATGTACATATAGTGTTGCGTGCATGATTGCATATGTAGTGCTGGGTAACGATGGTGCTAAGTACATGTCGTATGTGCAGTGCTATGTACAACTTGTAAATGCAGTGCTATGTACATGTTGTAAATGCAGTGCTATGTAGATTTGGCGCAGTCTAAATGTTGTATATGCAGTGTTATGTACATATGGTGCAGTGTATAGGTTGTACATGTGGTGCTGTGTACATATGGTGTGGTGTGCGTGATTGTACATGTGGTGTTGCGTGCATGTGGTGCTATGTACATGTAGTACATGTGGTGTTGTGCACACATTGTGCAGGTGGTGTCATGTATGTGTGGTGCTATGTACACGTTGTGCAGGTGGCATTGTGTACATGTGATACTGTGTACATGTATACATGTTGTACCATTGTACACGTGGTATTGTGTGCATGTCGTACAGGCTATGTAGTGTATATTTGGTATGGTGTTATGGGTATTGTGTAGTCGTTGTATCGTGACATGTGTACTCATGGTATTTTATGGTGTGTACATATATATATTGTGTTGTACACCGATTGTAGGTGTATGTTTCGAGTTGTACACCAGGTGTAGGTGTATGTGTGTTGTTTTACATCGGGTGTAGGTGCATGTGTGGCATTATACACCAAGTGTAGGTGTATATGTTGTGTTGTACATAGGGTGAAGGTGTATGTGTCGTGTTGTACACCAGGTGTAGGTGTATGTGTCGTGTTGTACACCAGGTGTAGGTGTATGTGTCGTGTTCTACACTGGGTGTAGGTGTATGTGTTGTGTTGTACACTGTGTATGTGTATGTATTATATAGTGTGATGGAACAAGAAGGTATGGAACTATTTGGGCCCTTGTTGATATTGAGGGTTGAGGTTGTTTAGTCTCAGATATCCTTGTTGTTGCTATTGAGGGTTGAGGTAGTTTAGTCTCTAGATGCCCTTTTTGTTGCTATTGAGTGTTGAGGTGATTTAGTCTTTGGACGCCCTTGTTGTTGATATTGACGGAGGAGGCAGTTTAGTCTCTGTATTCCCTTGTTACTTAAAGAGGAGGCACTAGGTGCTTGCCAGGTTTGGAAATCGATTCAATGTGTGTATAGAAAGGATAAAGAACAAAGGTAGAAACAAAGAACCATTTGAAAGATAAGTATTAGTATTTTATTTCAATTTTAATAATGCATGTTATTTATGATTTTGATTTATAATGGTTACATGTGATATATGATTTTTATTATGATGGTTCCATTTTGAGCTAACTGAATGTGATATGTTTATACATGATGATTTTATCAAAGAGCTAGTTTTACTTGTTGTGACGTGAAGTAAATAGAATTGCAAGTGCACCTTATTGACAAGCCACCAATGAGGTATCATTTGAATTAGTTTCATTTCCTTTTATTCTAATGGAGATTATTTTATTGGTACAGGAAGCAAGAAAGTGCCTAGTTTGGGGTGGTTGAAATTGAGTACAAGGATTAGCAGCAGTGGCAAAAGGAATTGAAACATGGAGCAATATGTTGGTAAAGCACTTCAGGAATACGACCATTGTGGGACATTGGTACCCATAATGTCCATTGATTTCCATGAACATGCTATGACCGGTGTGATGGTTTTGAGGTAGGTATATGCCTTGTTTTTTTTACCTTCGATGCAAGGAATCCTTGCCAATGGATGGATCGTCCGGGATAGGAGATGCGAGGGAAATTGGAAGGTGAGTGACTGCACAGAAGGGGTGGCCGGATTGCCCGAGGGACTGTGTAGGAGAGAAGGGAAGGCCGAGAATGGATTTTTTTGGTAATTAACATTGCCAGATGGAATCAGATGCACAATGGGAGTGTGCCCTGAACAATGAGACAGTAACTGTTCATTGAGAGGAAAAGTGGTGCATGATTGTAGTGCTAGACATTGGATGCAGGTTGAATTTTGCAATGGATTATGGACTTCCTACGAAGGAGGTGAATCCTAGTATTACTTTGAGGGTGGAGGTGTGAGCCTCTAGACTCCCTTGTGGCGGATGCAGACATCGTATCCTTTTATTTGTTGGTTGAGAAAATGTGCATATGTGTATATTATTGTAAATATTGTATCGAGTTGGATTTACAAAGCACCATAAACAATATGGCTATTTTTTGTTTGAAGAAAATGTGCATAAGTATATGTGGTTGTTATTGTAAATCCACAATGAGCTATGATTATAAAGCTCTAGTAAGTGGTAGGTTGTCATGTTTGTCATTATGGTTTTGCTTTTGAGCAGGTTGGTCATTGTAAATACTACAACGAGCTAAGCTATAAAGCTCCATAAGCAGTATGTTTTTCTTTTCAATCGTTTTTCTCATTATAGGTGTCATAGAACACTAAGTATGGTGTTCCCCTAAGGGGGAAGGGTATGTAACAACCCTAGGTTAAAAGGTCATGTAAAAAAAGTTAATAAAGGTAAAATAAGACCACGAGCAAGGGAAATGTATTCCAACGTTAATGTTGGGCAAGACATCCTAGTGTGGGTGTTATTTTGATTTATTATGACTAAGGAAATTGGCAAAGGAAACAGCTAAGGATTTGGAAAGGAAAAAAGGTATTTTTAGCACATTATTTATAAAAATAATGGAAATTAGGAGAAAAGTAAGGTGAAAGGTCACAGGTTTCAAACGAAGAGGAAAATGAAAAAAAATAGAGGCATCTATGATAAAAATGATTCCGAGCATCAGTTGGAAATATTTCGTAAGCCTTTTTTTAGTTTAGTGTTAGAATTAGTTCGAGAGAGGAGAAATAACCAAGAGGATAAAGAAATCAATAAATCAAGGGAATGAAAGGAAAATCAAGGAAAGGAAAGGAAAAGTTAAGAAGGAGAAGGAAAAACAAAGGAAGGCAATGGTCAAGCAGCTTCAACAGGATGACTTGCAGGTAACAGGTTGAATGTGTGATTTCATGGCTGGTTTTGACATGCATGATATTTGCATGTTGGTATATGGTTATTTTTTGTCATTGGCATGGATTTTGTCGGGATTTGATGGTGGATTTTAGCCTAGCCTTGCCATTTCCAGATAGCCATGGTGTGAGGGGATTGTTCTCAATTTTGAGCTTTGGATTGCTGGATGGTTTCGGAATCCGGGGTGAGGTGGTCTCGAAAAAGTTCCCAAAGGCCTAGGAATCCCTTCATCGGTAATGGCAGGATACATGGTAAAGCCTGAGGTTGAAGATGAGAAAATTCCTCAAGGATGGTGAATAAATTATGAGGCATCCAAGCTCGATTCAATTTTGTGATCTTGACATCGGTTTAGGCGTGATCACGGTATGGAGAGGGTGGAGGTGGTTTAACGTTTGGATTCCCTTAGTTGTATTTGTATTGGTTTATCCCATGAGATCCCACATTCATGGTTGGAATATGGCACAGAGGGTGATTGAATGGAGAGAGATTTGTCTTGATCGATATATGGTCGGGTGGAACGTTGAAGTCCCGAACTCGGTTGGCATTTTCCTATGGTTAATAAAAGATAAGTTTCTCTTGATTTTGGTAAGGAAATGTACTGGTTATTATGTGGCTTTAATGTTTGTTCTCTTATTGTTCTTTATCTGGTTATATGTTGGTTGTAAACATGGTTTTATGATAGATTTTAGTCATGGATCCTTTCATGTTTTCACTCATAAATGAATAAATAATGAATGCAAGACCTAATTGATGTTAAGACAACTAATGAGAGAAGGTAGTGACGCTTCATGTTAAACCTCAGATGAGTTTTAAGTTCCTCATGTTCAACTTGCATTCATGACCTGTAGGTTTCATATACACCAAGTGTTTAACAAAATGTCAGTCCCAGTCGGGGATGGTCAGGTCAAGTAATGGTTCCAGTTTTTAGTTTACAAGCATTGTATTCATGTATTTTATGAGTTCTAAAAGTTTCATAATTTTCTTGGCAGAGGCCTAGCCCCAGCCCTGGAAAATAACCTTAATTCTCGTAGTCGGTGGCACAACAATGTCAGAAAAAGGCCACATTTGCACTAATGTAGGCCTATGGGAGTGATTGGGAACCCATAGTCGCTTGGAGGCCTTGGAAAGGGAGCGACTGGGGCTCTAAGTCAGGAAAAAGGTGAGTTGTCATAGGGGTTGGATACCTGGGGGTGTTGGGTTACTCCTGGATGTCCTGTGGCACTTGAGGGAAGTTAGTAAGGTCTTGCTGTGTCGAATCCATTTCCTTAACGTCATCTAGGATGTTGAGTGATATCAGAGTGACCCTCAGCTCATGTTTACCCCAAGCAAGCTGGTGAAAGTGGGTAAATGTGGGAGGAGGAGTTACAAATTCTACTAAGTTATGGTTTAAATTATTGGTCAATAATTTTAAAGGTAGATAGGAAAAGTGGCCCCATATTCAAACCATTCATATTTGAAATCTTTTGGATTATACATCACTCTTTCATAAATAATGTTGCAAAGTGTTGGAGAGAAGCACATATCACAAAATGTACAATTATGCATAATTCTTATCAATGTTTGAAATATGTAAAAAAAAAATTTAAAGGATTGTAAAAAAAGGAGTTCAGGAAGATTCATGAGGCTAGAGTTAAACTCAACAAGAAAATTGTAGAAATACAAGAACACAGTGAGAGGTAGAATACTCCAAATCTAGGAATACAAGAATACGAGAATAATAAATGAAATAGATTGTAACTAAGAATACTCCAAATACCCAGTAAGTATCAGTAACTAAATCATCCTTCCATTATCAATACATAAACCATTCATCCATAAATCGATACAACACAATATCCTTCAGGAAACAAGTGCACATGCCAACTTTTTTTTAAAGACAACAACTCACACTTAATCAAAGCATAACGAGACTATTAAATACCTAAACTAATACAACTAATAAATAGAGTTGCAACACCTCACTAGTAAAGGGGGCCCTCTTTCACCGATAAAGGCTATGAAGGATCACAAATAAACTAAAACATCATAAGATCAAAAACTACATAATATATTATATAAAAGAATCACACAACAACTCATTGTTCTCTGATATAACCCCCAATCTTCACTAATTTTTCAACAACCAAGCAACCTTAAATATTCCTTGATTTATACAAGTCGGATGGGTGGTGATCCAACATAATATCAAAAATAAATAGTACATATTAATATAGAATATTAGTGCACATATCAATGTTTTTACATCAATGATTCAAAAAGTAACTTGTTACAATGCGTTCTAGATTATTATAACAACTTTAGATTTTATTGGACATGATGAAGCCAGATGTTGGAAACTTCACCCAGAACTCAGACCAAAGAATTTCTAGAAGAAGAAAGGTGAAAAGAAGGCTAATACATCAATCCAACAAGATTTGGGCTCTGACTCAGGTGATTAAAGGCAAAAATAACCACAATGGTTTCGACTGGTAAAAGTTCTGACGCCAGTTCAAGTTCTAGTACTTATGCATCTTCTTCAAACATAAAGCATCTAGATGAAGATAAAAGAGTTGAATTATTTCACATAAGGGTAACTTCTAAGCACACAAAATTAGATACATTGTTTGACAGTAGATCACAGGCAAATTTAATATCTGAAGAATTAGTTAATAAATTGGGTTTGGAGACACAAAATCATCCAAGACCATACCCATTAGGTTGGCTAAAAGAAAAGACTTATATTAATGTCACAAAGCAATGTCTTTTAAAATTTTCCATCACAACTAATTACATTGATGAAGTGGATTTAAATGTGATTCCATTAGACATATGTGGAGTAGTGCTAGGAAGTCCTTATCTCTATGATCGTGATGATGTGTTTCGTAGGAAAGAGAACAAATATCAGCTTAAGAAAGATGGAATTGAATACATTGTCCATGCACATAAAATAAAAACATACTTGGATTTATTTAGTGCTAATCAGATGAAGAGACTAATAAGTTCAAGTAAGAGATATGTACTCATGGTTGTAAAAGAACAACATAAGGATCAACATGATGCTTTTTCAGGTTCTGAATCTTAGTTTAAAGATAGTTTGGTTAAAGTGGTAGATTCTTTTCAAAGTCTATTTAAAGAACCAAAACATCTGCCTTCTAAACGAGAAATACAACATGATATACAATTGATGTCTGATGGCCCTCCTCCTAATGTCAGAATGTATCGCAAGTCAATCGTAGAAAATGAAGAAATAAAGAAACAAATCCAAGATTTGGTTGAAAAAGGCTTCATTTGACCCAGTTCATCTCCATGTGGTTCACCCATAATTTTGGTTCGTAAGAAAGACGAGACATGGAGAATGTGTGTCGACTTTAGGGCCTTAAATAAAATCACAATCAAGAATAGGTATCCTCTTCCTAGGATAGATGATTTACTTGACTAGTTGAAAAATGTTGTCTATTTCACTAAGTTGGATTTGTATAGTGGGTATCATAAAATTCACATTGCAGGAAATGACATATGGAAAACTGCATTCAAAACTAGGCAGGGTCTATTTGAATGGCTAGTGATTCCTTTTGGTTTATGTAATTCTCCAACAACTTTCATGTGGGTTATGAATGATGTATTATGTCTGTACATTAGTAAATTTATCATAATCTACTTAGATGATATCCTGATTTTCAGTTCCAGTATGGAAGATCACGTTAGGCATGTTAAAGATGTCTTCAAAGTGTTACAAAGGGAAAAATTGTACCTTAAACTGTCCAAATGTGAGTTTGGGAAAACTTCATTGATGTATCTTGGTTACATAATTGGAGGTGGTCATTTGAAGATAGATCCAGATAAAATTGATGTGATTCTTAAGTGGCCAAGACCACAGAATGTGACTGAAGTTAGGAGTTTCTTAGGTGCAGTTCAATATTGGAGAAAATAAATTTCTCAGTTTTATTTGATTGCATCACCGTTACATGCTTTAACAAGTTCTAAAGTTTCCTTTTAGTGGGGAGGGAAACAACAAAAAGCTTTTGATACACTTAAGTAGATAATTTTTACAACACCAATCTTAGCATTACTAGATTTTCAACAACCATTTGAAATTGAAACAGATGCTAGTGGTTATGCAATGGGTGCATTTTTACTTCAAAAAGGGAAACCTATTTGTTTTCATTCAGAAACTTTTTCTAAGGCAGTTATAAATTATCCGACATATAATAAAGAACTATTTGGTTTGGTTGAAAGTGTTAAGAAATGGAAACACTACTTAATGGGTAAGGAAACAATGATTCACATAGATCATCAGCCGCTTGAGTACCTTCAGTCATAGAATAAGTTGCAACAATCTCGCCATTACATATGGATGGGATTTCTTCAGCAATTTCACTTAGTAATTAAGTACAAGAAAGGTGTAACAAACAAAGTAGCTGATATGTTGTCTAGACCATATTTTAATGCTTCAGTAGTGTTGTATAATAGTTCCTTAAAACTTGAAATTTATTTAGAACAATATAGTACAAATGCTGATTTCAAAGATATTTATGAATCACTAACTCATGGTACTCAGGTGGAAGAATTCAATTTTCATGTTCATGATAGGTTGTTATATCATCTCGATAAGTTGTGCATACCACAGACAGAAAGGGTGCATGTTATTCAGGAAGCACATTCTTCTCGCATTTCAGGACATTTTGGCGTAAGCAAGACAATAGCGCAAATTCAAAGGTATTGCTACCGGCCTCGTATGTATGAAACAATTGTTAAGTACATTAAAGGTTGTGTTATGTGTTTGTCAAGCAAGTCAAGCAATCGAAATATTGGTTTTTCTATGCCACTTTCAGTTCCTTTACGGCCATGGGACATCATTTCCATGGAATTTATTGGAGGACTTCCTATGTCTAGGAGAGGGCATGATTACATGTATGTCATGGTTGATCATTTCAGCGAGATGTGCATTCTTGTTCCATGCAAAAAGCAAGTGACCGCCGAACAAACTGCATAGATGTTCTTTCAACATGTATGGGTTCATTTTGGGTTACCTACTTCCATTATTTCTGATCGAGAAATTCGTCTTGTAGGAGAGTTTTGGTCCACTTTGTGGGGACTCATGGACACAAAGATGAAGAAGAGCACAAATTTTCATCCTAGACCGACGAACAGACAAAAGTGGCGAACAGGACAATGACACATATTCTCTAAGGTTACTGCACAAACATCCTAAATTGTGGGATGAATCTTTACCTTATGTGCAAAATGCTTACAATCGAGCCTTACATTCTTCGACTAATGGATTTCCATTTGGAACATGTTTTGGTTATATACCAAAGTCACCAATAGAATTCATGTTCGGTGAATAAGATAAAGTGGACAGACACAATGATTCAAATAAAGCAGTTAAGTTCATTCAACGAATACAACAGATACATGAAGCAATGCAGGATCAGTTAGAGAAGAGTTAGACCAAGTACAAAATGCGCGATGAAAAGCATCGAGTGGATCATCATTTTTTAGGTCGGTGATCAGCTATGGTTGAATATTAGTAAATACAGGTTGAAAGGTGAAGGAAAGAAACTAAAACCCATCAGGTATGGTTCTTTCAAAACTGTGGAAAAGAATTGGAAATAATGCATTCTGATTAGATTTAACTCCTTACATGTGTATTCATTCAGTTGTAAATGTAGAAAATTTGAAGTTGTATGAACCTCCAATGATCATTGATCCAGAGGAAAATACACAAATTTCTTCCGTTGATTATTCGGCACCTGAGTATATGAATGAGTTGCAGGAAGATACCATCTTGGACAGGAAAGTTCACACTTCCAAGCAAGGAGATGAATATCTTTGAGTGGGACTCAAGGGCATGAATCCGAGCAAGGTGAGGTGGATGGAAATCAGAAGAGTGAGGGAGTTGTACCCTCACCTGACATCTTCTTAAATCAAACTTTTGTTGGCCCAAAAGCTTTCAAGTGGAGAGGATTGATCCAAGAGGATCTTGCATCAGTTCAATGAAGATTTGTTTAGTCTTTAGTTTTTCAGTTTCTCCAGTTTTTCCGATGAGAAGTTTTCAATTGGTTCGAATTTGGTGCATGGTATAAGTGTTTTAATGGCTAGGTCAAATTTTAATGTCGTGGTGATTATGTGGACAACATTTCATGGTTAATGTCATTGTGTAACTAGGTTATATGAAAATCCTATGGTCAAAATCCTAAGTGGTGATATGTAACTTAAGTACAAATTCTAAAAGTCTAATACCTAAGTCCTACCTATGGTCTATTCCTAAGTCTTAATACCTAGCGCATATGTTAACAACATATGTAAATAAACCCATATGTATGTTTCAGACTATGTCAAATCTATGGGTTCAGAACTATATAATAAAACTATGTTTAAACCATATATAAAACTATATATTAAAACATAACAGTTAACCGCAGTAGAGGCCGTCGGGCGGAAGGAGTGACATGTGAACGCAGTGAATGTAACCTCAATCAATTAAACTGTCTGGAAACCACATAGTAGAACAGGCGGATAGAAAGTTGTCACATGCAAAGTCACTGCACAGTTGTCGAAGCTGTCGAGACTTAACCACCAGGTGGCAACCAGTCATCAGACCGCCGAAACACCTGTCACATGCAGTCAGTTGTGCAATGCTGTTAGTAGACCATCAGGGTCTAATTATATCATATGGTTTATTTTGGGTTTGTAAAGTTTATGTGCTATGTTTATTTTTAACACCATGTCACATAATCTCCTATGTGTGACATTATTAATAGACCTAGAGCTCAATGCTCCATTAATATAAAACCAAAATGCCAATTTTGGCCCAAAGGAGTTTGATATTGGACCTGAACCTGCACTATTTAACCTTAGGAAATTCACCATGATGGGAAGAGAGTGTTTTTGGAGGCTTGCATTCAAATTCTGGAAGAGAGAGGCAATTTTGTTTTCAGTGTTTCTTGGTCATCCAGAGCTGGAATTGGGAACTGAGATAGGCGTTGGAAAGCTAGGAGAGAGATATTTATGTTAACAGGGATCGAAATTTCCTGCGAGCACGTCCAGTCTGGTTTTTTTATGTGTAAATACTTCCTTGGATCAATCCTTAACAAAAAAAACGCCCACCTTGAAAGCAGACCCGCAAATGTAGTCCATCAGGGACAAACTCTGTAATCAATGCTTGTTGTCTTTTATATCTGTTCTTTGATTCAAATTCATGTTTAATATGATTCTTAAGTTTTGGTTTATGTCATAAAATCATATGCTTTCCTTCAATCTTCCACACTAAGCGATTGAGTTAACAATCAATTCACTGTTGGGAAATATTCAGTTCTACTTCAGTATTAATTCAGATCACATATTTTGGTATCAGATCAGGTTGTGTTGTAGGACTTTTTCCAGTGAATGTTAACCAGGTCGAGGTTGTGACGTGGAGAAGGAACGCTTGAGGAGATAGACTCAGAAGTTGGAAAGCGGAAAGTCGCTCATCAATTAACAATGGGAGGAACTGATGTAGGTGAAACTCCTGAAGTGAAGGTCATGGGAGAAGAACAGATTCAACAAATGTTTTTGAACATGCAACAGATGTTGGGAGAAATATATGAAGATAAGAAGTAGAGAGATACAACTTCTTCTTCAAAGCCATCAAAGAAGGACAAGGGAAAAGGAAAAGCTGATAAACCTCCTTCTCCTCCATCATCGTCAACATCATCATCATCATCATCTTCTTCTAGTTCATATTATGAAACATAAAAGAAACCTTAGAAATCATCTCTTTTGAAACTTGATGTAAAATTTGAACTACCTATTTATGATGGCGAAATGAATCCTGAAAAGCTAGATAACTGGATTAAACAGTTAGAAGTGTATTTTAGAATTCAGAACATTTATGATGAAAGAAAAAAAATTTAGTTAGCTACACTTAGAATGTGGGGAACAACTTTAATTTGGTGGAAAAGTAAAACTCAAGTAGATTTGAAGCAGAAAGGCAAAGTCATCTCTTCATGTTCTAAGATTTTAAAAGCTCTCAGAAAACAATTCTATCCATTGGGATACATGCAACAAGCTGTTATTGATTGGCGGCATTTGAGGGAAGGTAAAGGGAAGAATGTTCAGGAGTTTACTTAGGATTTCAGGAAGAAAGCTTTGGCACTTGGTATTCCATTGGATACACATGAAACCTTATTAAAGTACATTGGTAGTTTAAATTCATATTTACAACATACGTTATTGATGTTTAATCCTGATGAGTTTGATGAAGTGTGTGTTCAAGCCATACATATTGAATCAAGTCGCAGTCCATTCAAGTTTTCACAGAAAACATTCAAACAATTGGAAATCAAGGATTCCAAAGACAACAAGAGGAAGAGAAGTTTGAAGGGAAAGAAAAAAACAACAACTTAGAAGGAAAGTGGAAGATATACCTGTACTCACTGCCAGAGGATCAGACATGATGAAGCCAGATGTTGGAAACTTCACCCATAGCTCAAACCAAAGAAGTTCCAGAAGAATAAAGGTGAAAAGAAGGCTAATACATCAATCCAACAAGATTTGGGCTCCGACTCAGGTGATGAAAGGAAAATAACCGAAATGGTTTCGACAGGTAAAAGTTCTGACGCTAGTTCAAGTTCTAGTACTTCTGCATCTTATTCAAACATAAATCATCTGGATGAAGATAAAAGAGTTGAATTATTTCACATAAGGGTAACTTCTAAGCACACAAAATTAGATACATTTTTTGACAGTGGATCGCAGGAAAATTTAATATCTGAAGAATTAGTTAAGAAATTGGGTTTGCAGACACAGAATCATCCAAGACCATACCCATTAGGTTGGGTAAAAGAAAAGACTCAGATTAATGTCACAAATCAATGTCATTTAAAATTTTCCATCACAACTAATTACATTGATGAAGTGGATTTAGATGTGATTCCATTAGACATATGTGGAGTAGTGCTAGGAAGTCCTTATCTTTATGATCGTGATGCTGTGTTTCATAGGAAAGAGCATAAATATCATCTTAAGAAAGATGGAATTGAATACATTGTTCGGGAACATAAAATCAAAACACACTTGGATTTAGTTACTGCTAAGAAGATGAAGAGACTAATAAGTTCATGTAAGAGATATGTACTCATGGTTGTAAAATAACAACACAAGGATAACATGATGCTTTTTCAAGTTGTGAATCTCAATTTAAAGATAGTGTGGTTAAATTGGTAGACTCTTTTCAAAGTATATTTAAAGAACCAAAACATATGCCTCCTAAATAGGAAATACAACATGAGATACAATTGATGTCTGATTCCTAATGTTAGAATGTATCATATGTCAGTCGTAGAGAACAAAGAAATAAAGAAACAAATCTAAGAGTTGGTTGAAAAAGGCTTCATTCAACCCAGTTCATCTCCATGTGGTTCACCCATAATTTTGGCTCCTAAGAAATATGAGAGATAGAGAACGTGTGTCGAATTTATGGCCTTAAATAAAATCATAATCAAGAACATTTATCCTCTTCCCAGGATAGATGATTTACTTGACCAGATGAAAAATGATGTCTATTTCACTAAGTTGGATTTGCATAGTTCATATCATCAAATTCGCATTGTAGAAAATGACATATGGAAAACTACATTCAAAACTAGGCAGGCACTATTTGAATGGTTAGTGATGCCTTTTGGCTTGTGTAATGCTCCATCAACTTTCATGCGAGTTATGAATGATGTATTCCATACGTTCATTGATAAATTTGTCATAATATACTTAGATGATATCCTGATTTTTAGTTCGAGTATGGAAGAGCAAGTTAGGCATGTTAAACAGGTCTTCGAAGTGTTGCAAAGGGAAAATTTGTACCTTAAACTGTCCAAATGTGAGTTTGGGAAAAATTCATTGATGTATCTTGGTTACATAGTTGGAGGTGGTCATTTGAAGATAGATCTACCTAAAATCGGTGTGATTGTTAATTGGCCAAGACCACAGAATGTGACTGAAGTTAGGAGTTTCTTAGATGCAGTTCAATATTGGAGAAAATTCATTTCTTAGTTTTATTTGATTGCATCACCTTTACATGCTTTAACAGGTTCTAAAGTTTCCTTTCAGTGGGGAGGAAAACAACAAAAATATTTTGATACACTTAAGAAAAAAATTGTCACAACACCAATCTTAGCTTTACCATATCTTCAAAAACCTTTTGAAATTGAAACAGATGCCAATCGTTATGCAATGGGTGCAATTTTACTTCAAAAAGGGAAACCTATTTGTTTTCATTCAATTTTTTTTTCTAAGGCAGTTATAATTATCCGACATATGATAAAGAGCTGTTTGCTTTGGTTGAAAGTGTTAAGAAATGGAAACACTACTGAATGGGTAAGGAAACAGTGATTCACACAGATCATCAGCCGCTTCAGTACCTTCAGTCACAGACTAAGTTGCAAAAATCTCGCCATTACAGATGGATGGGATTTCTTCAGCAATTTCACTTAGTAATTAAGTACAAGAAAGGTGTAACAACAAAGTAGTGAAATGCTATTTAGACCATCTTTTAATGCTTCAGTAGTGCTGCAAAATAGTTCTTTAAAACTTGAAAGTTATTTAGAACAATATAGTACAGATGTCGATTTCAAATATATTTATGAATCAATAACTCATGGTACTCAGGTGGAAGAAGTCAATTTTCATGTTCATGATAGGTTCTTATATCATCCGGGTAAGTTGTGCATACCACAAACAAAAAGGCCACATGTTATTCGGGAACACATTCTTCTCACATTTCAAGACATTTTGGCGTAAGCAAGACAATGGTGAAAATTCAAAGGTATTGCTTCTGGCCTCGTATGTATGAAACAATTGTTAAGTACATTAAAGGTTGTATTATGTGTTCTACAAGTAAGCCAAGCAATCGAAAGATTGGTTTGTATATGCCACTTCCAGTTCCTTTGCGACCATGGGACAACATTTCCATGGACTTTGTTGGAGGAATTCCTATGTCCAGGAGGGTGCATGATTACATGTATGTCGTGGTTGATCGTTTCTGCAAAATGTGAATTCTTGTTCCATGCAAAAATCAAGTGACTGCTGAACAAACTTCACAGATGTTCTTTCAACAGGTATGGGTTAATTTTGGGTTACCTACTTCAATTATTTCTGATCGAGACACTCACTTTGTAGGAGAGTTTTGGTCCACTTTATGGGGACTCATGAACACAAAGCTGAAGAAGAGCACAAATTTTCATCCACAGACCGACGGACAGACATAAGTGGTGAATAGGACAATGATACATATTCTTTGAGGTTACTGTAACAAACATCCTAAGTTGTTGGATGAATCTTTACCTTATGTGCAGCATGCTTACAATCGAGCCTTACATTCTTCGACTAATTGATCGCCATTTGAAACATGTTTTGGGTATCTACCAAAGTCACTGATATTGGACTTCATGTTCGATGAAGAAGATAAAGTGGATGGACACGACGATTCAAATAAAGCAGTTAAGTTTGTTAGTATGAATCTTTCGTCGTAAAAGATCACTTTAGCTTTGCATAACAAATAGCCCTAACATCGGTTATGGCTACCAAATATCTTTAACTCTGCAATTAGGTGATCCAAATAATGCTGCACAAATCCAGATCTAAGCATAAAAGGCATTAAGCAGATAAAGTAAAATGTGGCTCCATGCATCCAATAGACAAGACAAGAACAATGTATTTTAAAGAATTTTTATATTATATTACAAAGGGGGCACCTGAGAGGAAAACAAGAAAGGTGTTTTTCGGTTCTCCTCAATGGGATGGGTTCTTGAAAGTCCTCAGCGTTTCAGATCTAAAATTCCTCTCTCTTGTTGTTGTAGAAAACCCAAACAAACATAGAACTCAATGGGAACTCACAAGGCAAAAATGGAGAATGTGACCTAGTATAGATCCAGAGTGATCTAATGCAATGGAGGTGACTAATGAATGGCGAAAACCCTTCTATTTATAACAAAATATTGGGGCGTTCTAGAACTTAGTGCATGAATAAAATATTATTAATCGAATTCTAGAATCACCCTTTAGGAATATTTTATTATATTTGTTAGAGGGAAAAGGATTTTTGACTTGGGTCAATTCCTTTATTTATAAATAACAAATAAATAAATGATTTATTTATTATTTTAGGGAAATGATGGGAATATAATTAAATAAATAATGGTTTATTTAATTATTTATATGTGATTTAGTCATTTTTAACTAAGAATATTATTTAAATAATGATTTAAATAACTTATTCTTAGGAAATAATTAAATAAATAAGATTTTATTTAATTAATTTCCTTGTTTTGGGTTAAATATGACCGGGAAATATAAATGAATAAGTTATTTCACGTGGTGAAAGCAATTTTACTTAGGGTAAAATTGGTCTTACATGGTGTACTTGGGTTCATCTAATAATAATAGGTTAGATGACCAAAAAATGGTGTAACAGATTGCCCCCCAACGTACGAGTGTTAGGAGAAAATCGTATGACCGAAGTACGTTGTAAGAACTCAATCACTAGACAGTGAGAGGGAAGTGAGAGAGAGGAATGTAAGGTAGTCTAATATCCTAAAGGACTAGACCCTGAGGAGATGAGACTTACGGGTGCAAAAAGTCTCTAGTTTATGAAGTGGTACCTGTTCTAAAGGTGACGGGGGAGGCATACCTATGCCCGCCGAGACAAAGTACAAAGAATAGGAAGTCCAGTAAACAAGGAACCGAACCATGAAGAAGATGCTGGCGTAAATAGGGGCCAGAAAAATGGAATGATGAATCCCACATACATGCTGTGCCTGGAATAACCGTCAGGACTTATACAATAATAGTTTATTACATGAGATACAAATACACCCAAATTCCCCCTACACATGGGGAAGGGCTCGCAAAATCTGACTGATACATGCAAATTGAAGAGGTGCTGCAAGCGGCTGAGGCCAATATCATCAAATGAGAGGAGCTGCATCAAGAGCTGAAATGAAGAAGTCATTCGGGCATGTGGGGGGCTACCTGTAGGGCCACCCCCTCATCAGGGTTGAGACATCTCACACACACCCAGGAATCACCAATAGCTGCTGCTGCATCACTGGACCATCAAGTGTATAGATCACGATCATGCTAGAAAGAGCTTGAACCAAGGTACACTGCCCCCCAGACCTGACTCCTGGAGTAAATGAGCTGATGTCGACAGAAGTAGGTTTGCCATAGGTGAGGTAATAAGGGAACCCCAACTAAAGCACGGGAGAGAATAGTAGAGCGACTAACAGATGGACAATAATGATGATAATGAAATGAGGGATACTGAGTAGCGGATGGACGACTTCCCTTGTTAGAGAATAAGGGGTATGAATGGCTTAGCATCAACTGACACAATATCAGGGAGGATAGGGGATGATGGTACCGAAGGCCATAATGTGCAACACGAGAGAGGGACCAAGCGATGAAGGATGGAGGAATATAGTGGGATATAAAGGGGCTCGAGATAGACTCCATGACGGATGATGACTTAACTCGGATGCTCTAAACAAGGGCGACTCGATGGTGCTACCACACATAAAAGGTCCAATGGGGAACCATAAAAACATGAATACAAGAGGGTGTCTCATGACGAAAATATACACGAACAAGGCCAAGTAAAAAGGTAAAGTGGTGCCCCAAGTAAAAGTGTTGTAAGTGAATAATTCCGATTGGAAGGAGAGATGAAGGGACCCTTTGTGGACAAAATGTGTCGTGGTGAAGTGTCAAAACATGAAAAACTACCAGATACCCATTTGAGTGCTCGATGAGAGCTTTCCAACGGTGCAGATGGTGTGTCAATCGGGGCTATGGTTTGGTCGCAGCGGGCGAAAGAAAAAATAGGGGTTTCTCTTCTAATAAGGCATTTTCCCTCCAAAATCATTCATTTTCTTGTGTAGCTCTGGTGAATGTGAAGAGGAGAGAAGGCCCTAAATCTTGCGGCGATCGTAGCGGACAAACCGACTGTTGGAATTACGATCCGTCAGTTGCAGGTAAGAGGTCTAATCCTACTCTTTGATTTTGATGGATTCAAAGTTCAAATTAGGGTCTTAAATCTCAGTAACTACTCCTACTTCATCATTACGGTCGGGTCGCAATTTTTGGGGCAAAAGCTACGACATGGGACGCAGGTTTGGGCCTGAAAAGTGTGACTTGGCCCAAAATTTGGTCAAAAAGTGCTCCCTGTTAGATGAAGGTAGGTTCAGTGCTGTTATGGTCTGAGATTCAGTTTGGATGTGAGTTAATGCAGTTTTTCTGATCTGTAGACTGACAAAGATGATGGTTTTGTGTAGATATGGCAGATATACGGATCAAGTGGAGAGAGAGAGACCTAGGTACATTACGGACGGAAATCTAAGTGGATCAAGGTGTCCGTCGTGCACTAGCTAGGTTTGGGGTTCTAAAATTTTTGGAGAACCTTTTGATGAGGGCTGGAGAGCCCTTGTTGGCCCGAATTATCAGTTATTGGGATCCGGATCATGAGGCGTTTATAGTGCAGGGGCACAGGATTGAGCTGATGGTCTAGGATCTGTATTTCTTGACTGGTATCCCACCATTAGGGATGGTGGGAAATACGCAGCCAGTGTTACCATGGGGGCATAACATTATGGAGTTTGTTGATTGACATTGTTGACTGGGTGTCCGAGTCAAAGGGACTCGAATATCCATTGGGGATCTAGAGAGGTTGGAGACCCGGGCAGTGGCCACAGCAGTGTTGTGGATCTTAGGCAGCCAAGAGTTCCATCACATCACTGGAGGGTAGATGATGATTGTAGAGAGTGTGCTGAGTGGGACCTACTATGGGTGGGCCCAGATGATGTTAGTATCGGTGAAATGACAGCTGTCGCTATGTAATTGGCAAGTGAATTATGATTGTGCCTATGGGACGGTATTGTGCTCTTTCTTCTTTGAGAAGATCCTGACCTTACGACCTCGTGTACAGTTACCTGATGGCGGGCCGAGAGAGCCGCGAATGCGTCGGTGGGGATGAATACTGTGTAGAGGAGGGGGAGGGGCGGTTGGACGGGTGTTCCGACCAGAGTTCTTTGCCCATTGGGATCAGATGCCATTATACATAGATGACTATTCCTATAGTGGGATGAGTTATTGGGGAGATTCGGACTTGCTGCTTCCGCCTGGTCGAGTGTGGGGGCCCGATGGTAAGTGACAAGCAACTAATCTGTTATGTGCATTGTAAATTTTGTGAATAGTATTCATGGTACTAATCGTTATACTTTTTTGGAATGCAGATAAAGCTCCGGTAAAACCGGCTGGATATATGGGACGACCTATAGCAGCTGGAGCTACAGGTGCAAGTGGATCGAGGACGGCACAGAACGAGGATATGGCCGCTCTGTTGGAGGACATCCGTCATAGATGTGAGGGGCTGCTGACCGGTGTGTCAGAGCATGGTTGGCAGGATTTAGACGACCAATACATAGAGTTATGTATTGGGCTACCCTCAGAATGGCGAGGTATCATGCAACGCATGGCGATGGCTGGTCAGACTGTGCGTGATCTACGAGCTGCGGGAGCAGAGCCATTGGCTCGGGATCCTCCAGAGAGTGATTAGATATAGGGCAGGTAGTGCCCCCCAGTGTCGATGTAGGGGCAAGTGGTGCCCCCCATTTTTGTAGTTTTGTTTTTTGTAACATGCTATGGGCATGTCATATGTTTCAGAGTAGATGGACTCTAAAAACACATGTTATATGATATATATGATTTATATGCATTTTGTTGATGGTGTTAAATGTTATTGTCTTGTGTGTGATAAATGCCAGTCTAGAACATGATTTGCGATTTGATTTATGTAGTGATTTTGACTTATAGGTATATGGTTGAAAGTAATAAATCTAAATTCACGTATCAAAAGTTTCACTCGTAAATATTGTCTAAATAGGATAGGGTTATGCACACGATAGAAACCATTAAGTTGTAAGACAAGAAGCAGGGAATCTAAATGCACATGCAGATGGAGGATGCGATGAGAGAGGGAATCGGCTAAGAGACCACATACTGCATCATATTCGGCCTGATTATTGGTGGCATTACCAATGCAGACCCCATTTGCAAGAACCAGGGTATGCAAGGGGGTAAAAATGGCCCATGCGGCCGAGGCGAGATTCCGGGAATAACGACTTGCCCCATCGGCATAGCCAAGATAATGTGTGGACGAGAGGGCCGGTGGAATAGTGTCACAAGACAAGAAATGGGGGGGGATGAGAATAAGGATGGCAGCGTGAGTAGAGGATAGAAATCCACTGACAACTACGGGAGGGAGCAGTCCGGGTGGGAAGTCTAGGATGCATAGATCGACTAGAGAGAGATGAATGAGAACTATGGAATGAAGAGCGGGAACTCATGCTGTGAATGACATCATAGATATGGATGGTATGATCTAGATTATGGAAGGAAATGGAAAGGTCAAGGAAAACACACGACGCTGCAAAGCTACCTAAATCATCAGTATGGGAAGAGAGGCGCATATACGGGTCGTCGCGGGGAATGACAGAATAACAGTTTAAAATATGGTCAAAGCATGAAGAGCCCAAGAATGTTGTTGAAGGAGAATCAAGCAACACAGATGGAGTGGATTCAGAGGGGATGTACTCCGAGGGTCGTGCGGATGATGATAGGTATAGGAGGGGGGCAGCAGGTTCCGAGATCTCAACATCAGGGGGAGGAATGTCAATGGTAGCAGGGGGATCCTCGAATAGACTTGACACATATTGAGCAAGGATGGGAGAGGCGGATTGATTTTGTTCAACTTCGTACTCGCGAATGACCTCTAAAGAGGCTCGGTAATGCGTGAGGTGAGGACAATGATGAGAATAATGGCCATGGACACAACACAGAGCACAGAGTTTGTTGGTGCGAAGAGTCTTTAGGTTCTTGGCTGCGGATGAGGAAGAAACAGAGGTTTCAGGGACTGTGGATTTAGGGAACGCGACTTTAACCATGGGTTGGATGCAGGGCAGCTCAGGACATGTATGGGTGGCATGACCGGTACCATCACACAAAGCACAAGGCTTGGCGGGTGGGGGAGGGGTAGGGTTGGGTGTGATGGAATTGTCCTTGGATGCCCCCTTGCGAGTTTTTCTTTTCTTTCCTGTAGCTGTCGTAGCATGAGGAGGGTCCTGCAGAGGGGCTAGGGGCACTATAGCGGTGGAAGGAGTGAAGGGAATCAATTGCACGGGTGTCACAACAATGTATGGTTTGGGGTGGCCCGGTGGGGTCTCAGATGGAGGAGCAAGATACCATTCTGGTATTCCCAAGGTTAAATTAGGGAGGGAAAGGGTGGCCATGACGGGAACCGAATAGACTCCGGGGGGGGACCAAGGAAAGGTATCTGACCGGGGGGGTAATGGCCAGGAGGGACGGCTCCCATATGGTGGAGACCTGAGGGAACCGACTTAGGAGGGTAGGGAGGTTCCTGAGTGTGAGGGTGATGGGAATGTCCAGGCGGGAGAGGGTCGGTCGACTGAAGCAAAGGACTAGGAGCAGGTTGCGGTGGGCGAGATTGAGGTTTCTGACTAGCCGAAGCAGGCTGTGGAAGGTCAGCCTGAGACAAGTACATCATGCAAAAATTCTCTAAGCTGGGGTCAGAGACAGGAGGAGGGGGAGGACTTGGAAAAGTGCCAAGCAAGGAGGAATCTTTGTAGACGCCAGGGGAAACACTGGTCAAAGAATCAATAGTTTGCTTATTGGTGACAGTAGAGATGGTGGAATCAGGGGAGGTCTGAGATTTTGGTTCATGGTAAGTCAACTGGTCAATGGTGACAATCTTGCCATTATGAGGGAAAAACATCTTGTGATGAACTGCGGATTGGACGGCAGACATGGCATAGGTGTAACTACGCCCCAAAATAATGTTGTAGTCAAGAGGGGCGTTGATAAATTCAACGTCGACACAAACAGTCTTACCCGCAAGGGTGATAGGACAGTTATGGAATAGGCCAATGGGATGGGAGGCATGGCCATCCCACGCACGAAGGGTGATTGTGGAAGGGGCCAGCTCAGGAGATCCAAGTTGTTTCCAAATCTAAGCGGACATCACACAGGTAGATGCCCCCTCATCAATGATACATCGAGCAACGTTGGAATTTCGGATTTTGACTGGGATTTGAAAAGCAACAGAAGCAGGTAGGGGGGGATGGTCTGACTGACGGGCATCGAAAACAATCAATTGGTCATCGACAGGATCTACAACGCCCAAGGAAGATAGTAGAGCCTTCTTTTGGGAAGGACACGACTGGAGGAGTTCCAGTGTTGAAATGGCGGCAGGAGATTGCGCTAGATCATCTACTATGCTATATGAATTGGCAGCCCGACCAGAGGTAGCATTTCGGCGTAATGGGCCCTTAGGAATCTTGGTATGAACCTCAGCTTTGGGCGGAGGGATTTGCAAGGGACCATTGGGTGTCGACAGAGGCTCTGTAGGACTTGAGGATGGGGAATCAGAGATAGACGGAACGGGGGGCATGGAGTACAAACGAGACCGAGTTTGAAGGTTAAGGTCGACAGTGAGAGGTTGGTCAGCGGCCATCATGAGAATCTGGTAATCGGAGGAACCAGAAGGAGAAGGTTGAGTGGTTACTGGGGCATGAGGTGGTTGAGTGGCCACGAATCCTTGTTGAGGGAAAGGATCGGTAAACATAGCAGGTTGAGAAGTAGCCGTATTGGGAGGGACAGTAGGGGAGGAGTGTTGCCCCCGCACAGTGGCCTGAGACTCCCACATCTGCCGCATTTGTGGTAATAAGGGACAATCGTGTGTGTAATTACCAAAAACACCGCAACACGAACATGGATTATTGGTGCGAAGCTGCCTATCCAGCTTGGGCTGAGAGCCCTGTGGCTGGTTGGCAGTGGTAGAGTTAAGACTTGAAGGATTGGATCCACGATTACCAGAAGTAGGTTGATTGCCTCTCCGCTTTCTTTGAGAAGGAAGAAGATTAGTTGCCCCCTGCTACGCAAATACTTGCCCTGGAAGGGGTAGTAAGTGCGGTTGCGGGGGTGGAGAAGGCAAGGGAGTGGGAGGTCCAAATGCTGGAGGAGCTGGGACACAATGCTAGGGGTACGGACAAGGGGTAGGATGGGAAACATTAAGGTAAGCAGGAGTGTGGGAAAAAGGAGGAGGCATGCCGTATCCTGGATACATGCTACCTGGAGGGGGAAAAGTGCCGGAGGGGCTGGCCCCTCCTGGAGGGAAACCATAGCCCTGAAGAGGTTGGGCAGAGGTATGTGACAGAGCGCCAACAATACCATCGAAAAAGTGAGATGCCCCCGAGACATTAGGTCCACCGGGCTTGGGGAGGTTAGGAAGGACGGTATAAACATAACCAGATTGAGCGTTAATAAGGTCATATTTCAAGGCTATTTGGAGGGCGACTTCTTCGGTTTGAAGGAAATGGGAGGTGACATCTTTTCCAATGGGAGGTAAGAGAGAACGAAGGAACTAGTCCATATAAACCCAATCTTCAAAGGGAGGAGCGCGACATAAGCTTCTTCTTCGCCGCCATTCCTGGACATGAGCGGAAAGGCGAGTCGAAGAATATTGACGGAAAGAAGTTAAAAGTTCGGTACCAGTGTTGTATCGGAGAGGGAGCTAGAAATAAGATAAAAAGGCTTGGGCAATGGTCACAAAAGTGGTATGGGAGGAGGTGGCCTGTTCAACATACCATTTAGAAGCTTCACCGGTAAGCGTGCATTGGAACAATCTAAGACGAATGGAGTCATCAGTAATGGAATTGGATGAACACCACATATTGAAAGATCAGATATGGTTGGAGGGATCTTCACTAGCAAGGCCTTCGAACTTGGGAATGTCGAAGGGGAGCTTGGTTTCCATAGCAGGCCAACTAACATCGTGGTGGATAGGATCATTGATCAGCTGATTGAAGTCGGGGAGACTAAGGTCGGCCATATAAGGGAGCAATGGGGCAGTCGAGGTAGGTCCCGTAGTGGTTCCGCTGGAAATGGACCCAGCAGTAGAACTGGGGTTGCCGCTGGCGCTAGGCCCTGAACTAGACATGGTGAAGGTAACAGGGGGAGAACCAGGAGTAGGGGGAGAACCCGAAAAATCAGAAGAAGAGTCGGAGTGCGGACTCGGGGGAGGACTTACTCGATGATGACGAGAAAGAGGAAGTCGACCAACCAGAAACTGAGGGTGAAGACCAAGAAGTCTCCGAGAGAAGCGCCTTGGGGGCGCAATGATGACGGGAAGAAGAAAAACCGACAAGGGCAGGGAGGGACAAAATCAAGTGAGGTCAAGGGCAGAGAGGTGCAGTGACAATTGATTTTAAAGTCTTTGCCAGACGGTGATAACCAGGCTCTTCTTCGCTTAGGGTCAGTGTGCGGCGTGCGTTAATTTTAATTTGTTTAAACCCAGATGTTTTGAGAGTAAAAGAAAAAGTGTGCTGTGTAACTGAAAATAAATCTGCAGTAAATAAGACTGAAAGAACATAAAATTACCAGCTAACAATGCATCAATCTAACCCAAGAAGGCGGGTCTCTCAAAACTAGTCAATAAAAGGAAAAAAACTAAGCAAAGCACGCGAAAAAGAGGCCAATAGATCTAAGGTCGGGAGGGACGGGGATCTAAAGGAGAAATTTGCTGAAAAGAGGTGCTAAGAACAACAAAGAGGCAGAGGCAAGGTTGCTGCTAAAAAGGAGGTGATCAGCTAAAAATAGAAGGGACAAGGAGGCGGCCCTAGAAATGAACCCAAACAAAACTATATGAGGTGATTTGAAAGGGAGAAGAGCTGATCTAAAGGGATTTGAAAAGGAGGTAGCAGATCTGAAAGAAATAAGGCTGAAACTCTGGAAATTCAGACTTATGAAACAGAAAAAACTCTCCCACAAAAAGTGGAGGGTACTAGAGCCCTAAGGGTCAAGATTCCCACTTATTTTAGTGAAATAGATCAGAAACAGGTCGAAACGGGTGGAGACAGAGGCTGGAAAACCCTGACAGAAGCTTCAGACAAGCCCAGAAAAAGTGCTGGAAAATTGCAGAAAAAAGTGCAGGTCGCAGGTTTTGACTTGTTTTCAGTCCAGGTCGTAGATTTGGGGCAGAAAAGTGCGACCTCAAGGCCAGGTCGCAGTTTTTGGGCTGATAAGTGCGACCTGCAAATCCGGGTCTCTCGGCGGCAGATTTCAGAAAAAGTTGTCGTCTCAGCTGCGGCTGATGTCTGTCACCTGCGCAATAGGGTCAGAAACACATGGAAGTTAAAAATTTTAATGTTTGAGGGTTTTAGAGGTGAAATCACCATAAAAATAGGAAAAACAGAAAATGGAAGAGAAACCCTAGGGTCCGAAATAGCTAGATGTGCAGGAATATATAAAACGACAGCGGTCGCAAAAGAAAATTCGTGTGGAGTCACCAATTGTTAGTATGAATCTTTCGTCATAAAAGATCACTTTAGCTACGCATAACAAATAGTCCTAACATCGATTATGGCTGCCAAATATCTTTAACTCTGCAATTAGGTGATCCAAATAATGCTGCACAAATCTAGATCTAAGCATAAAAGACATTAAGCAAATAAAGTAAAATGTGGCTCCATGCATCCAATAGATAAGACAAGAACAATGTATTTGAAAGAATTTTTATATTATATTACAAAGGGGGCACCTGAGAGGAAAACAAGAAAGGTGTTTTCCGGTTCTCCTCAATGGGATGGGTTCCTGAAAGTCCTCAGCGTTTCAGATCTAAAATTCCTCTCTCTTTTTGTTGTAGAAAACCCAAACAAACATAGAACTCAATGGGAGCTCACAAGGCAAAAATGGAGAATGTGACCTAGTATAGATCCAGAGTGATCTAATGCAATGGAGGTGACTAATGAATGGGGAAAACCCTTCTATTTATAACAAAATATTGGGGCGTTCTAGAACTCAGTGCATGAATAAAATATTATTAATCGAATTCTAGAATCACCCTTTAGGAATATTTTATTATATTTGTTGGAGGGAAAAGGATTTTTGACTTGGGTCAATTCCTTTATTTATAAATAAAAAATAAATAAATGATTTATTTATTATTTTAGGGAAATGATGGGAATATAATTAATTAAATAATGGTTTATTTAATTATTTATATGTGATTTAGTCAAATTTAACTAAGAATATTATTTAAATAATGATTTAAATAACTTATTCTTAGGAAATAATTAAATAAATAAGGATTTATTTAATTAATTTCCTTGTTTTGGGTTAAATATGACCGGGAAATATGAATGAATAAGTTATTTCACGTGGTGAAATCAATTTTACTTAGGGTAAAATTGGTCTTACATGGTGTACTTGGGTTCATCTAATAATAATAGGTTAGATGACCACAAAATGGTGTAACAAAGTTCATTCAACGGATACAACAGATACATGAAGCAATGCATGATCAGTTAGAGAAGATTCAGGCCAAGTACAAAACGTGCCATGAAAAGCGTCGAGTGGATCATCATTTTTAGGTCGGTGATCATGTATGGTTGTATATTAGTAAAGATAGGTTGAAAGGTGAAGGTAAATAACTAAAACCCATTAGGTATGGTCCTTTCAAGATTGCGGAAAAGAATTGGAAATAATGCATTCTAGTTAGATTGACCTCCTTACATGCGTATTTATTTAGTTGTAAATGTAGAAAATCTGAAGTTGTATGAACCTCCGATGATCATTGATTTAGAGGAAGATACACAGATTCCTACCATTGATGATTTGGCACCTGAGTATATGAATGAGTTGCAGGAAGATACCATCTTGGATAGGAAAGTTCGTACTTACAGGCGAGGAGATGTTGAATATCTTCGAGTGGGACTCAAGGGCATGAATCTGAGCAAGGTGAGGTGGATGGAGATCAGAGGAGTGAGAGAGTTTTA
Organism: Pinus albicaulis; assembly: GCA_034641835.2. Lineage (NCBI taxonomy): Eukaryota > Viridiplantae > Streptophyta > Pinopsida > Pinales > Pinaceae > Pinus > Pinus albicaulis. The sequence continues at coordinate 684,597,914 of CM076584.1, read as the reverse complement.
CCCTCACCTGATATCTGCTTAAATCAAACTTTTGTTGGTCCAAAATATTTTAAGTGGAGAGGATTGATCCAGGAGGATCTTGCATCAAATCAATGAAGATCAGTTCAGTCTTCAGTTCTTCAGTTTGTCCGATGATAAGTCTTCAATTGGTTCGAATTTGGTGCATGGTCAAAATAATGTGGTGCATGGTACAAGTCTTTTCATGGCTAGGGAAAATTGTAATGTCCTGGTGATTATGTGGACAACACTTCATGGTTAATGTCATTATGTAACTAGGTTATATGACAATCCTATGGTCCAAAACCTAAGTGGTGATGTGTAACTTAAGTACTAATCCTAAAATTCTAAGACCTAAGTCCTACCTATGGTCTAATCCTAAGTCTTAAGACCTAGCGCATATGTTACAACATATGTAAATAAACCCATATGTATGTTTCAGACTATGTCAAATCAATGGGTTCAGAACTATACAATAAACTATGTTTAAACCATATATAAAACTATATATTAAAACATAACAGTTAACCGCAGCAGAGACTGTTAGGCGGAAGGAGTGACATGTGAACGCAGTGAATGTAACCGCAATCAGTTAAATCGTCGGGAAACCACAGAGTAGAACAAGCGGATAGAAATTTGTCACATGCAGAGTCACCACACAGTTGTCGAAGTTGCAGAGACTTAACTACCAGGTGGTAGCTAGTCACCAGACTACCAAAACACGTGTCACATGCAGTCATTTCCGCGCTGATGTTAGACTGTCGGGGTCTAATTATATCGTATGGTTTATTTTGGGTTTGTAATGGTTATGCACTATGTTTATTTTAAACACCATGTCACCTAATCTCCCAGGTGTGACATTATTATTAGATCCAGAGCTTAGTGCTCCATTAATGTAAAACCAACATGTCAATGTTGGCCCTAAGGAGTTCGAGATTGGACTTGAACCTGCACTATTTAAACTTAGCCAATTCGCCATGATGGGAAGAGAGTGTTTTTGGAGGCTTGCATTCAGATTCTGGAAGAGAGAGGCAGTTTTGTTTTTAGTGTTTCTTGGTTTTCCCGAGGTGGAATTGGGAATCGAGATAGGCGTTGGAAAGCTAGGAGAGAGAGATTTCTGTTGATTGTGACCAGAGGTACCTACGAGCACGTTTAGTCTGGTATTTTTTCTGTGTAAATACTTCCTTGGATCAATCCTTAATAAAACAGACACCCATCTTGAAAGCGGACTCAGAGACGTAGTCCACCAGGGACGAACTTCGTAATCAATTTTTGTTGTCTTCTATATCTGTTATTTGATGCAAATTCATGTTTAATGTGCTTCTCAAGTTCTGCTTTAAGTCATAAAATCATTTTCTTTCCTTCAGTCTTCCACACAAAGCGACCGAGTTAAAAATCAATTCACTATTGGAAACTATTCATTTCTACTTTATTATTAATTCAGATCTATTTCAGATAAAAAAGGAATATAATGAAAAATCAAGCCGGTAGTCCCGATTTGGGATCGAGGGGAAAAATATCTATATATATCTGTTGTATTTTTTATGCTCTCTCTATTGTTTATTTTCTGTTTTTTTAAGAATTCGTTTGGAGATAATTTATGTACAGGATTAAAACCTACATTTGGTATCATAGTTGTTTTGGGTTCAAGGGAACACCTTTGTTGCTGAGGGGTTTTTTTCTCAGGCCTGTGGTAGACCCTATTTAGTGGGAGATCTGCAGGATCGATTCTTGTGGTGAAAGAAGATGGCGCGTAGTGGAAAGATAGAGATTGAGAAATTTAATGGTTAGAGTTTTGAGTGTTGGAAGCACAAGATGGAGGATCTGCTGGTGGATAAAGATTAGTGGATCGCAGTAGATCCAAGTACTAAACCAACGACAATGTCAGATGAAGTCTGGGCGAAGTTGGATTGGAAGGCAAAGAGCACAATACGTTTGTGTATCTCAGATTCAATATTTTTGAATGTATCTAGGAAGCTACGACGAAGACTTTCTGGGTCAAGTTAGGGACTTTGTACCAATCTAAGTCTCTGGTGAATAAATTTTTCTTGCGGAAAATGTTGTATAACATGAGGATGAGGGATGGAGATGCATATGAATGCCTTTAATACGATGGTAAGTCAGTTTTCATCTATTGATATTAAAATCTCAGATGAATATAAGTGCATCAGTTTGTTATGTTCTCTACCTTATTCGTGGGACAATATGGTTATTGCAATAGGTAGAAATACAACTACCTTGAATTTTGATTAAATTGTCTCAGCCTTGCGGTCGGAGGAAATGAGAAGGATAAATATGGAGGGCCAGAACAGAGATGCCTTATCTGTACAAGGAAGGTACCAGAACAAAAACAAAAATAAGTTTTCGAGTGGGAGATATAAATCTAGAGGGAGATCTAAATCTCGAGGAAAAACTGTAAAGGTGTGTTGGAAATGAGGAAAGGAAGGGCACTTCAAAAAGGACTGCAGATCTAAAGCTCTGAATAAAGGAAAGGGATCTGATGATGCTCCTTCTGCACAGGCAAAAAACACCTCAAATGAAGGTGGGGATGTGTATCTAGCTTCTTCTTCAAATAGACATGTAGATCATGAGGCATGGTTGATTGAATCAGGTGCATCCTTTCACTTCACTTGCCATAGGGAGTGTTTTTGTGAGTATGCAAAGAATGATGGTGGTGATGTCTTCTTAGGGGATGATAGGAAGTCTAGAATCATTATACATGGAAAAGTAAAGCTGAAGTTGTAAGGTGGAAGGATTAGAACACTTCCTGGTGTTCTACATATTCCTGCATTGGCCATAAATCTGATTTCTATAAGCAAGATGGATGATGAAGGTGTAAAAACAATGTTCGAGAAAGATACCTGAAAGATGGTTCCAGGAGCACTAGTATTAATGTAGGGAGTTCAGATTGGAACTTTATACAAGCTTACGGGTAGCACTGTTATTGATGGGTGCAATAGTTCTGCGGTTCCTGAAAGTGGAGCGGAAAGCCTAGTGGTCTCTGGAGAAAATACCATGCTATGGTATCAAAGGCTTGGACATATTAGAGAGAAGGGAATTCAGATACTGCATGGTAATGGTATGGTAGATTGTATGTATAATTTCTATCTGGATTTCGATTTATGTGAACATTGTGCATATGGGAAGAAAAATCGAGTGAGTTTTCCTTTTGGTGCTAAGAGGGTGAACAAGATATTAGAGCTTCTGCATAGTGATGTGTTTGGACCTGTGTCGGTTCCATCACTCGGAAAGTCTGTGTACTATGTTTCATTCATATATGACTTCTCAAGGAATAAATGGTGTTATCACTCTTAATTTTTTTTTTTTTTGATAGGGTCAACATAAGCTTCACCTTGTCTCATTAGCTTATATCATTCATTTGATGATAAATTCACTTAATCATGTTTATTATAGGTCATAAACACTTCATTAGTCTTGTCATTAGGGTCATATCGACAATAATCCACCTTGGGTTCACATTGCATAGTCATCAAATTTAAAAAAAGATCCACTTGTCTAGTTTTTGACAGTTACATAGCAAATACAGTGCAAAATAGGCAGATTTCGCTACGAAACTATTTGACAATATCATAGCGAATTTGAGGATTTCTCTGTTTTTTGACTTTTTGAGTAGTCAACTCCAAGGGAAGTTACTCAGAAAATAGAGAAGAATCCTAAGAAACTGAGAGAGGTTATTGTCAAACACAGATCAACTAACATTAACCTCTTTCACTTTTCTCAAAGGTGCTACAAATTGGGAGATTCAGAGATGTCTTTTAGCTCTATTTTTAGAATGCGTTTTTTTCCTGTTTGATACATGTTTTTCAAATGCAGTTCCTGGGCACTTGGAAATGTTTTCAAAAAAAAAAGGGGAGGTTTTTATTCAAAATGAACTGACCTACAAAAATATCCTTCAGTTTTGAAACAACTATCAAGTATAGGGAGATAAGGATCTCATCTCTGAACCCTATTTTTTCAGAAAAAGCAGAGTTATTTTATTAGTAAATATAACTATGAAGGTGAAAATGATGTTTTTTGAAGAGGGTAAGAGGCATTTTGAACCAATTTTTCTTTATCAACCTTCATCATATCAATTTTCAGACCTACTAGTGAAATTTTGAAGGAAAAGGAGAATTTTGAATATTTTACACTTTAGGTGTTTCCGCAGTGTGTCTCAGGCTTGAAACCCAGTTTAATTTTTGAAGATGACTTTTTGACAAAAAAAGTGATTAAAAATGGAATTAAATCTTGGAAAACTTTGTATTAGATCTTTAAACCTACCAAATAGATCCATGAAAGAAAAGAGAGCTAATAGGTGGTGGAAATAGGTAAATTAAATTTGCTACCAAAAGCTGCTACGAAACTGCCTTGTTTTCCCCTGTTTTGGCAACGAGTTGAATATTGAAGTAATTTTGTCCTGAAGTGGTGCATTCAAGGTCAGCTGATCACATGTGGAGTTCAAATATGGTCAGTAAGATATTTTCATCCAGGTTTGGTTTTTTTTTTTTAAAAACAGAGGCACTATGAAAAGTTGCTACGAAATGAGTGCTGCGAAATTTTTGTACATGATTGTTTTAGCAGTCAACTTAAAGTTTGATTTCTGACCAAATGAAAAAATATTTTGGAAACATGAAAGAGATTATTCTTCCTAATAGGTCCATTTACAAAAAACTCTCTCAGTTTCTAAAAATCCATCAGGGTTTGGAAATTATACACTCATCTTTGAAGTCTATTTTTTCAGAATTTTCACTAACCAGATTTATGAAAAAATTGTAAAATTCGACTTGGAGGAGGTCCAACTCAACATCCACATTGCATAATGACACATCAGAACTCCAGTACACTCATAAAATTAGTTGGTTGTAGTTGATAAGGGTTATTAAATGGATTTGCTGAACTATTTAATGGAAGAAGAGTCCTTTTTGTATTCAAACTCTGCAAAACATAAATATCCCTAGGAAGTCTCCAAGTGATGGAATCATGTTTGAAATAGGTCTCTGAGGTGGGAATTCGAGGTGAGAAAGGTGGAAAATCATTTGTATGAGTCCTAACCCTGTAAATGAGAGTGTTTTAGAGTTAGAAAGGGTTGGGAGATGGTTACTTGACTACTACTACTATTGTAATATTTTAATATTAGAAATATACAGTTGCAACATGCCTAAGACCTGAGATTATTTTCTGTATTCGTATGTAAGTTTGTTCTATCAGTCATTTACTTTCTCTCCAGTGTTCTAGTTTTATAACCACTTGGAATTCATGATCACATGCTCCAACTTCCTCTTTACACTTAGTCTGTTGTTTTGTCAAGATTTATTATTTTTCTTATGTATAATCACTTGGAATTCATGGTGACATGCTCTAACTTCCTGTATGCATATAGCTTGATGTTTTGTCCTTCATGTATGGTTTAATAAGAATACAATTACCTCAACTTCCATGAGATAAGTTTACTTGTGGCTTAGTTTTCATATTGACTCCATGCCCAATGGTAGTTACTGGTTTACATCTTTCACATATACAAAAACATCACATTCAATCCAATTCAGAGTTAACCATCTGCTTTCAAGTTATTCATTGAATATCATTTATCCTTTTGAGAGAGCCCTCTCAGACTGAAGAGGCTAATATTTAGTCAAAATCTAGTTTGAAATAGTTACTCCAAGTTGACCATTGAAGCAACCCAACAGGAACTCAATTTAATGATAATATTTTGGTGTTGTTGCCAGGGAACGAAGGTGTAAATTTTCCCTGGGAAGAACAAAAAAGTTTCAGTTCTAAGGTCTGAGAGTAGCAGACACTTAGGCACATATTGGCTATATTTCTCTTTTGGCGATTCCACACATCAAATAATCAATTGGAAGGCAAATGCATTGCTTGAGGATCAATAGCTTGATGAAGTTCCAAGATGAGTTCCATTGTAAGAATAAATTCCAGGTAAGCCATGGTTTTCCAAATACTATGCCAAAAGTCGATTGGTTAATTGATCTTCCCATATTTAAAGATGAAAATAAAGACAATTCTTCTCTTCATTTGGTTAGATTCCATATCCATGTACGCAAACATAAGGTTCAGTTCCCTGAGGATTGTATCATGAAGATATTTATGGTCACTTTAGAAGGAAAAACATGGTCTTGGTACGAAAGCGTGCCAAATGGTTCCTTATATTCTTTTTCTGATTTCCATGTTGCATTTTATGAGATGTATAAAGAATTTCATTCTTCCTTATTGCTAGTCAAAGACTGCTATAAACATTGTGTGAGTTTTATAGAATATTTGGAGAATTGTTATGAAGATGATGAGTTCATGGATGAGGAAATTTTAGAGGCCCTTCATGACAATCCATTTCATCACCAAGACGAAAGAGTAGCCTCTCCCTTGGATGAAAATAAAGCCCAACATGATTTTATTTATGATAATAATGTTACATCCTCTGAGTTTGATGAAAATTTGCATAAGACTTGTCAGTCTTTTGATCATCAGGAATATGAAAATCATTTCCAATAGCAGGACGAAATAATAGAAGATAATTGCTATAATCCTTAGGTAAAGGAAGAAATTTATTCTTCATGTCATTCCTTGCATCAGCTTACAACAAATGAAGAAATTTTTGAAAAGCAAATTTTAGACAATCAGATGAGTATAATTGTTGAATCATATGAAGAATTACCTCTAGAAATTCCCATGGTACATGCTGAGGTAGTTTATTTTTTAAGTGTCCAAGAATACTCCAAGTTTTTATTTCTCCCAAATGAGAATAATGATCATCAGATTTTTTCTTTTTTATTCGAGAATTCTCACAAGAGTTATAAAGAAAAAGCTGAACAAGGAAAACTATCAAAGGACCATGTTTACTCACATTTTCTTGTTGATCAACAAGAATTATTCGTACATACTCTCAAAGATCCTTTCATAGTTGTGCTGGAATATTATATAGGAATGAATTTCAATATGATTTTCAGTTGTGTAGACAAATTCAAATGGTGTAACAAGTTGTCATCTCTAAGGAATGGTTTTATGATCAGAGAAGTGGAATGTCTGTTCAAATCCAGTACTCACCTTCTTGATTGGCTTCATTGGAAGTGTGAGATCACTTGATTAAGTTTTTATGCTGAGCAAGTAGAGTAGGACCATTTGTATATAAATAAGTTTGAATATCAAGCATTTTTTCAGTTTTCATTTTTAAATTCATCATGTGTACTTTTAGTTCTTTAGTAGCTATTGGTTTTTCAGTTCCAAGGTTACAGGTCAGATCAGGTTTCAAGTTTTCATTTTGAAGATGGGAGCAACCCATTGGAGGTGGAACTGGAATTACTAGTTCTTTGCTGTACCACAGGGGCACACCATCCCCAATGGAGCCACTTTTATCACTCTCAAATTTTCAATTATTTTTTGATAGGGTCATCATAAGCTTCACCTTGTCTCATTAGCTTAGATCATTCATTTGATGGTAAATTCACTTAATCATGTTTATTATAGGTCATAGACACTTCATTAGTCTTTTCGTTAGAGTCATATCGACAATAATCCACCTTTGGTTCACTTGCATAGTCATCAAATTTTAAAAAAGAGCCACTTGTCTAGTTTTTCACAGTTTCGTAGCGAATGCAGTGCAAAATAGGCAGATTTCGCTTCAAAACTACCTCACAATTTCGTAGCGAATTTGAGGATTTCTCTGTTCTTTGACTTTTTGAGCAGTCAAATTCAAGGGAAGTTTCTGGCAAAACAGAGAATAATTCTAAGAAACTGAGAGATTTTATTGTCAAGCACAAATCAAGTAACATTAACCTCTTTCACTTTTCTCAAAGGTGCTACAAATTGGGAGATTCATAGATGTCTTTCAGCTCTATTTTCAGAATGCGTTTTTCCCTGTTTGATACATGTTTTTCAAATTCAGTTCCCGGACACCTGGAAATGTTTTTCAAAAAAAAAAGAGGCTTTTATTTAGAATGAACTGACCTACAAAAACCCGCTTTAGTTTTTAAACAACCATCAAGGATAGGGAGCTAAGGATCTCATCTCTGAACCCTATTTGTTGAGAAAAAGCAGATTCATTTTATTAGAAAATATAACTATAAAGGTGAAAATGATGTTTTTTGAGGAGGGTAAGAGGAATTTTGAACCAAGTTTTCTTTATCATCCTTCATCGTATCAATTATCAGACCTACTGGTGAAATTTTGAAGAAAAAGGAGAATTTTAAATATTTTACACTTTAGGTGTTTCCGCAGCGTGTCTCAGGCTTGAAGCCCAGTTTAATTTCTGAAGATGACTTTTTGACAAAAAAGGTGATTAAACTTGGAATTAAATCTTGGGAAAATTTTGTATTATCTCTTTAAACCTATCAAATAGATCCATGAAAGAAAAGAGAGCTAAGAGGTGGTGGAAATTGGTAAATTAAATTTGCTACCAAAAGTTGCTACGAAACTGCCTTGTTTTCCCCTGTTTTGGCAGCGAGTTGAATATTGAAGTAATTTTGTCTTGAAGTGGTGCATTCAAGGTTAGCTGATCACACATGGAGGTAAAATATGGTCAGGAAGATATTTTCTTACAGGTTTGGAAAAAGTTTTTAAAACAAAAGCGCTACGAAAAGTCGCTACAAAATGAGCGCTACAAAATTTCTGTACTTGACTGTTTTAGCAGTCAACTTCAAGTTTTATTTTTGAACAAATGAAAAAGGAATTTGGAATATGAAAGAGGTTTTTATTCAACACAGGTCCATCTACAAAAACCTCTCTCAGTTTCTAAAAATACATCAGGGTTTGGAAATTATACACTCATATTTGAAGCCTATTTTTCAGAATTTTCACTTACCAGATTTATGAAAAAATTGTAAAATTCAACTTGGAGGAGGTCCAACTCAACATCCACATGGCATAATGACACATCATCACTCCAGTACACTCATAAAATTAGTTGGTTTTAGTTTATAATGGTTATTAAATGGATTTGTTGAACTATTTAATGGAAGAAGAGTCCTTTTTGTATTCAAACTCTGCAAAACAGAAATATCCCTAGGAAGTCTCCAAGTGATGGAATCATGTTTGAAATAGGTCTCTGAGGTGGGAAATTGAGGTGATAAAGTTGGAAAGTCTTTTGTATGAGTCCTCACTCTATAAATGAGAGAGTTTTAGAGTTAGAAAGGGTTGGGATATGGTTACTTGACTACTACTACTATTGTAATATTTTGATATCATAAATATATAGTTGCAGCATGCCTATTTCAGACCTGAGATTTTTTTTTTTGTATTCTTATGTAATTTTTTTCTATCAATATTTTACTTTCTCTCGAGTTTTCTAGTTATATAATCACTTGGAATTCATGATCACATGTTCCAACTTCCTGTTTACACCTAGTCTATTGTTTTGTCAAGATTTATTAGTTTGCTTTTGTATAATCACTTGGAATTCATGGTGAGATGCTCCAACTTCCTGTATTCATATAGCTTGCTATTTTGTCCTTCATGTATAGTTTAATAAGAATACAATTGCCTTATCTTCCATGAGATAAGGTTACTCGTGACTTAGTTTTCATATTGAATCCATGCCCAATGGTAGTTATTGGTTTACATCTTTCACCTATACAAAAACATCACATTCAATCCAATTCAGAGTTAGGCATCTGCTTTCAAATTATTCATTGAATATCATTTATCCTTTTGAGAGAGCCCTTTCGGACTGAAGAGGTTAATCTTCAGTCAAAATTTGGTTTGAAATAGTTACTCCAAGTTGACCATTGAAGCAGCCCAACAGGAACTCAAGTTGGTGATAATATTTTGGCGCCGTTGCCGGGGAACAAAGGTGTAAATTTTCCCTGGGAAGAACGACAAAGTTTCAGTTCTAAGTTCTGAGAGAAGCAGACACTTAGGCACATATTGGCTATATTTTTTCTCTGGCGATTCCACACATCAAATAATCAATTGGAAGGTGACTCCACTCCTTGAGGATCAGTAGCTTGATGAAGTTCCAATATGAGTTCCATTGCAAGAATAAATGCTAGGTATGCCCCTATGAATCAGTCTCACATCCTTGGTTTTCCAAATCCTATGCAAAAAGTCGATTGGTTAACTGATCTTCCCATATTTAAAGATGAAAAGAAAGCCAATGCTTCTCTTCATTTGGTTATATTCCATATGCATGTAAGCAGACTTAAGGTTTAGTTCCCTTAGGATTGTCTCATGAAGATGTTTATGGTCACTTTAGAAGGAAAAGCATGGTCTTGGTATGAAAGCCTGCCAGATGCTTCCTTATATTCTCTTACTGCTTTCCATGTTGCATTTTATGAGATGTATAAAGAATGTCATTGTTCCTTATTACTGGTCAAAGACTTTTGTAAACATTGTGTGAGTTTTATTGAATATTTGGAGAATTGTTATGAAGATGATGAGTTCATGGATGAGGAAATTTTAGAGGCCCTTCATGACAATCCCTTTCATCACCAAGAAAAAAGAGTAGCCTCTCCCTTGGATGAAAATAAAACCCAACAGGAGTTTATTTATGACAATCATGTTACATCCTCTGAGTTTGATGAAAAGTTGCAACAAACTTGTTAGTCTTTTGATCATCAGGAAAATGAAAATCAATTCCAACAGCAGGATGAAATTTTGGAAGATAATAGCTATAATCCTCAGGTAAAGGAAGAAATTTATTCTTCATGTCATTCCTTGCATCAGCTTACAGTAAATGAAGAAATTTTTGAAAAGTTAATTTTAGACAATCAGATGAGTATGCTTGTTGAATCATATGAAGAATTACCTCTAGAAATTCATGTGGTACATGCTGAGGCAGTTCCTTTTGAAAGTGTCCAAGAACACTCCAAGTTTTTCTTTCTAACAAATGAAAATAATGATCAGCAGTTTTTTATTTTATTTTTTATTCGAGAATGGTCACAAGAGTTATAAAGAAAAATATGAACAAGGAACACCATCAAAGGATCATATTTACTCACATTTTCTTGTTGATCAACAAGAATTATTCGTACATATTCTCAAAGATCCTTTCACAGCTATGATGATATATCCTATAGGAATGAATTTCAATATGATTTTAAGTTATGTAGACAAATTCAGATGGTGGAACAAGTTGTCATCACTCAGGAATGGTTTTAAGATCATAGAAGCAGAATGTCCGTTAAAATCTAGTACTCAACTTCTTGATTGGCTTCATTGGAAGTGTGAGATCACTTGATTCAATTTTTATGCTGAGCAAGTAGAGTAGGACCTTTTATATACAAATAATTTTGAAGATCAAGCATTTTGTTAGTTTTAGTTTTAAATTCAGCATGTGTACTTCCAGTTCTTAAGCAGCTATTGGTTTTTTAGTTCCAAGGTTACAGGTTAGAGCAGGTTGCAAGTTTTCATTTTGAAGATGGGAGCAACCCAATGGAGGTGGCACTTGAACTAATAGTTCTTTGCTGTACCATAGGGGCACACCATCCCCAGTGGAGCCACTGTTATCACTCTCATTTTTTCAATTTTTTTTTGATAGGGTGATCATAAGCTTCTCCTTGTCTCATTAGCTTAGATTATTCATTTGATGAGAAATTCACTTAATCATGTTTATTATAGTTCATAGACACTTCATTAGTCTTGTCATTAGGGTCATATCGACAATAATCCACCTTGGGTTCACTTGCATAGTCATAAAATTAAAAAAAATATCCACTTGCCTAGTTTTTCACAATTTCGTAGCGAATGTAGTGTAAAATAGGCAGATTTTGCTACGAAACTACCTGACAATTTCGTAGTGAATTTGAGGGTTTCTCTGTTTTTTGACTTTTTGAGCAGTGAAATTCAAAGGTAGTTTCTAGGAAAAAAGAGAATAATTATAAGAAAATGAGAGAGGTTATTGTCAATCACAGATCAAATAAGATTAACCTATTTCACTTTTCTCAAAGGTGCTACAAGTTGGGAGATTCAGAGATGTCTTTCGGCTCTATTTTCAGAATGCGTTTTTTTTTTCTTGTTTAATACATGTTTTTCAAATGCAGTTCCCGGACACCTGGAAATGTTTTTAAAAAAAAAAAGAGATGTTTTTATTCAGAAAGAACTAACCTACAAAAACCTCTTTAATTTTTGCAATAGCTATCAAGGAAATGGAGATAAGGAACTCATCTCTGAACCCTATTTGTTGAGAAAAAACAAAGTCATTTTATTAGCAAATATAACTATAAAGGTGAATATGACGTTTTCTGAGGAGGGTAAGAGGCATTTTGAACCAATTTTACTTTATCAAATTTCATCATATCAATTTTTAGACCTAATAGTGAAAATTTGAAGAAAATGGAGAATTTTAAATTTTTACACTATAGGTGTTTCCGCAGCGTGTCTTAGGCTTGAAGCCCAATTTAATTTCTAAAGATGACTTTTTGAAAAAAAAATGTGATTAAAATTGGAATTAAATCTTGGGAAAATTTTGTATTATCTCTTTAAACCTATAAAATAGATCCATGAAAGAAAAGAGAGCTAAGAGGTGGTGGAAATTGGCAAATAAATTTGCTACCAAAAATTGCTACGAAATTGCCTTGTTTTCGCCTGTTTTGGCAGCGAGTTGAATATTGAAGGAATTTTGTCTTGAAGTGGTGCATTCAAGGTAAGATGATCACATGTGGAGGTCAAATATGGTCAGGAAGATATTTTCATATAGCTTTGGAAAAAGTGTTTAAAACAGAGGCGCTGCGAAAAGTTGCTACGAAATGAGTGCTACGAAATTTCTGTACATGACTGTTTTAGCAGTCAACTTCAAGTTTTATTTTTGACCAAATGAAACATTATTTTGGAAATATGAAAGAGGTTTTTCTTAATAATAGGTCAATATATAAAAACCTCTCTCAGTTTCTAAAAATCCATCAATTTTTTGGAATTATACACTCATCTTTGAAGCCTATTTTTCAGAATTTTCACTAACCAGATTTATGAAAAAATTGTAAAATTCGACTTAGCATCCACAATGATACATCAACACTCCAGTACACTCAAAAAATTAGTTGGTTGCATTTTATAAATGTTATTAAATGGATTTTTTGAACTATTTAATGGAAGAAGAGTCCTTTTTGTATTCAAACTCTGCAAAACAAAAATATCCCTAGGAAGTCTCCAAGTGATGGAATCATGTTTGAAATACATCTCTGAGGTGGGAATTTGAGGTGAGAAAGGTGGAAAATCATTTGTATGAGTCCTCACTCTATAAATGAGATATTTTTAGAGTTATAAAGGGTTGGGAGATGGTTACTTGACTACTACTACTATTGTAATATTTTGATATCAGAAATATACAGTTGCAGGATGCCTATTTCAAACCTGAGATTCTTTTATGTATTATTATGTAAATTTGTTTTATCAGTATTTGACTTTATCTCCAGTGTTATAGTTGTATAATCACTTGGAATTCATGATCACATGCTCCAACTTCCTGTTTACACCTAGTCTGTTGTTTTGTCAAGATTTATTAGTTTGCTTATGTATAATCACTTGGAATTCATGGTGACATGCTCCAACTTCTTGAATGCATATAGCTTGCTGTTTTTTCCTTCATGTATGGTTCAATAAGAATAAAATTTCCTCAACTTCCATGAGATAAGTTGATTTGTGACTTATTTTTCATATTGACTCCATGTCCAATGGTAGTTACTGGTTTACATCTTTCACCTATACAAAAACATCACATTCAATCCAATTCAGAGTTAGCCATCTGCTTTCAAGTTATTCATTGAATATCATTTATCCTTTTGAGAGAGCCATCTCAGATTGAAGAGGATAATCTTCAGTCAAAATATGGTTTGAAATAGTTACTCCAAGTTGACCATTGAAGCAGCCCAACATGAACTCAATTTGGTGATAATACATGGATATATTTTTTGAGGAATAAATCTGAAGTCTTTGACAGATTTAAATAATTTAAGGCTCTGGTGGAAAACCAGACAAAGAAGAAGATAAAGGAGTTGAGGATAGATAATGGTTGAGAGTTATGCAAGAAGGAAATTGAAGAGTTCTATAAGAAGTGTGGTATAGCACGATAGAAGACTACTCCATACACACCTCAAAAAATCAGAGTTGTAGAAAGAATGAACAGACCGCTTATGGAAAAGGAAAGAAGCATGCTTAGTGGTAACGGGTTAGGACATGAATTCTGGGCAGAGAAAATGGATATTGCATGTTACTTGATTAACATATCACCTTCATCAACGTTGGAGGATAAGACTCCACATGAGGTATGGATTGGTAAGAAACCCTCTCTTTCACATTTGAGGGTATTTGGATGTGATGCATATGTACATGTTCCAAAGGTGAAAACGAAGAAGTTGGATAATAAATTTGAAAGGTATATATTTATTGGGTATAAGGATGGTTTAAAAGGTTACAATATTTGGAACCTAAAAACAAGGAAGGTAGTGTACAGTCGAGATGTGGTGTTTAGAGAGGTGAAAGATGTTGTTAAACATGAAGTCCTACCAAAAAAACTTGAGAAGATAGAGTTTGAACTAAAGGAGGATGAATCAGTTCGGGAAAGAAGGCAGCCAGAAAGGTATAGTCCATCTGCTTTCTGTTCAAATTTTTCTTTAACCATCACTGATGATGATCCCAGAACTATCTGGGAGGCAGTGGATTTAGAGGATGGAAAACTCTGGAAGGAGGCCATGGTTGATGAAATGGCATCCTTGCACGAAAATGAAGCATGGGATCTGGTGGAGTTTCTGGCTGGAAGGAAGCCCATCGTGAGAAAATGGGTGTTTAAGAAGAAGATGAATGTAGAAAGCAAGGTGGAGAAATACAAAGCTCAGTTGGTAGAAAAATGTTATTCCCAGGTGTCGAGAATTGATTTTGGTGATATTTTTTTCCTGTTGCCAAGGTTACTTCTATTATATTACTTTTATCTATTGCTACTGCATTTGATTTTGAAGTAGAATAATTGCATGTGAAGACAACATTTCCTCACGGGGATATGGAAGAGGAGATCTAAATCAAGCAACCTAAACGCTTTGCAGTGAAGGATAAGAAAGAAATGGTATGCAAGTTAAAAAAGTCTTTGTATGGGTTAAAATAATCACCAAGGATGCAGTATCAGAAAATTGATACCTATATACGGGGACTTGGCTTCACTAGAAGTAAAGAGGATCATTGTGTGTATTTTAAATTAATTGGTGACCATCTTATTTATTTGGTCTTGTATGTGGATGATATGTTTTTGGTTGGAAATGACAAAGAAATTATCTAGGATTTGAAGACCCAATTGTTCTCCAAATTCGACACGAAGGATCTTGGTGCTGCAAACTATATTTTGGGCATGGAAATTAAGAGAGATCAGGCAAAGAGGAATCTCTGGTTAAACCAGAGGAAGTATGTTGATAAAATATTGTAGAGGTTCAATATGTAGGATAGTAAACCGGTGAAGGTTCCTATTCCTGCAGGTGTAAAGCTATCGACTGAAAAATGTCCCAAGACACAAGAAGAAGAGGAGGAAATGTCCCGTGTTCCATATGCAAGTGCAGTGGTTAGCCTGATGTATGCAATGGTCTATACTAGACCAGACATTGCACATTGAGTGGGATTATTGAGCAGGTTTATGTCAATACTAGGGAAGGAGCATTGGACAATAGTGACGCGGGTTTTCAGGTATTTGCGTGGCACTAGTCATTATGGTTTTTGCTACCAGGGAAGACCATGATTTGACAAAGTTTTCGACATCCATGGTTTTGTTGATGTAGTTTGGGTTGAAGATTTGGACCAAAGAATATCTACAAGTGGGTATGTGTCTAGTGTATTTGGAGGTGCAGTTAGTTGGATGAGTAGAAGACAATATGTAGTAGCTCTTTCAATAATAGAGGCAGAATACATGGAAGCCACTCATGCAAGCAAGGAAGTAGTTTGGTTATAGATATTGTGTTCAATTATGGGGTTGTTGCAGCGAGCTATAAGGATAGACTGTGATAGCCAAAGTGCATTTTTTTTGGCTAAGAACCCTGCTTATCATTCAAAGACAAAGCACATTGATGTTCAATATCACTTTGTGAGAGATATGGTTGAGGATAAAAAGGTGTTGCTGGTAAAGGTGGAAAATTTGAAGAATGTTGTAGATGCATTGATGAATTCTGTGAGCATTCAAAAGTTCTGTTGGTGTAGAGAAACAATGGGTGTTGCTAGGGTGGACTAACGACTAAGCTCTCCTGTGACCCCTTGCGAAAAGTAAACAAAAAGTGGGAGAATGTTGGGTATGTGTTATATTCTTTCCACGATTAGTTGCATGCGTGAGGGGGGTCACAGGGGGGGGCGAAAACCCCCCTTGTCCAGGGGTTATCAGGGGGCTGGTAGCCCCCTGCACTGGGTCTAAGGCGCTTAATTTTTTTTTTGGACCCTATTTTAGGTGGGTGGACCCGCCTATGGTTTTGTGCATGGGTTGTACATGGTTTTGGGGCATGATGGTTTTCTGCCCCTGGTATTTTGTAGATCAGGTCAAGGGAACTACGGTTATGTTATAATCCAGGGTTAATGGATTGGGGTTTATGAATGCTTCAACATGTATATATATGTGTTGTAACACTAAAAGGAATATAATGAAAAATCAATCTGGCAGTCCAGATTTGGGATCTAGGGGAAAAATATCAGTGTATATCTATTTTATGTTTTATGATCTCGCTATTGTTTATTTTCTGTTTTTTACGAATTTGTTTCCAGATAATTTCTATATAGGGTTAAAACTTACATAGGATAGATGAATTTAGTTTGCATGAGTTTAAAAGACTCTTAAAAAAGAATCCCTTTTCTGAGAGATATTATGATGGAAAAGCTAAGGATTTCTATGAGATAAAGACGGGGACTATGAAAGATGAATAGTACATGACTAAGTTTCTGGAGATGTTTAGGCATTTGTTGTTCAAAAATGTGTAACTAGGTCCAGTCTTCATAAATATGAAATGTACTTTTTATTCTTGTATATTGCAAAATGAAAGAAAATTATTATTATTATTTTTGGAGCATGGGTTTTGATGCCCAAGTTCTTTTATTTGATAGGTCAAGAATCCAATGAGTGCTTATAGGGTTTGTCCTAGGTCAAGAAGTCAAAAGAGTCATTCTCATAAGTTGAAGACCCCATTGGGCACATTGTAACTTGAAAAGTTTTTTTTTGTCCTTAAATGTGTCAAAATACCCTTAAAGACCAAGTCGACATGGCAGCTGGCATGTCGACCTAATTTGAGGAGCAAAATCTACCTTGAGAAGCCTATTTAAAGGAGGAAACTCGATCTCCTTGGAACACATTTATCACTCACTCATTAAAGCGAAGGAGGAAGAAGAAGAAGACAACAAAGAAGGAAGGGAACAAATAAAACTTATCTTTGGGTTATTTCTCTCTACCACTTGCGAATAAAGGTTAGGGTTTCTGCAGTTTTTCTAGGGTTTTGTTCTGCAAGTTCGATCTTAAATAAGGAAGGAAGAGAAGGTCATTAAAGGTCACAACAAGATATCCTCAAGTTCCAAAAAGAGGAGGAAATCCAAGCGAAGGTATCAGGAAGCCTTGGAAGGCTAGAAGAAGCTCACACATGTGGCAATAAATACTGTAAGAGGGTTGAAAATTTCAGATCTGCAATGGAGGCCGAAATTCTACAGTTAGAGTTCAAAATTGCGCTACTGGAAGAGATTTGATTGGGTTTGAGTTGGAAAAGGAAAGCACATCATCTAAAAAGTTTGGAATTGGTATTCAAGGGTATTGGTATTGGTCTATAGGTATTGGAATTCGTCAATTGAAGAATCTATAAGAAGAGAGGAGATTTTACGGGTTTTCCTCTCAAGTTGAGATGTTTTGGCCCTAGCATGCAACCTATATTCTGTGTTCTTGTTCTTCTTGTTTTGGTAGATGTTTTATGATACACAAACATATTAATAATTAAATAATTTGAATAAGTAAGAAAAATAAAAATACATCATAAGCAGTTATCAATAAAAGAGAAATCACTCTAATCATTTCCCTATATATTTCTCAACATGGTATTAGAGCTAAGGTTTGTAGAGGGAATTATGAAGATATTTACTATATTGAAGAAGTTTCTAAAAAAGTGTTCAAAGGTGGAAAGTCCTCTCAATATGGGTATCTAAGAAGTATGGAATCTCCTATTTACTCCAAAGAAGGAAGTGATAAAGATAAAGGACAAAGGCCTCTTCTCAACACTCACTGGCACATTTCAAGATGAAAACATTTGGGTAATCGATAGTGGAGCATCAAGACACATGACCGGTCATCTCAAGCAATTGAAAACATTGTCAAAAGGAAAGTATTCTTACTTTGTGGAACTTGGTGATAATAAGAGCTATCTCGTGAGAGGAATTGGATCAACCTCGATAGAACTAGAGAGTGGAGGCAATATTCATCTCAACAACATCCTATTCGTTCCAGGTTTTCATAAGAACATACTCTCCATTTCAAGTCTAGAAGAAAAAGGTGTCATAGTAACTTTAATTGATGGAAAATATTTAGTATGGTGTAAAAACTCAAGTAGATAAAATGCTAGATTGATTGGGATTCATGAAGGAAGACCTTACATGTTGCCATCTCCTCTTGCTAAAACTTTAGTTCAGATTGAAATCAACCCATGAGAAATTTGGCATATAATATTCGGTCATATACATTTAAAAATCCTTCCAAAACTAAATTCAATAGTAGATGAAATCCACAAACTAAAATAATATCATGAAGGAGTATCCAAGGGATGTGCATTGGGTAAAAACACCAAGAGACCATTTTGAATTAGTTCTTCACATTTAAAAGAAATATTGGATCTTATTCATTCCAATGTTTGTGGTCCTATGAATCCTAAATCACTTGGAGGTAATCTATATTATGTCACATTTATAGATGACCATTCAAGGAAAACTTGGGTTTACTTAATGAAATCCAAGGATGCAGTATTTACCAAATTTCAATAATTCAAAAAAGAATTAGAGAACCTTACAAAAAGAGGAATCAAGATATTAAGATCCGGTAATGTAGGATAATACACATCTAAGGAAATCATTGCTTTCTATGAGGAGTCTGGGATTAAGAGGGAGCTTATAGTCCCATATAATCGCAAACAAAATGGAGTTACAGAATGAAAGAATCAATCCATTGAAGAAAGTGTAAAAGTAATGTTACATGATCAAGATTTACCGAAATTTCTTTGGGTCGAAGCTACAAAGACAACTAAATACATACAAAATCAAAGTCCCCATAGGTCACTAGATAAAAATAATCCCAAAGAAGTGTCCACTACAAAGAAACCAACCATGGATCATCTCCGAATTTTTGGTTGTCCTGTCTATATCCATATACCTAAGGACAAAATAAAGAATTTAAATCCATCAGGCATGAAGGGAACGTCTGTTGGCTACATTAACTCTTCTAAGGCCTATAGGATCTATATAAAGGAAGGAAAACAAATATAAGTCAATCGAGATGTGATATTTGATGGAAGTATTGCATTCAAGAAATAAAAGGATCTCCCTATGGGCTCTGATGATGAATAATTTCTGGTATTCGAAGAAGAAGTTATTAGGGAAAAATAATAATCAAATCATGAAGACAAAGGTCCTAGTGAACCTATAAAACCTGTGGTGACTCTCAAAACCAGAAAAAGACATAACTAGGTAAAGTATACACTACTAGATGCAGAGGGTCATGGAGCAACTCAAGGCACATTCAAGGAAAGCAAGAAGTCCAAACAATTTTATGGGTATGCCGCCTACATGACAAAACTAATAGAAGCAGAGCCATCCACCTTTGAGGAAGTTGTGAAACACCAAGAATGGAAGGATGCCATGAATGAATAATATCAAACTATAATGGATACTGGAGTTTGGGAGATCATACCTAAACTTGATGTAGAAATTTGAATAATAGCTGAATTATTCACCGAGATTATCCTGATTACACACTATTTAAGCTTCATGCATAATACATAACCTCTTCTACAATTGATCATCAATATGCGGAAATAGAAGCAGTCGCATGCGCACATTAAAACATAATCAAGCACACATATAACACAGTATGTAATGGGGAAAGCTTACAGCTGAAAACCCACAACTATCTGTATATTATAATGATAGAGAACATGTAACAATACATAGCACAAAGCTCCTCACAGCTCTCAGCACTATCTCACATGCTACACACAAACTAGCACGGAAGATGAACAAGTCACGGGTTCAAATCTCCTCCACAAGTCTGCCTGCCTCTACTGCGCAATCCAAGATGAATAATGATGAGATCCAAGTTCGAATCCCACTAGCTTCAACTACGCAATCCTCATTGGCAATCTCAATCAACGTGTGTGCAAATCTCATGCACAACTATAGTGACAACTGATA
This sequence comes from Pinus albicaulis, assembly GCA_034641835.2. Taxonomy (NCBI): domain Eukaryota; kingdom Viridiplantae; phylum Streptophyta; class Pinopsida; order Pinales; family Pinaceae; genus Pinus; species Pinus albicaulis. The sequence goes on along the minus strand of CM076584.1, from coordinate 684,577,586 downwards.
GTAGACTCACCCTTTCACCCACCTCTAACACTGGTCTCCACTGAACTGCCCATGCATTGTAGTTAACTGATGTATTCTTTAGTTGATTTATGAGTTAATAATTAGTGAATTAATTAATAATTAATTCACACCACTCATCACTAGTGTATTTGTCAGTTAGACTAAATACAACTAGTTCAACTAAGTTAAACCGAACACAACTCCACCAACTGTCTCATCAACTCCACCAAACTCTGCCACATGAGTTCTAACTGAAGTCAACCATGCAATAGCTCAACTAACCCTTAGGAAAAGCGTATTTCCTTCTGTCAGCTGCATGTGCCACATCCAAGCATCAAACTGAAGTGCTCCAAGAGAAAAAGATAATGTTTATAGTCTAAATATTATTAAGGGTTAATAATATTTGACTGTTCTATTTTTAGCCCGGCAGTCTAAAAATAGAAACCGCCCAATGTCTAAAAATAGAGGTCCATCTATTTTTACCAACTCGACCAATCATCCATAAATAACATCCTACAACTCATAGACCATGATCCATATGTCTAAAAATAGACATAGTCTAAAAATAGACTTTTTGCCAAAAATAGCCTACGGGCCCACTTAGTGAAGGCGACTTCTTTTCACTAAGCTCCATCATCTTGTTGAATTTTCAACACTCCCTCTCAACAAGATATGGATTATCTGCAACCCCTATACTGCCTCTGTGGTATTCGAATTTGCTCCTGGTGAGCGCCTTCGTCAAGATATCAGCATCTTGATCCTCCGTGGGAATGTATGAAAGTAACATGATTCTCCGCTGCACACAATCTTTGATATGATGGTACCTGATGTCGATGTGTTTGGATCTATCATGAAATATTGGATTAGCCGAGAGTTTAATGCAACTCTGGTTATCACAATAAATCACAGTAGGCTCCAAGTGTGACCCGAACAACCCGACCAGGATCTTCCTCATCCATATGGCCTCGCATGTAGCCAAGCTTGCTGCCATATACTCAACCTCTGCTGAACTGAGTGCCACGGATCTCTGCTTCCTGCTGTACCAAGAAACTGTTGTCGACTCGACACTGAAGATCCCTCCGGATGTGCTCTTTCTGTCCGTTGGGCTCCCTGCCCAATCTGCATCCGTGAAGCCACACAACTTCACCTCATCCTCCTGTCTGTACCACAAGCCATATCCCGATGTGCCTCTAAGATAACGCAATACATGCTTGCCTGCCTTCCAGAAGAGCTTGGTAGGCTTAACCATAGCTTGCGAAAGCTGGTTAACAACATAGCATATATCGGGTCGTGTATTGACCGGATACATAAGCGACCCCACCAACTGTCGATAGACAGTGGCATCTACCTGAATAATAGAGTGGCATCTACCTTCGAAGTATAAGTAGCATCCTCCCTTCCTCCTGCCTCCGGGGAAGAGGGGAGTATCCAACGAGCTTGCGGCCATGCATGTTGAACTTCTCCAGTATCTCCCGGTATATTTACACGAGAAACAAGCAGGTCCATCAACTATGACGCAAATTTCCAATCCCAGGAAATAATGAAGGAGGCCCAAGTCCTTCATCTCAAACTCTTTTGCAAGATCAGCCTTGCATGAGAGTATCAACTGTTCATCACCCGTCAAAATCAAATCATCTACATAAAGTACAATGATCAGCAACTTACCCTCCACCACAATCTGGTATAGGTTCGGATCTACCTCACTCTTGGAGAATCCAAGTCCGGTGAAATAACTGTCTATCCGTGTGTACCAAGCACGAGGTGCTTGTTTCAACCCATACAGTGCTCTCTTGAGTCTGCACACATGCGACTCACTGCTGAAGATCTCGAAACCTTCGGGTTGCTCTATGTACACCTCCTCCTCAATGACTCCGTTGAGGAACGCAGTCTTCACATCCATCTGATGGATGTGCCACCCCATCTGCGCTGAGAGAGCTAGGATCGTCTGTATGGAAGAGTACCTTGCGACAGGTGCAAAGGTCTCCTCATAATTGATCCCCTCGATATGTGAGAAGCCACGGGCAACAAATCTTGCCTTGTACTTCTCCACACTCCCGTCAGCCACTTGCTTCACGTTGTAGATCCATCTCGAACCCACCACTGATTTCCCCTCCGGTCTTGGGACAATCTCCCATGCATTGTTTCTGACAATTGAATCATACTCTTCCACCATGGCATCTACCCATGCGGGGTTCTCCACAGCTTCTTCGAAAGAGGATGGCTCTGTCACGACACATTTGCTCACAAGAGCCATGTATCCAGTGTATCGGTCCGGTGACTGTCTCTGTTTGCGCTGTGTTGTAGGTGCTCCTACAACCTTCTCTGCATCTTGAGCCAGTCGCTCAGCTTTTGTAGTGCACTTGCGCCCTCTGATGGTTGGCGCTGCATGAGTGGTCTCTTCCACTCCATGAACTTCCTCATGTGGCTGATCCACATCCTGAAGCTCATCCTTAGGAACTAATAGCTCCTCATCTGCATGCAAGTGTGGCTCCCTCTCAAGCGAACACTGCATGGCTTTCTCCTCCTGAAATTTGATATCCCGTCGCACAACAGTCTTGCGACTGTCTGGAAAATACACCCGATAGTTGTGAGGTGTATCAGTGTACCCCACAAATATTCCAACCTTTGCGGTCGGATCCAGCTTCTTTCTGGCATCCTTCGTCACATGCATGTAGATAGGTGAGCCAAAAATTCTCAGATGAGAAATATTAGGCCTCTTGCCAGAAAACGCCTCCTCCGGTGTACTCATGCCAAGAACCTTGTGAGGACAACGGTTCTGCACATACACTGCTGTATTGCATGCCTCAGCCCACAAGTGAAGGGGTAGGCCCTAATCATGCAACATTGCCCGTGCAGCACCCACGATCGTTCTGTTCTTCCGCTCAGCCACCCCGTTCTGCTGTGGGTTATGGGGTGCGATGAGCTCTCTCCGAATCCCTTCTGCGCTGCAAAATTCCTTGAATTCAGCAGAGATGAATTCACCACCATTTTCACTCCTAAGAGCCTTCACATGCTTCCCCGATTCCTTCTCAACCAGCGCCTTGAATTCACAGAACTTTGAATATGTCTCGCTCTTCTTCTGCATGAAGAAGATCCAGCACTTCCGAGAGAAATCATCAACACAGATCACATAGTACTTGTGCTTTGCTGTCGAAGCTACTGAGAAAGGACCACACACGTCTGTGTGAACTCTCTCAAGGATCGTCGTGGCGCGACTATCCTTCTCGTGAAAGGTGGCTTTCACATATTTTCCCAAGGTACACCCCTTGCACTGATCTGACTGCGCAAGAGTGCCCTTAGGAAGCCCAATAGAAATCTGCTGCAGTATCTTCAAAGCTCCATGGTGAAGGTGGCCCAATCTCCGGTGCCACAGCTCGCCATCATCCCAGCTCACCACTCCTTCCGCCTTGCATGCCATTGCTGCGCAGCCATCTACTTGCAACTGATAAAGGTTCTTGACTCGAACCCCTATCTTCCGAGTTTCTCCAGTTGTCTTACTGCGCAGGAAAGCCTTTCCCTCGCTGAAGACAACATCATACCCCTTGTCTTCTAACATCGCCACAGAGATCAGATTCTTCTTCAATCCTGGAACATGCATCACTTCCTTCAATACGAAGGGTTTACCGGACTCCCTCTCAAAGGAAATGGTACCGATACCGGTCGCACTGTATCTACCATCATCGCCCATCTCGATGTGCACTCCAAGATCTTTTTCCTCCAGATCTGAAAACAGATCTCGATCTCCGGTCATGTGAAATGACACACCACTGTCCAAGAACCAAACTGATCCCGCCACACTTGAAACCAAGCATGCGATCAGTGAAAAATCCAGTTCGAATTGAGAAGCCAATGCCTCTCCCGCTGCAGATCCAACAGCCTTCTTATTTTTCTTCTTCTGTGGACAATTTGTGGCATAGTGTCCGTGCTGGTGACAGTGAAAACACTTCACCTTGGACATGTCTTGCTTCTTGCCTTTCACACCAGACTGAGAAGCTTTCTTGCTCTTCCCCTTCTTTGCTTTGGCAGCCAAAGCACAATTTTCTTCATCAGATGCCTTTGATGAAGATCTGTCCCTGGTAGTCCGCCTTATCTCCTCTTGCATGAGATTCGACCAAAGTCGCTCCCATCCCGGAAATTTCTCCCGACCATTGACAGAGTCCTGATAGGAATGCCAACTCTTCGGAAGACCAAGGAGAGCTAGGTCTACCAAGTCCTCATCATCAACAGTCACCCCCACACTTCCCAGCTCATCCCTACATTGGGTGAACTTCGTGAGGTACTTGGCGATACTGTCGCCTTTCTCCATCTTGATGTTTCTGAGTTTATCCTTGAGCGCCAACTTCCTCTGGTCGCTCTTTATTTGGAATAGATCTGTCAATGCTTTCCACATCAAGTATGGAGAAGCCTTTCCATGCAGGCTGGATACAATGTGATCCTTCACGCCCTCCAACAGAATCCTTCGACATTTCACCATCTTCTTTTGCCAAGCTTCAACTTGAGCAGCATCAGTAGGCTTTGGGATCTCAGCATCTATGAACTCCTTCAGCCCGTTATCATCTAATACCACCTCCATTCTATCCTTCCATGCAACATAATTCGAACTTCCCTCAAGGGCATATTCCAGTCGCAAACCGTTGAAAGACATTTCAACTCCGGCACCAAGAAAACAAACTGCTGCAAAATTCGAATTCCAAGCTCAAAACTCAACTGCTTCTGGATCTGTGAGAACAAAGTATTTCTAGCACAGAGATCGACTGTAGGGGCGTTTATTGGATATATCACCTTTCAAAGAAAGGATGGATCCAGAGGCTACCTGGCCCGCTTACAGACTCTGTCTACCGAAATAAATTGTAATCACTGTAATAGATCCGATGATCAATTTTCGCTCTGATACCATGTAGAAATTTGAATAATAGCTGAATTATTCACCGAGATTATCCTGATTACACACTATTTAAGCTTCATTCATAATACATAACCTCTTCTACAATTGATCATCAATATGCGGAAATAGAAACAGTCGCATGCGCACATAAAACAATAATCAAGCACACATATCAACACAGTATGTAATGGGGAAATAAATAGCTGAAAACCCCCAACTATCTATATATTATAATGATAGAGAACATGCAACAATACATAGCACAAATCTCTCACAGCTCTCAGCACTATCTCACATGCTACACACAAACTAGCACGGAAGATGAACAAGTCACAGGTTCAAATCTCCTCCACAAGTCTGCCTACCTCTACTGCGCAATCCAAGATGAATAATGATGAGATCCAAGTTTGAATCCCACTAGCTTCAACTGTGCAATCCTCATTGGAAATCTCAATCAATGTGTGTGCAAATCTCATGCACAGCCATAGTCACAACTGATAGTAGACTCACCCTTTCACCCACCTCTAACACTAGTCTCCACTGAACTGTCCATGCATTGCAGTTAACTGATGTATTCTTTAGTTGATTTATGAGTTAATAATTAGTGAATTAATTAATAATTAATTCACACCACTCATCACTAGTGTATTTTTCAGTTAGATTAAATACAACTAGTTCAACTAAGTTAAACCGAACACAACTCCACCAACTGTCTCATCAACTCCACCAAACTCTGCCACATGAGTTCTAACTGAAGTCAACCATGCAATAGCTCAACTAACCCTTAGGAAAAGCGTATTTACTTCTGTCAGCTGCATGTGCCACATCCAAGCATCAAACTGAAGTGCTCCAAGAGGATAAGATAATGTTTATGGTCTAAATATTATTAAGGGTTAATAATATTTGACTGTTCTATTTTTAGCCCGGCAGTCTAAAAATAGAAACCGCCCAATGTCTAAAAATAGAGGTCCATCTATTTTTACCAACTCGACAAATCATCCATAAATAGCATCCTGCAACTCATAGACCATGATCCATATGTCTAAAAATAGACATAGTCTAAAAATAGACTTTGCGCCAAAAATAGCCTGCGGGCCCACTTAGTGAAGGCGACTTCTTTTCACTAAGCTCCATCATCTTGTTGCATTTTCAACACTTGAAGACAAATCTATGGTAACTTCCAGGTGGATCTACAATATCAAACATGCAACATGAAAGTATTGATAAATATAAGACAATAATTGTGGATAGGGATTCTCTCAACAAGAAGGCATTGACTATGAAGAGACATTTGCTCCAACAATAAGGTATACTACTATTCATTCATTTGTCTCTTTGGCACCATTGATGGTGTTAGTTTCCGGTGATTTATTATATTGGTGAGATCAAATGCACATGGTAACATCAGACTAGTCTTTGGAGTCCTAGAACCTAGACTTCCTAGACTCAGAGAGGTCTGTCTCTATTTATGCAAAGGATGTGAACTTGTTTTCTTCTAGGGTTTTGATTTTAGGCTACTTGTTAAGTGTAGGTTTTGGTTGGGTAAGATGATCAATTAGAATATATGGAATGAGGAAATCTTCAAGTCATTGGGCTATGGAGTCTATAAAAGTCATGGAAAGTTCAACAATGGATCGGGGAGCATCACAAGGCAAATATAGCATTGGTCAATGGATTTTGAAGGTTTATGGGAAATGAGGTGAACATTAAGTTTGTGCAAAGTAAGAGAAAGGGCAATTAAGAATCCTTTATCATGTACTTAAAAATAAGAAGTGACTTAAATACATAAGCATGAAGAAGCAATCAATAGATAGGGCAAACCAGTAACTCTTTGATTCAACTTAAGCAAATAAGCATTCAAGACAAACATTCCAATGAAATATAGAAGGTGAGAAACTTATTTAACTTCTAGTGATTTCACCTTCAAGGTTAGAAACAATTCAAGATACACATATAACTTTAATCAAAGAAGAGGGAACGCCTAAACATCATTGATCATAGCTATGAAGATCTCCAAAACAATTATTCAAGCATGGACAAAGGGTATGATCGAAACATAGCCTCTTTGGTAGACCTAATTAATTATACTTTGAAGAGAGACCTCAAGAATAATGTTTAGAGACATCAAACGAGCAGGGTTAACCATAAATCATCTTGGAATACCTACTATATTAAACCATTCATGAAATAAACAAGTTTGGGGGGTCTAGAGAGCAGTTAAGAATTCTTTAGAAAGACCTAGTAGAGGAAAACATAGAGGCAATGAAGAACAAACAGAGCTAAGGTGCCTTTGAGAACATTTCTTAGTATAAATCCTTTGTCCTACTGTAATTTAGAAAGATGGAAACATAATGATACATGAGAAAAAAATAACATGAAAAATAAGCACTTCACCATTAACCAAGCTCAGGGATCTTGCAAGCACGCCTCCTCCATCAACAAGCAAAACAAGCCATTCACAAGCTCCACAACACCAAATTTCTCTTCAACCTCAAAAAGACTATGTATTGCTCCAAAGAGCCATCAAATGCCAAAATTTTTACAATTAAGCCCTCATGCTCTATTTATTTAGCAAAGGAAGGAAAAAACCCTAGATAGGGTTGGAAAATGTCAAAATCACTCATAAATGTCATTAATGCCCAAGAGACCATGCAAGGCTCAAGGCACAAAATATCCCATGAAATAAATGCCAAAATAACTCCTATCACCTATTTTTAGAGTGATTTGCCTCAAAAAAATTAAAATATCATTTTGCAATAAATGAGTGTGTTTTGTTGACTTTTGGCCAAAAACACACAGTGAAGTCTATAAGTGCAACGCCTTCATATGCAGAAAATGGGTCCACTTGCAGCCAAGTTTTGGTGACCTTCCCGATGTCGGATTTTTCTCTATGATGGCCTGTTGGAAATCCTACGGAGTCTAATTTCCAAATATACCTTTTATTTTGTGATTGAGCCACTGTAACCTGTCCCAAAAGCCAAATTCCCCAAATTGCTCTGGGCGCAGCGCCAACACTGGCAGAAAGTGGGTCCACTTGTAGCCAAGTTTTGGCGACCTTTTCGATGTCAGATTTTTCTCGGTGATGTCCCGTTGGAAAGCATGATGAGTCTAATTTCGAAATCTACCTTTGGTTTTCTAATTGAGCTCCTTTAACATGTACAAAAAGCAAAATTATCCAAACAGCTCTGAGCGCAGTGCCAACACAGGCAAAAAATGGGTCCACTTGCAGCCGAGTTTTGGTGACCTTCCCGATGTCGGATTTTTCTTCGTGATGGCCCGTTGGAAAGCCGAATGAGTCTACTTTCCAAATATATATATATTTTTTCCCGATTGAGCTCCTTTTACCTATCCAAAAATCCAAATTCCCAAAAATTCTATAAGCGCAACGCCAAGCTTGAAAATCCCTACTAGCCCAGATCGGGTCTAGCAACAATTGTATCATGCTAAGGTGCAAGTTCCTAATTGCAATAAACCAACTTGCGATGAAGGCCTAACTCAAGTCCAATGCTGTTGTTTATAGAGAAGATGGCGCTCCCGTCTCCTTGTTCCAGCAGATCACAATCCTCTCGTTCGCCGCCATCGAACACCTGCACACACAAGAAACATGACAAACGCAAGCGTAAAACCCGATATATGCAATTATGTATCAGTCATAGAAGACAAAACTCATGATAATAATGAAAAATATGAGTGGAACCATAACCAATAGTCGCTTATGATTAATTCATATAAAGGAAAATACAACCTGGCTCTGATGTTGAACCTTCCTTCGGCGGGTTGTCAGCAGAATACGTCTCGGTAAAGCTTGTCGGGAATGGGGACAAGCCTCTCTCTTCGATCGTCAATCTCCTTGCTACTGATTTGGCACTATGAGGACTATTGTAGCATTCTTTAGGCTATGAAGGCTCTTGGAGACTAGCTTGCAGAGGGAAATGGCAAGCTTATATAGATGGTGGAAGGGGAGTTGGGATCCCTACAATCATGGGATTGGCCCTATCCTCAAGGAAGCCTCCATGAGAGGTGGAAAAATACTTCCTCTACATGGAGAACCGGAGCCAAACGTCCCAACTCGATTTAGAGTCCAGTTCAGGAGTTTGTTGGGGTCAATCTTCCACCATTTATTTTTAAAAAACACTTCTTATTAAGCCTGGCGCGGGTACAACACTTAGACAGTGCGCCAGTTGGCGCGCCCTCTTTGGAGGATTTCCCCCATTGGTGTGGGTATGACACTGAGTAGTCGCGCCAAGGATAAAAAGGCTATTTTTAGGGGTTTTCAAAAGGATTTGTCTTCAGAGAAATGAAATTCCATGTTCAGGGGAATGCCATAAAAGTGTTTTTAGGTCATGTCACTGCTCACAAGTCATGGAATAAGCCCTCCAATGTGAGGGACAGGGAATTGCAGGGACGGTGACAAATTGCTGTGTAACATATGCCCCCTAAAGCATGAGGCCTGAAAGAGAGAGAGGGGTGAAATGCTTTACAAGAACGTGCCAACTGAGAACACTGCCGTCGGAAAACCTGCGTAGAGAAGTACAAATGATATGTCAAATACATGATATATGCGGTATGGGCGCAGCCATCCATAACAGAGTATACAATAATCTAGATCCAAGGTATGGACGCAGCCATCCAGTGAGGATCGATAAATAGACTCAGGTATGGTCGCAGCCATCCAATCAATGAGTCATGTAACCAATCATAATAATCACAAAATCGCAGCCTGGATCCCAACAGACAAAATCCAAGGTCTTGCGCTCCATCTCGACCCGAACAGAGTACAAGTTCAAGCATGTGAATAAGTGAGCTGAAGTTGAACATGCAAGAACATCGCCTAATTACCAGCCAATGATGAAAGCTGTTAACATTCGTGAGAGGTACCACCAATAATGACAATGGCCCTCAAGGTACTATAGGTACAATCTACGACATGTGAATCAGTGAATTGGCGTCGAACACCCGTAGAATCACTCGATTAGAGGCCAATGATGAAAACCTCACGTCGAACACGAAGAACCTGCCATTGAGGCATGCAGGCTCCAAGGTACCAGAAGGGAGTCTCTAGATCAGCTTCCTGGATAATGTGATGTCGACAGGAAGTGACCTTGATCGAAGGTGGGCCACAGTGTTTCCCACATCATCGATGCGAGATAGAGGAGCATAATGTATTTTTTAATTAGGATCAGACGAGAATCAGAGGAAGGTTGAAATTTTGCAGAGGTCAACTTCTCTTGAACATATCGGTGGCACGACAGTGGATTTGGCAGTATTTGACATAAAAATATCAACGGTCATGATGACGAAGCAGAGAGCAGATGAGAGGTCTAAGGGATCACCCAAACCCACGGAGGAAAGTGGAAAACGAGATGATATGTCCCCAACCCGACACGAATGCAGACAAGTGCCATGTTCAAGAGCGACATACTGCCGACATGAAAATGATGCTGGTTCCATTTTTCCCCACCATTTCTGGCGAGTACCCCAATTATTTTTGAAAACAAGCTTGAAGGGGATAGCATATGCTTGTAATATAAGTCTATCCTTTGGACGAATCCATCCTAGTACATTTAACGAGCCTTAGGAAGGAGGAACTCGAATATCGTCATCACGACTGGATCCGATGTCATCAGGGTTTAACGAGTCTGACAAAGGAAGAAATCGACGTCTTTTCATGTTTAGAGAGTTTGAAAAGACATCAGAAAATTAAAATCCAATGGTCCCTTTTCGTAAATAGTTCCTCAGACCCGAAAATGTAGAAAACTATGTTTGAGAAAACCTCCTAGTCGCGATAGGCTAGGGTATTCCTTTTTCGTAAGTAATCCATCCCAGCCTGAAAAAGGGGTAAACGTATACTGGGTAGATGTCGTTTTGGGGCCAATTTAACGAGATCGAAATGACAAGGGACTCATAAATCTTTTCATGTTTAGAGAGTTAGAAAAGAGCTGAAAGATGACTCCAAAATGACTTTTTCGTGTTTTTACCGAGTCCGAAAAAGTATAAAATACAACTCGTATCACCGTCGAAGTTGCGAAGAAACCTGTCGCTGCACAGAAAAGCAAGTGTAAAATCCATTTTTCGACAAAAATATATTAAAATATTGAGAAAAATGACTTTTAAAACCTAATTTTTTGACTTAAAAAGTTATAAATAGGCTTCAAATGGTAAAACAATTTTACTTTTACTTTTTACCTCACTTGGAGAGCAACAATAGTCTGTTTGTGTGCAAACTTGTGGCGGTGATTGTGACTGATTCGGGTCATCATTCGGATCCTTGTCTGTTCCAGGTAAAACGCGGTCCCTTAAGCTCCATTTTAATCCATTTTTTATGAGTTTTCATTGTGCATTAGACCTCTGGAGGAGACCTTTTGAAATTTTAGGGCTTCGCCCATTGGCGCGGGTATCGGGCACGGACCCGCGCCAATGGACTTATACTCACAAAGGGGTCGCGCCAACTGACGCAACTGTTAGGAAACCAGTCGTGCCAATGGCGCAACACAATTTTCTGCTTTAAATTTCAAAATGTGAGCTATCCACGTGGATTTTCAAATGCAACAGAGATCTAAAAATGCATTTTTAATCATGTTGATGCAGGTATTCGGGCACAATGGTTATCGAATGGAAGGAGAGGGAACATGGGGAGGAAGATGAAATGGCTATGGAAAAAAAAGCCTGTATGAATGCACTCAAGAATTGTGGACTCAAAAAATTCTTCCTTACGCCATGCTTACGGGCTCAACCTAAGCTGCTACAATACTTGGTCAACATATGGGACGAAAATGAGGAAGTATTCAAACTTCGGGACCAAGTATTAGTTCTTGAGGTCTCTGATGTTTATTTTATAACCGGATTGTCGCGCAGAGGTCCAGTGCCAATCATAACCGGTAGCAAACCTTTCGGAGAGAAAATGGAGATGGTAATGGCAAGAGTGTGCCCAGGGGCACGAAAAAGATCGGGGAGCGGGAAGGTGGACATCCACACTGTCCGCGACCTAGCACTCAGGGTAGTGCTTCATACCATTACACGAGCTGCAGGATCGCAAGCTCTACATGAGGCAACCAAGGCCCAACTCATACTAGCCTCCGAGTGTATGAATCCTACACTATTCGATTGGGCTACAACAGTGACAAGCAATATCAAGAGGCAGCTAACAAGATGCAAGCAAGCCAAACTAAAGCTGTTTGGCTACGGTTCCATTCTGGTGTCGTTCATCCTGGAACGACTACCCATTTTCCAAGGCCAAGAGGCAATAGTTGCCAGGCCGATACCGAGGGAGCCAAGGATGGCTCGCTGGGCAGCACTTATGCCCAGGTCAGGAGGAGGTCAACAGATGTCTTGGAGACCCGAGTTCTTTGGGTGGTTACGGTGTCAACTGATCGTGGTAGAGGATTGGCCTTATGTTGGGACCAATTTCACTGGAGATTCCGATCTTCCGCTCCCGGATGGGGAGGACTGGGATGAGGAGCTGGGTATGATTCTCTTTTTGATTTTTATGTATTTATGATTTTTTGGTAATACATGTCTGTTCTAAAAAAAACTTTATGTGAATGCAGACGTTGGCCCAGAGAGGCCCGCGGGCATGTTGCCCATTGCGCGGAGGACCCATCTTGTACATGGCCCTCAAGTTGAGGGTGGTGAAGGGATCGAGCTGATCCAGAACTTGGAGGGCATTGCCAGGGGAATCCCGGACTATGCATGGCTGGCATACATCCCATTAGCTTACCAGCGACACACTGTGGGGGTGCCTAGTCACCTTCACACTCTGCTGAGGCGATTGGTGCGCGCGGTGGCATGCTACGACGAGCACCATGCTGATTAGCTTATTTAGGGCTTTCATATGCATATTTTTTGAGAGACATGTTGTCTCCGGCTATTATTAGACAAACATGTATATTTTTTGACTTTATGTGATGTACTGCAAACTATTAGACACACACACACACACACATATCTATATATATATACCTATTTTTGGATGGATCTTTTTACATGTGATGATGTTTGTTATATGCTATGCAAATGTCTAATACAATGTTATCTTAATGCATCAGTTGCATAACAAACGACCCAATGAAAAAGTTCACAAAATGTATCTAATCACACATTTTATTTTTATGCAAGCTTAAAAGCACACATGCAAACTATGCTTGGAAATGAGTTTTATTTTTATGCAAGCTTAAAACACAAACTATGCTTGAGGAAGATGGGCATGCCCCCAGCATGGTGTCTCAATTCGAGGTACATGCCCCCCAAGCTTCAGTCCATAGGAAATGGAGTGAAGGTTGACAACATAAGAGATTTGAACTAAATATAACAAAACTCGAATTGAACGTGCTCGTGCTTCATTATTTTAACGAGGTTGACACACTTAAAATAACTGTCCTCGTAGCAACTTGTTTCATTGTTTTAGGAGCTTGGCACAAGAAGAGGAACTGCACTCCAATGAGCTCAACGGAGGAGGCTCAGGAGAGAGATGACCAGACACATCACGTTCTAGATAATTGGACATTGCCCCCAGGATGGGCATGAAGGAGGAACAATGATGTCCATCACTCCAAGGCGGCTCCTCAAGAGACATTGTTTCAACAATGGCTTCGTCAGAAGGGAAAATATTTTTAAGAGGATCAGGCGAGTCGGCCTTGCCGAGCCAGGGGGATTGAGAATAGATATCTAAAGCCATGCTCGAGGGAGCATGTTGAGAAGGAGGAGGATCGGATGCGGCGACGATTTCACAGTAATTAATCTATACTAGAGTTAAGGGCATCGATTCTCCAAAATCAGTCACCTGTTCAGGCGAAGGGATGATCCATGGGTTGTCAGACCTAGAGATCTTATTAACTTGAACAGTGTGTGGTGGTGGTGCGGGAAAAATACCCATGAGGACGGGGTCTTTGAAGAGACCGGGTCCTACACTGTCAGGGGGATTGGGGATCTAATCCACGTAAGGAACGTTGTTCTCAGAGGTGGAGGTGAAGAAAGACAACTGATCCATAGTAACGATATTGCCCTCATGAGGGAACTTAAGAAGTTGGAAGAGGGTGGATGGCATGCATAACATGGCGTGAGTCCAACTACAGCCGAGAAGCAGATTGTAGTTAAGCTTGGCGTCAACCAATTCTACTTCTACGTTGACTGTCTTCCCTTGTAACGTAATTGGAAAACTCTCAAGAACACCTAGGGGTTTCGATTTCCGACCATCGAATGCCTCTAAGGCATTTGGAGATGATGAAAGCGTTGGAAAGCCAATGGCCTTCCAGTAGGTGGATGAAATGACATAGGTAGAAGCACCTTCATCCACAATGGCCCTATGGATGTTAAGACCGTTGATCCCGACTTGTATCACAAGAGAAATTTGATGCGGAAGTCGAGGGGTAAATTTTTCTAGGTCGAAGGTGAGAAGACTAGAATCAGTGAGGTTGATTCCATCGATCGCAGATAACAAAGCTTTCCGTTGCAAAGGGAAACTTTGAAGGACTTCCAATGCGGACATAATAGAAGGCGCCTAAGACAAATCCTCAAAAATACTGTAGTGCTAAGCGGCACGGGCATTTGGATTGTAAGAAGACCTTCGTAGAACACCTTTAGAAGGTGGCCTCACAACAGGTTCAGCAGTAGGCTTCTCAATTTCCAAAGGACCGGGGATAGGAGGAGGAGGTGGGCCATCCACGACTTCCTTCCCAGCTGCCTGACGCGATCCAGCATAATCCTTCGAACGCGTAGCAATTGAGACAGGTGCAACACCATTCATCATAAAGACCTGGGACCCAAATGGTGTAGATGGTGAAGGCTCTTCAACCATCTGGGTCTGCTGAGAGGGGAACGGTTCTTTAAGAACTGCTGGAGTCCCTTTGGAGCCTTTGAGAAGTTGACTAATTTCAGATCGTCGGGGACAATCCTTGGTGTAATGATTTCCTTCACAAATAAGGTAGGGGTACTTCGGTTTACGTTGAGAACCGTCCTTAGTACGAGGTTTAGAAGACTCTGGTTTTGGGGCATTGGGTTTGGATTTTCCTTTTCCCTTCTTCTTTCCTTTGGAGGATTTTTCTGTAGGATTAGCTTGAACGACGTTGACCTCCGCAGTCTTGCCAGAATCTGGAGGAGTGGGGAGAGAAAAATTATTGGAAGAATTGGACTTCTGCTTCCCATTCGAATATTTTCAAGAATTTTGAGACATGGAACCAATAACACCATCCACCGCCAGGGTAGGTGGAGCTTTAGAGGTTCTTGGGCATGGAGCATTAGTCAAAATATCATACAACGTGCCGGACTAAGAGTATACCAGATCAAGATACTGGGCACGCACAATGGCCTGTTCCTCAGTCACACATGCCCCCATAGCAATATCTTATGCGATTTTGTTAATGAAGGATGTGGTGAACCAATGAGTTAGTAGTTGATCAGGTATATCAAACTTGATCAACCTACGACGACGTCACCACTCATGAATATGATCGGATATGTGGGTGGCTTTATCCTGCTTTAACGAAGTCAGGAGATGCGTCCCGGCTTCATAGCGAACCAGTAACTGAAAATGGGTCAGAAAAGCCATTCCTAAAGTATTGAAATCCTGAAAGATGCCACGGGGTAGTTCAATATACCACTTAGTGGCAGCACCGATAAGAGTGCGCTGGAAGAGACGTAGACGAATTGAATCATTGACCCAAGAATTCGACGAACACCACAAATGGTAGGTCATTACATGAGCTGGGTTCTTCACTAGCTTTACCTTCAAACTTAGGGCAGTCGCCGGGTACCTTGGTCGGAACCGGAGGCCAATAAGGATAATGAAGAATCGGATCATTGGTTAATTTAGAAACGTCCGGTAACTCCAAGGTAGCCAAGAGCGGAAATTGCGGATTAAACGGCATGCCAGGCCCTCGATAAGGACCCGTACCTATACTCCATGCTGGTTGAGTGTATCCTTGCCCCCATGGGTTCTGTCCCGAAGGATTCTGACCATAGGGGGTATAGGGCCTATAACCAGTCTGATTCGGTTGCTGGTAACCAGTGTATGAGGGTTGATAACCAGAGTATGGACCTTGATTATATGTTGGTCCCGTTTGAGTAGTCTGTGGATTTGGCTGCTGAGTATAGATGTAGCCGGGTTGTTGAGTGTAATAATGGGAACCTTGGGGTGGATTATAAGTCTGTCGAGATTGACCGTGAGGGTAGTAACCGCCTTGATGTTGAGCGGGCTACTGATAATTGGGACCCTGCTGAGGGTGATAATTAGGGTGCACCGGTTGATTCAGTTGTGGCATCGAGTAAATCGGCTGTTAAGAAGGGTTGACAGGATGTGCAGGCTGGCCCGGTTGGACAGGCTGGCCAAGCTGAATGGCTGACTTGGTTGAATAGGTTGTCCTGGGTGAACAGGTTGTGCCAGTTGCACAGGTTGACCTGGCTGTTGTGGAGCACCAGGTTGTACTGGATGGGCTGGTTGGCCTGGTGGTGGAATGGAGCCGGGTGGTGGCTGGTAACCGGTTTGACCTGCCGCAAGACCATAAGATGATCCTGACTGATGTGCAACATTTAGACTAATAGGATACTAAGGTTGCATGGGTTGAGAAGGTTGGACTTGCCCCCCAGGACCATATACCAGCCCTGGTTGGTACCCCGGCTGACCTGTGAGTCCTTGAGGTTGCCCAGGTGGGACTCCAGGAAGAGGCCGCATAGGTTGACCTGAAGGGTTGTAATACCGACCTTGCAGATTGTATAATGGCCCTTGCTGGCCCGAAGGGTAGCCTTGTAAGGGCTGTCCTTGCGGGTCATAAGGATAGCCAGGCTGGTCCGAAGGTTGACCTTGAAAAGGTTTTCCTTGCGGGTTATAAGTCTGCCCAGCCTGGTTAGACGGAAAACCTTGAGCATGAAGGTGAGCCTCTGGAGCGGGTAAACGTAAAGGATTCTCGTACTCATCGTACTGATATGGAAAAACGTACACGGGCGTACCATCCTGTGCATAATGCAAAAAATACGGGTGGTTGGGATCTTGAGAGGATTTTCCGACCTCGGGGTTCGATTGTTGTAAGGACAATCGATACTCCTCAAGAGCTATGTTCTCTGGCATAGCAGATGCTATATAGATGTCTTCGGGAAGCGATGTGGTCCTTACGGACTGAGTGGTAACAGCAGGTGTAGATGCAGCCACACAAACAGTGGGCCTAATGGGTACAGAAGTGACCTGAGGGGATGACGTGATGGGTGTCCTTGGAGACATCCCCAATGAAGGAATAACCGGCCTCGTAGAAGGAGTTGATATCCCCATAGAGGCAACGGCGGTCATAATTTGACTCAAAGATCTATACCCTGCTGGTAGCGAAGGACCGGGCGAAGACATAACAGATAATTTAGGGTTGTCTTTTGGGAACAACTGGTAATATTCACCAAACGTGGGGATTTCCTCACTAGGAGAATGGATGGATGCACCCATATCTAAACTTGCCGCTAGATCTCGTAATAGACGGCGAGGACTAGGAGGAATAACATCAGCTAGAAAAGGCGAACCCGATGTAAGAGGAGGGAAATGTTCCCCTACTCCAAATCCAGACCAAGGGTTGGATAAGGGCCAATTGAACTCAACTGGTCCTCCAAAGGGAAGCTCAGACAGAATGGGTCCCCCGTCAAGAAACTCGAAAACAATGGGCTGCTGATGTTCAACAGAGGATTGCGAGACCTCTGATGAATCGTCTGTATATCGACTACCAGTAGACGAAACTGAGGGTTCCGCCACTGTGACAGTAATGACCAAAGGAAAAGATAAAACACAACACACGGGCTGAAAAACCAAGGCACACAATCAAACGGCCAACAAGCAAGATCTAATAGGGCGTGTGATCGTGGGTGATTTATTTTACGACATTGAAACTTAGAAACTTCACCGTTTCATGTTTTAAGAGTCGAGAAACGAATGAAAGATGACTCTATCTCTTTTGGTTTTGAAGCAAGTGTGAAAGGACAAGCGCTTGGTGATCTTTTAAAATTTAAGGAGTCAGATAAGATCAAAATTACTGCTCAGGAATTCTAGGCAAAGGGTGTACCAAATAACCGTGAACTGCAATATACACCTTGGTTTCAAAATGAAGGAGAAATCAACCAAGGACTTAACGTACGTGCAGGCAATCTCCTCGAATGCTGTGTCCGGTGTATCACGAGTATAGGGTGGCAGACTCGGCTGCCTATGGATAAAGGATAGAAACCTAGTGGGGTCTCCCTTTATATACGTGATGGTACGGGGAGCACAAGTCCGTACTAGTGCTGTCTAAAGCCAAGAGGTGAACGACAGCTACTAGGTTTAAAGACGTCGGAACACGTCTCTAGCCTAGACCTATAAATATTTTATTAATGTTTCAATGCTGCCTTAGTGTAAATTGAATAAATTTTAATGTTTATCTTCAATTATGTTTCAGTTTTCAGGCCCTAGCGAGTGTTATGTCTCAAAATCTCCTAAATGCACACTATATGCCACAGTATATCATTTTATTCGATAAAAGCTAATTACGAGAGAGTTAAGAGCTCTTCACACAATAACAAAATGACTAGACAACAACCAGTAATGTCTCTAATGCAGCTAATGGAAACTAAAAGCTTTTCTTTCAAAGTTACAAATCACTAATAACACAGAAAAGATTTGATTTTCATCAACCAATCAAAGCAAAAGAGTTTTTTTTTGTTGTGTTTTCAATGTTTAAGAGCAAAGTGCATTAAACAAAATGAAAACTAATGAAACAAGCAATTTGAGAAGCGATAGAAAAGGAGTAAAAATAATCAAATTTCACTCAATGCAAGCACACAATCAGACCTCAAATTGACAAAAAGTCCCTCAAATCAAAAGACACTCAAAGACTCAAATGAACCATGTAATCTAGGCCCAAAACAAGACAAGGCAGAATTCGAATGAAGAAGAAGCCAATCACTCAAATAACGCGATGAAACAATAAACGACCACTAAACGAATGCAAAGAAGCAATCACAAGGTTGAATGAATAGATAGAAACCAAAAACTCCCAAGGGAGGCTCGACGCACAATAACACCTAGATGCCTTAGGGATAGAATGTAAAATTGATAGAAACGGGCAAACAACCCAAGGATGAAGGTCACAGTCAGTCAAACAAGGCTCCATAACACTCAAGCAATCGTAAAAATGAAACCAAACACACAGATCAAGCTCAAAAAGCTCAAAACAGAGCAAACCCTAGCACCTTTTAGGATTGGCGCGATTGTCAGGCGGAATCTAGCGCCAGAACAGGATTGGCGTGGGTAGTAAACTGGCAACTAGCACCAATTGGTGCGACGATCAGGCTAATAAGCGCGCCAGTCAAGTTTACTATGTAAAAATAAAAAAGAGCAATCCAAGAAGCAGACCAGTGATGTTGAAGCTGAAAACAAAAGCCAAACACACGAAAAGATCCAGCCAAAAGAGATGATCAAGCAAGCAAAGTCGAGAATCGACCGAAAGAAAAGACAATAATCCAAGTGTTTAGTTCATAAACTAGACTGGAGATTGACTGAAGCATCATTCATCTACTTCTGCTAATGCAGAGCAAGAGCATTTCGAAGACTATTTGGCTAGCTTCAGGCTCCGTCTGTAGTTTATAAAGCAAACAACAAGCTAACTCCCCAGTGGAGTCGCCAAATTTTTGTGGAGGTAAATCCCCTCTGCGGACAGAGGCGATCCCTACTAGCCCAGATTAGGTCTAGCAACAATCGTATCACGCTAAGGCGCAAGTTCCTAATTGCAATAGACCAACTTGCGATGAAGGCCTACCTCAAGTCCAACGTTGTTGTTTGTAGAGAAGATGGTGCTCCTGTCTCCTTGTTCTAGCAGATCACAATCCTCTCGTTTTCCACGATCGAACACCTGCACACACAAGAAACATGACAAACGCAAGCGTAAAACCCGATATATGAAATTATGTATCAGTTAGAGAAGACACAACTCATGATCACAATGAACAATACGAGTGGAACCATAACCAATAGTCGCTTATCATTAATTCATACAAATGAAAATACAACCTGGCTCTGACGCTGAACCTTCCTTCAGCGGGTCATCAGCGGAATACGTCTCGGTAAAGCTTGTCGGGAATGGGGACAAGCCTCTCTCTTTGATCATCAATCTCCTTGCTACTGATTTGGCACTATGAGGACTATTGCAGCATTCTTTAGGCTATGAAGGCTCTTGGAGACTAGCTTGCAAAGGGAAATGGAAAGCTTATATAGATGGTAGAAGGTGAGTTGGGATCCCTACAATCATGGGATTGGCCCTATCCTCAAGGAAGCTTCCATGAGAGGTGGAAAACTACTTCCTCTATATGGAGAACTAGAGCCAAACGTCCCAACTCGATTCAGAGTCCAGTTCAGGAGTTTGTTGGGGTCAATCTTCCGCCATTTATTTAAAAAAAAAACTCCTTATTAAGCCTGGCGCGGGTACAACACTGAGACAGTGTGCCAGTTGGCGCACCCTCTTTGGAGGATTTCCCCCGTTGGCGCAGGTATGACACTGAGCAGTCACGCCAAGGATAAAAAGGCTATTTTTATGGTTTTTCACAAGGAGTTGTCTTCAGAGAAATGAAAGTCCATGTTTAGGGGAATGCCATAAAAGTGTTTTTAGGTCATGTCACTGCTCACAGGTCATGGAATAAGTCTTCCAATGTGCGGGACGGGGAATTTCAGGGACGGTGACAAATTGCTGTGTAACAACAAGCAACTAAAAACATTGTCAAAAGGAAAGTCTTCTTACTTCATGGAACTTGGTGATAATAAGAGCTATCTTGTGAGAGGAATTGGATCAACCTTGATAGAACTAGAGAGTGGAGGAAATATTCATCTCAACAACATCCTATTTGTTCCAGGTTTTCATAAGAACATACTCTCCATTTCAAGTCTAGAAGAAAAAGGTGTCATAGTAACTTTCATTGATGGAAAAGATTTAGTATGGTGTAAAAACTCAAGTAGATAAAATGCTAGATTGATTGGGATTCATGAAGGAAGACTTTACATGTTGCTATCTCCTCTTCCTAAAGCTTTAGTTCACATTGAAATCAACCCATGAGAAATTTGGCATAGAAGTTTCGGTCATCTACATTTAAAAATCCTTCCAAACCTAAATTCAATAGTAGATGAAATCCCCAAACTAAAAGAATATCACGAAGGAGTATGCAAGGAATGTGCATTGGGTAAAAACACCAAGAGACCATTTTGAAGTAGTCCTTCATGTTTAAAAGAAATCTTGGATCTTATTCATTCCAATGTTTGTGGTCCTATGAATCCTAAATCACTTGGAGGTAATCTATATTATGTCATATTTATAGATGACGATTCAAGGGAAAATTGGGTTTACTTAATGAAATCCAAGGATGTAGTATGTAACAAATTTCAATAATTCAAAAATGAATTATAGAACCTTACAAAAAGAGGAATCAAGATATTAAGATCCGGTAATGTGGGATAATACACATCTAAGAAAATCATTTATTTCTGTGAGGAGTCTGGGATTAAGAGGGAGCTTATAGTCCTATATAATCCCAAACAAAATGGAGTTGCAGAACAAAAGAATCAATCCATTAAATAAAGTGTAAAATTAATGTTAGATGATCAAGATTTACCAAAATTTCTCTAGGTCTAAGCAACAAAGAAAACTAAATACATACAGAATCAAAGTCCCCACAGGTCACTATATAAAAATACTCCCGAAGAAGTGTTCACTACAAACAAACCAACCATGGATCATCTCCGAATTTTTGGTTGTCCTGTCTATATCCATATACCTAAGGAAAAAATAAAGAAGTTAGATCCATCAGGCATGAAGGGAACATCTATTGGCTACATGAAATCTTCTAAGGCCTATAGGATCTATATAAAGGAAGGAAAAAAAATATAAGCCAATCGACATGTGATATTTGATGGAAGTATTACATTCAAGAAATCAAAGGATCTCCTTATGGACTCTAATGATGAATCATTTTTGGTATTCGAAGAAGAAGTTGTTAGGGAAAAATAATAATCAAATCATGAAGACGAAGGTCCTAGTGAACCTATAGAACCCATGGTGATTCTCAAAACTAGAAAAATACATAACTAGGTAAAGTATACACTACTAGATGCAGAGGGTCATGGAGCAACTCAAGGCACATTCAAGGAAAGCAAGAAGTCCAAAAATTTTTATGGGTATGTAGCCTACATGACAAAACTAATAGAAGCATAGCCATCCACCTTTGAGGAAGTTTTAAATCACCAAGAATGGAAGGATTCCATGAATGAATAATATCAAACTATAATGGATAATGGAGTTTGGGAGATCATACCTGAACTTGAAGACAAATCTATGGTAACTTCCAGATGGATCTACAATATCAAACATGTAACATATGAAAGGATTGATAAATATAAGAAAATATTTGTGGCTAGGGATTCTCTCAACAAGAAGGCATCAACTATGAAGAGACATTTGCTCCAACAATAAGGTATACTACTATTCGTTCATTTGCCTCTTTAGCACCATTGATGGTGTTAGGTTCCCGTGATTTGTTATATTGGTGAGATCAAATGCATAGGGTAACATCAGACCAGTCTTTGGAGTCCTAGGACCTAGCCTTCTTGGGCTCAGAGAGGGCTCTCTCTATTTATGCAAAGGATGTGAACTTGTTTGCTTCTAGGGTTTTGATTTTAGGCTAGTTGTTAAGTGTAGGGTTTGTTTGTTGGTTTTGGTTGGGTAAGATGATCAAGTAGAACAGATGGAATGAGGAAATATTCAAGTCATTGGGCTATGGAGTATATAGAAGTCATGGCAAGTTCAACAATGGATCAGGGAGCATCATAGGGAAAATCTAGCATTGGTCAATGGATTTTCAAGGTTTATGGGAAATGAGGTGAACATTAAGTTTGTGCAAAGTAGGACAAAGGGAAATTAAGAATCCTTTATCATGTACTTAAAAACAAGAAGGGACTTGCGCACATAGCCAGCAGGGTCCGCACACAGCAGGACAGAGGATCTCCACGCACACAACGAGCAGGAGTCCTAACCCAAAAAACCCAAACCAAGATCTAGCAATTCATACTTCGCATCAATCTCTATTCATTCTCTGCCTATCGACTCAAAAAGGTTCAACTATTTATACTACTTTAGCCTACGCATCCAATGGTCCGCAAATCGTGGTTTGCAGACTCTTGGTCTACCCTTGACCCGCTTACAATGAATTAGGGGCTTTGACCCACCCCAAAACCCCTACGTTAGACTAAATATAATAAAAAATATACAAAATGGACCAGATTCGCAGCTTTGTAGGAGACCCTATTCCAACGGTCCCCCAGCACAATCTTGTGACTTGTCCCGAGTCAATGAGATGTTGGGGTCTCCACTACCCCTATGATAGTTGGGTCGCCCATTAATGGGGGCAACACGACTTTGCTTTGGGCAGCAACATTCTGGGCGATGTCAACCAATTTATGTGAAATCGAGCCTTCTGTCGCAGCGATGAAACTTTCCAAGGTTTGGTTGAGCTGCTTCATGACTACATCAGCATCTTGTGACAGCTTAAGGGCGTCAGCAGCCCAAGGCTTCAGGCAGTCATTCAGGGCCTTCTTCTTCTGTCGAAGCTCTTCTATCTCATCTTGGAGGTCTTGGCTGGTTCGCAGTCGTGCCAAGCGCTGAGAAAGAACCAACATGGGCAAGGTGGCTTCCAATGTTTCAAACGTCTCCTCTTTCTGCCATAGGGCCTGGGTTATTTCATATAGGAGAGGATTGTGTTGGACCTTGGTCCATATTTTCATGGCAGTTTCCAGTAGTTGAGCACCCTGCGTGATCTGCCTTATGATGACGTTCGTAGTTGCGGTGACCAGCGCAGATCGCTGAGCCCGCACCTCCGGAGGTGTTTCGGGCTGCAATTTAGCCTGTAGATCAGAAATTTTCTGCTCCATCCATGAATTAACCTCTGCAACCTTTGTTCGATATGACTTCAATGCGGCAACCAATCCCTCAACCTTTGCCTGGGGCGTAGCTGTAGCTGGAATATTTGTTGGAACTTCTGCGCACAACTGGTGACTGAAAATTTCGAGCTCCTTCTGCTGCGTGGTGGCAAGGGCGATTGTGGCATTGCTTTCAATGATCATTTTCTAAGCCAAGCCTAGCCGTTGGTGAATCTGTAGGTCCCGGTGCTGAATCTCTTGAAATATACCCGTGTGGAGTCCTTGCAAAGCATCTCGGGGTATTATGGCTAAGTCTAGTTGTACTTCCCGGCAACTATGGACTTGTGTGCTCAGGTCGGGCAAACTGATCATAAGGGCAGCACCAGGTAAAGGGAAGAGGCAGATTTCTGTCGTTGTAAGCGTAGAATTGTTGGTGGTTTGCAGCGTTCATACCAAAGTTACACTGGTGTGCAATGTATCTGCCTTTAGTTGCAGCTCGCAGAGCTCAGCCTGTAATGTAGCGAGCATAGCCTTTTGCTATTCTTCAAGGGCTTCTTATCGATCCTGCGTAGCTAGAGAGACTGCATCAGTAATCTATTCAAGGTCATCGTCGGTCAAGGTGATAGTTTCATCGTGTGTTGTCCACTGAGCGCACTGCTTCTTCCGGGGTCCTTTGGCCGGATCGCCTGTGCGCTTCGTCCCGTGAGGGGATGCAATCCCTCCTGCATCACCTCCTTCTGTCCCTAAGTCAGGTTGTGAATGTTTTTGTGTTGCTACTTCGGCGTCCTTCTTATCTATTTGATTTTGCTACACATCTTTCTTCGCAACCGGTTCTGTGTCCTTCTTGGTACTTTTTCTAGAGCCTCCAATATCCTTAATAGTGACAGGGGGAATTACTTGTGTGATGTTGGATTCTCTAGGGCCCTGCACCCCGGTCTTGAAGCTAATCTTCCACTGCGGGGGCTAGACTGCAATAACATTGTCAATTTCTTCGTCCGCGACCATATAGGGGAGCGTAGTCCAAGCTTTCTCCTTTCGTCTCCGAATCTATATGTTGTGCATGGTCACCTGAAAGGTCGCGATGCGATTGTACTTGTCATAGATTGTGGGTGATAAGCGTGATTGAGAGTTGATTGCAGCTGCCACGCTGCTCTGGAAGAGGACCTAGAAGACTTAATTGTCCTCTATGTGCTGCACATCCTTGGAGTCCCACAAGTGCGCATAACGGGCTTCTTCACACATATCTGGGTTAAGCTCAGGGAGGAATGACTCCGCAGGAGCTTCCCAGGCGACCAATGCTCTGAGGAACAATAATCATGAGTAGAAAAAGGCGCGCCCTAAGTCCTGGGATTCTCAGACTTTGGCCAAAAATTCATCACATAAGTACTAAGCCCAATTAAAACAAACCCCCTTCCCACATTGGCCCGCTAGCTGGATCACATAGGCGAGGATGGTGGCGACTTGGCATTTTCGCATCAACTTGCATGCCAACAACATCGTGCCCAGCTGCGTAGCGGGATCGTTGATGTATTTGATGATAAAACCTCAGGTATTCTGCTCCATCTTGTATTTTTGGCGCACGAATTCAATATTATCGCCTTCGTATTTCTTACCCACTCACTCCAGAGGGCTTGGTCCATTCATCGGGAGGCCAGTAATCCTATGAATCAGTGTAGCATCAATAAGAGTCCTGTCTTGGATCCACAGGAAGCCTTCATGAATTAGGGCGAGCAACTGTCGTGCGAGTCGGTCTGTAATATTATAATGACCAAAATGGGGCATCTTGAGTAAGTTCAAGAGCCTGGACTCGGCCAACCCACGCACCGAGCACTGGGGGATGACTGTAACTCCATTGTCGTCATGAATTGAGTTGAGGTATAACACAAGTGCTAGTTCAGGAAATTCTTCGAAGTTGGCTAGGTCGTGATCGTCAAACTTGACCTCATGCAGCTTACCAAAAGGTTCGCTAATGATGGGGACCTTGCCTGGGTTCAATGGCATCTACAGGTAAGTGTCCAGGCCATCAAGATTCTTCGGCATGTTCGTCGATGTCCTACATGGTCGAACAAAGGGAGGTAACCAGTGAATTGGCTCGACGGGTTGTGCTTCCTCCTGAGTTGCCTGTGGGGATTTGGCAGTTTGCAGCTTTCCTGTAGCCCATTTTGTGGGCTTCGGGGGCTTTCCGGAGCTCTGTGCCTTTGATTTTCCTTTCCTCGTGGTTGGGCTCGGCGTGGAGAGAATCTCTTTCACTTCAAACTCGATTTCCACCACTTCCTCAGTCCCATGTTCTACCGAAGTCATTGGTTCAGAAGGCTCAGTAAGGTTCGTAGCCGTCATCCTGGCGCAAAAAAAAAACTCCGGTTTGCAACTATCCAAGGGGGTAGGTTGCTTGGACATGAAGGAGACACTGTAAACACATAGCGTCTTGCAGCACCAAATCGTCACGGTAAGATTTTCCAAGTACAAGCTATACAACTGATACGGAACCCTTGTCTGGTCTGTTCGACCTATTTTATAGCTAACGCGATCGATCAGTGGTTGGGCAAGCTGCACTTGGAACTTACCATCATGCAAACGAAAAAAAATCTCCCACAATCGCCCCATTAAATTCCATCCGCCCGCTCCATTCAACGATAGATTTTTCATTTTACTCGATTTGGCTGTCCCAATGGCTAGTTTTTGCAGCTTTGGTGCGCTCAACGCACACTTGTGCTCCCAACGCGTCTGTGTGCGTTTGGCGGACCTCCCGTGTGCACAGTGGTCTAGCCAATGTTCCATCTGTGTTCTGGGTGGGCCTATTGCTTTTTCTACTAGTTTGAAGCTCCCTTGACATTCAACGTCCCTGCGAACTGAAATGGTCTTGCGAAGCAACTCTTTCAGAGGAACTGTGATCAATGTGTACTCCTGCCTGGTTTTTCTATAGTAGCCTGCGACATGGAGGAGAGAGCGCGGTTTTTTCATAGCTGTAGGTGCTGCCAGATCCGCAGCTTTTATAGTATCCACCATCTTGAGAGAGTTTATGTAGGATATGCACCTATGAGTCACGCACCCTTTCCTACCAGCAGTGGTTATCTTATGCAAGTCTGTGCAGCTTCGGATTACCAGTCTCGGTTGTTCCTTACATAAGTGAACCAGAGGGTCGAAGCGCAGGAGTAACATAGTCCAACATGCCCCCCATTCTTGGAATGTTGTCTTACACTCATCCCACCACTTCGCAGGTGCTGCGCGTAGGATGAGATTGAGGGCCCATAAACTTTGTTCCTTTGGAACTCCAGCTTCGAATGCTTGCAAAAATTCCTTAATGCCACCAGAACCGTCAAAGTAGGGCATATCTCTTACCTCTGAGGATATACATCGGAAATCCCTTGAAATTCTGAGACATCGTAGTGCAGATACATTGTGCAACCAGTGTTGCCAATTTTCCAGTTCTCTGTCAGAGTTAGAACAACAGTCACTATCCTTTTCCCAGTAGAGCATTCTATCAGCCGTATGGTTGAGCCAATATTCATCCTGTGTAGTTAACTTGTAGATGTGATCTACCTCCTCGTCGATACACACTGTCTCTGTATACCTTTCTCCTTCTGCGGGATCGAAAGGGACTATCACCCGTATCCCTTCGTTCTCAAATACCATGCTCCTCTTCTTCAGGTTTATAATACCGCCCATGTCGATGGCCCAATCTAACCCAAGGAGCGCAGGGTAAGGGTCCACATCTTCCACAATCTGAATGACCTCGAAGTCGGCCCAGACCTTAACTCCAGCAATATCCACTACAATCTATGATAACCTTCCTAAGGATATGATCTTCTGCTGATTGTCCATGCACAGTTGGATAGTGGACCATTCCAACTTGGGCTCTCCCATGCGCTGCCAAGTTTGCTTGGGTAGCACGTTCACGTCCGACCCTAGATCCAAAATAAATTTCTCCATTTCGTAATCCCCGATTTGTGCTGTGAGCTGCATTTCCCTACCAGTGAGTTTCTTTTATTTGTACAGTGTGTTTACATCCTTAACTTCCAGGGACAGGTTGGTTTCCTCTGCGCAACTATTTAATAGTGCTTGGAGGTTCTTAACGGCCTACTAGTTGCGCAACAATTTCATGCATGCTTGTAAAAATGGTTGGACCCCCTCTCCTTCTTTGGTGGCCGCAGGGACCTGTGAAGTAGGTGCTTCTGTGAAGTCCTATTGAGCTGCGATAAAGGTTTCCCTTTCCTTTTGGAGGTCCAGGCCCTCTGATTTTCTGACCGCTTTCTTGATCAGAGGCTCAACTACAGCTTTTTCTTCCATCCCCCCGGTGGCTACATCGTTACGGGTTATGATATTAATACATGTTCCCTCGTTTCGAGGTTCCTTCGTAACCCTTTTCATGTTATGCATAGGTGTCTGCTGTTTCTCCTGCACCTTAGCCATCAAAATCGGGTAGTCCTAAATCACATGGTCCAACTGCATGCAATACCTGCAGGATTGCCTTGTAAGGTTTGGGTAGTCCCTTGCAAAGTGACCTATCTCCCCGCAGTTATAACAGATTATTTGGACTCTTCACCTACCTGTGCTTCCGCCTTGGCCCCCTCCCTTTCCCTTAACGGGGGAGCCCCCGATACCAGAGGGGGTCCTTGGTGATGAAGGATCTGTCTGTACCCTATAGATGTTTCCTCGGTCTATCAGCAGATCGTAAGTTCGGAAGTTTTGCTCCTCATGCCCCACAGACCTACAAAACCTGCACCATTGCTACTTAACCTCCAAAATACAAGCAACAAGGTGAGGGCAGCGGTTGGTGTCATGCAACCCCGCAACGTGACATTCATCACACCACATTGATGGCCTACTTGGCCTCGCAGCTTCTCTATGGCGCAACGAGCTAGGTCCTCCAGCTTGCATATAGTCTGCTAATAGTGGAAAGTTATCCTTGGTGTGGCCATTCACCCTGCATCATATGCACCACCTGTCAGGGCTAGCCTCTGCTCCTCGTTCCTTTCGCAGATTCCAGATCTCCATGTGCATTGCTTCCAGCTAGCCTTGTATCTGTTGTACACCCAACTGGGTTTCATCTCGTGGCTCAACCTCCAACTTCATTGATATCTCCAAGGCTTTCTCTTGTGACTCAATGTCTTGGTGGCCCATTGGTATGCATAGGTGGGGCATCAACATAGCAATGAACCACTCCGCATGCTGCCTATCATCATACTGGAATCCTCCTTCTCTGATTACTTTTTTCAATCGTTGATCAACTTCCCATACAGAATCAGATGGATCTTGTTTGAAATCTTTCAGGTCGTTCAATATCTGGGAGTAGGCATTAGGCTTCTTGAACTATTGCTTCAAGGTGTTCTTAATGTCCTCAATGTTTGCGTTCGCATGCTGGTCGAGGTGTCCCATGTACTAGTCCAAGGCCCTTCCTTCAAAAGCAAGAGATAGCTGCGCTCTTTTAACAACATCGTTCGCTACATTCTGCGCAGTCCATACAGACCCTACGACAAACCAGAATCGATCCATATCTTCATCCCCCACACCCTTGAAGGTGGGTAACTTCATCTGTGAAGCCATATCGTCTTCCGGTGGTGGCGAAGGTGAGTTCTTTCCCTTACGAGGATTCGAAGATGGTGTTGATGGGGGGCTATGCACAACAAAATTGGTCACTAGACTGTAGATAGATCAATCTCCCTCTTGATTAGTTTTGTAGTACTTACCACTGCATGTTGTACCCTCACTTTGATCGGAGCTCATTCACTCTGTATGGCTACACATGATACTTTTCTCGCACAATAAGATCTTAATTAGTAACGACAAAGTTTTTAGAAACTTCCTCGGAAACCCTTGAAGAACCTCCGCTCCGCTTCTGAGTAGGATTCAAATTGATCGATTACAAATTCAGTCACAAGTCCTCCTATCAGACTGTCCACCCAATGATCTACCATGCAAGTAATGGTATTATCAGTCTTTTCCAACTGCCAGATTAGTTCCAGGGTCCATTGCGTGACCCGTTCATCTTCCCAACACTTTTGAAAATCGACCAGGCTTGCAAGCCACTCCTATAGCTCGATTGTAAAAGTTACGAAGAAATCCTCGTAGATTTCCAAGAAAATATACTTATTTTTCCACTTCTCTGCAGTTAAGTTTGCACTGCGATTTTCTTTTATAGCAAATTCCTAAACTTGCTTTTCCAACCACTCGTCGATTTATTTCTTTTCAGGCTTCCAATACGGCCTTGGCATTACCAAATCTCTCCCTCAAAATGATCCCGGTCCTGGCAACGGAACCATTTGTGGGCGAGGGGTCCTGACCCAGGTTCGAAGGTGAAGGTTTGCCAACAAACCCCTATACTACTAGCCCTTTCGATAGTGACCCGCTTGCGTAGGTCAAAGTCTCACCCGAAGCAGTATGGGAGGGTGCTAGAACCAGGTTTCTGCACCCTGAGAGAGAGTAGGTAATAGCACAAGTACGCAATTATCAGATCTACACCGAAGGGTGATTCACAGGGTTCCAGAACGTAACCAGACTATAGTTCTTATCAAATCTGCTCTAGCAGTTTCGCATCCACATGCATATCATCAATTACAACCATAAAACAACATAATCATAGCCAATATTGTTAACACAGATAGTTCACATTCATTTAATAGAGATGAAATTAGTAAGTGGAACAACAGTCATGTCACAGTAATATACTAAGTGCAAATACTTTCATATCATAGATATAAAACATACGAGTTCACAGCTTAATCAAACAATCTTAGTTCACATCAATCATAACAGAACGGATTCAGACAACATCATATGTTTCAGCAATACTTCATATATATTACTTATAAAAATCCTCTTACATTCCCTGAATACCACCTGCGCACACAACCAGCAGGGTCCGCACACAGCAGGACAGAGGATTTCTACACACCCAACTAGTAGGAGTCCTAACCCAAACAACCCAACCCAAGATCTAGCAATTCATACTTCACATCAATATCTATTCATTCTCTTCCTATCGACGCAAAAAGGTTCAACTATTTATACTACTTTAGCCTACACATCCAATGGTTCGCAAACCGTTGTTTGCGGACTCTTAGTCTACCCTTGACCCACTTATAATGCATTAGGGGCTTTGACCCACCCCAAAACCCCTGCGTTAGACTAAATATAATAAAAAATATACAAAATGGACCAGATTCAGAGCTTTGTAGGAGACCCTGTTCCAACACTCCTGTAGCCTGTCCAAAAATCCAAATTCCCAAAACTGGTATAAGCGTAGTGCCAAGCTTGAAAATGAGGCAGAAAGGTGAAAAATGAGGTGTTTTTGGGCCTTTTGAGGGGTCAAAATGCTCCAAATGCTCTGAAATTTGGTGAGAATACTGTAATATACATGAGGATTCAAAAAATGCAAATTTATCCCTCTGTGGATTTCTGAGGAAAAAGCGTAGCGCTAGGGGTGCTGCGCTTATAGGCCTCAAAATTTGCAAAAAACCAAAAATTGTCAAAATTCTCCCAAAATTGGTGGACACCTTCTTCATGGGGTTTGAGAAGCCTGTAGAAAATATTTAGGCAAGATTCCAAGGTTTACTTGGTATTTTTCCTCTTTGAGTGCTTGGATTTTGGTTTGGGCCTTTTTGAGTTTTAACCCTTGGAACTTGGTCTCTTCGGCTTGCTCTTTGATCTTTTGTTTGCCTTTATCTAGCTTCTTGGTAGAAAAGGAAGGCACAGTCCCTTGCCTTTTAGAGGTAGAAAAGACAAGCCTTTGTCCTCTTTGATATGTCAATGGAAGAGGTTTAATTGTGATCATTTGGGTGTCTTCATCATGGCTGCCATCATTTGTCTTTATGTCTTCCTCTTCATTACCTTGACTGCTGCCTCCTTCCTCATTTATATCATCTTGATTTGCATCCACTTCCATGTATTTAACTTCATTTATGACCTCTTCATTGATTTTTTCACCTTTAGTTTGTTCCTCATTATAGCTGCTTGTTTCATCACTGCTGTGACCTTCATTTTGGCTGCCAACCTCTTGATTTTCTTTATTGTCATTATCCTCCCCTGTTTCCATGTTGCCTGCTTCTTGTTGGATCAACTCATCATCACCCTCATCTTCACTTTGTTTTGATTCATTGTTACTCTCACCTTAATTATCACTTGCTTGTTCACTGCCACTTCCTTCTTCATATGATATGGTGACTAGCGCTGCCTTTAGACAACCCTAGGCCTGCTTGTAAAACTTGGTAGGAGGAGTGAAATGAAATGATGGTGAGGGCAGCTCTTGCAAATGAGTGGGATGGAGGAGGGTTTATGACTGGTTTTCTTTGGGCTTGGAGGAGGGCTTAACTTGAACTAATTTTTAATTACCCTAACTCATACTCTCCTTGACTGATAATTTCTTGTTTGGAAGTCAAAATAGAGGGTTGTTTTCCATGAAGACCTAGGGTTTGTAGGCACTATGGTTTGATCACTTTCCCTTAATCATTAAATAAAAAAAAGCACTTGGAAGATAAGGAAACATGCACCTACCAGTGTTAACTTGTTTGCAGGTCCTTAGATGTAGCTTGAAGGTGTCCCCTTGTGTTTTTGGCAATTTTTTGCAGGTGGGAGAGGCTTTCTGCTCTAGGCGCAACGTTCTGCACGAGCTGTCGGGTGTCGGGTCCTCTTAAGCACAGCGCCGAGCATTTTGGCTAGTCAGGCTCTCTAAGCACAGTGCCAGGCAGGTTCTGGGCCAAGTGGCTCTTTAAGCGCAGCGCCGGGCAAGTTCTGGGCCAGTCGGGCCTCTCTCTACCATAAGCACAACACCTGAACTCCCTACGCGTAGCGCCTTTTGCAGAGGGAATTTGGAGGCCTTCCCGATGTCCAAATTTGGATCGTGATAACTCATTGGAAATATTATCCTCTCTGAATTCCAAATATACCTTTGTTTCTCTAATTGGAGTTGATTTTACCTGTAAAAAGTTGATTCTCCCAAGACTGGTCAAAAAGTGCTGAATGATGGTGCAGAAATGCAGAGTGTTGGTGTAGACAACTTTTGGATGCCTTCCTCAACTCCAAATTGAGCTCATGATAGCTCATTGGAAATATATTCAAGTCTAGTTGTCAGTTGACTTATTAAGCAAGTCATTTGGACACTCCAGCTGTGAGAAAACTAGATTTTCCCAAGGTCACTCCAGAAGTGCAGAAATTCTCCCGTGACACTTGTATTTTTGACATTGCTCCCAAACCATGATACCTGTGTAAAATTCAAAGCGTATTTTTCTTATTGGACCTATGATGGACAAAAACCTCTCTCAATTTTTTCAAATTCATCTTTTTTTGGTCAGAAACATAGCTTGAAGCAAAAATGGCCCCAGGTGTGGCAAATGATTTGTCCTTTGGAAATAATTCTTGGAAAATGATGGAGGCATAATTTTTATGAGTTGGTACAGATTTATGCTTTTTGATATGACCTTTTAACACTTCTTCAAAAGTGTCAAGCTTTTCCATTACCTCATATGCAGACTCTGAAACTGAATGATAGTCTTCTTTGGAAATGATGACCTTGGAACACATGAAACCCTAATTGACCTAGTGGGGGGTTCTTTGACCTCTCTTTGACTGAAAATTGGCTTGGAATATTTAAGTGAAAAACAAAGTATTGATCAAGTGGTGTAATGAATATTCAATATACAATGTACTTGATTTATCTAAAGAGCCTACAGAGATAATTTTGAGACCATCAATGTTTGAGGAATTTTGGGGAATCATGGGAATGAGTTAGGCTTATAGGAAAACCCTAGATGGAAAATGGATTCATAGGCAAGGGAAAATCAAAGTAATGAGATTATGGGTAGGAAAAAGGATGGAAATGAGAGGCAAAAGCCATTTGGAGTCTGTAGGAGTTACAAGGTGATCGTGAAATGGCAAAAGGGTAGGATAGTGAAAATTTTTCTCTAAGGATAATGAAGGCAGCGACATTTCTAAAACTCACAATATTCATGAATTTTGTTTTTAGAAATCTAGGATAAGTATTTAGTCATCTACAAAATAACAAAAAATTACTGATGACTAACAGATGGGATGGAACATCCATCAAATGGATGTCAAGACTACATTCTTGAATGGCACAATTGATGAGGAAGTATATATAGAACAAACCTTGGAACTTGAAGTTAAATCTAGAAAGGAATATGTTTTCAGATTGAAGAAGGAATTATATGGCCTTAAGAAAGCACCAAGGGCATGGTGTGCTAGGATGGATGCATACCTATAAAGATTAGTTTTCACAAAAAGTTCTGTTGATCTGAACCTTTATATTAAGGTTGTGAATGGAGAGTCTATAATCATTCTTCTATATGTGGATGATATTCTCTTGACACGTACTGAATATTGAATTGAAGAATGTAAGAAGCAACTAGAAACATAATTTGACATGAAGGATCTAGGGCTGATGCACTACTATTTAGGACTGGAAGTCTGGAAAGGACCTAATGAAATACATCTAGGTCAAGGTAAGAATGTGATCAAGATGTTTAAGAAGTTTGACATTATGGATTGCAAACCAATGACAACCCCAATGATCACAAACTTGAAAAAACTAGGGAGTTCTGAATCGGTCCCTGTGGATCCTTTGAGGAATAAACAATTAATTGGCTCACTAATGTACTTGGTGAATACTTGACCAAACATATTTTTTGCAGTAAATGTTCCGAGTCAATTCCAAGTGGAGTTGAAGCATGATCATTAGATAGAAGCAAAACATATACTGAGATATCTGCAAGGAACAACACACTTCTTCCTAAAATATTGTAGGAGGAATGATGTCCACTTGATTGGATATACAAATTACGATTAGGGGGGTAGTGAGCAGGATGGGAGAATCAATATAGGAGGATGTTTCAGTTTGGGATCCTCGATGATCTCATGGATGAGAAAAAATCAAGATACGATTGCTTTGAGTAGTGCTAGGGATGAATACATTGCATGTTGAGATTCAACAAGAATTTTTTTTGGCACCCCTGATCCTAGGGAAAATTAAGCACCTACACTAGGGTGGGGCCTATAGGCTATTTTTAGGGGCATGTCTATTTTTATTATCCCTTAATATAGATGGACACTAAAATATAATCTATTCTCAATGTGGACTTGAAAATAGTTAACTGAAGTGGAAAATCAGTTAGCTAAGTGAATTTTGAGTTAAGTGGTTGGTTGGTGGGACATGCAGGTTGACTTTAGTTGTGACAGAGTGATTCTAGTTGTAACAGAGTTGGAAGTGCAGTGGTGCATGAGTTGTGCAAGTTGTAAGTAGTTTAACTCAGTTAAGTGAGTTAAACTCAGTTGTGCTAGTTGTAACTTAAGATACACTAGTGAGATATCAAGTGAATTAATTATTAATTAATTCACAAGTAGTGATCTCACATGCAACAAAAGATTTACTATTATTAGCTGCATGCATGTTAGATCCAATGGAGACCCAGTTGAGTTCTAGGTGAAAGGGAAGTAAACTATCAGTTGTGACATTATTTTCTTTCACACATGCAAGCCCACACACATTGGATGAGCCCATGATACTTGCACAGTCAAGGCAGGCAAGAAGGCATCAATTCAGAGATTGCTTTTAGTAGGGATTGCGCAGTGAAGGCAGGTTTTCTAAAGACAATAAATTGTGCAAGGGATTTGCCAATTTTTGTATGGCAGTGTGAGACAATTAGCTGATGTACTGAGAGCTATTGTGATTAGAGTTTTTTATGTAATTGTTTCATGATCCATGATATAATATAAAATAAAAGATAGTAGGGTTTTTAGCTTTAATCTTTCCCAGAGAAATTATTTGTGTTGTGTGTGATTGATCTTTCTTCATGCTTATGTAATTGGTGGTTGTGTTTTTAATTCCACAAATA
This sequence comes from Pinus albicaulis, assembly GCA_034641835.2. Lineage (NCBI taxonomy): Eukaryota > Viridiplantae > Streptophyta > Pinopsida > Pinales > Pinaceae > Pinus > Pinus albicaulis. The sequence goes on along the minus strand of CM076584.1, from coordinate 684,541,963 downwards.
TTTGTAGAAGCGATTCAGTATTTAACTTTAGCATATTGTTATATCGGGTGAATCCAAGATATACATACATATTGTATAATTTATACATGGTATCAAAGCATAGGAAATTGCAAAAGTGAAGCAGGAGATGAGTTTGTGGTTGGATAGAATTCGAATTTGCAGAAAGACTTTCTTGGTGCTACAACTAATTCAAGATCGAAATGGATATCAATGCCTTGAGGTTAAAGTATGCACTCGAGGGCAGCTTGAACTAAATTTCTTGGAAGGATAGGATGGAGGCGGTACTCGAAGACAATGGCTTGAAGGAATTCATTGAAAAAGATGTTCCTAAGCCAGATGTTGCAGATGTTGCCAATCTTGATGCATGGCAAAAGAAAGTGGAAAAGGCGAGGAGGATCCTGTTGGAGGGAGTACGAGAACACATTGTCTCAAGCCTCCATGGGAAAGCCACACCATATGCTATATGGAAGGCTTTGATGAATCTATTCTAAAGAAGCAGCGACCATATGAAATTAGCGCTCAAAGATAAACTCAGTAAGATCAACATGGAAAAGGGTGACACCATTCCAAAGTATCTCACAAAGTTTGTCCAATGTTGGGATGAACTAGGGAGTGTGTGAATAACAGTTGTTGATGATGATTTGGTGAGTTTGGCCCTCCTACGGCTTCCTAATAGTTGGCACAATTATGAAGACTCTGTCAATGGACGGGAAAAATTTCCAGATTGGGAACGACTGTGGTCGGATCTGGTGCAGGAGGAGTTGAGGTGGAACACCAGAGATGGCTCTTCATCAAAGCATGATGATGAAGAGGATTGTTCTTTGGTTCCCAAGGAGAAGAAGGGGAAGGGGAAGAAATTCCATTATAAATCTGAGTCTAAAGGCAAGAAGTAGGACATTTCCAAGGTGAAGTGTTTTCACTGTCGCTAACATGGGCATTTTGCTACTAACTGTCCACAAAAGAAGAAGAACAAGAAGGCTGCTGGAGCTACATTTGGTGAGGCCCTTTCCTCACAATTTGAGCTTGACTTCTCCTTGATTGCATGCATGGTGTCAAGTGCATTGGGATCGATGTGGTATTTGGATAATGGCACTTCCTTTCAGATGAAGGGAGACAAGGAACTTTTTAGTGACTTGAAGGAGAAAGATCTCTAGATGCATATTGAGATGGGTGACGAAGGATGGTACAATGCTGCCAGGATTGGTACCATTACCTTTCAGAGGGAGTTAGGTAAACCATTTCAATTAAAATATGTGATGCATGTACCATGTCTAGAGAAAAAATTGGTCTCAGTCTCAATGTTGGAGGACAGAGGCTATGACGTTGTTTTTAGTGATGGAAAATATTTCTGCGACATAAAACAATGGGTCAAGCCAAGAGGATAGGGATTCGAGTTAAGAATCTCTACAAGCTGGAGGTAGATGGCTACACTTCCATGGTGGGCAAGGCGGAGAAAATGGTGAGCCGGGATGAGGGAAAATTATGGCACAGGCGATTGGGCCATCTTCATCATGGAGCCTTGAAAGTCATGCAACAAATATCTACTGGACTTCCAATGGGAACACTTTCTCAGTTAGATCAGTGCAAAGGTTGCACCACGAGTAAGTATGTAAAGTCCACCTTTCATGAAAAGGAGAACTGTACTTTGGGGATCCTTGAGAGAGTTCACACAGACGTGTGTGGGCCATTCTCAGTTGCTTCAACAGCAAAACGTAAGTACTATGTAATATTTGTTGATGAATTTGCTCATAAATGCTGGATCTTCTTCATGTAGAAGAAATATCACACGTTCTCTAAGTTCTATGAGTTTAAGGCATTGGTGGAGAAAGAGTCAAGGAAGCAAGTAAAGGCTCTTAGGAGCGATAATGGTGGAGAATACATCTCTAAAAAATTCGATAAATTATGTAGCAAAGAAGGAATTCGAAGAGAACTCATAGCACCTCATAACCCAAAGCAAAATGGGGTTGCGGAGAGGAAGAATAGAACGATCGTGGGTGCAGTACGAGCGATGTTGCATGATCAGGGCCTACCAATACATTTTTGGGCGGAAGCATGCAACACTGCGGTTTATGTGCAGAACCGTTGTCCTCATAGAGTACTTGGCATTAGTACATCTGAAGAAGATTTACTTGTAAGAAACTAGATGTTTCACACTTTAAGATTTTTGGCTCATCTGTTTATGTGAATGTGACCAAGGACTCTAGGAAGAAGCTGGATCCGACTGGTGAAGTTGGGATTTTTTTTGGGTACACAGAAACACCCCATAATTATCGTGTGTGTTTTCCAAACAACAGAATGACTATTGTGTGACGGGATATAAAATTTGATGAGTGGAAAGCCAAGTGGTTGTCACTTGAGAGGGAGCTAGACTTGCATGTGGAGGAGGAAATGTTGGTTCCCAAAGATGAGTCTCAAGATGTGGATCAGCCACATGAGGAGTTTCATGGAGTGGAGGAAGCCACTCATGCAGAGCCATCCATCAGAAATGGTAGAAAGTGCACCATGGAAGCTGATAGGCCAAGACTTGATGCTGTAGAGAATGTAGGAGCCCCTACTTCACAGCGCAGACATAGACAATCTCCTAACCAATTTACTGGATACATGGATCCTGTAGAAATTTGAATAACTGATATATTATTCACCGATATTCTCCTGATCACACACTATTTTAGCTTCATGCATAATACAAAATCTCTTCTACTATTGATCATCACATGCGGAAATAAAATCAATTGCATGCACACATTAAAACCACAAACAATCACACATATGAACACAGTGTTTAATGGGAAAGCTTAAAGCTGAAAACCCCAACTATCTGTATATTATATGTCATGGAGATCATGTAACAATCATAGTACAAAGCTCCTCACAAGCTCTCAGCACAACCTCGAATTGCTACACACTATCAAGCTAGATCTAGCAAAACACATGCTCCAATCTTTTGCCACTTGATAGCCAGCCTCTATTGCGTAATAAATGCTATGGGATGGCTCATTAAATAACATAAACCACCTGGCTTGTACTGCGCAATCCTCATGGGCTTCTCCAATTATTTGTGTGTTGCAAATAGCAACAGTATAGTCACAACTGATAGTTAACCTGCTCTTTCACCTATCTCTGCACTGGTCTCCACTGAAACTGTCCATGCACTGAAGTTAACTGATGTATTCTTTAGTTGATTAATGAGTTTATAATTGGTGAATTAATTAATAATTAATTCACACCACTCTCACTAATTGTATCAATTAGTTAAACTGGATACAAATAGCTCAACTATGTTTAGATTAGTTAAACTGAATACAACTCCACTAACTTCCTCAATCAACTCCACCAAAATCTCTCACATGAGTTCTAACTGAAGTATCCATGCAATAGCTCCACTTAACCCTCAGGAATAGCGTAATTCCTTCTGTCAGCTCTTGTGCCACATCTGTGCACTTAACTGAAGTGCTCCAAGAGAATAAGATAATGTTTAGAGTCTAAATATTATTAAGATCTAATAATATTTGACATATCTATTTTTAGACTGACAATCTAAAAATAGATTCCGCCCAGTATGTCTAAAAGTAAAATTCCATCTATTTTTTCCAACTTGACCAACCATCCACAAATAGCATCCTGCAACTCATAGAACATGATCCATATGTGTAAAAATAGACATAGTCTAAAAATAGACTTTGCACCAAAAATAGTTTGCGGGCCCACTTAGTGAAGGCGACTCCTTTCCACTAAGCTCATCATCTTGTTGCAATCTCAACAGATCTTATGAGAAAATGTATTGTTTCTGAACCATCTTCCTTTCAGGAAGTAGTGCAAAAACCTACTTGGGTTGATGCAATGGTGGAGGATTATGACTCCATTGTCAAAAACAGTGCATGGGAAATTGTCCCAAGAACGATTGACAAATCAGTGGTAAGTTCAAGATGGATCTACAAGGTGAAGCAAGCTACTGATGGGAGTGTGGAGAAATAAAAGGCTAGATTTGTGGCCCGAGGTTTCTCATAGATTGAGGGGATATATTATGATGAGACTTTTGTGCCTGTCGCAAGGTACTCTTCCATAAGAACCATCCTTACACTCTCAGTGTAGATGGGATGGCACATTCATCAAATGGATTTGAAAACTACGTTTCTTAATGGGATCATTGAGGAAGAGGTGTACATAGAGCGCCCTGAAGGTTTTGAGACCTTCAATAATGAGTCACATGTGTGCAGACTCAAAAGAGCGTTGTATGAGCTGAAGCAAGCACCCCGTGCTTGGTACACTCAGATATACAACTATTTCACTGGACTGGGCTTCACCAAAAGTGAAGCAGATGCAAACCTATACCAAATTGTGGCGGAGGGTAAGCTTTTAATCATTGTTATTTATGTTGATGATTTAATATTGATTGGTGATGAGCAACTGATACACTCATGCAAGGAGGATCATGCAGGGGAGTTTGAAATGAAGGATATGGGTCTCCTTCATTGTTTCCTTGGATTGTAAATATGGTAGCGAGATGGTGAAATTTTTATGTCTTAAGGAAAGTATGCAAAGGAGATACTGGGTAAGTTTAACATGGAGAGCTGGAAACCCATGGATACGCCTCTTCCAGAAAACTGGAGGAAAGAGGATGCACTTCTGGAGAGGTAGTAGATGCTATTGTCTATCGACAGTTAGTGGGTTCACTAATGTATCTAGTGAACACGAGGCCAAACATTTGTTGTGCGGTTAACCAGCTGAGTCAAGCTATGGTTAAGCCTACCAATCTATTTTGGAATGCGGGGAAGCATGTCCTGAGATACCTGAGGGGCATGTCAGAGTATGGTCTATGGTACATAAGAACGAATGGAGTGAAGTTGCATGGCTTCACGGATGTGGATTAGGCTGGCAGTCCATTAGACAGAAAGAGCACATCAGGGTGGATCTTTAGTATTGGGTCTATAACTGTTTCTTGGTACAACAGGAAGTAGAGATCAGTGGCACTCAGTTCAGCGGAAGCATAATACATGGCAGCGAGTCAAACTGCATGTGAGGCTATCTGGATGAGAAATATCTTGGTTGGTTTGTTTGGTTCTCAGATGGATCCGACAATGATTCATTGTGATAATCAGAGTTGCATTAAACTCTCGAATAATATTGTGTTTCATGATAGGTCCAAGCATATAGATATCCGGTACCATCATCTCAGAGATTGTGTGCAGAGGAGAATTATGTTGCTTCAGTACATTTCCACGGAAGATTAGGATGCAAATATTCTGACGAAGGGGCTCACCAGGAGAAAATTCGAATACCATAGAGACAAATTTGGGGTGAAGGATAATCCATTTGCTGTTGAGAGGGAGTGTTGAGATTCAACAATAATTTTTTTTGGCACCCATGATCCTAGTGAAAATTAAGCACCCACACTAGGGTGGGGCCCATAGGCTATTTTTAGGTGCATTTTCTACTTTTATTATCCCCAAATATAGTTGGACACTAAACTATAATCTATTCTCAACGTGGACTTGAAAATAGTTAACTGAAGTGGAAAATCAGTTAGCTAAGTGAATTTTAAGTTAAGTGGTTGGTTGGTGGGACATGCATGTTGACTTTAGTTGTAACTAAGTGATTGTAGTTGTAACAGAGTAGGAAGTGCAGTGGTGCATGAGTTGTAAGTAGTTTAAATTAGTTAAGTGAGTTAAATTCAGTTGTTCTAGTTGTAACTGAAGATACACTAGTGAGAGATCAAGTGAATTAATTATTCATTAATTCACACGTAGTGATCTCACATGCAATTGAAGATTTACTATTATTAGATTCATGCATGTCAGATCCAGTGGAGACCCAGTTGAGTTCTAGGTGAAAGGGAAGTAAACTATCAGTTGTGACATTATCCACTTGCACACATGCAAGCCCACACACATTGGATGAGCCCATGATACTTGCACAATCAAGGCAGGAAAGAAGGCATCAATTCAGGGATTGCTTTTAGAAGGGATTGTGTAGTGAAGGCAGGCTATCTGGAGACAGTAAATTGTGCAAGGGTTTTGCCATTTTTTGTATGGAAGTGTGAGACAATTAGCTGATGTACTAAGAGCTCTTGTGATTAGAGTTTTGTATGTAATTGTTTCATGATCCATGATATAATATACAATAGAAGATAGTGGGGTTTTTAGCTGTAAGCTTTCCCCAAGAAATTATCTGTGTTATGTGTGATTAATATTTCTTCATGCTTATGTAATTGGCGACGGTGTTTTTAATTCCACAAAGATTTGTAGAAGCGATTTAGTATTTAACTTTAGTATATTGTTAGATCGTGTGAATCCAAGATATACATGCATATTGTATAATTTATACATTGCAACCTGTGAAGTAAGCATAGAAGTTGTCTGGTTAAGAATGTTTCTATCTCACCTATTTGAAGGACCAATGGACCCTACAATGATACATTGTGGTAACACTGGTTGTATATGATTGTCTAAAGATGTAATGTTTCATGGAAAGACAAGGCATATCAACAACAAGTATCACTACATTCGGAAGACCTAATGTTTCATGGAAAGACAAAGCATATCAACAAAAAGTATTACTACATTCAGAAGCTAGTACAGGATGGTGTGCTGCAACTACAGTATATCTCCACCAATGAGCAGGTAGCTGACATATTGACAAAAACTCTTCCTAATAAAAAGCTTTTTTATTTAAGAGAAAAGCTTGATTTGGTTGATATATCCTCCCTAATTAAGAGGGATATATAGACACATCATTCTTATCTTCACTTGGGAAGACGTAATGGAAGATTGAGTAAGCATATGACATTCGATACTCTTGAAGGATGAGGTAGGGAATCCAAGATAAGAGTAGTCATGGACCGATATTATTTGAGGACTAGCTATCTAAGATAAGAATATTCCAAATAAGGTCATACTATGTGAACACCCAGGTGGGGTATGTTCCTTGAGAGACAATGATGGCGGTGTTTACAAATCATTGGTCTCTCCAACATTGAGCTTAGATCTTGTGGAGAGATATATTTTTTAGTCAAGGCCTTGGTATATGACAATTCTAGTTGATACGATGCTAAACAAATGGGTTACCAATCTGAATCTTCTTATGAGATCTCTTCAAATTGAGAATGTCCATGTACCATTTATGAATACCTCCCTAGTTAAGAGGAAGTGTTGAAAAATGTGTAACTAGGTTCGGTGTTCATAAATATGAATTGTACTTTTGATTCTTGTATATTGTAAAATGAAATAAAATTATTATTATTATTTCTGGAGCATGAATTTCATGCTCAAGTTCTTTGATTTTATAGGTCAAGCACCCATTGAGTGCTTATAGGGTTTATCCCAGGTCAAGAAGTCAAAAGATTCATTTTCATAAGTTGAAGACCCCATTGGACACATTATAACTTGAAAATAAAATTATTTTTGTCCTTAAAAGTGTCAAAATACCCTTCAAGACCAAGTCGCCCCTACAGCTGGCAAGTCAACCTAATTGGAGGAGAAATGTCCACCTTGAGAAACCTATATTAAGGAGGAAAATCGACCTCCTGGGAACACAATTATCGCTCAATGATTCAAGCGAAGGAGTAATAAGAAGAAGGCATCAAAGAAAGAAGGGAACACATAAAACTTATCTTTGGGCTATTTCTCTCTCACACGTGCAAAGAAAGGCTAGGGTTTTCTTCTGCATGTTCGATCTTAAATAAGGAAGGAAGAGAAGGTCAACGAATTTAACAAGAAGTTATCCTCAAGCTCTAGAAAGAAGATAAAATCCAAGCAAAGGTCTAAGGAAGCCTTGCGAGGCTAGAAGAATCTCACACGTGTGGAAACAACTACTGTAGGAGGGCCAAAAATTTCAAATCTGCAATGGAGGCCAAAATTATGTAGTCAGGGGTCGAAATTGTGCTACTGGAAGAGATTTGAATTGGAAAAGGAAATCAAATCATCTGAAAAGGTTGGACTTGGTCTTGGTCTAGAGTTCTTGGAATTCATCAATTGAAGAATATATAAGAAGATAAGATATTTTTTCAAGCTTTCCTCTCAAGTGGATAGGTTTTGGCCCCAGATTGCAGCCTATATTCCATGTTCTTGTTCTTCTTGTTTTGGTAGTTGTTTGATGATACACAAACACAATAATAAGTAAAGAAGTTGAATAAGTAAGAAATGTAAAAAGACATCACAAGCAGCTATCAATAAAAGAGAAATCCTCTAATCATTTCCATATATATTTATCAACATGTTCCTTACCTTAAGGATGAGAAGATGAAGGTTCACAGGTTCATCAATGGACTTCCATTAACATTCAAGGATCAGATTGAGTATCATGAGCCTTGGTCCTTTAAGGAATTCATGAGGAAATAAAATCATTGTTATGAGTAGTCAAAGCATAAGTCTGAGCCTAAGCATGATTGGAAAGGTACTGACAAGACCAAAGGAAAATGACATTCAAAGTAGAAAATCCCTGAAGATGCAACGAGGAATAAAATGTGGTCCCTTACAAGAAGTTTAATGAAGCTGAGAAGGGACATGGACCTCGACCTGAAGAGCAACAAAATAAAGGTAGTGGCAGGGAACCATTGTAGTGTTGGATTTGTGGTAAGGATAATTTTAAGAAATATTGTCTTTTGTACTAGGGTGGCAGGCCTCAGGTTTATAGTGGTCAGGAGGCGCAGACAGTTGGGGATGTTGGTTAGAGCATTCCTCGAATTTATGCAACATTTGATAACAAGCAGGCAGATCACTAGGCATCCATTATTGAGATGGAAGGCAAGCTATGTGATCGAGTTGTTTCCATTTTGATTGTTCCTATATCTAATTATATTTATGTTAATATTGAACTGATGGATAAGTGTGGCCTGAGTAAATAAGTGCATGCAGAGTCTTAGTTGGTGCATTTGGCTACACAGACCAAGAAAAGAGTTCATTATTGGGTGAAAGCTTGTTCATTTGAGCTGAATGGTATGCCTACATCAACACATTTAAACGTGCTTCCATTGGATTCATACAATGATGCTTTAGGGCATGGATTGGTTGTACCTTCACAATACTAAGTTAGATTGTTACGAAAAGGCTATTGAGTGCTTAGATGATGATGGAGAGAAGAGAATATTGTAGGGGAAGAAGAAGCCTACATCAGTGAGAATGGTTAAAACTATGCACACAAAGCGTAGTTTCAGAAAAGGATGTATATTATATGCAGTGCATGTTTCCAGTGATAAGGGGAAGCATGTTGAGGATAATGAAGTCTTGAAGAGGTATACTTTTTTGAAACATTTCCAGGATGTGTTTCTGACAGAGATTTCAGATTTATCGCCTTATAGGGAAGTGGATTTCTCTATTGAATTGATACCAAGAGCAACACCAGCATCAAAGGAACCTTATAGGATGAGCACTATAGAGTTGGTGGAATTAAAGTTGCATCTTAAGGAATTTCTTGATAAGGGATACAAGGTGACGATTAAGAACATATATCCTTTGCCATAGATTGATGACTTGTTTGATTAGTTGAAGGGAATAATATTGTTCTTGAAGATTTGAGAACTGGATATCATCAGGTACACATCAAATAAGAGGACATGTACAAGACCGCATTCCTTACCGGGTATGGGAATTATGAGTTTATGGTGCTTCCTTTTGATCTTACTAATGCTCCAACTACTTTCATGTGTTTGATGAATAATGTGTTGCGTCCTTATCTGGATAATTTAAATGTGATAATATTCATTGATGACATATTGATATATTCTAATAATGAGGAAGAGCTGCAGAGCACCTAGAAACACTATAAATATTGGTAAGAGAGTATCAATTGTATGCCAATCTTAGTAAGTGTAGTTTCTTTCAAACTGAAGTTCATTACTTAGGACATGTTGTTTCCAAGGAAGGTATAGCAGTGGACCCATAAAAGTTCAAAACTATCATGGAATGAGCAACTCCTAAAACTGTGGATAAGGTCAAATCATTCATGGGACTAGCAGGTTATTACAGGATGTTCAGCAGGAATTTATCATGGATTTCCTATCCTATTACATAATTTCAAAGGAAAGGAAAGAAGTTTGAATGGATTGATGAGTGTGCAACTAGTTTTGCACAGTTGAAGAATTTTCTTACAAATGCTCCAGTCTTGAAGATTGCAGATCCTGAAAAATAGATCGTGGTATGTAAAAATTTTTGCAAGAGAGGACTTGGTGGAGTCCTAATGTAGGAAGGACACGTGGTATGTTATGAGTCAAGAAAATTGAATGAGCATGAGCAGAACTATGTGACTCATGATCTTGAGTTGGTAGATATCATTCATGCCTTGAAGATGTGGAGAAATTATATTCTTGGCAGGAGATTTGTCTTGATGAGTGATCATAGTGGATTGAGGTAATTGTCTGGCCAACCCAATGTGAATTCTAGGCAAGCTAGATGGTTGGCTACCCTGAGTGAGTTTGATTTCGAGATTAGTTACATCAAGGGAAAAGAGAACAAGGCTGCAAATGCTCTCAATAGGAGAGTGCAGGGGAATCATATTACAATAGTGATTTCTTATGGAACAAATATACAAGAGCAATCTTACAGGTAGGAAAACATGATGATAGGTACTAGCAGTTGAGGAACATGTTATAGCGGCAAGGTGAAGGTGATAGGGATGAGGAGTATCACCCCATGGAAAATGACTTGGTCAAATTTAGGAACAAGATTTATGTGGCAGATAACGATGAGATCAAGAAGATTATCTTGAGGGAGTTTCATGTCAATTCGTATTTAGGTCACCTCAGATATCAGAAGACATTAACTCTAATTAAGAGGTTCTACCATTGGATGAACTTGAAGAAAGAGGTGGCTAAGTTTATTACGAGATGTTTGGACTGTCAACAGGTAAAAGTAGAGTGTAAGCATCTAGATGGTTTACTACAACCGATTTTGATTCCAGAATGGAAATGGGATGTCATTTCCATGGACTTCATTATAGGTTTTTTGAGGACATCGAAGCAACATGATTTCATCATGGTTGTGGTTGAAAGGTTAAGTAAGGTAACTCACTTCATTGTAGTCAAGTCTACTCATTCAGCTAGTGAGGTAGCTTAGATATTCATCAGAGAGAAAGTGAGATTGCATGGTGTTCCCAAGAATATTATATCAGATAGAGATGCCAAGTTCACTTCCAGGTTTTGGAAGGAGTTGTTTGCAAGCTTGGGGACAAATTTAGCCTTTAGCACAACTTATCATCCTCAGAGAGATGAATAGAAAAATAGGGTTAACATGATCCTTAAGGATATTTTGAGTATGTATGTCATGCATCAACAAAGGAAGTGGGAGGAGTATTTTCTACTAGTAGAGTTTTCATATAATAATGGATATCAGAAATGCTTGAAGATGAGTCCATTTGAGGTTCTTTATGGGCGGAGTTGTAATACTCCTATCAGCCAGAGTGAACAAGGTGCTGATTGGACTGGATATGTTGGCTGAGATGGAACAGGAGATGCGGGTTATTAAGAGGAATTTGAAGGCAACACAAGCCATGCATAAGAGTTATGCAAATTAGCACATGAAATTTAAGGAGATTTAGGTTGGGGAGCATGTGTACTTGAACATCAAGCCTGAGAGGAGCTCCTTGAGGATTAGATCATGTGCCAATTTGGCACCTCGGTATTGCAAGAATTTTGAGATCATTGAGAGGATTGGACCAGTGTCCTACAGACTTGCACTGCTGCCGACAGTGAAAGTTCATGATGTTTTCCATGTTGTATTGCTTAAGATATATGTGTAGGATGTTGATCATGTGATTGATTGGTCTATATTATAATTATAACTAGAGGGATAATTCCAACTAGAACCTTAATGCACATTGCAACGGAAAAAAATCATGCTCTGGAACCAAGCAATCGAGCAAGTTAAAGTGCAGTGGAAGCACTTTGGGCCCGATGAAGCTACATGGAAGATGATTGATTAGATGCAAACTTTGTATCCTTCTTTATTTTTTGGTTCAAGAAAATGAGTTTTTGGTATATATATATATATATATATATATATATATATGGTTATAATTACCATGATGATTTTGGTTATAAAGCTCTAATAATAGGTATGCTTATTTTGCTTTCAGCGGAATTTCATTGTAAATATTGCATCAAGCTATGTTATAAAGCTTCATAGGCTGTATGTTTTTTTTTCAGTGTTTTTTTGGTCATGGGCATCACAGAACACCGAGGATGGTGTCCCCCAAGGGGGAGGGGTTTGTAACAAACCCAGGTTAAAGTTCATATAATAAAGGATAAAAAAGGAAAAATAAGACCAAGGTCACAAGACATGTATTCCAAGATGAATGTTGGGAAAGCACTATAGTGGGTATCACTTTTGGTTTATTTATGGCTATGGAAATTGGAAAAGGAAAAGACACAATAATTGACATTTATTTATGAAAATACAAGAAAATGGGAGAAAAGGAAGGTGAAGAGACACAAATTTTCATGCTAAGGAAATTAGAAGGAAAATTACATAAAATGAAGAAAATAAAGACATCAATAATAAAAAGGCATAAGAGAATCACAAATTTTACTGGTTTATCTTTTTTTATTTTTGGCTCGAGAATAGTGAGAGAGAGAGAGAGAGCTCCAAGATGAGAAATCAAACAAGCAAGCAATGGAAAAGAAAAACAAAAGCAAATGAAAACAAAGGAAATCAAGGAGGAGTTTGGATCAACAACTTTAACAAGAGAATTTTACAGATAATAGGTTGCTGTGTGAGTTCCAAACTGAGTTGTGAATGCATGGTTCATGCATTTGTGTATTTGGTTCATATTTTGTCATTAGCATGGGTTTTTCCTGGTTTGACAATGGTTTCATACTTTCTTTTACATTTCCTAGATATCCATGGTATGATGGGATTCATTTCTTTGTTGAGAATTGGATTGCTAGAAGGTTTTGGAACTAGGTGAGTTGGTATCAGGAAAATTCCCAAGGGTTTGGGGTGGAGATGGTTTTCTTGGGGAAGCACTCAACATGTGGGCGGAGATAAGGAAATTCCTCAAAGTATGGTGAAGAAATTTGAGGCATCCAAGATTGGTTTGGTTTTGTGATCTCGGGACCGGTTTAGGTGAGATCACGATAGTTTGAGGGTGGAGATGGTTTAACCTCTAGATTCCCTTGGTTGTTTATGTCTTGGTTTATCCCATCATATCCCACATTCATGCTTGGAATATGGCACAAGGGTTATTGGTAGAAAGAAAGATTTGGTTCAGTCCAATATATGGTCGGGTGGTACGTGGAAGTCCCCGACTTGGTTGGATTTTACATAAGTTAATAAGAGTTATTGTCCTATTGTAATCTATGAGCACTTATAGTTTTTATTATGTTGATTTTATGGTTGTTCTGTCATGGTTAAAATTCTGGTTATATGCTGGTTATAAGCACGGTTCTCTGATATGCTCCAACTATGGCTCTTGTTATGCTTTGATAGGTTATTGAATGGTTGATGAATGCACAACTAACTAGTGTGTTGAAACTACTTGGGAGGGTATTAAACCCTCTCTTTGATTTTTAGCTAAATTTCAGGGATTTACACTCAGATATGCATTCATGAATTGTAGCTTACATGTTTACCATATGTTTGAAAAAATGTATAATGTGTTTTAGGCAGTCTAGGTCAAGTTTCTGATTCAATTTTGAAGGTTTAGCGTTATTTATATGTCAAATATGATTTTGGAAAGTTACAAGAAGTTTCGGGTAGTGGTTTGGAGGCTAGCCTGGAAAAGTGGCTTAGATCTCAGGACCACAGGCACTAAAATAAGGAATTTAGGTCATAACTACATGGTATGCGTGCAATTTTAGGCCTATAACCACACCCTTGCCTTATTGTGCATGCACTTATGGTTTTAGGTTAGTGAAAAATGGATCCAATTCAAGGATTGACCACGTGAGTTGGTTTGCAACCTTCTAAGTGGTTTTTGGTCTATGAGGGGTGTCATTAAAGTTGTTAGTTCGTCGGCCCCACTTCCATAACTGGAACTTGAAGGTCAGGTCATGTCATAGTAGCACTTCACTTCACATTTACCAGAAGGGCTTATAAAAGTGGGTAAATGCGGGGAGAGGCAGGTTACAATAGAGAACTGATGCTTCATAAGGAGTCATGTATAGCCTTTGCACAATTGCACTAATTAGGATGATAACATGGTGCTTGTTTCTTACGAAATCTTAATGGTTCACAAACCATGCATTCTAGTAACTATTATATGTTTTGTAATGCACATGAATCATGAAATTGTTGTGATGAAATTTGGTATTGTGAGAGGATTGTCATTATGTTAAGGCACTGTCTGTCTAGCATAGTTTGTGAACCAGTTAATTGGTTAAAAGTGATTACTATGTCATTTGATGTATAACTATTTATAACACTTTCTTGCACCAGATCTGATGTATACCCTCATTATTGCATAAAAACTTGTTGGTATGGTAACAATGGTATACAATTGTCTTTGTTTAATTGGTTTCCATTTTTCAGTCCAACAATGTGCCATTTTATCACATAACATATTATTACAACATATGAATTACAAAACTTAGCATAGGCTAAGATATATGATGTCTCAGGTAACATGTCTCCCACTCATAGTTCAAAAAAATACTAACACAGAAGCATGAAGTAGTGCTGCAACAAAAAATCATATGAAAAATTTAAACACATCATGGGATAAGGTGTGGGCTTCCATAACTTAACTATCTCATGAAGATAAATTTACTAAACTTTAGGTCCCTTTCTTTAGGATTCCCTTTGGAATGATGTTTGGTGCGATGGTAGTTGGAACGATATTATTTGCTTGAGGTAATAGAATTTTCTCATCTAGGATATTAACGCACACCTCTACACCTCTATTCTTGGTAACTTTCTTTAATTCCTATTGATATATAGTCTTACTAATCACTACATAGTTGTTGAGTCTACTCATATTTATAAGTGGTAGTGGGAAAAAGAAAAGTTCAATTTTTGAAATGTTCCAGCACACATATTTGGCACAGTTATGCGGAATTTATGATTGCGGAAAAAGGTGAATTCCCTAGACCTAGTGGAATGGTCTAGAAAAAGAGAAGAAAAAAAGCATAAAGTTTTCCTAGAGAAGCTAGAGAATGTAAAAGAGGCCTACCTCGAATTTGTAGCAAGCTTTCTTTTCCTCCTCGCTTGTAAAATCCAATTGTAGCTCCAAGTGCTACAATTAGAGCCTTCACACATGACTAAAACAAGTGAAGGATACACAAAAACCAATTAGCATAATGTAACATCTATATTCAATGAATCAACAAGGCATTGAAATACATGAATGCAAATATAACACAAAAATATAGGAAAACAAGATAGTATTTGTATTAATAGAAATAGGAGAGATTTTACAACCATAAATAGGTGTTGACTTTGTAGATGTCTCCCCAAGTTGACTAGTCCTTCCTTTTCACAAAGAACACCTCAATATCAACCCTAATGCATGAAGATGAATGTCTCCTTTAGGTTCAAGGAACCAACATAAGGGTACTATGAATCTCCAAAAGCCAACGTTGACACTATGGATGGCAGTAAATTTTAAGGATAAGGATGATAGTTTAAGATTTATCATTATGGGCTTGAGGTCCACATATGATGGGAGGATGAGCTCAAGGGATAATAGGTGAAGTATCCAAGATAATATTAGATAGGATTCAAGCTCTTATCCATGGTAAATATTTAAAACAAATTTTGGAAGCTTCTAGAAGAGGAAGCTTCAAAATATTTTTTAATTTTCCTGAAATTCTAGAGTTAATGAACCTACAGAAGGGAACAAATAGTGTTTTCCATTGCAGGCATATAAGGGTGAACCCAATGCTAAATGCAGGTGGCCAAGAGGGCAGGGAGAAGTAGGGCGAAAAAATTGATTTTGAGCAATTTCTTCCAGAAAGTAAGACTTTTTGGAAGAGTCATACTTACGAATTTGTGAAAGAATGATGACAACATGTTCACAGACATTGATTGATTCGGTTTACAGACCTATTGAATAGATGAGACAAAATTTCCTAAAACAAGTACTCTTACATATACAATAATGAGAGATTTTCTGAAACACATGGAAATTGATTGGCTTGCCAAGTTCTTGTGAGTTTAGGTATCATAGTCCTACTTAATACTATGATATATGGCATGTTTCTGTATCGTCCAAGATGAGAGATATTGGATTAATTTAGAAGAGATCAAAACTCTGTCTCTAGAAGCAATTGTGTTCTTTAGTTGCTCATATTCTTGGAGACAATTTTATTTATGAAAAGTTGTCAAAAATTTACTTTTTCCTTTTGTGGTTTCTTTTGTTTTTGAGAAAGTTGGCAAAGATTTTCCTTACCTATGGAAGGAGATGCAAATAATATCCTATTTTGGTTAAATTATGTGAACTTATCACTTCCATTAGAGGAGAGGGTTTTATGAAAATCATTAGAAGAAGTTAAATGTATGTAACAAATTCACATTCGTCTGATTCCATGTGATTCTATTTGCTTTGCGTTTATTCATTTCCACACTGATAATTTCACACTATGGTATAAGAATTTCCATATACAGTTTTCATGACATGCTATCCTATTAGGTCATGAAATTGGTATATTTTATGAGCAATTTCTAAGCAACTAGTAAGCATCATTCCTAGCCATCAAATTTGCAGGTTGTGAATTTCATGAGTCTAAACCTAGCTGCAATAATATTAGCTACGTTCATATTTCTAGATATGTAATTCCTTGATTGTAAGCAATTCCAATTGATTGTAATGATGCAGGAATAGAACATCATGATATCACAAATTCTCGAGGCTTGATACTTGCACTTATTTTTCACACAACAAGAAAAAACACATCTATAGTGTATGCGATATAAAGCCCGTGCACATATTTTTTTATCACAATACCCTACAATTATGTAGGACTCAAAGAAAGGATTCATATCTACATGTACATCAGAAGAACAACTATAAGTCACATAGGTTTCAAGATCAACCCTCATGAAGTCATAGAAAAATGAATTATGTGCACCATGACTAGGAAGGGTCTGCAACACAAGTTAATCTCCTTGCCTTGAATAACTATCCATTTTGTAACCATAGATAGAAGGAGAGCTATTGGCATGTAATGAAATCTCCACACATTAAACATAATCATCACCATCTAGCTTGCATTTCCATGGCGCATCACATAGGCTCAACCATCTCAGTCTCGATAGACTACACACAACTAGAGGTTTCTTGACTATGGGAATTGTTGAATCTTGAACTACTTGGTTGTATATGTACATATATGTACTAGCTTGAAATTACAGTTTGAAACCTTATTATACTTAGACCTACATGAAAAAAAATTCACCTTATAACTGAACCTTGAACCCTCAGTAGCAGAGTGTTAGGCGTCAAAGTGAGAATGACCAAATCCAAGGGGTGATGTTGCAAGGGGATCTCCCCAAGTATAAAAGGAGACCTACTCAAAATGAAGAACCATGCCATTCAATGAAATTCATTTAAAAAAAAGGGGATAATAATAATAATGATAATATAATATTATAAAATAATGAGGGGGTCTATTACACATATGTTATTGAACAATGTGTATAGATTAGTGATGACATAATCATTGATGCCCTGCAGGGCTCTGGAAGAAGATGGGAATTGTCTACATTAGCTATTAAGACAAGGGAATATTTTGGATATCCAAACCTTCTTATATCCACGGTGTGCTTTAATAGATACTTATATTTCATAGAAAAAATGGGATCCCATTGGATAGGTTTGAAATTCAATTTTCCGTTGGTATGGTTTCCCTTAGATAGGTATAGACCAATGTATGAATTAAACGAGACATAGTAGTTTTGGGGAGCAGAGGTTAGGATGGTAGCAGGGTTCATAGCACCAACAAAAGATCCAAAAGAAGGCTATCAACTCATTACTTTGTATGAAACATATTCAAGGGAAAACAAGTACCTCAATTGAAGTTGGTTGCATTGAGGCATGAAACAAAGCAAGTTGGGGGGAGATGTTGAGCCCTTGAATTGTACCCTTTTCTATCCATTTATGTTGACACAAAGCTATCTTAATTTGTATAGAGTCTTCTGGATCCATCGCATCAGTATATTCACTTTTACTGAAGTTTTGAACCTGCTACCGAGTTTCATTATCAAGGTAGAGATGTGAGGAAGAGAGATCTCCAAAAAGGAATGAGGAACTACAATGTTTGAGGGAAGTGAGATCAGTCTTCCTTCTTGCCATTAGAGATATGTATCGCTCAAATGTGCATATTCTTTTAGCAGTGTCCCTTCCGTATAGGTATGTAATTTCAGATTTTAGACTTCTGCGATTAATGATTTGTAGAGAGTCTTCCAGATCCATTGCATTAGTATATTTGCTTTTACCGATGTTTCGAACTTGCTACCAAGGTTCATTATCAAGGTAGATATGTGAGGAAGAGAGATCTCAAAAAAGGAATGAGGAACTACAACGTTTGAGGAAAGTGAGATCAGACTTCCTTCTTGCAATTGGAGATCTGTATCACTCAAATGTGCGTATTCTTTTAGCAGTTTCCCTTCCGTATAGGTATGTAATTTCAGATTTCAGACTTTTGCGATTAATGATTTGTAGAGAGTCTTCCGGATCCATCGCATCAATATATTCACTTTTCGCTATCTTAATTTTCTTATGTCACCCTTATTCTTGATATATTTTGTCCATAATCTATATTTTTTACCAAGGAATGACATTGTCTATAAATCATATTGTCCAAGTGATAATATAGGATTGTTAAGTAGCTTCCACCTAGTTTTGGGTTACTCATGTGATGGTTTGGAAAGAATGCATTTGATTGGTTGAATATGCTTGGAGGATGGACATCATTACATGAAATTTCTTGGCTTGTTGTTACTTTTGATGTCGTTACTTGTAAGGCCACAACATGTCATTCCTATAATCTCATTGGCGCTTGAGAATGTCATTCCTAACCTTTCTTGGAATGTTTTTACTTTTGATGTCATTACTTGTAAGCCCAAGCCATGTCATTCCTATAATATCATTGGCACTTGAACATATAATGGTATTTGACCAATGCTCAAGCAAGAAAGTAACAAGAATCCATCCTCAAAATATATAGAATCTAAAATTGCTATAATAATATAGAACACATTGTAACAAGTTACTTTTTGAATAATTGATGTAACAACATTGATATGTGCAACAAGATTTTATCTTATTATGTACTATTTAGTTTTGATATTATGTTGGATCACTACCCATCCGAATTGTATAAATCAAGGAGCCTTTGAGGTTTCTTGGTCGCTGAACAATTAGTGAAGAGTAGGGGTTATATTAGAGTAAAATGAGTTGTTGTACAACTCTTTTATAAAATATATTATGTCATTTTCAATATTTTGAATTTTTAGTCTGTGTGTGATCCTTCACAAACCTGAATGGTGAAGGAGGCCCCCCCTCACTAGTCAGGTGACACAACTCTATTTATTAGTTGTATTACTTTAGGTATTTCATAGTCTCTTTATGATTTGATTGCATGTGAGAAATTGTCATTTAACAAAAGTTGGTGTATGCACTTGTTTCTTGAAGGGGATTATATCGTATCGATTTATGGATGAATGGTTTGTGTATTGATAATGGTAGGATGATTTAGCTACTGATACTTACTGGGTGGTTGGAGTATTATTATCTACAATTTGGTTCATTTATTATTTCTTGTAGAGTTATCTCTTGTTACTTGTAGCATTATTTAATTGATGATTTATTGATGATATGTTTCTTGTTACCTGTAGCATGCCTTAGTTTACATTTTTTGTTCACTCTTGTTACTTGTATTTTAGCTTTTTTTACATAATGGTTTAGTAATGTTTTACAACTTAGCCGCTACTTGTAAAAGGTTGATTCAATAATATAGGACTTTATTCTCAACATGATGATTATTTTGTATTTATTTTCCCAGTAAGAAATTTGTGATTGGTCGAGGCTTTGATACTTGGATTGAGTTGCTTTAAGTTCCTATCTTCGATTGTTTAAGTGTGGTTGGATATGCGAGTGTGAATTTCTTAACTATGCAGTAATTGAACAACCAACACTAGGAAGGAATATCTCGCTTGCATATATTTTGCACATGACCTTGAAATAGAAAGACGAACCCTAGATTGATAATTAAATGTGAGATGCTATATTTGTCTTCGACAAAAGATTGTAGCAGCCGACAATACAAGGTGAAAGTATTTTTTGGTGCAATGGATGCATTTTTTTGTGTGTGTTTGAGTATTGTAGTTGGAAACAAGTGTCACAAAAACTTGGCTTGACCTTAGATGTTTTGAAGTTGAAAAAGTGTAAAGGGTATGGGTGGCTCAATAACGAATTGGATCTTTAAAGGATTGACATCAAACCCATATTTTAAGATAATGAACTTGAGGAGGAATCCAATCATGAATCATTGCACACACTCAAGAAGGATTACATGAATATTATATTGTTTACATTGAAGGAAAATGGTGAGTACGTATTCTAAGCGTTATGACCACTATTTCAATCTAGAATGATGTGGACCATATAAGGGAATAAATATAGAAAAAAAATCCTTACACCTTCTTTTACAACCTTTCTATTTACTTCATGGCATCCTAAACTTCCTACAACATTAAGCTTAAAAATCTTGACAAAATGCTGCAATAAAGAGACACATTTACATTTCATGACTAATTGAAATCAATAGAAAGATATATGCAATTGTAGGAAAACTAATATTGATGCTCCATGGAGTTGACATTCTGCTAATACTGATTAATAGTATTCTCTTACTGAGGCTGATTTTTGCTACTGCATTTTGGATTATTTGAGATTTCTCCAGGCTTTTTTTGTGATGACCTCCTAGAGGAAACTGACTGTGTTTTCAATATGCACACATTTTTTATTGAGCCTTTCGAACTCCTTCCCATGATCATCAATATTTTGGATTATGTATGTGTTCTTCGAGTGAGTTTGATCCCACAACTATTTATTCATGTTGTTGATTTGATCAATCACAACCTTGTGGGACTTTCAATGAGGACACAAATTAATTTTGAGAGATGTTTGAAAGTTCCATTCTTATATGTCAACAAAAGGAGAGGAAATACACATCGATGGAGAGGAGGATTTCCTCCCTTTAGAAGAGAAGGCACAACATAACATATTGCAGCGAAGGGAACGAAACACAGAAGGGCATATCATGGAGAGAAAGATACGACAGAGGAAGATAGTAAAAATCCACAATACGGTAGAAAGCTCGACAAAATAAGAGGAAGAAGATGCTAGAGATCCTTGAGAGAAAGGGGGATATAAAGAGAAAAGGAGGGGATCAAGGGTAGGAAAGGACAAGGATGAGAGAAAATCGAGGAGAAGAAGGGTCAAAGGGAGAATGATGGCTAAGTAGAAGATAATCGAGAGGAATGGCAGTGAGGATATGAAGGGAGGGGAAGATCCTCATGGTTCAACGCGTTGCCACAAAGGAATATTTTGTGGGATTATGATGTTGAATAATTCAAGATGGTTCAAAATTCTAATAGAGACAAACCACAACACGAGGAGAAAGTATTGTAGAGAGGATCTGGAGGAAAAGTTAAGGAACGACTTGGATGGAAATTTCATTTCCAATTTTAGTTTCTCCCTGCCGTATGTCAACAACGTAATTAGCATATTTATTTGTTGTTTTATTATTCTATCTCAGAATATGGAAGAAGGTGAATTTTCCCAAGGAGTCCAAATGGGAATGGACTCGAGAGATGAGTTTCAAAAGATCTGCATTCTTTGGGTTTTATTTTTTGACCATTAGCTGCATTAGTATGAAAGAGTCACTAAATATTACTAGATTATATGGTAATTCCTCTTAAGAATTTGAGAGCCCACAAGAAATCCATATGCTTCTGCTTTATTATCATTTTCGATACCAAGGCCCTATTCAAAGGCTATAATGTTTCTTTGATCTCGATCAACTACAAATCCTCCCGCTCCAACTCTGCATAGATTTGATTTTGAGGCACCATCAAAGAAAAAGTAGGGCCTCTTTAGAGTGCTTATCGAAAGCAGGAATTCCTTTTCTTCTAGTAAAATTTTCCATTCTTTGTGATCGCTTGAAGCTTTTTTGAGAGGATTTTGAAATTGCTGAGTCCTATTTGATGGTAGATTGATACATGTTCTTTATTCTTGTTGGAGAATACTGGGATCCATATTTTTGAATCCTTTTGAAAACAAAAATTCAGCCACTAAACCCCATGTATTGGCAATAATCTTTCTTACATTGTGTTTAATTTTTTGGAAGATTTTATTGTTTCTAGCTAACCACATGTTCCAAATTAAGAATGATGGTAAACTGGTCCAAAAACTCTTAATAATATTCTTATTTTTAAGGAATATGGATACTTAATTTTCCAATTCTTGTAGAATTCAAAGATACTGAGGTTAAAATTGATATTAGCTTCAATTGCACTGATGAGCCAGGTCCAACACTCTTTTGCAAATTTGAAACCATTGAATAAATGATGAATGTTTTCTTCTTCCTCAAGGCACAAAGGGCACATAGAAGGGTCTAGAATGCCCCTTTTTTTCAGGTTGTCAGTTGTTAGGATTCTTCCCTTTAACATGGTCTACATAAATATTTTAATTTTTGGGAGACTTTATATCTTCCAAGCCACTTTCCATAAGGGTCAGTCTTGATTGTCTCATTTCTCTTGGAGCTTTAGATACCCTATTTTAACGTTGTAGTCTCCTCCTATAGGAATCCACTTGTCAGAGTCTTGTTGACCCAATATGATAGGGGTAGCGCCTTTTAAAAGACCCAACAAAGTGTCCCATTGAGGTTTAACCTCTTGAGAGAAAGCTAGTGGCTTCCAACCTTCCCAAAAGTAATCTCTTTGATTCAAATTTGAAATTTGGTCCAAATAGAAAATTTCCTTCTTAATCGTCCATGATATTAGGGGCTGAATTCCTTGATGATTCAAAATAGGAGGTAGACCCATAATACCGTCCCTCTAGATATGGGTTTCCTGACATCCTCTCAGGATTCTAGAGATGTTCTATTTGACAAGTATAAGATTTTTTCTTATTAGTTTCCATATCTAAGTGCAGGGCTTGATAGGGATTTTTTCAATGAGAAGACGATTTCTGGAGTTGTTTAAATATTTTGCCTCTAATATTTGTTTCCACCAATTGGAATCCCCTGTAATAAATCTCCAAATAATTTTTTCTCTTAATGCAATGTTCATAAGTCTTGGGAGCCGGATGGAAATCCCTCCTTTTTCAAGAGGAGAAGTGGTTTGGGTCCACACCAGACTATTTTTTTTGTCTCATTCTTACCTCCTTGCCATAAAAAAATCCTGATGGTGAGTTCAATCTGCTTGTGTACACTTGCTGGAGCATGCACAATTGCAAATTGATAGAGGTAGGGGTGATAGGACAAAATTGATCAATATTACCCTTCCTGCAATATTGAGCCAAAGAATACCCCAATTCTAAAGTTTATTTTTTTCATTTTTTTCTACCGTGTTGTCCAATATTTCTGCGTTCATATTTTCTTTCTTTATTGGTAATCCAAAGTGCTCAAAATGTGTCCAATTTTCTTGAAATGGAACTCCTAATATTTGAGATATACATCGAAGATTTATTGTGGGAGCGTTCTGTTAGGGTCCTATATTTTATAGGATCTCAAGGTGATTGAGTATGTCATTGTTTGTAATTTTACATTGTAAATTATTTTCAATTTGCAAATTATTTCCAAAAAAAAGTATATATAAAAAGAAAATCAAAAGAGGGTATGTCAAAAAGAAAATGAATATGAAGAAAAAAGTAAAAAAGAAGAAAAATTGAAAAAAGAATAAACAGAGAATATAACCCCACAAAAGAAAAAGAGAAATAATACTGAAAGTGCTGCAAATTTAAATCCCACTACTGTTAAATTAGTTTCCTTTATGTTAAAATTTCAATAATATTGTGGGAAACTCGTCTAAAATGCCACAATGACTAGATTTTGTTCCAATCATACAGTTTAATAATGATGGAACAATTGTGAATTTTATATTAATTAGGTTAGTGAATAAAGATTTGTTAAACAATTTAATCTTGACAAATCGGTAGTTAGGTAGAAAATGAGATTGATTCAATAGTTTAATCTGAATTAATAGGAGGAATAAGTGATAGAGTATGATAGATTGTTATATAAAAAAAGGATATGTGGGTTTTCTAGCTCAAATGCACCCTAAAGAGATAAGATGAAAAAAATTTAGCTTAGAAAAAAAGAATTGAAAATGAAAGGGTAGGTAGAAATTGCATTATGGCTTTGAAAAGCATGAAAAATGTTTATCCTAAGTGTTTAAACTTACAAATTTATTTCATGCGCAGGAAGGCATAGGAATAAAATTTTATTCTAAGTCTAAAGGTGATCGGGTGTATCAATATAAGGCTTAGACATGATTATCCCCTTATCCTAAGTTTTTACCTTTTATCAAATACCCCCGCTACCCGACAAAATTTCCCATAAAACTCCACCACTGCATGATTAAATCCCCTCCATCTGTTCCATCATCCTTTTCCCCGCACATCCATCCAACGACCCATATCATTTTTCGGTCCCCCCTCTCCATCTGAACTTTACCAATATAATTTTTCGGCCCCCTTTTTTTGAGGTTGGCAGACTCCATTCATGAACAATTTTTCAAATTCCAAATTGAGGAGGTATTTAAATATGCATCTATTTTAATATCTTTGTTTTTAGCAATTCAGAGCCAAGAATCAGTGAAGAAATTAGGAAAGTCTTGCAATTGTCAGACCAAACTAAAACAAGAGACTGGTACCTTTACCAAAATTACACAGAGATAAGGATTTATGGATGTGAGATTGGCCAATATAAGCTCCCAAAATTCCTTGCAATGAGGATTTTTTCTCTATAATACATCAGGCAAATGCTTAATGCCAACGAGGTCCATTTTGTGTCTGAAAAATAGAAATCTCAGTTCATGATTAAAACACAGATATGACCCTTCATTTGTAACATTAGAGTAGTAGGGGAGGAAGCACACATATTACTGAAAGAAATGCAATTCAACCTCAGTTTTACCATTGGTCATATGATCCATTAGGTACCATCTACAAACAAAGGGTAGAGAACAAATCTACACCTTACATTCATACCCATAGACCAGAGATTGAGAGGTACATGAATAAGCTAGAATGGACTGAGAATACTTTACAAGAGGTTGAAGAAAAATTAGTTTCAACTTCAACATCACAGACTCATTTTCCACAGGAGAAAGCAGGAAAAAGTATCAGAGAAGAGGAGTCACCTTTAGTGACTGAAACTTCCAACAAAGAATTCACAATCATGTATAGGAAGAGGACTAAAATCAATCCCAAGGTGAACCTAAGCAAGGATTCATAGCAGGAAGTTATTATCATCACCAAGGAGAAACCTAATTCCTCACAAGTAGGTGGTCAAACCAAAATCTCTCCTACCCCCTCTACTACTTCACAGGATTAGCAACAAGCTATTCAAACTAGCACAATTGTTACAGGGGAGAAAGAGAAGACAATTTTTGAGACATTCAGGGAGATTAAATTGAAGAATGAAGTTTTGAAGAACAATGCATATAATCAATTATGGAAGAAGACTTGCCACTCTCAGAGTAGACTTCTATCAGCCTTTGACTCAGGTAAAGGCAAGATGCAGATGGCTTTCCGCCAAGCACAAATTCCACAGCCCAAGACAATAGCTGATTATAAAAAGACTGCATTTGAGTTTGATATTAAAGATATACATCCCATTGATCAAATGGATATGCATAAGCAGACAGGTGAAATGATTTCATCTACAATCACTAACACTACTCTGAGTTTGTCTAAATTGCAGGCTTCTTCAGCTGATATCCAGTCACAGCTCAAGATGGAAAAAATATCTTCTTTGGCCAAAGATGCAAGGATTATTTCTTTGGAAGACTTAGTAATCATGATTGGATATGATCCCTCCAATATCAAAGCTGCAGAAGAGGTGATTAAAAAGAAAAATGCTGACATAGAAACATTTATGAAATAGCTAAAGATGCTAGCTACATAGGACCCTTTGGCCAGAGAAATTGAAGAGAAATAATCAAAGAAATCAGACATGATGAAGCTCATCATGGAGCAGTGTAATATCCCAAAATGGGACTGCTAGCAAGGCATTTTTGAATTTTTTTTTTTCTTCAGGAATGTATGCTATAGGATTGAAAATCAACCCTTGGATCCCTTAGATCTGACAATGTAAGACTTGAATCCAAGAGGAGATCAGAAAAAAATCTTCCTAGGTGAGGTAAACAGATCTCCCACACCTAGTACAGCTGAAAAATGCCCAAGAAAGGAACTGCAACAAGTTCTGACAATAATGCTCAGAAAATAACGTAGTTAAGCTAAGTAGTAGCAGGAGGTCAATATTGAGGCTCAATATGATCATTTATAACAACAAAGAAGAGTTATATTGAAGCCCTTTCATTATAGAACAGAAAGAAGAAAACATTACATGAAGAAATGCTCAAAATAAGAGGCTGCAACCAGATGATATGACTGTACAAGCTTGACAACATTATTTTATTAGCTGAAAAGAGATGTAGATTACACTTCAGATATAGAGCAGATATGTGTACAAAAAGATAGATCTGCATCAGATCTGTACACTATAGAGTCTCCTCTTGAAATGCCCCTTAGGGTTTTCAGCAAAAAGTGAAGTACATGGAGTAGACCTGAGATCTAATGCAACATATCTGCAGAATGATTCAGAGTTTCTAAAGCAAATACATCAGTATTCAGATCATATCTGAATGGAACATGGATTAAATCTGTAATTCATAGATCACCACAGTGAAGGGCAGATTCCCAACACTAGAGATCTCTCCTCCTTTAAGTGCCAAAAGACCCTGCAACTTTCTCCTTGCAAATAACGCAGTTCTGGAAGTTGGAATGCACTGTAGGTTCTAAAATTGGTTTGGCCTGATGCCAAGATGTAAATCTAAAGCTCCAATAAGCTAATACACTGTTGTTAATGGAATAGAAGGCTTTCCCACTAAAAAGAGGCACTAGAATGGCCTAGATCTAAGTAGATATAGCCTCCACTTGCTACAGCTTACAAAGACAACCAAACCCTCAACAAGATCTATGTTGTAGTTGGAAGAAGAGCTTGGCCAAATGCCTAATAGTGGACAAGAAATGCAAGACTCCCTCAAGATCTACTCAAATAAGGAGATGGGATTCCCGATTAGGAACACCTAGTGCTAACAACACTATTCTCTGCTAAACAACCAAGAGAATGAGAAATGTTTAAACAGACATGTTCCTCCAAAACAATATGTTCAACCCCCTTCTTCTGCTGTCCTCCCCTTCCTTTTATAAGATGAAAAGTCTTGCAAAACCCTAAACCATCTCAATGATTTAGCTCCTTTCACATGTGTAGCCTCCATCTAAAATTGCGCTGTGCACCTAGGAGGTTCACTGCATCTAGACAACGCTGTTGATTTGGTCATGGTTGACCCAACCAAACAACTCAATCCCTTCCACACATGAGGGTGTTTTATTAGAATAGCCAAGACTTAACCTTGTTCACATTGGGCATTGATTTATTCACTGTTTTCAGGAGTTTTTATTGTCCTCCTTTACACATTTATTCTTGCAATAAGAAAATGAAACAAAATAGTATATTCCCATTAGCTTGGACTAATTGGGAATATTACAGTCCTCCCCTCCAAAATGTTTCTTGTCCTCAAGTAACTGATAAGGTGAGTGCTGCAACTCCTTTCCTCTTCCCTTGGTGACATCATCAAGTGATAAGCTTCCTCCACGAGCTGAGTGTTTACCAAACTATCCTTCCATGAATTGTTTCATTAATGTCTTTATGAGAGGTAAATGACCCATCCCATAAGGAGTTAAGAACTCAAATGAAACAACCATGGATGAACCAAAAATCTCCCTGAAACATGTAGCATAAGGTACATGGGGACTGTCCATCCCATGAGGTACATACATGCTTCCCATCCTCCCTCCATACAATCCCGTAAATAGTACAAGTGTATCATCAATGTATGGAAGTAAAACTACATATAAGCAAACATAAATTTGAGCATGAGGAGGTGGGTCATAGTCCCACATGTGATACCAATGCAGTGCATCTCCTGCCTGCCTCAAATCAAGACATGGTAAGTGGTTTTTTGACCACTTACTTGCTGCCCAAGTCATCTCACTGTTGCTGAAGGTGAGAGATATGTTTGGTGCCTTGGGGAAGCACCCATTATGATGAAAAATCTCCCTTTTCTCATCAAGGGAGTGACCGATTTCAGAAATTTTAATGGCCCAATAGTTTCCATGAGATTTACATGATAAATTTCTCCTTTTAGGAGTCATGGCCTACATAAAAATGGTAAAAGATCATGTGCAATCGGAAAATAAAGCTTTCTTTACATGAACACATCCTTCACTAACAATGTCCCTCATACACATGGAGTTGTGCATGGATCTTTCTCCTCTTTCCATAGAAGGAAGCGATGGCTGAAATGACTCTTGCATAGAGTCCCATGGCTGCCCCAACTCCACATAGCTCATGCATTCTTGAAAATGATGATGTAATTCCTCTTTCAAGCCTTCCCAATCAAAGCTCCTCATGATGATGTTGTAGATCATCATGGAATGCAAGTGGCTGAAACAGAATTCTTTGTATGCTCCTTGTAGCATCTTATGCTTGAGCTTAGAAGCTCTAAACAAAAATATTCTACCATGATGATAGATGAATCCTCCTTGGAATTTGCAGCTGGTCATCAAGTATCATGCATGTGTGAAGATCTTTGGAATAATCCACTAGCAGTTGGGATTTCCAATACAGATCTACACTGCTCAACAATGATAGTGCTGATGATGCATCAACCAAGGTGTCTGTCATGTTGCTGATCCTTCCCTTGACATCTCCTATGCCAAAGGTGTGTGTTGGAAGGCTATTCCTTCCATTCTTCTCCTCCCACAGCACAGGATCAGAAAAGAGAGTGGGTGATGATAATAGGGGAAGCAGATTTCCCTCCTCCTTGCGCTTACCCAAGTCTCCCAGCATTGTAGCTTTTCCTTCAAGTGCTCCAATCCCTCCTCGATATGAGTTTGGAGCAGCAAGTCGTGAGGTATTCCCCCCAAAATCTGAATCAGGTGGCCTCCCAGGTGTTTTTCCACTAGATAATGAGGTTTTAGGGACCATCCTCATATGCAAACTAGATGGGATC
Organism: Pinus albicaulis; assembly: GCA_034641835.2. NCBI lineage: Eukaryota > Viridiplantae > Streptophyta > Pinopsida > Pinales > Pinaceae > Pinus > Pinus albicaulis. The sequence goes on along the minus strand of CM076584.1, from coordinate 684,512,729 downwards.
CTCATGTCCCTACTTCCACTACGTAATTTCAACTCTGTTTCATGTGTGGAAGTCTCATGAAATTTGGAGACCCCTCTTAGTGGTGCAAGAGTACCTCTGATTGGAGCATTTGCTCCATTCTCCTCTTCTAGAAATAATGGATAATCTTCTGTTGTGGCAGCTTTGTGATCCCTCCTTTGTTCTGTCTCATTGTCTCTTAGCATAGACACATGTTTCTCATGTCCTCCATATGGAAGATCCTTAGGAACTCCTTGCAAAGATGCAAGAGCCCCTTTAGTGGAAGCCATTGCTTCATCTCCATATCCTAATGAAAATAGGTATCCTCCTGCTATCACAACACTAGAAGATCTCCTTTGCTCTTTCTCTCCCTTCTCCTCATCAATGGAGAATGCCTCATCATTAAGAAACCCTTTTCCTTGGTCTTTTCTTGAAGAAGGAACCCTCATGTTTTCTCTTTGAGAAAAGAGACCTTGCTGTAGTGGGGTTTTTTCCCTTGGCAAATCATGCAACAGATCTTCAACCCCCTCAACAATGTTTAGAAATGGAGTTGGATTTATGGAATCTTCCAACTTATGCAAAGATTCATATTTCTTGGGCTTTTTTTGCTTTCCCCATGAAGTCTCAGAATGTCTTACATCAAATATTTTCACTAGTCTCCTAGTGAACTTTGCATAAGAAGAGATATTTACCCTTTTCAAGGAAGAAGACTTAAATAGCCACCAGGAATAAGCCTTTCCTTGAAGATGCAGTGCTTCTAATCTCAAGGCTTCTTCTTCTGAAACTTGATGCAGCTGAAAGTATGTGTCAAGCTTCCTTACCCAAGACTTGGCTGAGTCCGTATGTGATCCATCAAAAGTAGGTAGAGAGAATCTACCTAGAGTGTGCTGCATGCACCCTCATCTTCTACTGTAGCTGCTGGATATTTCTTCTTTGAGTTGACATAGCTCTGGGAAACTGAGATGAATTTTTAATCTCTCTGATTGAGACTCATATTCTTGGAGATAATCACCAAGAGATTCCTCCTTTGGTGTTCCTCCTTTTCCTTCTTTTTTGATAAGAAATTAGGCATGCTCCAACACTGCAGATCAGGTTGTGTGGCTGAATGCTCACACACATAGTAAGCAGTACTTGGGCTTTCTTGATGTAAAAATGCTCCTGAGGGATCTGCATGTATTTCCCTCTTCATTCCCCGGATTTTTCTTTCAGTTCATACATAGCTTGAGAAAGAGTTTTAGAGAACTCTTCTCCTTGCAATCTTCCAGATTAAGGGATCTTACCCTTTTATTTTGTGTCTTCAATGTAATCATACTTCTTCATCAGTATTTTCTTTCTAGGAAAAGACATATTGGATTCTCAAGAAAATAAAATCATAAGCTGTGCCAAGATGATGCTCTGATACCACTGTAATATCCCAAAATGGGACTGCTAGCAAGGCATTCTTGGAAAATGCATTTTTCAGGAATGTACGCTATAATATTGTAAAAAAACCCTTGGATCCCTTATATCTGACAATATAAGACCTGAATCCAAGAGGATATCAGAAAAAAATCTTCCTAGGTGAGGTAAACAGATCTCCCACACCTAGTACAACTGAAAAATGCCCAAGAAAGGAATTGCAACAAGTTCTGACAATAATGCTCAGAAAATAATGCAGTTCAGCCAAGTAGCAGTAGGAGGCCGATATGGAGGCTCAATATGATCATTTATAACATCAAATAAAAGTTATATTGAAGCCCTTTCATTATATAACATAAATAAGAGGACATTACATGAAGAAATACTCAAAATAAGAGGCTGCAACTAGATTATATGACTGTACAAGCTTGACAGCGTTATTTTATTAGCTAAAAAGAGTTGTAGATTATAATTCATATCTAGATCATATCTGTGTACAAAAATATAGATCTGTATCAGATCTGTACACTATAGAGTCTCCTCTTCAAATGCCCCTTGGGGTTTTCAGCAAAAAGTGAATTACATGGAGTAGATCTGAGATCTAATGCAGCAGATCTGCAGAATGATTCAAAGTTTCTGAAGAAAATACATCAGTATTCAGATCATATTTGAATGGAACATGGATTAGATCTGTAATCCATGAATCACCACAATGAAGGGCAGATTCCCAACATTAGAGATCTCTCCTCCTTTAAGTGCCAAAAGACCCTGCAACTTTCTCCTTGCAAATAACGCAGTTTTGGAAGTTGGACTGTGTTGTAGGTTCTAGAACTGGTTTGGCTTGATGCCAAGATGTATATCTGAAGCTCCAATAAGCTAATACACTCTTTTCAATGGAATATAAGGCTTTCCCACTGAAAAGAGGCACTAGAATGGCTTAGATCTGAGCAGATCTAGCCTCCACTTGCTGCAGCTTACAAAGACAACCAAACCCTTAACATGATCTGCGTTGCAGTTGGAAGAAGAGCTTGGCCAAATTCCTGATAGTGGACAAGAAATGCAAGACTCCCTCAAGAGCTACTCAAAGAAGGAGGTGGGATTCCCGATCAGGAACACCCAGTGATAATAGCACTATTCTCTGCTAAACAACCAAGAGAATGAGAAATGTCTAAACAGATATGTTCTTCCAAAAAAATATGTTCAACCCCTTTCTTCTGCTGTCCTCCCCTTCCTTTTATAAGATGAAAAGTCTTGCAAAACCCTAAACCATCTCAATGATTTAGCTCCTTTCACATGTGTAACCTCCATCTAAAACTGTGCTGTGCATCTAGGAGGTTCACTGCATCTAGACAACGCTGTTGATTTGGTCATGGTTGACCCAGTCAAACATCTCAATCCCTTCCACTCATGAGGGTGTTGTATTAGAATAGCCCAGATTTAACCTTGTTCACATTGGGCGTTGATTTATTCACTGTTTTCAGGAGTTTTTATTGTCCTCCTTTACACATTTATTCTTGCAATAAGAAAATGAAACAAAATGGTATATTCCCATTAGCTTGGGCTAATTGGGAATATTACAAGCAGAATGCTTAGCTGAGACAAATGGAAGTAGAAATGGAAAAGATGATAAAGGAAAAAGAGCATGCTTCCAAACTATAATTAGTCCCTTTAGATGCTGTACCCCTTACAACTATTCCTAGGGATACACCTTCTACAACGAGTACAACAGATGGAGCTGAGAAACTCACTAAAGAAGTGCAAAATCTGTCAATACAGACAGAAGAGATAAAGAAACTTCAGGACCAAGTGGAATTTTTATAGGATCAGAAGTCAAGGAGTGATAGTTCACATGCAACTGAAGCCCAGAGACCACAAAAGTAAATAGAAAGGTTGCAGAAGTATGACAGGGAGTCATCTATTGGAAATACCTTAGGCCAAGTCAAAGAGATAATTTGGACAGATATCATTGAGTTCATTAATGCAATTTTGCGTTGCATAAAAATCATATTTGAACAGAAGGAGCTGATAGAGAAAGCCAATGATGCCATTACAAAAATCAAGGAAGAACTTGGAGATAAGCCAACCACTGCTAACAACATTATTAAGTTCTTAAGTTCCAATAACAAGTATGATCCGGGGGAGTTAGGAGTGGATGATTGGACTGAAACAATATGGAAGTAAAGAAGGTTCTTACAAAGAGAAACCTTATTGTACAACTGGAGGAAAAAATGTAGAAATTTGAATAATTTGCTGAATTATTCACCGAGATTATCCTGATTACACACTATTTAATCTTCATGCATAATAAATAACCTCTTCTACAATTGATCATCAATATGCGGAAATAGAAACAGTCGCATGCGCACATAAAACAATAATCAAGCACATATGTAACACAGTATGTAATGGGGAAATCAATAGCTGAAAACCCCCAACTATCTGTATATTATAATGATAGAGAACATGTAACAATACATAGCACAAAGATCTCACAACTCTCAACACTATCTCACATGCTACACACAAACTAGCACGGAAGATGAAAAAGTCACGGGTTCAAATCTCCTCCACAAGTCTGCCTACCTCTACTGCGAAATCCAAGATGAATAATGATGAGATCCAAGTTCGAATCCCACTAGCTTCAACTGCGCAATCCTCATTGGAAATCTCAATCAATGTGTGTGCAAATCTCATGCACAGCCATAGTCACAACTGATAGTAGACTCACCCTTTCACCCACCTCTAACATTGGTCTCCACTGAACTGTCCATGCATTGCAGTTAACTGATGTGTTCTTTAGTTGATTTATGAGTTAATAATTAGTGAATTAATTAATAATTAATTCACACCACTCATCACTAGTGTATTTTTCAGTTAGACTAAATACAACTAGTTTAACTAAGTTAAACCGAACACAACTCCACCAACTGTCTCATCAACTCCACCAAACTCTGCCACATGAGTTCTAACTGAAGTCAACCATGCAATAGTTCAACTAACCCTTAGGAAAAGCGTATTTCCTTCTGTCAGCTGCATGTGCCACATCCAAGCATCAAACTGAAGTGCTCCAAGAGGATAAGATAATGTTTATAGTCTAAATATTATTAAGGGTTAATAATATTTGACTATTCTATTTTTAGCTCGGCAGTCTAAAAATAGAAACCGCCCAATGTCTAAAAATAGAGGTCCATCTATTTTTACCAACTCGACCAATCATCCATAAATAGCATCCTGCAACTCATAGACCATGATCCATATGTCTAAAAATAGACATAGTCTAAAAATAGACTTTGCGCCAAAAAATAGCCTGCGGGCCCACTTAGTGAAGGCGACTTCTTTTCACTAAGCTCCATCATCTTGTTGCATTTTCAACACTCCCTCTCAACAAGATATGGATTATCTGCAACCCCTATCCTGCCTCTGTGGTATTCGAATTTGATCCTGGTGAGCGCCTTCGTCGAGATATCAGCATCCTGATCCTCTGTGGGAATGTAAGAAAGTAACATGATTCTCCACTGCACACAATCTCTGATATGATGGTACCTGATGTCGATGTGTTTGGATCTATCATGAAATACTGGATTAGCCGAGAGTTTAATGCAACTCTAGTTATCACAATAAATCACAGTAGGCTCCAAGTGTGACCCGAACAACCCGACCAGGATCTTCCTCATCCATATGGCCTTGCATGCAGCCAAGCTTGCTGCCATATACTCAGCCTCTGCTGAACTGAGTGCCACGGATCTCTGCTTCCTGCTGTACCAAGAAACTGTTGTCAACCCGATACTGAAGATCCCTCCAGATGTGCTCTTTCGGTCCATTGAGCTTTACGCGATTGATCCAGTGGATATCGGTGGCCTCCCACTTATTCCATTTGGACCGCGGCGACAATTCTTTCGGTTTCGGCTTCGGCCATGACTTACTATTTATAACGGGTTTCGGGTCTGCATAACGAAGACCATTTTGGGGCATTAATAATCCGAGGTGGATATTGGTGACACCCACCAAGTCCATTTGAACCCCCACCATCGGTTATTTCGGTTGTAAGTTTACGCTAACTTACATTTTAACGATTTTGGGTCTTAAATTTAGGAGTAGTTTTGAGGCCTAAACGCGTTTTTTGGGACGAGGAGAGAAACATGGGAATGGGTCCATGGACCGTGTTGCTCATTCAAAATGCTCGTTCAAAAAGTGTACTCCTCGGATAGATGCTGCGGAGCTGTGAGCGCGTCAAACGGAGATCGGATGCCAAAGTTACGTCCCCGGGAAGTTGAACCACCAATTTACCCAAACGGGGCCCACAGGTTTGGCGCTTCATCTCCTACGGTTAGGGTTTTGGACGTTTCGGATTCTACATTGTTTCTCAACAATAAATAGGCCCTCGAGCCTCATTGTAAGACAGTTCAGGGGGCTGGGAGCCGATACATCTCTTCTCAGGGATAAGCGCTACCAGTGCCCTAGCTCACTTGTTCTCCATCATATACGCATTGCAACACGGTTCGGGAAATTTGTGCCCGCCACATCTCTTCTCAGGGATACGCTGCCAGTACCATAGCTCTTTTATTTCCATTATGTCTGTAATAGGCCTGCGAGCCTCAATGTAACACGGTTCAGAGGTCTGCGTACGCCACATCTCTTCTCAGAGATACGCTACCAGTGCCCTAGCTTGTTTCCATTATGTTTGTAAGCTTATTTCAGTCATTCATTTATTAATAAAATGAAGCACTATTTCCGCTGCATCTCTGTATTTATGGTTATATGCAGCCCCTTTCATTGCGTTCACATAAAATTTGTTGAGTGGTATCAGATTCAGGTTACGCCTCCATGGGAGTGAGGGTTTAAAACATATTTCAATTTCAATGTTTTGCAGCAATCTTCAGCAAAATCCATGAATTTTTTTGGGCGTCAAGTTTTCAGATCAGATCTGAAAATTTTGGTGAAAATTTTGCAAGAACAAAGACCAGATCTGGATTCCTTGCGAAAAAACACTCAAATTCAAAAAAAAAATCGGCCAAATTGGCATTCGGATGATGGAGATATCGCCGATTCAAAATCAGCAATGTTGAAGCAATTTTTCTGACGACAATTCATGGACGGTGGCTCTTCTGTCATTTTTGAAATTTTCAGTGAAAATTTTCAGAAGAATGGATATAGATCTGAGCTCCTCTTGAAAAATCACCCAATTTCAAAAAAAAAATCGGTCGAATCGGAGTCCGGATGTGGGAGTTATTGTTGATTTAAAATCAACTATTTTTTCAGAAATTTTGTGACGGCGAAACAGTTCCAGCGCGAATCTGCAGGTCTAGAGTCTCCAGATAGTGGTTTCAAATACATGAGAAGATGCAGAATGATCATTCCATTTCCAAAAACATGTTATAATAAATATTATGAGTTATATTGACCGAGTTATGCTCATTTTAAATCTGGAGCAGCATTCGGAGCGGGTTCCCTTTGGAGACGTGCCCTCCCACCCCGCTTTAGTAGGCACCTGCTTCACATTCATCAGTTTCATCATAGCAGTGTTCGGCTTGGGTTATTTGGAGATGTGCCCTCCCACCCCAAGCTATGTAGGCACCTGCTACTTCATCAACAATCAGCATCACGGTTATGGGTCAACCGCACAAAATCATTTTCATCGAAGTCCATTTGCTAGGCCGCACACTGTTAGTCACACAGTTGGTCACAAGCATTACAGGGTATCTCTATCCTCGGATCTTCGTTTGTCATGGTTTTGGTTCATCCACAAACCCACACTTCATTGAAGTCCATTTGCTAGGCCGCACACTGTCAATATCACAGTTGGTCACAAGCATTATAGGATATCTCTATCCTCGGATCTTCGTTCATCACGGTTATGGGTTAACTACACCAAACCCTTCTCTTCAGTGGCTCTTCATATTCAAAAAAGGTTTCTCAGGAGGGAACTTCACGCAATGGGGACCATTGCTTCTTAAGGAGGAAGGAATGATCCGAATGGAAAATGGCATCAACTCATGGTATTCATCTACCCATGTTATCCATCTACCCATGGAATTTACCCATGGTATTGTAAATGGCATCGACCCATGGTATTCATCCACCCATGATATTTATTCGCCCATGGTATTGTAAGTGACCCATGGTATGCATCCACCCATGGTATTCATCCACACATGGGATTTACCCATGGTATTGTAAGTGGTATCTACCCATGGTATTGGCCCATGGTATCCACCTATGGTATTGTATCTCAAAAAAGGCTATAAATAACAAGCCTCACTTTGTAAAAGGGCAGATTGTTTGCCACAATGTAGCTTCTAAATTTATTCTCTGTTTTAATAAAACAAGTTTCTTTGTGGTTTTATTTTCTTTGTGTTCTCTCTTCTTTTCTGGCATTCTAATTTTTGCAGATCTTGTCAGATCTATTTCAACTTTTTAGATCTTGGGGGCCTCCCTCGAGATCCAGATCGATAGTGCTCAGGCCAGGTCTGTCTTTCTACATTTCTCTTCATGTCCCCAACGCGGCCAGGGTATAAGGAGTTCAACCTCGCAACCCCGACGACCCCCCATGGCAGAAGGAAAGAAAGACGAGAGAGCAGGAGATCCTGTCAAAATCTTGCTCGAGGATGCCCTCGAGAAACAGAGGAACGCGATGATGGACAATTTTTTTTTTTTTTCAGATCCTTCAATGGCTGCCCAGCGGTGGCACATCTACATCCAGCACGGCTGCCAACACCAAGTTCAGCAAAATTCCCCCCCCCCCATGGAGGAACTTAACGCAATGGATACCATTGCTTCCTAAGGAGGGAGAAATGATCCAGGTGGATATCGGTGGCCTCCCACCTATTCCATTTGGACCCGCAGCATCAATTCTTTCAGTTTTTCAGCTTCAGCACAGCTTACTATTTATAGCAGGTTTTCGGGTCCTGCACACCCGGAGCCGTTTTGGGGCATTAATAATCCAGGTGGATATTGGTGGCCACCCATCAGGTCCATTTGAACCCCCACCATCAGTTATTTCAGTTTGTAAGTTTCGGCACAACTTACTATTTTTAGCAGTTTTTCGGGTCTTAAACTTCCGGAGCTGTTTTGAGGCCCTAAATGACGTTTTTTGGGAAAATGGAGAGCAACATGGGTCCATGGATCGATGTTGCTCGTTCAAAAATTGTACTCCTCGGATAGATCTTTCTAACGAGCTATTGAGTGCATCAAACGGAGATCGGATGCCAAAGTTACGCCCCCGGGAAGTTGAACCACCAATTTACCCAAACGGGACCCACAGTTTTGGCGCTTCATCTCCTACGGTTAGGGTTTTGGACGTTTCGGATTCTACATTGTTTCTTAACAATAAATAGGCCCTCGAGCCTCATTGTAATACAGTTCAGGGGGCTGGGAGCTGATACATCTCTTCTCAGAGATAAGCGCTACCAGTGCCCTAGCTCGCCGCATCTCCATCATGTCTGCATTGTAACACAGTTTAGGGGCTGGTAGCCGCCACATCTCTTCTCAGGGATACGCTACCAGCGCCCAACTCATCTATTTCCATTATGTCTATAATAGGCCTGCGAGCCTCAATGTAACACGAGTTTAGAGCCTATGACACATCTCTTCTCGAGAGATACGCTACCCGGCGCCTAGCTTATTTCCATTATGTTTGTAAAGCTTATTACGATCATTCATTTATTAATAAAATGAAGCACTATTTCATTGCATCTCTGTGTATTTATGGTTATATACGCTATTACGGTGACCCGTTTTCTGCATGGGGGGTCGGATCACGCTGCATCCGTGAAGCCACACAGCTTCACCTCATCCTCCTGTCTGTACCACAAACCATATCCCGATGTGCCTCTAAGATAACGCAATACATGCTTGCCTGCCTTCCAGAAGAGCTTGGTAGGCTTAACCATAGCTTGTGAAAGCTGGTTAACAGCATAGCATATATCGGGTCATGTATTGACCAGATACATAGGCGACCCCACCAACTGTCGATAAACAGTGGCATCCACTACCTCCGCTGAAGTAGCATCCTCCTTCCTCCAACCACCAGGAAGAGGAGTATCAACAGGCTTGCAGCCATGCATGTTGAACTTCTCCAGTATCTCCCGGGCATACTTACCCTGAGAAATAAACAGTCCATCACTGCACTGCCAAATTTCCAATCCCAGGAAATAATGAAGGAGGCCCAAGTCCTTCATCTCAAACTCTCTAGCAAGATCCTCCTTGCATGAAAGTATCAACAGCTCATCACCCGTCAAAATCAGATCATCTACATACAGTACAATGATCAGCAACTTCCCCTCCACCACAATCTGGTACAGGTTAGGATCCGCCTCACTCTTGGAAAATCCAAGCCCGGTGAAATAACTGTCAATTCGTGTGTACCAAGCACGAGGTGCTTGCTTCAGCCCGTACAGTGCTCTCTTGAGTCGGCACACATGCGACTCACTGCTGAAGATCTCAAAACCTTCAGGCTGCTCTATGTACACCTCCTCCTCAATAACTCCATTGAGGAATGCAATCTTCACATCCATCTGATGAATGTGCCACCCCATCTGCGCTGAGAGAGCAAGGATCGTCCGTATGGAAGAGTACCTTGCGACAGGTGCAAAGGTCTCCTCATAATCGATCCCCTCGATCTGTGAAAAGCCACGGGTGACAAATCTTGCCTTGTACTTCTCCACACTCCCGTCAGCCACCTGCTTCACTTTGTAGATCCATCGCGAACCCACCACTGATTTCCCCTCCGGTCGCGGGACAATCTCCCATGCACTGTTTCTGACAATCGAATCATACTCTTCCACCATGGCATCTACCCATGCAGGGTCCTCCACAGCTTCCTCGAAAGAGGATGGCTCTGTCACGACACATTTTCTCACAAGATCCATGTATCCAGTGTACCGATCCAGTGACTGTATCTGTCTGCGCTGTGTTGTAGGTGGTCCTACAACCTTCTCCGCATCTTGAGCCAGTCGCTCAGCTTCTATAGTGCGCTTGCGCCCTCTGATGGTTGGTGTTGCATGAGTGGTCTCTTCCACTCCATGAACTTCCTCTTGTGGCTGATCCACATCTGGAAGCTCATCCTTAGGAACTAATAGCTCCTCATCTGCATGCAAGTGTGGCTCCCTCTCAAGCGAACACTACATGGCTTTCTCCTCCTGAAATTTGATATCCCGTCGCACAACAGTCTTGCGACTGTCTGGAAAATACACCCGATAGTTGTGAGGTGTATCAGTGTACCCCACAAATATTCCAACCTCTGCGGTCGGATCCAGCTTCTTTCTGGCATCCTTCGTCACATGCATGTAGATAGGTGAGCCAAAAATTCTCAGATGAGAAATATCAGGCCTCTTGCCAGAAAACGCCTCCTCCGGTGTACTCATGCCAAGAACCTTGTGAGGACAACGGTTCCGCACATACACTGCTGTATTGCATGCCTCAGCCCACAAGTGAAGGGGTAGGCCCTGATCATGCAACATCGCCTGTGCAGCACCCACGATCGTTCTGTTCTTCCGCTCAGCAACCCCGTTCTGCTATGGGTTATGGGGTGCGATGAGCTCTCTCTGAATCCCTTCTGTGCTGCAAAAGTCCTTGAATTCAGCAGAGATGAATTCACCACCATTGTCGCTCCTAAGAGCCTTCACATGCTTCCCCGATTCCTTCTCAACCAACACCTTGAACTCACAGAACTTTGAGTATGTCTCGCTCTTCTTCTGCATGAAGAAGATCCAGCACTTCCGAGAGAAATCATCAACAAAGATCACATAGTACTTGTGCTTTGCTGTCGAAGCTACTGAGAAAGGACCACACACGTCTGTGTGAACTCTCTCAAGGATCATCGTGGCACGACTATCCTTCTCGTGAAAGGTGGCTTTCACATATTTTCCCAAGGTACACCCCTTGCACTGATCTGACTGTGCAAGAGTGCCCTTAGGAAGCCCAGTAGAAATCTGTTGTAGTATCTTCAAAGCTCCATGGTGAAGGTGGCCCAATCTCCGGTGCCACAGCTCGCCATCATCCCGACTCACCACTCCTCCCGCCTTGCATGCCATTGCTGCGCAGCCATCTACTTGCAACTGATAAAGGTTCTTGACTCGAACCCCTATCTTCCGGGTCTCTCCAGTTGTCTTACTGCGCAGGAAAGCCTTTCCCTCGCTGAAGACCACATCATACCCCTTGTCTTCCAACATCGCCACAGAGATTAGATTCTTCATCAATCCTGGAACATGCAATACTTCCTTCAATACGAAGGGTTTACCAGACTCCCTCTCAAAGGAAATGGTACCGATACCGGTCGCACTGTATCTACCATCATCGCCCATCTCGATGTGCACTCCAAGATCTTTCTCCTCCAGATCTGAAAAAAAATCTCGATCTCCGGTCATGTGAAATGACGCACCACTGTCCAAGAACCATACTGATCCCATCACACTTGAAACCAAGCATGCGATCAGTGAAAAATCCAGTTCGAATTGAGAAGCCAATGCCTCTCCCGCTGCAGATCCAGCAGCCTTCTTATTTTTCTTCTTCCGCGGACAATTTGTGGCATAGTGTCCGTGCTGGTGACAGTGAAAACACTTCACCTTGGACATGTCTTGCTTCTTGCCTTTCGCACCAGACTGAGAAGCTTTCTTGCTCTTCCCCTTCTTTTCTTTGGCAGCCAAAGTGCAATTTTCTTCATCAGATGCCTTTGATGAAGATCCGTCCCTGGTAGTCCGCCTTATCTCCTCTTGCATGAGATCCGACCAAAGTCGCTCCCATCCCGGCAACTTCTCCCGACCATTGACAGAGTCCTGATAGGAATGCCAACTCTTTGGAAGACCAAGGAGAGCCAGGTCCACCAAGTCCTCATCATTGACAGTCACCCCCACGCTTCCCAGCTCATCTCTGCATTGAGTGAACTTCGTGAGGTACTTGGCGATACTGTCGCCTTTCTCCATCTTAATGTTTCTGAGTTTATCCTTGAGCGCCAACTTCCTCTGGTCGCTCTTGCTCTGGAATAGATCTGTCAACGCTTTCCACATCAAGTATGGAGAATCTTTTCCATGCAGGCTGGATACAATGTGATCCTTCACGCCCTCCAACAGAATCCTTCGACATTTCGCCATCTTCTTTTGCCAAGCCTCAACTTCAGCAGGATCAGTAGGATTTTGGACATCCATATCTACAAACTCCTTCAGCCTGTTATCATCTAATACCACCTCCATCCGGTCTTTCCATGCAACATAATTCGAACTGCCCTCAAGGGCATACTCGAGTCGCAAACCGTTGAAAGACATTTCAACTCCGGCACCAAGAAAAACAATCTGCTGCAAAATTCGAATTCCAAGCTCAAAACTCAACTGCTTCTGGATCTGTGAGAACAAATTATTTCTAGCACAAAGATCGACTGTAGGGGCATTTACTAGATATATCACCTTTCAAAGAAAGGATGGATCCAGAGGCTACCTGGCCCGCTTACAGACTCTGTCTACCGAAATAAATTGTAATCACTGTAATAGATCCGATGATCAATTTCGCTCTGATACCATGTAGAAATTTGAATAATAGCTGAATTATTCATCGAGATTATCCTGATTACACACTATTTAATCTTCATGCATAATACATAACCTCTTCTACAATTGATCATCAATTTGCGGAAATAGAAGCAGTCGCATGCGCACATTAAAACATAATCAAGCACACATATAACATAGTATGTAATGGGGAAAGCATACAGCTGAAAACCCCCAACTATCTGTATATTATAATGATAGAGAACATGTAACAATACATAGCACAAAGCTCTCACAGCTCTCAGCACTATCTCACATGCTACACACAAACTAGCACGGAAGATGAACAAGTCACGGGTTCAAATCTCCTCCACAAGTCTGCCTGCCTCTACTGCGCAATCCAAGATGAATAATGATGAGATCCAAGTTCGAATCCCACTGGCTTGTACTGCGCAATCCTCATTGGCAATCTCAATCAATGTGTGTGCAAATCTCATGCACAACCATAGTCACAACTGATAGTAGACTCACCCTTTCACCCACCTCTAACACTGGTCTCCACTGAACTGTCCATGCATTGCAGTTAACTGATGTGTTCTTTGGTTGATTTATGAGTTAATAATTAGTGAATTAATTAATAATTAATTCACACCACTCATCACTAGTGTATTTTTCAGTTAGACTAAATACAACTAGTTCAACTAAGTTAAACATAACACAACTCCACCAACTGTCTCATCAACTCCACCAAACTCTGCCACATGAGTTCTAATTGAAGTCAACCATGCAATAGCTCAACTAACCCTAAGGAAAAGCATATTTCCTTCTGTTAGCTGCATGTGCCACATCCAAGCATCAAACTGAAGTGCTCCAAGAGGATAAGATAATGTTTATAGTCTAAATATTATTAAGGGTTAATAATATTTGACTGTTTTATTTTTAGCCCGGCAGTCTAAAAATAGAAACCGCCCATGTCTAAAAATAGAGGTCCATCTATTTTTACCAACTTGACCAATCATCCATAAATAGCATCCTGCAACTCATAAACCATGATCCATATGTCTAAAAATAGACTTTGCGCCAAAAATAGCCTGCGGGCCCACTTAGTGAAGGCGACTTCTTTTCACTAAGCTCCATCATCTTGTTGCATTTTCAACAAAAATTTCATAGCTTAGAAATAGCTGTAAACAAATTTTTCAGCAGCCTTGAACCTTTAACTCAGAAATGTCTTCCTTCGCTTTTTGTAATAAATGAAAAACTAATGCACATACAATTTTATGCAAAGAAGTTAGAGGAGATTTCCAAAGACACAACTAAGTTTTCAAACATCAAAGGCACTATGACAGGAAAATCATTCTTAGAGGCATTAACTCATGACCTTTTCATCCAACATGATATAAACCATGTTTTTGTGGTAAAACATACTTTTGCTAAGTATACCGAGGTGGATGAAATCTACAGGAGGGTCATCAAGTTAACTATCCTAGATGAAGAGCGATGGGATAAGTTAATTGAGTTCAAGGAGTAAAAGGTAACAAAGGACAACCATATACAACCAACTCACAAGACAACACATTAGAAAAAATTATAGCCAGCGCAACATACCAATAGGCTGACTCATCAATTGATTCCTTAAAATAAAGTGCCAGAATGCCAAATCACCCACATCGAGCCTATTTTTTTTTAACAGTTAGAGCTTATTTAGGCTAATAATATACTGTCTGTTGAGACAACATTTATTGTAATTAATTTTGTAAAATTTTAGTATAAATACTTCAGTGTTTGAAGTATTAGAGGTTGATTTATGAACATATTTTGCCTACTGCGCAATTGTAAATTCCAAATTTTGCTGGAGCATCAATAATACAAAGACTTCTTTCAGGATTCATGTGGTGTAATTACTGGTGAAGTGTTTCTACTGTTTCTGTGTTTTCCACTATTATTTCCTTTCTCTGTTTATTAGAATTCTTATTTCCAAAACAGAAAGTGTGATGAATAGGACATGTTATTTAAAACACCTTATTCTGGCTGCTTTTACAATTTTAATGTTTTCTAGTTGAAGTCAGATTGAAAATTACTTAAATGCTTTTCAGTCTCAACTGATATTCACTTTTCTGCCATATCCATTATTCATTTAAAAATCTTAAACAATCCAGTAAATATAACCTAGCTTTCCTTGTTATAACTCTTTTAAAAATTGATGCAAAAATCCAGTTTTATGTTTTGACTCCATTTCCCAATGGGAAAATAAAGATTTAATCAACGATATCAATAAAAATCAAAAAATCACCAAGTACAATCATAACTAGCCTAATATCTATCCAAAACAAAGTTAAATCTTAAAGAGAGGTCCCTCTTTGAAGCTGGCAGGGCTAGATCCCAGCTTCCAAAGTGGTTTTGATGCTGTCTTCTATGATTTATTCTCCCAATCTTAGAAATTACAAAACAATAACACGTTCCAGCTGTATATATTACTTTTCAAGTTGTTCAAGAGGCAGCTAGATGCCTGTAGAAATTTATCCAGAATACTCTTGAACCTTTGTAAGAGGCACCTCCAAGAAACAAGGTGTCATTCGCGAATAAAGAGTGATTGATGATTTTTACACCATTCCTAAAGGAGAGGCCCGTGATAGATCCATTTCTCCTACAATATTATAGGTTGTTGCTGATGGATTCAACTATTGGAATATATAGAAAAGGGGAGAGAGGGAATTCCTGTCAAATACCTCTATTGCTTTGGAAAAATCAATTGGATCTACCATTGATGAGAGGGGCGATCCAGGGCCCAATGATACAAGATTTTATAAGATTTATGAAGTCAATAGAGAAACTGAATTTTAGGAGAAACGAGGCAAGGAATGAGAGATTAACCCTGTCAAAAGCATTAGCGATGTCAAGTTTTAGAATGAAACCTTGCTCTTTCTTAAATATACTTGAGTGGAGAGCTTCTTGGATGACCATAATGTTATCTACAATTTGTCTACCTGGAACAAAACCTCCTTGATTTTCAGAAATCAAGCTAGGGAGGAGAGGCTTTATTCGAATGGCTAATAATTTGGAAATGATTTTGTAATAGGAGTTAGAAAGGGATATTGGTCAGAAACGATGAAAGGAGGTAAATTTCAAATCTTTTGTAATGAGAGCCAAATAAGTGGAGTTAGTATACCCACCTATTTTTTTTCTTAAAAACCAATCTGACCATCCTTAGGAAATCCTTTTTTATTAGCATTCAGTAACATTTGTAGAAAGCTATTGTGAAACCATCTGGTCCTAGAGCTTTGTTTGGATGAAGAGACCAACGGAATTTCAACAATTCCCCTTCCTCCACTTCCTTCATTATTTCTGAGTTTTTGGCTTGTGTCTTATGAATTCCTCACAGTTTGGATTTTCTAAATCATCTGTTAGAAATTTTTTATAGTGATTGTGAGATTATTTTTTAAGCTCCTCTTACCCCTTGATTTTAGTTTCCCCTTCTCCCTTTATTGATTCAATGTGGTTTTTTATTTTTTTGATCTTGGTAGAATTGTGAAAAAAACAGTATTCTGATCTCCTGCTTGAATCCACAAATTCCTAGATTTCAACCTCTAGGTTTCTTTTTCTTCTCTGTTATTTCTATACATTTCCAAATGCAAAGCTATCTCCTTCAACTGATTTTCTTTTGTTTCCTCACCTTCTTCCATTTTTTTTTGAAGTTTTTTAGTTCTTCCTGCAACTCAAATTTCTTCTTCAGTGGTTCCTTGTAATGTACTTTGGTCCAATTTTTCATAGATCTTCTAACATTTTTGATCTTTGTCTCCCATATAAAACCTAGGGAGCCATTTAATATCTGCTTCCATACTACTGAAACCAACCATATGAATTCTTCGTTATTGCTTCAAAGGGGATTATATCTAAATGGTAATGGTCCCATGTTTTCACACTCTCCCAATTTTATTCATATTGGTTCATGGTCAGAAGAAACTATGGGAATTATTTTTGATATGACTGTGTTGTATTATGCTAAAACACATTCTTGCAGAAAGAACTTATCCAATCATTCTTTTATGTTTCCTGTTCCAATCCTTTTGTTATTACATGTGTATTTTCCATTTTTTGGATAGATTTCCATTAGATTGTTATCCTCTTTAATTTGTTCCAGCTTGCTTCTAAACGGGTCTTCCTGGAAGCAACCTCCTTTTTTTTTCATCAGATCACCCCCGACTATTACATTGTGACTCGAATCCAGATTTAAGTTTTCTTTCAGAGATTGCAAACACTGCTCCTTATCTCTATAACGATTGGGAGCATATATATTATACATATATAATTGAGATCTCATGCTTATTTTTCTCAAGTCTATTTTTATCCAGTGCAAATATTTGTGTTGGGAGAGAAATTCCCAAGTTGACTGGTTCCACCAAGTGATAATACCTTCTGAAGCTCCTACTGGTGTTATGGATATTTCCGAATATTGTTTTGTTCTTTGAGTTATTTGGTACATTTCTTGCTTAGTGGATTTGGTCTGTTGTAGCAGAAGAAGGTTTGGCCTTTCGAATTTTATGAGATATTTCAAAGCATTTATTTGCGAAGGGTACCCAAGGCCTATGAAATTCCAGGAGACCATATTTATTATTTACTTTGCCTTGAACCTGAGGGACCTTTCCCTCATATTAACTGCTGTGTTTTTTCCTTTTTTCCTGCCCTTTTTTGTATATATGTTTCCATTGGCTGCTGGGTTCCTAATGCCATTTCTTTGATAGCCACTTCATCCCTTAATTATTTATTTGGTTTTCTTCCAGAATTTCGATGGAAATAAGAGGCAAAGAGAGGATCCTTTGATTGGTCTCTAGTGAGGATCCTTTCGAAGGGAGGGGGAAGAGGACTCAAAGGGAGGGTGGAAGAATCATTGTGAGGAAGAAGAGGAGGAAGGGGTGAGGGAGACAACAAGGAGGGATCAAGAGGAGAGGGAGGAGGAGAAGGAGGGACAAAGGGAAGAGGATGAAACTCCTGACAGCCCAGTGATTTCATATGGGGCTTGAGAGAGGAAAAAGGATAGGAGTCTGAAGGAAAAATAGGGGGAAAGGAGTAGGGAGGCACTTCCAATTAAGGGGGGGTGGTAGAGGAAGAGGGGACAAAAGATTTAAAGGTATTAGGACCTTAATTTTTTCTTTTTTAATAGTTCCCACTCAGGTTCTTTTGGTTAAGTAGCTTCTTATTCTTCTTTTGTTTGGACATATATTTGAAAAATGACCTTATTCATGACATAACTTGCATTTGAATGGAATCTTCTCATATTCAAGCTGTTGGATATGAGTCCAAATATCTACCTTGATTTTCACCACTTCTGGAAGCCCTTTTCCTAGATCTACTTCCACATAGATCCTTGCACACACATGTATATTTTCCTTTGGTTTGCTTCGATATATATATTTCCCAACAACATTTCCTATTTCTTTGACTGAATCATCTCCCCAACAATGCAAAGGAAGATGAGGCAGTCAGACCCAAACATGAACAACATTTGGAATATGTAACTAAGGATCGAAGTCAGGAGTCCATATATTTATGTATAAGCCTCTTATTTCCATGAAGTAAGGACCATTTCTGAATATTAGGTATATGTCTTCTTTGGTTTCAAAATGAAAGGTGAAGATGCCTCTTCCACATAAAAGAATAGAGATTTTCCCTTGTGTTGATTAAGACCAGTTTCTATCAACCCATTTTTGTACAATTTTTGGTAAGGGCCAAAGGCCAATGAACTGACTAACTAGTCCTCTTTCAGATAGAGCAAGAGCAGCTCTACAAGGCAGAGATGGAAGGAGGAATATTTCAGGAACTTCCTTTAACTTCTTGACAAACTTCGATACGATAGTCCGATCACGGGGAGGATCAATGTAGGAGATGAGGAACAAAAATGCTAAGGAAACCTCATCCGGTGGAATCAAAATAGAGGTTCAGAGATTCAGAGGGATGCTCCCCATCCAAATCAAAATCTCGAGGGGCCATGGGAGATGGCCAAATTAGGGGGCCGCAGCAACAGGGGGAGGCTTAGCTCAGCACAGCGCAAAGCGAGGGGGTTCCTGATGCTATGTTATTGTTATTAACTGGCTCCAACATTATTAAGTCCAAAGGGAATGACTTGATAAGTGAAGGTTTTGTAGGGCATGCTACATGCAGTTTTGTATTTATCCTATCGAGGGATTTGTTGGTGATAAGAAAAATTTCTACACCAATAAAGGGAAAATCGTTTGATGTCAAGTCCCAATCAAACTTGCTCTCATTTGATGTAGTGATTTCCATTGATACGTGGGTTGTTAAAATTTGAAATTTCTATGAAGAAATTTAAAAATTATTTGCATAAAATTAAAATTTCTATGCAAAAAATTGAATGTACTTGTAGAAAATTGAGTGTATTTTGCAGAAAATTGAATGGAACTTAATGTAATTTGCAGAAAGTTAAATGTAATTTGCATAAAATGAATGTAGTTTGCAGAAATATGAATGTAATTTGTAGAAATATGAATGTACTTTGTAGAAAATTGAATGTACTATGCTGCTACAATTACTTAGAATGCAAAATTCTTCTTCACAACTTTTCAGATCAACAATTGTAGATAGACCATAAACTTAAGGATTATATGAAGAAAACCAAGCACAAATATGATACACTGAGAGTTAGGTCCAATGACGAGGGGAAAACCCACAAGGGGAAAACCCAAATGATTCTTCTTCTATTAGATTTCTTCAATTGTTAAATAGAGTACACAGAGAGAGAAAATGATAATGAATAAAGTCACCAATGTCTAATCAACTTGCAGCTGAATTTTTCTTTCTCTTTTCCTGAAGATATTCTCCTTCTCTTGATTAGATCTTGTCCTTCACATTTGCTCCAAATCTTCCCTTTCTCTTACTCTTCACTTTCTCTCACACTTCTCTTGCACAAAATCAACTCTAACTCTCCTTCTTCACAATGAACATGCTACATCAACTCTCACTTTCTCTTGATTAATAGATGAGAAAGAAGATGAGTTACAAAATGAAATCATGCCTTGACCCAATAATAGGAGAATCGAAATCCATGAGGGTGGAGTTAATTGAGGAGAAGTGTAACTCTTTCCAAGAATAAAGAAAGAGGTACACATGTCTTGAGGAGTTACAATTTGAATTAAGGAGAAAGAGTTATAATTAGATACATGAGAGAATATTTGGTGAGAGATACAAATCGAATTGAATGAGGGAGTTACAATTGCATTTAATGAGGAGGAGTTACAGTTTTTCCATACATTAAATTTGTGAGGGAGAGTTACATTCTCTTAAGTGTGGAGTTACTACTTTATTCCAAGGGAGAGGTTCAATTTTCCAAGTAAGAGATTCTCAATTTAATTTACTTATTTCATGTGAGGATTAGTTTTTATTAATCCATTAAAGGTGAATGACTTTAGAATATTTTATAAATAATAGTATAATACTAATAATAATAATACTAGTAAGGTTAAAAATATTATTTCTTTACTTGTATAATCATGATTGATTTGATTTTAAAGTGGATTCCATATGTTGAGATCATCCTTGATCATTTAGACATGAATTTCTATTTTGTAAAGTCACTTCCAAATTGAGAGTGACTTACTATTTTTGGAAAGTCATATTAGAATTGTTAGAAATGAAATTTTATTATAGGTGGTTCAAACAAAACTAAAATATATGATTTCTTCTAGGAGAAATTCATCCCTGAGATGTCAAATTTTAACACTCTCTCAACTAGGGAGGAATTTATTTCTGCATCAAAGATCTTTGTTTCCTCTGATCTCTTCCATTTATCTCATTTTAACTCTGCTCTGTGACATATGTAACAATGAAGTCACAATCTAAAGAAGAATCCTCCACTTGACACAAATTTGGAAAGGAAAGGATCATCACGTGTCACATAGAAAAGGATTACACTCAACCAATTTTCATCTAAAAAGAATTAGGTGATATAACACATATATCACATAGAAAAGACCCAAACAAATCATACAGATAAGAATCAAACACAACCAAGTGTCAAGTGGTGGAACAACTTCATCCTAGACAAGTCACACAGACAAGTCTCACTACACCTATTGGCCAGATAGGTGGCTCTTCCCACGTCCCAGAGTGTGGGTTAGATGCATACTGAGGACTACTCTTGTGGCACACACTACACCAGATATCCCTCATCCTCAAGAGCTTTTTGGCATCATTCCCTAATCCCGTGAGCTCCGACAGGGGGGAAAGGAAACTCAGTTTTCTGGATAAGCTCTAACCACTTCCCGGAAGGGTCACGTCCATAAGTCCAAGTTTCTCTCTAAAAACCAAGAACTTTCCTTTTGGTAAAGGCTTGGTAAGAATGTCAACTATCTGATCATCAATGAGATGTAATGGAGCCTCATTGCTCCTCTCTGCACCATATCCCAGATATAGTGATAATTGATCTCAATATGCTTGGAATTGTCATGAAACACACGATTTTCTGCAAAATGAATCCCGCTCTTATTGTCACCTCACAACTAGCCATGCTAGCAACAATGTACTCAACTTCAGGTGTACTTAGTGCAACATAATTTTTCTTTCTACTCATATGAGATATCATGGAATATTCCAAGTTAAAGAAACACCCAGAAGTGCTCTTTCTATCAACATAGTTACCTGCCCAATCAACATCAATATATCCATGAAGTCTTACATTTTTAGTAGTATAATTCAATCCTAGATTTATAGTTCCATGCAAGTATCTGAGTACATGTTTTGCAACAATCCAGTGGGCATGAAAGGGATCAATAATATGCTGATTTAAAGTGTTTACATCAAAGCACATATTGGGCCTAGTGTTTACCAAAAAAATCAAAGCACCAATGAGCTATCTAAACTATGTGGGATTTCTTAGACTAGGTCCTGCAAATTTGCCACAAAATTTCTTAAAGTTCATTTCCATAGGAGTTTGCATGGAATTACATTCTACCATAGAAAATATTTCAAGAATCTTAACAACATATTTTCCTTGAGAAAGATAAATTTCACAAGGTCTTTGCCAAACCTCTAGACGCAGAAAGTAATGCATAAAATGAAGGTCTTTCATTTCAAATTCATAAGTTAAATCCCTCTTACACTAGAGGATAAGAGGTTTTCTTCCTGTCAAGAATAAATCATCAACATACAAAACCAAAATCAAAGGTATACCTTGGATTGTATTGAAGTAGAGGTTTGGGTCTGCACTACTTCTTGTGAAACCAACTTTTATCAGGTAGCTATCAAGGCAAGTATTCCAAGCTCTTGGAGCTTGCTTCATCCCATGTGAGGATTTATTCAGTTTGCACACATGAGTTTCCCTATCATGATATTCAAAGCCTTGTGGTTGTTCCACAAATACCTCTTCCTTGAGGAAGCCACACAAGAAACCATTTTTCACGTTAATTTGGTGAAGACTCGATACCTAGCTAAGGAAACAACAATTCAAATTGTATTATATTGAGCTACAGGTGAAAAAATCTCATCATAATCTATTCCATCTTTTTGAGAGAATCCTCTAGCTACAAATCTAGCCTTTAATGAGGAGGAGTTACAAGTGCATTAAATGAGGAGGAGTTACACTTTTGCCATATATTGAATTTTAAGGGAGAGTTACATTCTCTTAAGTGTAGAGTTACTATTTTATTCCAAGAGAGAGGTTCAATTTTCCAAGTAAGAGATTCTCAATTTAATTTACTTATTTCATGAGAGAATTCATTTTTATTAATCCATTAAAGGTGAATGACTTTAGACTATTTTATAAATAATAGTATAATAATAATAATAATAATACTAGTAAGGATAAAAATATAAATTCTTGACTTGTATAATCACGATTGATTTGATTTTAAAGTGGATTCCATATGTCGAGATAATACTTGATCATTTAGACATGAATTTCTATTTTTGGAAAGTCACTTCCAAATTGAGATGTGACTTATTATTTTTGGAAAGTCATATTAGAATTGTTAGAAATGAAATTTAATAATAGGTGGTTCAAACAAAACTGAAATATATGATTTCTTCTAGGATAAATTCATCCATGAGCTAGTTATCAAATTTTAACATGGGCTTTCCATTAAATAGATTTATCCTCGAAGGAGACTTTCTTGTTGAAGTTCTTCTAAATGCTAAATGCAGTTATAAACTAATGTGCATATGCAATCCTATTCTAATAATGATAAAAGGTTGATCACAAACATGCAATTATTATCGAAAACAAGAAAAAAAATCATTTTTATTCATAATAAACCACACTAACATATTCAAATAACATGAATGAGAAGAAATTCGAAATACTAGTATTTTAGAACATGCCCCTACAATAAATTTCACAACCAGATCATCATATTTCATCAATAAATCTTAATAATGAAAATAACTTGATAAAATAATTGACATAATTGCACAACTAAATAAATTAGTCATGAAATAGATTTTTGTTGTTTTAAATCTTCAAAAATATTTCTTTAGTATGAGATCCAAGTGAAAACCCTCCATCCTTCAAATATCTTATTAAACTTGATAACAATATACAAGTTATAATTACAAATTACCGAATCAGGTTTCATAGGTTACAATGAATGTTTTGGAGAAGATCATGGAGGAACGGTTCAAGAAAAAAAGAATGGATGACAAGTTGGATGCCCTTAGGTAGCTACTAGAGGATTTGCGAGTATCCTTATCTCAACATATTTCTGCCATTTCTTGTGAAGTAAGCAATGGTAATAAATCTATGCTCGATTTGAATGTTTCTCTCTTGGAGGAGAACAACCATGATGTCTAGCCAAGAAAATTTTCCAAAATTTTCTATGCAATGTAAATTTTATAAGATTTTACAGGTCTTTTGGAGAGTATACACCTCCAAAGACCCAATGTTTCTTAGGCTAGTTAACAGTCAGATAGTTAAGGAAAATAAATATGGGAAAGAGGTTATAAGTATAATTGGCCTCGAGGAATTCACTATGTAAACACATGTTGTACAAGCCGCGATCCATGCACATATTTTTGACTAATATAATATTCTCATTATGGCTAAAAGCAGTAATTGCATATTTTTTCAAGCTCCTAGGTCTTCAATTCTTCCTTTAATATTGATAGAAACATATACGTCGCAATTTTGGATTTTCCAACCCCCTTTAGTAAATATTTTTTTTTTTTAATAATCAAACACTCACAATTTTCCCCTTTTATCTTATTTGTTTCATGGTTTAAATCATTACGTTTTCCAACTAAAGTTTTAATTTTCTTTCCTAATCATCCTTAGAAAATCAAACCTAAGAAAATATGATATATTTTCTAGCAATTATGTTGCTATAGGTTTCTTTATCTCCCATGCTCTTTTTTCTTCCTTTGTCTACCTATCAACTACATCAAACAAATTAAATATAATCATAAATATTCATTTTTGAAGAGACATTTTTTTTAATTTTATTAATAGAAGGAAAGAATTCTCAGAAAATCATAAAGAGGGAAAACCATAAAGAAGAAACAATTTTATAAAAGGAGTATTGATGAAAATATTGCAAACTCATTTCATTTTTATTAGGATTTTGTTATTGAATTTTTTTATAACTAAATCCTAATATTTAAAATAATTTTTTTGGCTTTTAAACTTATTCTTTCTATTATTATTTCATTATTATAACTCAAATAGATATATAATTAAAAACTTGAGTGAAATAAATCTACCTAAATAAAAATCTTAATATCAAATATAATCGCACATAATGAATTTAAATAATAAATTAGAGCTATTAAGTTTAACATTTATCCCCTTTTTTCTAATCCCTTGGCTCTTTTTAATATATTTTAGTAAATTTACGGATTTCTTTTTTCAACTGAACTTTTAATAATTTTTACTATCTTTTTGGAAAAAAAAAATCTCAACATGTTCCTCACATTCTTGAGTGTTCCAATGAGTCATTTCTTGCTCAATTTGGCCATTTAAAACTTAAGATATGGCTCATAAAATTTGGCACTCAACAACCATTTATTTTACCCTTAATTTATGAGTGTTGATTTTCACGTTTATTTCTATTTTCATGCATTGTGGAATTGCGCTATGAGGTGTTTAGATTATATTTTCTACCCCTTTGGTTGTGTGTGAAACCATTAGAAATATGAAAATATTGGTATTCTTGTTAATCAACAACAAATATTTTGTTACAAAAGTTTCATTAATTGATATAGAAATTATCACATTATATTCCATTAAGCGACCCACTAAATTCTAGCAATCAAGTGATCGGATTTTGGCAATCAGGTTCCCAAATTTCATTAGCTAGGTTATGTTAATACATGTGAAAATTTTCCATTAACCGGGATTTGTTAATAAACATATAAAATTCCCGTTAACTAGGCATAAAAAATATTATATTATGTGAAAATATTGGTATTCTTGTTAATCAACAACAAATATTTTGTTACACAAGTTTCATTAATTGATATAGAAATTATCACATTAGATTCCATTAAGCGAACCACTAAATTCTAGCAATTGGGGGATCGGATTTTGGCAATCGGGTTCCCAAATTTCATTAGCTAGGTTATGTTAATACATGTGAAAATTTTCCATTAACCGGGATTGGTTAATAAACATATAAAATTCCCGTTAACTAGGCATAAAAAATATTATATTATGTGAAAATATTGGTATTCTTGTTAATCAACAACAAATATTTTGTTACACAAGTTTCATTAATTGATATAGAAATTATCACATTAGATTCCATTAAGCGACCCGCTAAATTCTAGCAATTGGGGGATCAGATTTTGGCAATCGAGTTCCCAAATTTCATTAGCTAGGTTATGTTAATACATGTGAAAATTTTCCATTAACCGGGATTGGTTAATAAACATATAAAATTCCCGTTAACTAGGCATAAAAAATATTATATTATGTGAAAATATTGGTATTCTTGTTAATCAACAACAAATATTTTGTTACACAAGTTTCATTAGTTGATATAGAAATTACACATTAGATTCCATTAAGTGACCCACTAAATTCTAGCAATTGGGGGATCGGATTTTGGCAATCAGGTTCCCAAATTTCATTAGCTAGGTTATGTTAATACATGTGAAAATTTTCCATTAACCGGGTTTTGTTAATAAACATATAAAATTCCCGTAAATTAGGCATAAAAAAATATTAGATTATGCTAACAATGGTTGAACTGTAAAAATAAATAAATAAATAAATAAAATTAAAATAAAATAATAAAACAAAATAAAATTAAAATAATGATAAAAATTAATGCAAACCACATCATCTATCATGTCAACACATTTAGTACAATTATTTCCCACGTGGATCTAGGGGATATGTCAACAAAACATGACAATGGTACAACAATTTTTGAGGGCCATACCATTATGTCTCGAACTTGGAATGAGAAAAAAATTATATTACCAGAAAAATCTCGATGAGTAGATGATGACGACGACATCAAAACTGAGAAAATTATGAAACTAAGAACACATTTGGTGCATGAAAAGAAAATTAAGCATCGATTTATGACCCATCAAATCGAAAATAGAAAAAATATCAAAGATCTAATCCCACAAACCAAAGATAGTGAAAGAATCTATATTAAATTCACAATATTAAACATAAAATGAATTTTGGTAGTGGGGGCATTTTATTTTACTTAGATAAGTGAAATATAAGGGGTGGTTGTTGAAGGCATGAACATGATCCAAATCTAATTATACCATGAGAATCCATCAA
Source organism: Pinus albicaulis (assembly GCA_034641835.2). NCBI lineage: Eukaryota > Viridiplantae > Streptophyta > Pinopsida > Pinales > Pinaceae > Pinus > Pinus albicaulis. The sequence goes on along the minus strand of CM076584.1, from coordinate 684,486,116 downwards.
TAAAAGATAAGACTTCATGGGCAATGCACTCTTTGATCAACTAATTAATGAAAGGATAACAATATTATCCTTAAGCGAGGTATGTATAATATCGTTGAAATTAAGCCAAAAGCTAAAGATTCCCTATTTTTTGTTAACAGAGATTGGATTAAACACCCATGAATTATAGGTGATGGTGTAAAAGAAGCTAATTAAACATAATTGGTCAATTGTAGCAATGTTGTTTCGTGTTTTTGTGGGGCTGATAGGACAATATTTTCATTGAATGGATTGATGCATCTATCCATGTGTTTATATGGTGTTCTATGATAGGATGGTATAAGCTAGGTATTTTATGTAAGACCTGGTGAATATGCTAAGAAAATCTTGGAATATAAATTTCTAAGCAGTAACCTTTTCTTTGGTACATGCAACACTAGTCATGATGATTATAATGATGCTAGGAGTGTTAAAAATGTCCACAATAATGGTTTTTGAAATGCCAACCATATATCCATCTTCAAATGAATTCACGATGGGAAAATGGTGTTTAAAATAATTTATTTGTCCATGTGGAATGAAATGTAATGCCTTAGTTTTGGATACACAATTGGATGTGTACGTGTACACATGATATTTTATGATGGTAAGCAAATAAATTTTGGGTTTGAGTGCCTATGCGATATTAGGTTGGAGATATTTTATGCTGAAGGCTCACTATGCCTAGAATTATAAATTGTAATCACATTGATGTATATCAACAACATGCATCATTGTTGCAAACTAAATTAGACAAAAGAACATGGAGGGCTAGTGCTCCATGTGAGGTAAATGGGGCCAAATTTAGGGGCCAAGCCAAGGGAAAAAAATAATATTATTATCATAAGGCCTTATGTCATGATTATTTTCTAAGTACTTAATGGATGGGATGAGTTCCCAGGTGTTGGGAAAGGGGCTTCTTGATGCCACTTGTAAAAAATGAGCCATGTGTATATCAATTCACGAGCTTAGTGGAAAATACCTTTCATTCTTGTCATTCTTGATATTGCATGTGGGGTGTGAGCTTGGGGTTCTACTGAGAAATTATTTCCTTGGGAAAATTATGAATTCTAATTGGGATTGTATTTCCAATTCTACTTAGGTTTCCATAGGGAAGTTTGGAGCCCTAGTGGGGGAATTGGGTGGGTAGGATTTTCACAATGTGTGAGGCTGGAGGGTGCATGGAGACTCCATTATTATAGCTGGAGTTCTTGGACACATAGTTTTGAAGCTCCTTGGACATGTTATGATGAAGCCTTGGAAGGGATTTGGGGCAAACTAAGGGAACACATAGTAGAGAATGAAATACGGTTCCATGGTTTGTACACGATAAAGGGGATGAAATTGTGGTTGGAATTGTTATTGTCCTTGTTTGAATCAAATACTAACCATGAGACCTTAGTTCACTTAGAGATAGTTGCTTTTCCCTAATAGAGTGATAGCCCCAAGTTGGGGTGACCTATTTTTAAGGGATCTGGAACAATACAATATATATTAGGTGGAACATCTAAAGTCTATATAAAACTAGCACCATTTACATAATACAAGTGTGATGATCATGGTTTTATGTGCTTAATATTATGTATATATGTTGTTTATGATTTATATGTGTTTATGCACATTTATATTACTATTCATGTTATGTTTATATGTTGTGTTTCATGGTAGTATGCATATGCATTCATAACAAGGGATAATTATGATACCAATGTTATCTTGTTGAGGAACTATACATGGTAAGGTGACTAGGGTGTATAATTGATGGTATAAAGTTGTTAATTTATGGAAAATATAAGGTTGAAATAATTTTGAAATGTACATTGGGTATAAAGTTGGAACTATGGTGATGTGGCTCATATATTATTTTGGGCACATTACATTATGGTATCAGTGATATGGTTTCAACCATAAGCCTACACGAGCCATGAATCATATGTACAAAAAAGTACACATAGATACTTGTGATTTTTTTGAAAAAAAAATCCCCTCTGAATTTGTGGAAATGAAAGTATACAGAAATTGAGATCTGGGGGGTTAAAACATCCAAATTCATCCTCTATACCAATGCATAAAGGCCTAGAATTGGTTGAATTTTACAAATTTACAGCTGAATATGGGGAATTTGCAAAAATTGGGCAAAGATATCCAACTTTTGAGTGAATTAAGGTTGAATTTATGGTCAAAATAATCACTAGGATGACTAATTACAATAAATCAATGGTTGTAGCGTCAATTTTTGGATGTGAGGGAAAAATCGTGTTTTTATTTTATTTATTTATTTTTGGTTATGCTACCAAAATTTAGAAATTCATTAGAAAATTGAAATTTTGGGAATTTGGGGTTCCCTAGCAATGTGGAAGTTAACACGAAGGCCACATGTTAGGTGAAATGGTGGTGTTGATGTGGAGGCATCGCCTCGACCATGTGAGCACCTAAATGTGAGGTGGAAGACCACAGATTCAAAGTGCCACAAACAAAGCGTCAATTATGGGACCAAGCGAGGGTGGTTTTCATAGGGTTATTTTGGACCTATAGTCTACCTAGTCCCCAAGGAGAAACCACCCTAGCAAGTTTTTATAAGGGAAAATGCACTAACAAACAAGATGTTACTTTCTAGACTATAATCCACTACAACCATTGATCCTAAATCAATAATGAGAAACACGTGTACCTCACCTAGATGCTAAATATGCACAACTCAATGTCTCATAAAGAATCCCCAATTTAGATATTAAATGCATATTTATGAATATGTGAATAATACAAAAAGGTAAAATATGGGACCCCCATCAATATTATGGGCTGATATGATAGTTCCATGTGGAGGGTGTAGGTGAACTAGGACCCCTATCCCATCAATGTTCGAATAATACGACAGGTGGATGGTAGAGATGAAATGATAGATAAATAGATTAAAAGGCTAAAGGAAGATACAATAAAATAAATTAAAGGTATCCAAAATAAAGAAAAATTAGGGTCAGGGGGTTGAGGAGGTGACATGGCATTGACTTAAGGTGTTAGGTGGACCTAGGGTATCACATTGGCTAGATTGTGTTAGCGAGATGACATATGTAGTAAATAAATAAAAATCAAAGTTAAAAATTTATCTTTTCCATAACACGAGGTGTCTAATTATGAATCAAATAAAATTTCAAGGGTAGGTATGTAGTGAGGAATACAAAAAGTGCCAGTATGCACCACCGACCAATCCTACTCTATATTTCCATTAATGAGAAATTATGGGGTTTTGAAGAACAAGGTGGTACTTCTTGACAAAGTTACTATTGTAGATGAATTTTTTAGAGTGAGTTAGGGAAACGAACATGAATATACTAGTTGGAGTAATTTCCAAAATTCGAAGAGGTTTGGAATGGAGATGCATGAACTAGCTAAAGTCCATTATTTAAGTAGAATTTTGAGAATTTTTTTTTGGTTTTTAGAGGAGGAAAAATGGACCATAGATAAAAAAAAAATCTAGAAAAACTATATTACTCAATATTTTTCCTCCTTAACAAGCTAGACAACTTTTTCATTGCAAATATTTCCTACTTTTTTCCATTTGGGAGATAGTTGTTTTAGCTAAAAATGCAAAGCCTAAAGAAAATGCCAAAAGAAAAAGTTGACAATTCCATATTGATACAAAATCTTATTAAAGCATTAGAGTTACAATATTAAGGTTGTTGTGTACTCAATATACAATTTTATCAACAACCAATATAAATATTTCCTTTTTTTTCTTAAATTTTCTTTTGTAGGTGGTAGTAGTTGGCCTCTAAGAGAGCACAATAAGAAAAGGACATAATTGAGTAAAAAATGCAACTTTTGAGGGTCATAACTTTCTAGTCAACTTAAAAATGAGAAAGAGAGTAGTCAATGGAAAGATCTTGAACGAATCCATATATGTGCCGATAATTTAGACTTTAGAAATATATTTTTTCATAAAACTCAAAGAATGTAACTAGTGGATTTAAAAGGGTAGAGATTATGCATAAACTCTTTCCAAAATTGACAGTAATTTTTGTATAACAATAATGATTGCATGGAAACTTTGCATAATTAATGATATATGCACAATATAGTAAATTCGTAAGTGAAGAATAGAAATATGGATGATGCTCAAGGGTCACACATCCATGAATATGAAATAAAAGGATTAAATATCAACCTAGGTAATGTAGAAATTAATTGCATCAAACAAAGGAATAGGTGGAACCAATCGAGTTGGTTAATACAATGAAAAGCTTGCAAAGGGAAGTGCACAACTATAGAGTAGATGATGAAAGATTGATAATATTCCAATGGGCACAAAACCAAATCAATACTTAGCTAGCATATAATTTTAAAATTCGCAAAGGAAAATTTACAAAGAGTCTAACACAAGACATGGAATAGATTACAAGTGTTATGACAAGTATGAGGGGAAGTTTCTAGAATTTTTGAGGTATGTTGGGTTCATAACGGATGAGAAGGTTGAAATCCAAATATTTTTTAGAGGAATATTGTTGTAAATAAATAATAATTAAAATAAAATAATTAATATTTAATTATAATAAGCCATGACTCAGGTCATGACTATTCAGAAGAGGCACCTTGGACTATATTTAAAATTGAGCCTTTCATTGTAAAACACCATTTCTAATATATATTATTTTCATATATATATATATATATATATATATATATATATATATATATATATTTTTTTTTTTTTTTTTCACAAAGGAAAAAGTCGTAACTTTTCATTAATAGATAAGTTACATGTTACATTTGCTGGTAGTTAACACTACTAATTTGGCTTTCGAAAAAAAACCATATGGAGTCTACATCTGGCTTCCAAAAAAAAAAAAAGACAAAAAAAAAACCATACAATAATGCCGCTAATACAATCATAGATGTCTGCATATAACATCACATGTAAGTTCGGTGCATAACTTACCGGATAAATAAGAGACAAAAAACAAAAATATAAGTACAATATAGTCGATTAATAGTCCATGGGAGATAATGCAAATCAAAATAACCTCCCAAATCAGGTTGTTCTATCAAACAACCCAGTGATCTGGTGCCTCATCCATAAAAGGCCGATGAAAAAACCTGTACACCTATTTGCCGATCTGCTCTATAATATGCCATGTGCCCCAAATAAGCTCCTACGCTTCTTTGGATAGCTTATCAGCCACTTTGTTCCGAGACCTGTAAATATGTGCCACATAGATGGAGTCAAATAGTAGCTTGAGATGATGAACCTCCCTCAGAAGTGTAGACAATGTGTGCATGTGACAAAGTGCATGATCATTGAACTAGTTGATCACAAGAAGAGAGTCTCCAAATATTTGTATGGAGTTGCAATGTATTTCTCGCGCGAAGATCAGAAGAAGTCTAAGGCATTGAAGTTCTGCATAGTTATTCGAGCCAGGGCCCAGTCCCATCCTTATGTGATAATGGTGATGATCATTTAAATGAAGAATTTCTCGCCCCCCACAGCCCTGTGGATTTTCCGCACCATCAAAATAAGCCCAAGGTCGGCTGCAATCAATCCTTTCAGGGACAACAATCATGGAAGGTTTCTGGTGATTCTCTTCAGGTAAAAGGTTGTAAGTTTCTATGATCGCAGCATAGATGCGATCCCCGTTGATTGGTTGGCCATTGAATATGAATTTGTTACGGCCAATCCAAACTTCCCAAGTGAAGATCAGAGGGAAGTTACATAGTTTCGAGGAATTTTCATTCAGCGGCCACCAATTCGTCCAGGCATCTTGTAGTGAGTACCCTTGCCAAGGATGTTGGCAGCCCAAGCAAACAACAACCTGTGCCCAGATGTCGAAAATTACATTACAGTATAGGAAAATGTGTGAAGTGTTGTTTAATCAATTTAGTGTCCTAAATTTCTAACATAAATTATCGACCAGGGTTAGTAAACTGATGAAGTGTGATGCACTATATTTGCCTAAGTATCCCTTTTTCTTAATTCGTTGTTTTTAGTGTTTTATTGATGTTTTGGGGTTTTTATCTTTGATTCTTAGTATGCTGCTCTATGCTAAAAAGATGAAGTTATATCTATGTCAAAAGGGAGAAAATGAAATGTTAATAAATGAATTAAAACATAATTTATTTGCGTGTTCTGTTCCTAATTAGAAAATAATGAAAACAGAGAGTCCTAATCCATGGATATTAGAGCTTCTAAATGAACATTCATGAAATGAAAAGTAACTCAAAACACTACAACTTAATCTGATTCATTTAGTTAGAGATTTGTTGGAAGAGCTTGTGAAAAGTTAATTCTAATGCGATGAGGATCTCCTAAACATAAAAGGAAATCTTGCGTGAAATAGTAACTTAGAAAATTACGGTGAAATCCCATTCATTTAATAGAGATGTATTGGAAGAGCTTGAGAAAGAGACTAACTGCAATATCATGAGGATCCTTTATCTAAGTAAATGACATGAAAAATAATGCTAAAAGCTATGATTTCATAAAGCAATCTAAGTAAGGAAATATGACAAAACAGAATTGAAGATGACTTATCTAGAAAACATGTAAAACCTCCTCGAATAGCAGGGGCCCTCTGCTACCAATTTGGTGTAATCCTTAGCTCCTTGAAGATGTGATCAAAAAAATCATCAAAGAACTAAACTTATTTATTGATAAACTCACAAATATACATCCCATTCCATCTTAAGCTTTGTTACAAAACACTCTCTAATCCTTTTCTCTTCTTCTCCTATTTTTTCACTACCCTTGATAGGAAAAAGCTTCCCCTATTTATACAAAAAAATGAGAAGTTATCTCATTAATGAGAGTCCATGAATCTCTCCCTCTATCTCTAGAGTTACAATAAAAATAGGAAATGATAAGACACATGTATTTTTTAGGTTTATTACAAATAAGAAATGAGACACATATTCTTAGAGTTTCAATACAAAAGGAAATGAGACACATGTCCTCATGATCCCATGATCTTCTCCACTCAGAATTCAGGGTTGGTTTGGGAGAGCCACATAAGGTCTTTTAGAAGCTTCCTTTTGACTCTCTACTGTCATCACCAAAACTCATAACACATATATAGATATATGAAACTATGTTAATTTTCTAGTTTCTAATCATAAATTCACTTTGAATACATAAAATAAATAACTTTGGAAGGCAAGGATCCTAACCCATATATTTATGAAAATGGTTACTTGATGTAGGGTTTTAGGTCAAATAGTTATGAAATGAGAGCTGAATGGTTATGACATAATGGAAATATGTATGAATATGGAAAACAGTTTTGAGACTCAACAAGTGTCCTCGCTTTTAGTCAGGCAATATCAGCATCTTGAGGGCCCATGGATGGCGCGACGATGGAGAAAGTCCATGGTGGGTATGCAATGGTTTAATATACACCAGAATAAGGTTCTGTGTTTATGCGGGGCTTTCAGTTTCCATATGTTACACCACCACCAGGATTTTTGTGGTGGCTCCTTGTGCTGAATAAGTGACAAGTAGCCAAGCTTTGGTGCATATTGGCCTTTTGGTGAGCAAGCCCAAATCAACCGGTCTTCCTATTCCGTGAGATGAATGTTTGAAGCTTTTAATGCCCATATGAAATTATTCAATCCTGAAGACCATCTCGTGGAATGTCAAGGTTAGCCGCCGGTGACTAGGCTTGTCCCTGCTAGGTTGTGTGAATCGGATCCGTGATCTGAGCAAGGAAAATGATGCCTCTGCGAGCCAGATGCTCCAATAATAAATCTATTAGCTTATAAAATTCTCCACTACCAGACTATGAATCAGTACCAATTTGAACAGATTCCCCGGAGCCAATTTTACACGATAGACCCCTCTGAATGATACGAGTAGATTTTGTGATCGCTTTCAAAATGATGGATGCACCAGTGGGCGGCCTGATTCTATCCCTGATCCAGTCAAGGGTATTCCTGGGCGCGATGTATTTCACAACTATGACCTCCTTCCAAAGACTATGACTTGTGATTAAATGCTAACACATTTTGGCAGCAAGAGCTTTCGAAAAGAGATGGAGATATTTGATCCCCCAACCACCCCATTGCTTGGGGATGTTGATGCGATCCCATGCAATCCAAGAAAAAGTGTAATCCTTTTCCTGGTTGCACCATAATAAATGTGTGCAAATGCATTTAATTCGATTGGTAACACTAATAGGTATCCAAGCCAGGGTCATCCAATAGATTGGAATGGATTCGAGCACTTGAGGACTAAACGTACAGCTCTGGATAACCATCTATTGTACCAAAAATTTATTCTGTGTTCAACTTTGGCTATGAGCCAGTTCCAATATTTGATTTGATAATCGTTTGGTTTGATGTGATATCCCAAGTATTTCAGACCTTCGCTGATATCAATACGAACATATGCAAATAGATTCATGGCGGTGCCCAGTTCCTGAGCTGAGAATCCAGTCATGATAATAGTAGACTTGAGTGTATTTGGAATCATTTTGGTGGCTCTGAAAAAAAATTGGAGTAGTTTTTCAAATTGTACTGAGTCCTGTCCAGAGCCATCAAGAAATATTAGAACATCATCCATGAATAATAGATGAGTAAGATGTAAAATGTCATTAATCTGGAGTCCATGAATGGTCCCCTAAGCCTTATCATTTTTGATGAGAACTGAGAGACCTTCTATAACCAATACAAACAATAATGGTGATAGAGGACATCCTTGACGTAGGCCTCTACCCGCATGAAAAAAGTCAGATGCAGTGCCATTAAGTAGAATGCTGAATGTAGCATGACAAATGCAACCCATAATCCAGTTGATAAATGTATGAGGAAAGCCAGTTTGAATAAGAATGAGGTGTAAGTAGCTCCAATTCACCTGATCAAAAGCCTTTGCCAGGTCAATCTTGAGAATAGTGGATTTAAGGTACTTGGTTTTTATGGAATGGAGGGCTTCTTGGGAAGTGCCAATCACTTCGTGGATTTGCCTATGATGAAGAAATGCGAATTGTTCCTTGGCTATGTAAGTAGATAGGAAGGGCTTAATACGATTAGCAATTATTTTAGAGATAATCTTATAAATGCAGTTACAGAGTGATATTGGTCTGTAATTTTGAAAGCTGGATGGGTGATCAGTTTTTGGAATGAGCACAATGAAAGTTGAGTTAAATCCATCATAAATTCTACCCCTCACCCTGCTGTCTTCAATCATAATCAACAGGTCATTAGCCATCAATTTGAAGAAATGAATGAAAAACTCAATGGGCCAGCCATCAGGCCTAGGGATTTTTTCTTTTTTGAACCATTTCAAAACCCCCTCCAGCTCCCCCTTGGATATTGGTGCATTGAGGTCATCTTCCTGCTCCAGTTCCACAAATCTATTGAAGGATTGAGTAATTTTCATAATGTCCGGCAGATCAATGTGTAGAGGAGCTCTATATAAGTTAGTGAAATACTGAGTACCCATATCATGTAATTGTGATTGAGTACGTGCCATAAACCCATGCTGATCGGTGAGTTCCCAAATAGAATTGGTAGTCCTGCGACCATTAGCATGTTGTTGGAAGAACTTTGTATTTTCATCTCTTGCCTGAAGCCAAATGGCTCTACTCTTGAGTCTCCAATCCTCCTCTTTTTGTCTCAGGAGCTTTGCCTTTGTAGTTTCAAGAGCTATGAGGTGCTCTTTAGAGGTGCTGGACCGGTAACCAGTAAGATCATAGTTATTAAGGTGTGCAATTTCTAGTTCAATCCGGTTGAGCTCTTCTTGTTCCAAACGATTTTTGTTCTTAACCCAATTGATAGCCAGGATCTTGATGCGAGATAGATTATCATTTATGATCCGGGCAGGGTCCATATCTGGAAGTTGTTGACAATGCTGCCAGGCTTGAACTACCATCTCATGATATTCTAGGTCTTGTAGCCATCTGGAGTTAAATTTAAATGGTGGTCGAGCCCTGATAGGACCACACTCAAATTCCAAAAATATAGGGGAATGATCAGACATTACCCCCTGCCCCACCCACTGAAAAGCGCAATCTAAAGTGCTGAGAAGAGGTTTCTTGATCAGAAATCGGTCCAACCTGCGGGCCAAAGCTGCATCACCAGTCCTTATATTCTTCCATGTGGGCTGAATATTTGTAGTCTGAATGTCAATAAGGTCGACAGCCTTGAGCTTGGAGCTGAAAAACTCAGGCAGTGGATCAGGGATAGCATGAGTACCTTAAGATTCGGGGATGCCCAATGAGAAATTCAAATCACCACCCAATATTATATGAGGAAGGGTAAGCAATGAGCAAGCTAGTAATGAGTTCCAAAAGGAATCTCTATTTAAGCAGGGCCCGTAGAAATTAATCAGGGTGAACTCCTTCTCAGAGTGACCAAATTTTATATCCATGCCAAGTACCCCAACCCGACCCCAGCAGTTGATCATCCAGGTGGTTCTGCAATTGATACCCAAAGCGCAGCCACTCGATCTTCCGTGAGCATCCAATGTAATGAAAGTCCAGTTAGGAAGAAAGGATTTTAGAATAGTAGCAACCACATCACCCTCTCCTAATGTTTCTTGTAGGAATAAGATGTCAATAGGCTTCTGTGCAATTAATTCTCTTAGTGCCAATCTCTTATCGGGGTTAGCCAGTCCCCTGCAGTTGAAGGAGAGACAAATCATGATGTAACCCCTGGATTGGGTCGCCTTGCTCTAAGGACCCGCATAAGGGATGATTGTGTTCCAGCCTCCTCTTCTAAATTAGCTCATTTGATAGCTTTAGCCATAGCTGATGGTCTAACTCTTGTTTTGTTAGGGTAGCAACCCGGCCTCGGGTCAATGCCAAAAGCTTCCTCTGAATGAGGTTGGGTGATGGATCTCAGGAAGTAGTTGTGTCTCAAAGTGGATGACTCCGAGCAAGTAGATGAATGGAAAGAGGTAGGGTCAGCAGATGTATGTTGTATAATGGGTGTAAATGATGGTGGGGATTGTGAAATAGTACAACAAATAGAAGGATAACGCTGAGCAGATATAGCAGATACAGTAGACATACAAGGAAAAGTGATGGATGATAAATTGGACGAGATATTAAAAATCAAAGAGTCTGGTGTAGAATAGGTACCCGGAATAGTCGTAGAGCGATGAGAAGCCTCTGGAGTGGACTGAGCGTGCGATTTGGGATGAGTAATGGGCCAAGTAGGAAGCTATTGGGTCAATACTAGCTCTGCATCAGACGGTTGATCTGGCTCGGCCTATTGCTCACCTACCGAATCTTGGAAAGTGCTGATGATGGGCACTGTCTGAGTGGCCACAGTGTGAGATTTCTTAAGAGTCTGCTTAGTGAAGCCCATCTTTGGACACTCTTTATATAGATGCCCCATCTCATGGCATTTTCTGCATCTAAACGACACCCCTTCATAATCAAGAACCTATTGCCACATCATGCCATTAAAGAGCATATTGAAATTATCATGCAGACCATCCCTTGTGTCGAGGAAGATTAGTTTACGAGAAACTGCCCTGCTGCCAGTAACCAGATAAGACCTATCATGATCAAGATAGAGCCCAAATTGACCCCCAATGTTTTGGAGAGTAGTGTCATTCCAGAATTGAATAGGCAGTCTAGGCAATCGCATCCAGATAGGGCCAGCGCCAACATTTTCTTTATTAGGGTCAAATAGCGAAACCCATCGTTTAAGATGAATAGGGTGCATTTCAATATGCTGGTATTGGTTGAGAGCCCAATCAGATTGTTCCGGCCGAGCGAAAGTAAGGGAAAACCAACCTTTTGTAAGCAATAAAACTTCCGGGAGGGTTTCAAGAGTACCTCCCCAAATCTCACGGGTCCACTGCTTCAGCCGCGTAGTGGAGAATTTCTGGCCATGCACCTTCCCTACTAACATTGTGGCAGAAATATGCGCCAGATCCTCCATACCACATTCACGTCTGAAGTTGGAGAACTTTCTGAACTTGTTCTTTGTGATCCTGTTCTTCTTTCCTTTTTTTGTACTCCCCAGGGCCGGGTATTCAGAGTTCTCAGAGTCCGATGATGAGTTCGGCTTATCCGAGATGGGAATGTCCTCAGGAATGTTAGAGAAAACCTCCAAGGCCGAGGTAGGTGCACAGTCCGCAATCCCGCTGTTAGACGCATCCCCACAATTCGTTCCGCATACTGTAGCGCCGCAGTGTGGTACAAAACCCCCGATATTGAGGTGTTCTAATGCAAGTGTCGTCTCCCCAATGCTCCGAAACACAACATCCACAAATGGCTCCGATGACCCTAAGTCTACCTTAGCCAAGTTTGTGTTCCTAGCCAGTGAAAAGCCCCATAACCCATTATTCGAGGGTAAGGGTGTGGTAAAACTGAACTGTTCAAGTTCCCCAATGGGTGATGAGCTTCCCTCCACATCGTTATGTATAGGCCGAGCTAGCACCGAAATAGTCGGAACAGAGACCATGTCATCCATCCCGTTCGCCTCCTCTTGAGTATTATTCCCTCATATGTCCACACCGGCCAATGGATCCTCCGTGTAATCCACTTCATCCTCGTAAGCACTCATGTTGTCCAGCAAGTCAAGCCCGAGCCAAAAAAACTGTTAACAATAGCAAGGGGAAGATACCAAGGGCCTGCATTGACAGGCCAAAGTTCAAATGCTGGAGCAACAAAAATCCAAAGGAGCACCGGAAAATCTAGAAGCAGACACAAGAAAAGGAATGCACCCGCACTGAGGTTCTGATCTTGTCCAAAGCCTGTTAGATGACCGACAGGGTTCACGGGTCTTGGATAAAGACCCCACACGTCAGTGGACACAACAAAATCCTATAGATGCGGGTGAAAGCAAAAAATCCGTTGTCATCTAGCAGATAATGGCCTGCAAATAACTAGACCAAGCAGATAATGGTCATGAAAACCAAGCAGATGCCGAAGAGGGGTCCCATTGCCGACCTCTTAGTGGATAACAGAGCCCAATGCATCAGTGAGGAGCCAGAAAATCTTCAGGCGAACCAGGGTTCGCGGCCGCCATTGCTAGGGTTCCTACCATCCTCTCTCTCTCTCTATATATATCCCCAGATCGAGGTGTAGGGTAGCTGAAATCCCAACGACGGAATGAATATGGTGGTTAAGGCAAGCATGTCTGGAGGAAAAACTAGCCTGGACATGGGAAAGTGGCATGGATAAGCCAGTCGGTGTAGCTGCGTGCGAGGGGGAAGGCACACTCTTTAATTTCAAAGTCGTTGTCATGCGAGGGAAAGGCATAAAATATGGGGAATGAGCCGTAGGGATTACATTATCCTGTTTTTGATTTTGGCCTGCACCGTGGGCGAGATAGAGAAGCTCTGTGCGTCATTAGTGGGGAGGATTAAGCTACACTTTTGCAACCTGCATCAACGCCTGGAGGATCAAGGGCATGTGACCATCCCAACTTCTTCAATTCCCTTGAACATGGCTCTTTCTGTGGATTCTGAGATGTCTGCTGTTAGTATGATTCTTAGTGTGTGAGGATATGTCTGGGTGCACGGTAGGGAGTAGGGAAGGCAAAGAGGGGAAATTTTAGTTAATTTTTAGTTGATTTCTATTGTTTTCAGGATTATGCTCGGGAAAATGGGGGATGGGGACTTAGGTAGAAGTCTAGAGGGCGAGGTAGACCTGAGAAATCACAAATTTCCCATATACAAGCTGAGGAATCAAATTGAAGCCATGTTTTTGAAAGGGAGGCACGGTGCCAAGGGTGACAGGGGGATTTGCTGTGAGCATGCCACTGGTAGGGGAGAAATGCATACCTCTGAAGGAGGAAATGTAGCTGCTAATGGGTACTGTGCTGTGGTGGAGAGACCCGAGTCTCCATGGAGTGGGTTTACTTGTTATAGGGTAGGTCAGGAACATCTTGAGAGTCCTTTGGTCGGTCTGGGTGGTTAGGGAATTAGGTTGCATGGGGGAGTAAATGTGACAAGTTGGGTCTGTTTAATTCATTATTGTAGCACTGAAATAACATTTTTGTGTTCTATGAAATTGTGCTATGCCTGTGGGACAACCATTGGAAGGAAGTGTAGAAGAACAAAGCCTCTAATTACAGCTGGGAAATATACAATGGAACGAGCTTGAGCTGTGAAGGAAGAGGGGGATAGGGGAACCCGAAGGCAGAAGTGGAAGCGAGCCCAGTAGAAAGAGAAGGCTGAGGTATCCACTCGTGCTTTGAGGCAGATGGGGTGTAAGCCTTAAGACGATCACATTGTCGATGAAACCTTGACATATATTCAGGAAATTCCTCCTAAAGTGAGGAAAATTGTGACCAAATGGGAGGAAGTGATCATTCGACAAGCTGAGGAGGAAGAAGAAAAGATAGTGCCAGACCTGGGTAACACTACAGGAAAAGTTTCCCAATATCAACAAACTCTGCACTTATACTGGAAAATGAAGCATCTGATAGCTAAAACCATCATGAACACTACTGAGTTCATGTAGGTTGATCCTGCAAGGCAAGAAATTCAGAAGGACTTTGAGCTTTTGCAATTCCAAGTCCAGAGACAGAACACCCAACTGAACAAAATTGAGAAATTTCTGAATAATTCACAGCAAACAGAGATGCCCAGGTCCAGTGCTAAAGATCCGATGCCGATTGACTCTTCTAAGGGTTGAGATGACAACAATATTGCTTCTCTTTTGGTTTTTTAGTGTCTATGTTTATGTTTATGTTATTGAATTATGTCAGTAGTAGTAGTGTCTCCAGTTTTTCGAACTATGTCAAAGTCACAAACATTGCGGCTGTAAAATCTGAGTATGACAGTTTGAAAGTCTTTTGTTTTTGGATGGCTTACAATGCCTTTTGATGGCCAACAGATCTGGTTTCCCAGCAGGGCAGATTGAGGTCATGGAAGCTTATTTTACTATTTAATCCGACTTTTTTAAAAATGAATAGAAAAACATGTACTACTTAGCTTATAAAAAGAAAAAATTATATATATATATATATATATATATATATATATAGAGAGAGAGAGAGAGAGAGAGAGAGAGAGAGAGATCATTAATATAGTATTAATATATAGTTATAATTATAAATAATAATATTCATATATAAATGAGGACCAAATACACACTAAAACACATATATGTATTAAAATAAAGGAAATTAATGCTTTTTTTTGTAATCTTGGCAGGATTATATCTTCATCATGTCCAATATATCACCCTGATTGGGGCATGGAATTGAATCAGTGACTTCACATCAAGGAGTTCCTTAATAGAGCACCTGATCACCATCTATCCAAGACTCTGTGGAAAAATAAAATTAATACTTAAATGTTCAGTCAAGATAGATTGTAAAACACCACCAGTCACTGAGACGATGGCTATGAGCGAGTTTAGTATGAACTTGGCCAAGATGAATGAATGACATGATGCAATTGAGAACGAATTAAGGGAGAAACACACAGAGTTAGAAGCACAAATCAAGAAAAATCATAATGTAATACGATAGGATCAAACATAGTCAAAGACATTGGTTGGAATAAATCATGTTGAATTACAACAAAAAATTGCCTCATTAGAAAAACTCATACTCAATCTTTCTATGTCGCAAAATAAAACTAGTCCAGAAAAAATTCTTATGAGATCGCTATTTCACCCAAATCACCTCACATTAGAAACCCCCAACTAATATACTTCAGACTCTACCTAGCACTCTAACGCTTAACTTGCCTCACATAACAAACCCAAACTAAATATACCTCAAACTTTGCGTACTACTCCAACACCTAATTCACCTCACATACCAAAATCCCAACTAAACGTACCTCAAAATCCATGTAATACTCCAAATCCTTAGTTAAATATACCTACTCATGGTATGATGATTTAGAACCAATACCAACCATATATCCAACCAATTTTTTCATATCCTCCTTGAGGCAAACTGGAATTGTAAAAAATTGACAGGAATGAAAAAGGGAGTGGAAAAATAAGTGTGGCTTGGTCCAACAAGGGAGAAGAATAATTCAAGATATATGACATTTATAATGATGATGAAAAAATAATATATGCATCCATGCAACTCGAAGGAGATGCATAAAACTGGTACATGTGGTGGAAAAAATCGACATTCGTAATAGGTTGAAACAAATTTAAATATGAATTATTTAAAACATTTTAGGGCATCAAAGAAGATACAATTTTCACTGAACTCACAAGGTTGTAGTAATGAGGAAATATCTATGAGTTCACACGTGAATGGGAAGAATAAGCTACACATGTACCTAGTTTATCAATAGACAATGCGATCTTACATCATTGAATTGAAACCACACTTCCAGAATGAGCTAAGTTACATGATATTACAACTATGGAAAATGTAACATGTAAAGAAAAGCTACATAAAATAAATTAAAAAGAATACTACTGCCAGAAATTGAAAGAGTATATTCAAGGCAAAGAATTCCCCAAAACACATACATAAATAATGAAAAATACCTCCCACCAGATATAAGAGAAGGAGGGAAACCTAATCTAGTGGTACAAAGAATAAAAGAAGGTAAATGCAAACATTGTAGAAAATAATGGGACCCAAAACAAAAATGTTTTAAGCGGAATAATACCAAGAATTTAAATAAATGTGAAGACAAATATTATTTAGATAGTGAAGAATCAAACATAGGAGAAGTTGAGGATTCTTTGTTAGACCAAATATCACACTAAGAGGAGGGTGGGGGTGGGGTGGCTGAATCAATGTAATGGAAAACTTATATGTTCAAAACATTTCATCAATAAATAATCATGTAATATTGTACCATAATAATTTTGCATCATAACAATAAATGAAACCATGCATGAAGAAGTCATCATTACATGAACACAAGAGGACATAAGCTTTTACATGGAAACCATTTCAATAGAAAACCACATTTTTTTTTTTCATTTACATAGATTTTCATGCACTGACCTGTTAGAGGAACCCACCCCCAATATGTGCAAAAAACTGCTGGAAACAGGCTACAACATGATTGAGGCACTAACCCCAAAAATGTGTAAGAATCCACTTACAATAGACTACAACCTGATTGAGGAACCAAGCTCATAAATGTGAAAGCTTCGACTTGCTATATGATTCAACCTGATCGAGGCACCAATATCAGTGGAGGCACCCACTTCCTTCCTTGACTTCGTGTGGACCTTTTATGTCCCTATATTACTAGTATAGTACCTTATTGTAGTTAGTGTAACCCCCTTATTGTTATTGTTGTACCCCTGTAACCCCAATATTGTTATTATTATGCCCTTACATTAATATTGTTAGGTCGGCTAGGATTTTATTGTGACCCCATGGACTCCTATATATGGAAGGAGGTTTTGGTCATTTGTGTCATCCAAGAATTGCTCATTTATGTAATGTATTGGAGGTTGCCCCCTCGAAGTGGCTGATTTCTAAGGCATTGATCTCTCTTTTCTTCTATTTTGGAGTTGGTTTCATAAAATTTGGTATCAGAGCTTTGGATTCTAGGGTTTCGCTGCTCCAAACAGGTCATCATGCCATTTTATCTATAAATTTTTTTCTATGAAGGTTCACAAGCCGAAATTGTTGCAGAGCGAAGCTGAAATCCTAAGAAATGTCGTGTAAAAATTGCAGATCTTGGTTCACAATATTTCTGGAGATACGATCTGTGGAAGTTAGGGCTTAGGCTCTCAAATTTCACCTAAAAAAGGTCATCGTGGAATTTGTACTATAAATTAATTTCTACGAAGGTTCAAAAGCTGAAATGTTTACAGAGCGAAGCCACAATCCTTAGGAACCTCCTGTAAAAATTTTAGATATTGGTTCGCAATATTTTCAGAGATATGATTAGTGAATGTTAGGATTTTTTCAGGCTCCTGAATTTCATCTCAAATAGGTGACCGTGGGAAAATTGTCATAAATCTCTCTTTGAGTGTCAGATTGGAATTCTGTAAAAATTGGCTGCAATTACATGGACTATAGTTTCCTGTGTATCAATTTCAGAGCCGAAGGAGAAAACAATGACACGTGGCACGCTGTAAAATTTCTCTCTACTGAACCAGTCCATAATTAAGTCATTGTGGGAGATTGGGCATAAATTTTCCTTGAAGAATCCAAATCAGGTCAGACCTGTGGAATTCGAAAGAAGATTTAGAGGGCTACTACAGGACCGAATTTCAGATATTGAATATCCTAAATCACAGAGATAATTCAGTTTCAATATTGAGCTCCTCAAAAGAAAGAAAAATGTGTGTAATTTTTTTAGAATTGCATAAGTCTTGTTTGAAAAATCAGTTTGAATTGATTCCAAGGGCATATTGTAGAATATATATCAGTATTGGCTTCTAAAATCCCCCCTATAAAGAATTCAACACCAATTAAGCCTTCAAACGGCTCTAATATGACCCATGAAGACAAAGAAATGCAACATGACATGTAAAAATTACAAGAGCAAGTGCACCAAATTTCGCTTTGACAAAGATAAAAAAAAAATGAAATGGAAGTTTTGAAGAAAAGTGTGGAAGCTAAGATGGATGGTTTTAAGAAAGGAATGGAAGCTAAGATGGATGGCATGGAAGCTGGCATGGAAGCTAATATGGATGGTTTGACTAAAGGCATGGAAGCTAAGATGGATGGCATGGAAGCTAAGATGGATGACATGGAAGTTAAGATCGATGAAAAAATGAAAGACAACATGGAAAACATGAAGAATGCTCTAAAAGCGGACGTGGAAGGTTCGACAAAGTTGATACAAGAAATGTTTCCTAATGGTGAAAAGATAGTAGAGGAAATTCATGATGAGAACAAAATAAATGTTAATCGTGATTTCATAAACTCTAATGTTGGATGGAAGAACCACCATATTCCAAAGATGGATATGAAGAAGTTTGATGGAAAGGATCCCGTAACATGGATACTATAGATGGAGCAATATTTTGATCTCAATAACGTGAAAAACACATAAAAGGTACGCATTTCAACTTTACATTTAGAAAAAAATACATTTTTATGGTATCGATGGCTTTGCTCCTGTAAAAAAATTGTCACTTGGTCAATTTTTACGGAGGAAATGATAGTGCATTATGAGGATACAAAGAGCAACACCTTCTTTAGCCAATTGATAAATCTCAAACAAAAGGGTTCAGTGGTGGAGCACATTGAAGACTTCCAAAAATTGAATATAAGGGTAACTGATATTCCAGAGGAACACAGGATTGATGTCTTCATAGTGACTTTAAAGGATAACATCCAACATGAGGTTCACGTTTGGGAACCTGATTCATTGGAGAAGGTATTCAAGTTGGCAAGAGAAATTTGAATGTAAAAATATGGTGACAAGGAAGCCTACCACTCACATCTGTAAGGATGGAAGTGTTCCTACTCCTAGATTTCCACAACCTACAAGGGTGACACCACAACAATTGGAAGAAAAAAGAGAAAAATGGCTTTGCTATAGTTGTGATAAAGAATACACTAAATCTCATAAGTGTGTTGAGAAGAAATTATTTTACTTAGATTGTGAAGAGGAGGAAGAAAATGAACAAGAAGCTTCAAAAGAAGAGGATACACACTAAGAACCAACCCTAGAAGAAGAAGAAATGAGTCCGACCATATCGTGTAATGCATTGGCAGGAATTACCACTCAAACTCTTAAGATAGAAGGACATATCAAGATGAAAAAGGCAATAGTGTTGATTGATTCGGGTAGTACCCATAATTTTATTCATTGTAAGGTAGCCAAGGAATTGAATTGTTTCCTATACCCAACACCAGAATGTCAAGTGATGGTTGAAAATGGAGGAAATATAAATTGCTTTGGAAAATGCCATAATATCAAGCTAACCATGGGAGAATATGTATTGAATAGTCCAATGCTTGCTATTCCAGTGGGAGGTGCTGATGTTGTACTAGGATTATAATGGTTACAATCTTTGGGGACGGTAGCTTTTAATTTTCAAGAACTTTTCTTGAAATTTTTTTCGGAAGAAAGGAATTCAAATTATGGGGTATATCAGGGAAGCTAGGAAAGATAATAAGCTCTAATGTGATGACAAAGATTTTGAAGAAAGAACAACGAGGTGTAATTTCAAAATTATTCTCACTAGAAGTTCCAACATCAAAATCAATTATTTCTCTAGATCTCCAAAAAGTCTTGGACAATCATTCCAAGGTGTTTGAAACTCCCAAAGGACTCCCACCTATTCATGATCATGATCATGCTATTAATTTGATTCCAGGAAGTGTCCCTCCAAACATCAGGCCTTATAGATATCCTTATGTCCAAAAGAGCGAAATTGAACGTATGATTGCAGTAATGTTCGAGGTTGGTATAATTCAACCTAGTCAAAGTTATTTCTCTGCTCTAGTAGTATTGGTGCACAAGAAGGATGGATCATGGCCCATGTGTCCGGATTATAGGGAGATCAATAAGCTCACTATTAAAGATAAATTTCCCATTCTTGGGATTGATGAATTATTCGATGAATTACATGGAGCAATTTATTTTACCAAATTGGATCTTTGTTCAGGATATCATCAAATTAGAATGAAGATTGAAGATATTCTGAAAACAACATTTCGAACTCATGAGGGTCATTATGAATTTTTGGTCATGCCTTTTGGACTTACTAATGCACCTTCTACATTTCAAGTGCCGATGAATTCCATTTTCAAACCCTTCCTTAGAAAATTTGTGCTAGTATTTTTTGATGACATACTAATCTACAATAGGTGTTGGAAGGATCATGTTCAACATGTTGACAGGGTGCTCAAACTATTGGAGGAGAAACAATTATATGCAAAAAACATCCAAATGTTTATTTGGAGTACACGAGGTGTAATATCTGGGTCATATTGTATCTCACGAGGGTGTTGAGGTAGACCCTAACAAAATTAAAGCCATTAAGGAATGGAAAGTCCCCACAACCATAAAGTAGTTGTGAGGATTTCTCGGGTTAACAGGGTATTATCGCAAGTTTGTTAAGAATTATGGGAGAATAGCAGCACATCTAACAACATTATTGAAGAAATATGCATTTTCACGGACTCCTGAAGCAACTAAGGCCTTTGAACATCTTAAAGAGGAAATTTTCCTAGCACCAGTCTTAGCTATGCCAGACTTCACAAAAATCTTTATTGTGGAATGTGATGCCTCAAGAAATGGAATTGGTGTTGTTTTAATGCAAGAAGGAAGACCCATTACTTTTGAAAGTCATCCAATCAAAGGAAAGTATTTACAGAAACCTATTTATGAGAAGGAAATGTTAGCAATACTGCATGCACTAAAGAAATGGCGAACTTACCTAATGGGATGACACTTCAAGGTAAAAACTGATCATGATAGTCTTAAACACTTTTTGGAACAAAGACTATCGTTAGAAGAGCAGCAAAAATGGGTCAAAAAGATGTTGAGTTATGACTTTGAAATAATCTACAAAAAAGGAAAGCTTAATGTTGTTGCAGATGCACTCTCAAGAAAGAATGAAGAGGTGGAAGCATTGCTTTGTGCCATTTCTATTATCCAACCAGATTGGATAACTGAAGCAAGAGATGAATGGAAGAAGGACAAAGATGTATGGATACTCATTCAAAATTTGCGGCAAGATCCTAGTACATCTGATACATTTAGTTGGAAAAATGATTCCTTATGGTACAAAGATCGCTTATATCTTTGTAAGAATTCCCAACTAAAACAAAAGATTCTTCTGGAATTGCACACTTCTCCTTTAGGAGGACACTCAGGATTTTTAAAAAATTACCACAAGGTGAAGAAAGAATTTTTTTGGGATGGCCTTAAATCTGATATTCAAAAGTTTGTGGCGGAATGTTTGGTTTGCCAGCAGAATAAAGTTGAGACAATTAAGACCCCGGGACTTCTACAACCTTTATCCATTCCAAGTCAACGTTGGGAGGAGATTTCAATGGATTTTATCACAGGTTTACCTAAGTCCGAAGGAAAGAGTGTCATCATGGTGGTAGTTGATAGACTTACCAAGTATGCACACTTTTGTGCATTATCTCATCCATTTAAAGTAAGTACAATTTCTACTGCATTTATGGAAACAATTCAAAAGCTACATGGAAACCAAAAGGTTATTGTAAGTGACAAAGATCCCATTTTTACTGGAAATTTTTGGACGAAATTATTTTCTTATTTGGGTACTCAACTAGCTCATAGCTCATCTTATCATCCTCAATCTGATGGTCAAACTGAGATAGTGAATAAATGTTTGGAAGGATAACTTTGTTGTTTTATATTTGATAAGAAAACACAATGGGTCAAGTGGTTACCTCTCGCTGAATGGTGGTATAACACTTCCTTCCATACTGCAACAAAAATGACCCCATTTATCGCACTTTATGGATATCATCCACCGTCAATCACATATTATTTAAGAGAAAATTATAAGGTTCAAGCAGTGGAAGACCACATCGACCATCAACAAGAATTTCTCCAACTATTAAAGGATAACATAAATTTGGCACAAAATCAGATGAAACAACAGGCAGATCAACATCACAGTGAGAGAAGTTTTTATGTAGAAGACTGGGTATTTTTACGGCTACAACCATACAAAAAAATGTCCCGCAAGCAAGCTAAGAAGGATAATAAATTATCACCAAAGTACTATGGTCCTTACAAGGTGTTGCAAAATATTGGTACTATGGCATACAAATTGAAGCTTCCTGCTTCTTCGCGAGTGCATCTAGTTTTCCATGTTTCATGCTTAAAGAAGGTTATAGGGGATGAAATTCCAGTTCAAACAATATTGCTAGAACTTTATGAGGAAGGAAAAATCATATTGGAACTTGAAACAGTCACGAAAACAAGAACTCGACAGCTACAAAATCGATCAATTTCAAAGTGTCTCATCAAATGGAAGAACTTACCCACTGAAGATTCTACATGGGAGGACGATAATTTTACACAGAAGCATCCAGATCTACTCAAATATTGAGGACAACACTTTTTTTAAGGAGAGGGGCATGTTAGGTCACTATATCACTAGCATAGTCCCTTATTGTTGTTAATGTAACCCCCTTATTGTTATTGTTGTACCCCTGTAACCCCAATATTGTTATTATTGTGCCCTTACATTATTATTGTTAGGTCGGCTAGGATTATATTGTGACCCCATAGACTCCTATATATAGAAGGAGGTTTTGGTCCTTTTTATCATCCAAGAATTGCTCATTTATGTAATGTATTGGAGGTTTCCCCCTCGAAGTGGCTGATTTCTAAGGCGTTGATCTCTCTTTGCCTCTATTTTTGGAGCTGGTTTCATAATAGGACCACTTCTCACAATATTTCAAACCAGAGAAAATTTTAAGGATGGAAATTTATTTTAAAGTTTATAAATCTTGCCAAATCTCACAAGTGTCTAATATGAAAAATATAAAAATGTTTGTTTATATCTTTATAATAATATCCAAATTTCTAATTATTTTATAGATAGAGCCCATATAATTTTGGCGATTTTTGGTGTAAAATAATTTTATACTATAAAATTTGGGCAAATCATTTTTAGGAGAAATGGAAACTGGCGAATCTTTTTTTGGGGGAAATCATGGAAAATTATCCCACTTGCGAATATTAGCCCCTAAAATTTTACATGTTTCAAACTGGATCCTTAAGCATCAAAACCATTTTAATATCACAAAAGTGTCATAAAAATGTTTTCATAAGATGTACACCAACCTACAACAACCTATTCATCAATATTGTCACGTAAAATTCTTCCCGGAACTTGTTTTGATCGTATACACAACATTTGGTGCAAGATGCTCATAAGACCAAAAACCAAAAAACTGATTTTGGACATAAAAAATATATCATCAAGGATTTTCTTTCCTTCATAAATGTTCACAAATAAATGTTCATCATCATGCTTCTTCCATAATCATATTTGGCTTTGAAATTTTTGTGCATGCAATCCATTCTACAGAAAAAAGCGATCCTTCTAGTCCTAATGAGAGGATATAGAAACAAATGATACAAATATATGCAACCTTTCCTAACTTATTCTTGAAAAAGAAGAAGGAGGATAGACGTCCTACCTCTCTCTAATGCTAGTGATTTCCATTGGTGTCAACCTTGCTTCTTTCACTTCCACACTCACGATCTCCTCTTTGTTGATGAAGACAAATGCCTATAAGGAAGAACAAGTGAAGACAACAAATGGATAGAAAGCATAACAATATCTAGTATAATCTATGTAGTAGATCAAGGAGCACTACAATATACATGCAATAATAGACACATATATGGAAAGGAAACACATAATGCATTATGAATAGGATGATAAAGAGAGAAATACAACCAAAAGTCTTGATGATGGACGCCTCCTTCAAGTGAGTTTCCAAGTCCTAGACAAGACCTTAAAGCACTTCTTTCTCCTTCACAAAATGGCAACATTTAGGCACAACTGAGCACAAGGATGGCAACCAACATTGATCAACCAACAATGATCAACCCTTTGAGGAAAGTAGGGATCCACAAAAGGGGGAATACGAACCACATATTAAGGGGAAGATTCCTAATAGTAGGATCAAAGGCTTGATATGGGAGATTTTGAGCCAATCCTTATTCGCCTGTAACCAAATATCCATTCTTGAGGCTTCTTGTAAGAGATTCTTCTCCATTTTTGGATAAACTTCCTGAAGAGGAGCAACACGTTTTTTCACTTAAATTCCCACACTGGAAGAAATAGACACACATAATGGTGAAGGTGACAAGTGTGAGGCATAAATCTTGAGGACCACAATGGGCCTACAAATAGGGTTTTTGGCAAGCCTTTTCCAGCATTGCTTCAAGGAATTTCTTCTTTTGTTCTTTAGGGATGCTCTGATAATGTTTTCAGGGTGAACACATTAAATTTTTTTGTCACTTTATGACATTTTGGGGCAAATTTCGATAGCTCAGAGTGTGAGACAGGGAGTGCAACAAAATAAGGTATAATAGATGCCCCCTAAAGCATGAAGGCAGAACGAGAAGTGATGATTTAAATGCTTTAAAATTCAAGGAAAGGACTTAGGAAACCACCGTCAGGATACCTACAAATCAAACATAGTAAAATACATATAACATCTTTGATGTAAGTATGCCCAATAATACATCTTTGAATAGGCATATAATAATGCAAGAACCCACAGCATGGAAACAACCATCCGACTAGAAAAAATCATGTGTATGGATCCATGATATGGAAACAACCATTCGTGTAGAAGGGATGATGTGTACAATCATGAATACTAAATAACTCCACATGACCTAGATTTATTAGATGAAACCCAGGGTCCTCATATCTGTACCGACCCATCCAAAGTATGAATCTAGCCATGTGAATAAATGTATTTAATTTGAACATGGTTGAAAACATCTGATTACCTGTCAATGATGTAAATTGTTAACATGCATGAGAGGAACCACGAATGATGATGATGGACCTCAAGCTACAAAAACACAATATACAAGTGTGAACAATGGTGTTGAAGTTGAACACTTGAAAAATCATTTGATCGAAGGCCAAGGATGTGAACCTGTCATCGAATGCGAAGAACTCACCATTGAGGCATGAAATCTCCAAGGTACTGAAAGGGAGTTTCTATATCATCTTCCTGGATAATGAGCTGGAGTCGAAAGGAAGTGATCTGTTGAAGGAGGGCCATAATGTTTCCCACATCATCGACACGAAACAAAGGATTTTTTCAAAGTTGATGAGAGTTATTCAGGATTGTGGCAGAGAAGGTAAAATGAAACACATGAGGTTTGAATTTGTAGATGATACTTCTCTTGAACATATTGACGACATGACTTCAGAGTTTGGCAATATTTGACTCAAAATAAGATAACAGGTCATTTTGACAATAAATAATCAAATGAGAGGCAAATTGATTCCCCAAAACCAGACAAGAGAAGTGGAAAAGTGAGGATGTACCAAACCTAACACAATATATAGATAAGTTTCATATTCAAGAGTGATGTTGCCTTTCACACAAAATATAGGATATGAGTTTCCTTCCATTTTTCCCGCTATTTCTAACGAGTACCTCTTTATTTTTACACAAGCTTGAAGAGGATACCATATGCTTGTCATATAAGTTTACCTTTCGGATGAATCCATCCTAGTAAGTTTAACGAGCCCTAGGAAGGAGTAGCTCGGTCTCGTCATGGTGACAAGTCCTACGTTGTTTAAGTTTTACGAGTCCAATAGAGGTGTAACTCGACATCTTTTTCATGTTTAGGGAGTTTGAAAAAGAGGCGGAAAATAAAAATCCAAAGGTCCCTTTTCGTAAATAGTCCCTCAAATTCAAAAAGGTTGAAAATGACATCTGAGAAAAAAATATTATTTATGTTAGACTAAGGTATTCCTTTTTTGTAATTAGTATATCTTAGTGCAGAAAAGGGTTAAAATTTTACTGAGTAGATGTATTTTTATTTACTTTTACAAGCTCGAAATGACAAATTCTTGAAAATATTTTCATATTTTGGGAGTCTAAAAAGAGCTAAAAGAGGAATCCTCCTGGAGGAACGAGTGGTATAAAGGGTAGTGACTGGTTCCGGTCATTATGGGACTACTCAAAACACGCAAAGGTCAAGAGGATGGATAAAAAGACCACTCATCCTAGCAGTTCCCCAGGAAAGGGTAAAACAACCAAGTGAGAGCGTATGATTGACCAAGTAGATGGTGATGATCATATGATAAAACCAAGACTCATATGGAAAAACATCCTGATAAAAATGGAAATCACAAGGGGTAGAGTGAGAATAGTTTCATTTTTACACAAGCTGGAAACATAGGAAACTATGCTTGAAATTAGTTTCATTTTTTCACAAGCTTTAAACATGAGAAAAACTATGCTTGAGAGTGGTTTAATTTTTACACAAGCTTGAAATAGAGACAAAATATGCTTGAGAGTGGTTTCATTTTTACATAAGCTTGAAACAAAGAAAAACTATGCTTAGAATAAGTTTGCATGCCCCCATCATAATGACATAGTTTAAGGTACATGCCCCCTCAAGATTCATTTCATTCACCTAATTAGTCTATTGGTTACTAGCAGGTGGATGGAGTGAAGGTTCATTTAGGATATCAAGTGAAATATTCGACTAGGAATTTACAAGATCTAATCAAAGACTTGAAATGAGAGGGAATTTGTTTCATTTTTTAATGATCTTGACATAGTAAAAGAAATATGCTCATAGGGACATATTACATTTTTTAACGAGGTTGACATAGTAAAAGAACTATCCTAATGACACCTTGTTTCATTTTTTAACGAGCTTGACATAAGAAAAGGAACTCTACTTCGAAGATCTGATCATGGCCCACAAGAGGTTATGGCTTCCAAGAGGTTCTCATAATATGGGAGAACAATACTCTAGAAATCAGGGTATAATGCCCCTAGTACATGATGCACTATATCACTAACTATATCATCAGTGGACGTGGGCATGGAACAAGTTGCCACATAATTAACCCATGTCGGGGAATATACCACTTGGACGTAAGGACCATTTCAAGATGATGGATGACTGGGAGCCAAATTAGTACCAATGAATGAAAGCTGATCAATGGTCACAATTCTTTCTTCATGCGGAAAACACATCACGTGAAAGAGAGAAGAGATGGGATCTCCCATGACATAAATATAGTCACACACAAGGAGTAAGTTAAAATAAAAAGGGCCTTGGACAACCACCACATCGATATAGGCGATCTTTCCTCCCAAAGTAATAGGCAACTTAGGAAGGATCCCTAACGGCTGACTAGTTCCTCTGTTAAAAGCCAATAGATTATGGGTAACGGGCACAAGCTACATAGAACCTAAATCTTGCCAAGTAGTTGAGGATAAAATACTAATACATGCACCTTAATATATTATTGTTCTAGGTACGGCCACATTATAGGCCTGTACTATGATCACAAAGGGCATGTAAGAAGGAAGACGATATCCTTCCAGTCGAATTCAATCAAAAGAAGTGACTATACTACTTGGAGGGGGTACTATGGGAACGAGAGAATTGTGCCCTTGTGTTACGGGAACGGGAGGATCAACCTCCTATACCGTGGGAATGGGAGGATTTCCCTTACATTCATGGGAATTTTAAGAAACAAAAAGAACCTGAGTAGTATGAAGTTCAATCTCTACAAGAAAGGCCTGATCAATTGAAGGTGGAATATTGAGACTTCATCCTTATAAGGAAAAAGGTGAATGGGATGATTCCCTTC
This sequence comes from Pinus albicaulis, assembly GCA_034641835.2. Classification (NCBI taxonomy): domain Eukaryota; kingdom Viridiplantae; phylum Streptophyta; class Pinopsida; order Pinales; family Pinaceae; genus Pinus; species Pinus albicaulis. The sequence continues at coordinate 684,457,935 of CM076584.1, read as the reverse complement.
ACATAACCTACAGGGAAATTTTACTTTACCCTATTTCCCATGGACCTTACTATCACTAGTTGAGGTTTTATCACTAGCATGATCTCTAGAGGTCAATGGCAAAGGCTGATGTGAGCCAGTGGACTACACATCTAATACCCTGGGAATACTAGGACAATCCCCAAGAAGGTGGTCACCATTACATAACTTGCAAGGGAATTTGACTTTACATGATTGATTGGAAGGATTTTCAACTTTATTTGCATTAGTAGCAATGGTTACTTCGTTTCCCCATTGATTATTTGGCTTCTTCTTCTTTGTCCTCTTATTCTTCTTCTTTTTAGCCTCCTGGCTACTAGAATCCACACTTTCACCAAGCGAAGAGGAAGAACGGGGTGAAGAAATAGGTGAAGAAGGCGAGGGTAAAATTTAGGATTAATATGAGGCTGACACTGTCCAGGTGGAAATGAACTTGGTTGAGAAGCAGTTTGGACATTCGGAACCATAGGGGTCAAAAATAGCCAAACTGGAAAACCAATGGTAAATTCGGGAAGGGACAACATTTCCATATAAGGAGAACTAATATTTCCAAAAGAAGGAAAAGGAACAGGATTCCCATATGAAGGATTTACTTGTTTGGTAAACTCAGGGACCTTTTTCCATTAGTCTCAACCTAAGATCCACTTAGGATTAGTGCATGAGTAAGATGTTATTTCATGGACAATAAATTTTAGAAATTAGTAACAAATAAATCAAAAAGGGGTAATATAGGCATAAAGGATTACCAAGAAATCGTGAACTACGATATACAACTTGGAGAACCAAGGAATTGACGTACTATAGCCAATCTCCATGAATGTTGTGTTTGGTGTATCATGATTTACAAGTCGTCCGACTAGGTTACCTACAGATGGATAAAAACCTAGTGGGGACTCCCAAAATATGTGACAATACATTCGATGAGAACATTCCCATATACTTACCATGCATGGAGCACCTTCAATATACCCGAAGGTACTGGAGAATGGTCCTATACACTTTTTTGTGTGGAACAGGATATCACCCTCGGGATACAATGCTGGAAAACAACGACAGATCCTACATTTTACGACATTGGAACACGTCTCTAGCCTAGACCTTTAAATGTTTGCATTAAGTTTCAAATTACCCTTAGGTTAATTGAGGTAAATTTTAAGTTTATCTTGATTTATGTTTCAATTTCAAGGCTTCAAATCAATGTCACTTGAACACCTATGATGCAACTAGCATGAGAAAAGGATTCTTTTCATTTTGATGAAATCTATATAGTATAGGGAAGGAATACAAACATTTGATGCAATCAAACAAATATGAGACAAACAAGATATTCCAAACTATAATTCCCGCTTTCATTATTCCAATTCAGTTCAAAGCATTAAAATATTCCAATCCATGCAATGTAATCTATGCACGATTCCATTGAAAACAATGGAAATACAATCTATGCACAATTTACTTTTATTTTCGATGAATGAGAATGCACTCAATTCACCTTTCAGTTTTCATTCACTAAACAATTTAATATATGTTCAATTATTAATCTAAAAATGACTTTTCGATTCAATGTGATCAAATGCACTTTACGAAAAGTAAACTTTGAGATGAAAACTAAATGAATGAAATTTTTTTTTCCTTTATGGTCTCAAAATAACTAATATTGGAGATAAATGTCTTTCAGATAAATCACATCATTGATGTGATTAATCCAAAAAGGATTTATCTACAATATGGATCACAAAAGTCTTAGATCTAATAGAAATAATATTGCTTAATCAACAACAAATCAATATTTCTTCCAAACATACAAGAAATGAACAACGATTTCAATTGACTCAAAGAATCAAAGACTCAACCAAAATTCACTTTCACTACTTCAAGTATGGGATGGAATTTTTCACACCACAAAGAAACTAATACCAAAAAAACAAAATTTGATGCACACAAAGCAAGATGATGACTTCAGAGATCAAGACACATTAGGCCTTTTAGTAGAAACCCTAAAAATTCTATTTTAAGGACTAGCGCTACTTTACACAACAAAGTTTGCGCTGACAGGGTCTTCAACGCTACTTTAGACAACAAAACCCGTGTTGGTAGTGCTACTTTACACAAAAAAATCCACACTGGACGAGAAACCGGACCAGTGCGGGAAGAAAATGGAAGTTAGGGTCTTCAGTGTGACTGTACTTAGCAATATCCACGCTAGCAATGAGACTCCCTCTGGAAAAACACACACTGAGAGAGAAAGGCTTAGGAAAAACAAGCAAAGTTTGAGCAAAAACCTAGACCTGATACCCTAAAACATAGACTACTCAGAGTACATACTAAAAATCAATAAAAATGGGGGATCATTGAAAGATGGACCAAACTAAGAAAAAATACAAAATGAAAAAAGAGGGTAGAAAGGGCTATAGGCTCCCCAACGGAGTTACCATTTTATTGTACAGACAATCACTTCTGTGGACATAAGTGATCTCTCTAGTCCTAAAGGAAGGATCTAGCAACAAACGAGAAAAATATGTGTAAAATTTCCTAGCTTATATCAGAAAGTACAAAGTAAGATAGATGGCCTACCTCAATTTGATGATAATGCCCTTTGGTGTCATTTTCTGATCTTCTCGCTTCTGAGTCCAATCCTATTTACACCATTACGAATGAATACCTGCAAGGAATATTAAATAGAGATGAAAAAAGCATACATATCACAATTCATTCTAAAATAAACTATATGATAGATAAGAGAGTATCACACTAAATGAGTAATGATTTACACATTTATGGGAAGAAAACACATAATGTATTATTAATAGAAAGTAACGGAAGCATACAACCACTTAAGCTCTGATATTGGAAGCCTCCTTTGGATGAGTTTCCAAGTCCTTGCGAAGACCTTCAAGCACTCCTTTCTCCTTCACAAAATGGAAAAATTTAGGCACAACTGAGCACAAGGATGGTAACCAACATTGATCAACTAGACAAGATCAACCCTTTGAAGAAAGTGGAGAATTCATTTATAGGGAAGGAGAGGGAGTTAGGGATCCAAAAAATGTGGACTAAGGTTCACATATTAAGAGGAATATCCCTAATAGTAGGATCAAAGACTTGAAATGGGAGATTTTGACCCAATCCTTATTCACTTGTAACTGTCTCTCAACTGTCGAGGCTTCTAGTAAGAGAAGCTTCTCCTCCATTTTTGGAGAAACTGCCTGAAGAGGAGCAACACACTTTTTCTCTTAAATTCCCGTGCTCGCAGCACTAGACACTCATAATGGTGAAGGTGACAAGTGCGAGGCATAATTAATTAGGACCACGTTGGGCCTGCAAATAGGGTTTCTGGAAAGCCTTTCCAGAATTGCTTCAAGGAATTTCTTCTTTTGTTCTTCAAGGATGCTCTGATCATGTTTTCATGGTGAAAACATTAACAACTTTTGTCACTTTGTGACATTTTGGGGAAAATTTCGATAGCTCAGGGTTTGAAACAGGAGTGAGATAAAATACTGTATAATATAAATGAGCCCAAAAACCCCCAAAATCCATATAAAACCAAAAATAAAATGAAGGGCTAGAAAAAATAGCATTATCCAAGTGCATCATACAAAATATCCCTTTACGGGTGATACAAAATAAAATTACTAGCTCCACAAAATGGCATAATCTAGCGACCAATATACCCAATGCAAAAATGTAAACAACAAGTTCCTAGAATCAAACATGTGACCTCCAAATATAAATCAAAAGCACTAACCAATTGGCCTATTGAACATAACTTGTAAACCTATGGAGGGCCACACCACTTTTGTTTCCAAAAATGCAATTGATGTCATCAGGGAAACCTATAAAGAACTCAACCAAATGATGCCACCAAACCATATTCATTCTATGGGATATAACCTACAACCATAATCCAAACTAACACTTTGTATGCCATTGTACCATAGTCCTTTCTTAGGATGGATCTTGTAGCCAAAACACAAAATAATTTGTATATCAGTGCCAACCAAAACCACAATCCTTCTACTGACTCAATCTCACAACCAAATGCCAAAAAAATATTTTGTATATCATTGATAATCAAAACCACAGTCCTTCCATGGACTTTATCTCACAACCAAGAGCCAAAATACTTCATATGCCACAGTCCTTTTTGGACTCGCAACTATAACCAAGAGTCAATACAAATACCTTTTATTCCACGGTCTTCCGCGAATTTGCATCTGTAACCAGATCCAAAACAAATAATTCATATACCACAGTTTCTTCATGAATGAGCACCTATAACCAAGATCCAACAGCAATTTCATATTATGCCTCAATGATTTCACAAAAAAATTGCTTGATGAAGCATCGGTCACATGTATTTATACATGTGGATTGGGGCTTGTTGTTAACACCGATGTTTACAACTTTTTGGGATGGGCATGTGCCCTCAAAACATGACCAATGACTTTGCTCCACTTTAATCTCTAGATCTTTATATTTTCCATTTGACAACTCAATGTGACTTGGTCCTTAGGGGCCACAATCACCCGTTTGATTTTGTCACTATGACATCACACCTGGCACATGGAACATTCTAAGTGAACTACACGTCACCAAGATTCACACTTATTAGCCAGCTAAAAGTGCCATATTTTCCTGCCATGTGGCATCATGACAGGATGCCACATCATCCTCATCTCCACGTCATCATCTTAATGGACACATGTCATTGCGTGAATAGGCTAGCGTGGAAGGGTGACCCATCATTAACGTTTGATCATGTTGATACTTCATCCATTGTTTATGAGAATTTCAATGACTAGATTCTCTAGAAGTTGCTCAAACTTTAACATATTAAACATTGTGTAAGTTTGTTTGACATCCGCCATATATTTGAACACAGGACCATAGATCCGCTCATTTAATGTTCACTATTTAAAAAATTTGCTGTTTTCTATAAATTTGGTATTTTTGGTCCTCATTACATCTTCCAACTTTAAACGATCATATCTTCTCATCTGAGAGGATTTTTTCCAAGTGTGATATATGGTTGGAAAGGTATTGGAGAGGACCATCCAACCATACCATACATATATTCATTAGGAAATCATATATTTGAAAAAAATCAATAAAATTAAATCCTATTTGACTTCAATTGATGACGACATGCAAGAGATCAGACTATCATACTACTTTCTTTGATTCATGAATGACATTGTTGCTTCCTTAAGCATCCCATTTGAAACCAATGACACTTGTTGTCATCAATGACAAAATTATGTGAGGAAATATTCCACTTTTTCATTTATGGTAACACCACTAGTCATTGATAATCATAATGGACTAAAATATCACTGACATGTTGTTGGGGACTCCCCCTGGATACCCGTGAAGACTCTTCCTACTTTCTTTTCTATTGCTTTAATGTCTTCTTTCTAAATGTCTACATTCTCTCCCACTTTAAAATCAATGGTAAAGGGATATGGTTTCCTACCAACGCTTCCATGATTGTGTGTGGCCTTGATCCCATTCTAAATGGAGTATGCCCCTAAGACCATGCTTCCTTTGTGAAAAATCTCTTCATATGTAAGTGTCTACCAATGCTCTCGAACTGGTCCTGAACTTTCATATGGACTTAAATGAGTTTTAAATGGATTCACCCCCCTGAGACCATGCTTCCTGCTATGCGAATACCCATCTATCAATAAATTATTATCCTAATGCACATCTTCCTCCTATCAATTGCTGGAGGAAAACCCCTTTTAATATTGTTTGAAGTTAGTGAGATAGTCCTTCTAGTGAGGAAGAAACTGCTCCCATCATTTGTTTGAGATATTATTCGAAAATATCCCTTGGAAATGGATTAGTAAATATATTAAAACTTTGTTCTTTTGTTTGAATGTATTCAAATTTGATTGATTGATCCAAAAAATTTTCTCACAAAAAGTGATACTTGATGGGAATATGCTTCGTTTTTTAGTGCATGTTAGGATATTTATTGTGTTAGTATTGTCACACATGATAAAAATAGGTATATTAATAATTTCCTAAAGGTCTTTAAATTTTTTCTTCATTCACAACACTTGTGTACAACAAGAAGCTACCTCTATATACTCTGCTTCAATGGTATATAGAGAGATTGAAGATTGTTTTTTACAGAGCGAAGAAACCATAAAAATTCCTAGAAAGAACACTCCTCCACTAGTGCTCTTTTTTTCATTTACACTTACAACCCAATATGCATATGTATAGACCTTAAGAGTAAGGTATATTTACCTAGGATACCATAAGTTGTAATCCATGGTGCCCTACAAGTACTTGAATTTTCTTTTGACAACATTCACATGAGATTCCTTTGGACATGATTGAAACTTAGCTACCCATCCCACAAATTTCATGTTGTCTAGCCTTGATTATGTAAGATAGAGAAGGTTTTCCATCATTGACCCGTGCATATTTTGGTTTACTTGACGAGGCTCATAATCTTTGCTAAGTTTACAACTTGTAACCATGGGAGTGCTCAAAGAGGCACAATTTTCCTTTCCAAACTTTTTCATAATTTCATTAAGATATTTAGATTGAGATATGAAAATGCCTTTTTCAGATTGAATAATTTATAATCCTAGGAAGAGAGATAAATATCCTATCATGGAGCTCTCAAATTCTTTATGCAACTAGCTACAAAGCCCTTATTCATGGAATCATCATCACTACAAAAAAAAATATCTTCCATAGACAAAATGGATCAACATGTTACCTCTTTTAATCTTAATATAAAGATTGCTATTAGTGGTGCCTCTTTTGAAACCCTGTTGTTTAATCTAACCATCCAATATGGAGTACCATGCTCTGGGAGCTTGTTTCAAACCATACAATGCTTTCTTTAGTTTGGATACATAATATTTGTCTTTTGTTAATTAAAATAACTTTGATTGATCAAAATGGACTTCTTCCTTGAGTTCCCCATTTAATATTGTTGACCTTACATGCATTTTATAGACCTTGAATCATTTGAAGCAAGCAAAGGCTAGAAACATTTTTATAGCTTCCAACTGAGCCAATGGAGAAAATGTTCCATCAAAATAAATGCCTTCGTGATACAGACTTATGCAGTAATGAAACCAAATAAATATATAAACATAAACGCAAATATGCAACAAAAATAAATTACCATTTCATTAATATCAAAGAATTGTAATATGCTTACATACATACTGGAAATAAACTAGCTCGGGCGATGGTAGCTTATCTCTGAGAAGATATGTGGTGGCTACATGTCTCTGAACTGTGTTACAAAGAGGCTAAAGGGCATTTTTATTATTTAAAAATAAAGGGAAACCCTAAACAACCAAAATCCTAGCCATAGGAGATGGAATGCCAAGAGTTTGTGGGCCCTGTTTGGGTTAGTTGGGAAACCAACTTCCCCGGGTCATAACTTGGTCATATGATCTCCATTTGGAGTGCACGATAACTCGTTAGAAATATATCTATGATTACTAAAACATTTGTGGCATTCCATTTCCTATGGCTATGGGCCTACCGCGAACCTTAAAAAAACATCGTTTTGGGGTGAAAACAACTCTGGAAGTTCAATACCTGAAAAACTACTAAAAATAGTAAATTGTGCTATAAACAAGGAAACTGATGAAACTATATGGAGTTCCATGTGGAATAGGTGGGTGGCCAACAATGTCCATCTGGATCACTTTGACTTGTGCATAACCTTTTCATACAAGTATTGATTTATTCCTCACAACCTGTCTGTCCTCACTGAGCTTGTTTCTATACACCCATTTGGTTATAATTACATTTTTTTTTCCAAGAATTAGATAATAATTTATATTAAAAGGAAAATCTATATTTTGGGCAAAAACCGTTACATATTTCTTCATTATCCAAAATAGAATTTCATTTCGAGGTCCAAAATATAGAAATTCTGTTCTTATGACAATTTTGACGAACTATTCTAAATAAGTGGTTGCTAAATACTCAACAAAAAACTCCTGATAACAATATATATCTAGATAACATCAAAGGTTTTAAAAATGATAAGGTTATCTCTCAGGAAAATCTTGATTCATCAACTTATTCATGCGGCTTAAGTCCCCACCCTTATCCCCTTGTTCCTGCCTCCCGAGCACTCCTTGCCTTCTTCTTACTAGAATCGTCGCTGGTCGTTTCCACTTCCATAGTGAATTTGACGTTGTTGGTAGATTTTCCTTCAAACTCAACCACCTTGAGGTCCAAAGTTGTCAATTCATACCTTATATCAGCTTGAAATTGATCATTTTTCTATGCAATAATTCATATTTAGTGTCCATGAGCAATTGATATGTTTTCGACTTCTCCTCCACAAAGCTCCTTTGCTTGAGGTGTTCAAGTATGTGACTAGGTTCAGTCTTAATATCATACATTGTATACTTATTGTAAATTGTAAAAACAAAAATAAAGAGAAAAATATAATTTTGAAAGCATGGGTTTCATGCTCTATTTTATTCTTGTCAATTAGTTCAAGCATGTTCTTCATGCTTTAGGGTTTATTGAGTCAATATATCACATGTATAAGACCCTTATGGGCATATTGTATCAAGAAATAAATATTAAATTTGATTTTAAAGTGTCATTTTTGGACTCCCAACACCAAATTGACCCTGCCAGTGAAGTCGGCCTAGAAGAGGCCCATTCGACCCTTGAAGAAGGTATAGTAAGGAAGAGACTTCAGCCTATTTGGCATAAATTTACAAGGAGGTTCGATCTACACCAAAATCAAAATAAAAAGACAAGTGAAGGCAAGAACAAAGGAAGAGAATCTAAACAAAGAAGAAAATACTCTTTTTGACCTAATTTGGCTCGCATGTGCGATATTTTCTAGGGTTTTTTTGCTACTAATGATCAAAATTGTTGGAAAAAAGTTGCAGGACTGAAGTCATAGGTCGATACCTTGAAAGTTACAGAAGAACAACTCTTTTACCTTCATTGACTTGGATAAACCTTGACTCTTTTGGAGGAGATACTTTGGAGGGTTGAATTGGTGCTTAGTGGAAGTTGTTGGTCTTGTTTCGGGGTCTTGGATGTCTTGTTTTTTTGACTTTGTTCTATATAGAGAATAATTTGACTGGTTTTCCCCTAGGAGAGAGGTTTTTCCATGACTGATAGCCTATATCTTGTGTTTTTTGTTCTTGTGATATTCATACATTTTTTGAATTAGAAATTGCTTAATGAAAGAAGAAATAATAAAGAATTAAATGCCAATGCATAATCACAAGTAGCTATCAAGAAAAGAGGAATCAAAACCCTAATTTATATCTACTTTGATTTCTCAACATGATTTCAGATCTAAGGTTGAAAAAAGGAGGTTAGAAGATCACCAAGTTATTGGAATTATGAAAATAAAGGAAGCATACTACAAAAGGATCCAAATACAAGTCTAACTATGGGTTGATTTTAAAATTTTGGGCATATCAAGTAATACGTGTTCCATATAAAATGAATATGAGTTCATCTGAGATCCAAAATCCAAAAAAAAAAATCCAAGTTTGTTAATGCATATATCTCGTACCTTGATACAAGGTTCCTTATTAATTACTAATTCAAAGTTATTTATATCCAAATGAAAATGATCCAAAATCTTAAAAGTAACTGAAGTATATTTGAATAATGAAGATGATGTGAGTTCCTTATTAACTATGAAGAGGTTGATAGGGAAACACAATCTACGGAGTTTTTCTATTGCTCAAAATCTCCACGTGAGCAATGTGAATACTCCTTCAAGTATGATGTGAAAAAGAAATAACATCTCAACTACATCATTGATGTATGACATCTCCTCCAAGATATCATGAAGATACAAGTTCTAGAAGCAAGTAAGTAGTAATTTATGTCCAAACTATGACAATGATATGAGTTACAATTCAAAGTTGAAGATTTCTTGCCTGCTGCAAATATCAGAGAGATGAGATACTAGGGAAAACATACTATAATCCATCAACCAAGTGAAAATCATCATAGAAAATAACATCTGTATCTGCTGAGCTCAAAGAGGACTAGAATGACTATATTTGAGGACTAGTTTTGGGACTATCTATATCTATTGCAGGTTCGAGAAAGAGTAAAAGGATGACCAATTGAGAAGGAGAAGTTATGGGTAGTTTTGTGCTAAAGGTGTGGTTAAGTTCCTTATGATAACATATATGAAATTATTGAGGTTAACCCTGAACAAAATAAGCACCTGTAGGTGACATTTTGGAGGCTCGAAAATGTCTACTTTGGACTAACAAGAGAACTATGGGGAAGTGAGAGGAAGGGATTTGTAAGGGAAGGCTAGCTGTAGATATTTTGTGGAGATTTGAGGGAAAGTTTGGGGCTATAATATACATTCATGTTGGAATAATGAATCATTGAGAGGAGGGAGGTGGGGTGAATCAGTAATAGTGAGGTTCTTAAGATACACACACACACATATCAAAGTAAAACATTCACGTGAGCACACAGTCCATCAATTTAGAAAAACACATATATTGACACATACATTTTTATGTAGAAAATCAAAGGGATAAAATCACCAATTTGTTTGTTATTATGTTGTAAATTAAGCACCCACTTAATTACATCAAGTTTTTTGTAAGAACCCACTCACAGGAGGCCCCAACCCCCTTAAGATGGCAAGCCACCACTTTCCAAGATGCACCAAAATCTTATGGATGTAAACCACTACCTGCTTTAGCCACTATTATGATTTTCATATAATTTTCAGAATGAAAACAAAGGCCAATAAAAATGCATAGAAATATGAACTTGATCAGCTGCTCCATGCACAAAAATTTCCATTCTACTCTACAGTCCTCCTTTTCTCTACGCACTTCACTGCTCAACCTTTTCTCTATGCACTTCAATGCTCAAGAAGCTTTGTTGTCGGCCCTCAGTTGCTCTGAGTGACAATCAACTCTTGAATTTCATCTCCCTTCTGCTCACACACACATACATGTAGCTCCTCACTCTCTTCACGCTACTCTCCACACTCCCACTCACGATAATGCTGCATTCCCCCACATTGCACAACTACAATCCACTATTTTGTTCCTCTACTACACCATGGTAGATATTGTCTCAAATTTCCTCCTATTGTCTTTGCAACACACTACTTGAAATCATGCTTTGTTGGACATTGGATAAACCAACGCTCCCCATGTGTTTCACAACATGGACTAATCGCCTCTCGTGGATCCTTATCTCTGGCGATGCGATCATTGACTAAAACTTGCAGGTTTTGGTATAATGAAAATCGTGATTCCCAACAAGTGGTATCAGAGCCTAGGTCACGATTTTGATACACACCCGACTCGCGTTTGGGGGGGGGGGGGATTGTTGGACATTGGATAAACTAGCGCTCCTCGTGTGTTTCGTGATATGGACTAACTGCCTCTCGTGGATCCTTATCTCTAGCAATGCGATTGTTGAATAAAACCTATAGGTTTTGGTCTAACGGAAATGGATCTCTATGCTGTTGTTCCATCAAGGTGAAAGTCCTTCAATTCGACCACAAGTGACTGCTTGGCCTGACACTCACTTGTGTTGTGAGTGGAGCTCTTATGGAACTCACACCACTTTTTCATGTCCTTCTTCGGCTTTGCGATGTTATTCTTTGCTTGTGGCTTTGGAAGGTTGTCCTGGTCCACCTCGCCTTGGCTTTGTCCTTTTTTTTGCAGTTTGGGGGCACCTTTCCCTTTATTTTGATTCGTATATCCAAAGTCTCGCTTCTTATGTTTGAATTTCAACCCAATCTTGGTAGCATACTGTTATGCTGCACCAAGCGAGGAGATTTCGTGGAACTCCATTTCCTCCTAAATGTACTTCAACATGAAATTTTTCTTCGAATCTTTGATACCCAACTTTGTGCACAGGGTATGGAACAAATTCGTCAGCTCATGCACATATTGATCCCTTTGATTCTGCAACATAGTCCATTGTATGCACTTGTCCTCATAGCTCCCCACAGGATAATATTGTTCCTTGATGGTTTCTTCGAAAAAATTCCATGTGGGTGTGGCTGAGAACAGGGAGGGTTCCCTCTCATCCTTTTTCTCACAATAGGTTTCCCACCAGTCCTTGACATGGGGGGCAGATTTGAGGAGTGAAAATGTAATATTTTACCGATTGGAGAAATCATGAACCGAGAAATATCCTTCTAATAGATTCACCCATCTATCTACGATGTCTGCATCTATTTGGCCCTCAAATATGGGAATGATCAGGAGATCAAGTCTTATGCTAAAATATGAAAGTACTCGAAACAGGTCTGAACCTGTGTGACTAGAAAGGTCTCGTCGTTGTGATTCCGATGCCGTGAACAGTTTGAAAAACCGATGTCGTATGAGGAAGACATCACGTTCTGTTCGTTTTACCAAACAAAAAAAATTGGTGACTGGATGCTCAGTTAGCATGTAGGTACAGTCAGCAGGTATATACTTGGAATATTCCATTTTTATTTAGTCAATAGAATCATGCCACGTGGCAGAATCTGGGCTGTTGAATGTATATGGTACAGATTTGTTATTGGCCGTTGGATGGTTATTGGATTAACCGTTGGATGAGTGACACGTGGAAAGCACGCAGGCCGCCATGTGTCCTCAAAATTTTGTGGTAATTTTTTTTGGAGCTCCGGAGGTTCGAACAACCGACCTCCTGCCCGCAACAAAGTCTTCTTACCAACCCGCCTACATGATAGTTCTTAACATATGAGGGGTGGAATTTGTATTTAAATTTTGTTGGTTTTCGAATTTGGGGCTTAGGAGGCCAGCCTTGAAGGGCCAATCCCCCCCTCCATGCGCCAAAGAGCTAGGACCACAGGCTTAAGCCTCTCTCTGACGGTTCCAAAACTTAAACGACTACCATATTTTTTGTTCACATGGTGCAGTTTGGTAATGGTTAAATGCGGTGGTTCATTTGGACGGTTGTGATAACTGTAACCTCTGGCACGTGTTGCAACAGTTTTTCACATGGGAGGATAATGAGTAAATGTGGCAGTTAAAGGTTTCAGGACCTTAATTCCCGGTTCCAACCTATATGGCGGAGTTCAAATGTAGTGGAGGTTACGACGGGGTTGGCATGTGACCACCCTGCCACTAACACTTAAATGTTAAGATAACCATTCGACCATATTTGGAGCGCACCCCTATTTTTAGGGGATTAAATTTAATTGCAACTAACTGCCTGTTCTCCACATTTAGTGGAGCTTTTCTAGCTGTCATTGGGGAAAATGCATTGGGAGGTCAATTTTTGACCAATTTTGGTGAAACAAGATTCTACTTAGACTAATTTGAGCATTCTGGAGCCATTGGTGTAGAGAAAAAAATCATTAGAGGCATGCAAACATATGTAATTTACAATTTTGAGCATAATGAAAAAGAGGGACATGCCATTGGGAGCTGGACCAACAGATGTAGTCTAGGAGGAGTGAACTACTTCATCATGCTTACTGTGTAAAACTTATGTGTGAATGTTTTTATCTGTTATGCACTACTATTCAGTGTTTTTAAGGCTTATTTACATGCTTAAAGTTCACTAATTCATCTAATTTTCATGGTTAAAACTCTCATTCCTTAAGCAAACTTATGGAGACAATTTGTACATGTTTATTTAACTGAAAGGCCACTTAGCACAATAGAACTAATACACTTCTTTCAAATCAAGTTGGTATCAGAGCTAGAGTTTTATCTCTGGTGTTTTTATGTGCAAGGATTTGTTAACTATTTGCAAGGGTTTTCATGCTTACTAGGCTCAAGCTTAAGAGAGGAGAAGGAAAATTGGTGGAAGTAAGAGTTTCTAAAAGTGAACCACAACAAAGGAGGGCAAGATTTCCACATTCTCCACCACCTAGTTCACCTGCAAGAGAAGTAGAAGAAACATCAAGCATGCCTCCAGGAGAAGAAGAAAATCATTAAGAGATGGATCCCAAAGAGTAAGAAAGAGTGTTCAAGAAAGCATTCCTTGACATGACTGAAATGGTGAGAGTCCTTTATCAGGAAATTAATGAAAGACTAGAAGGATAAGGATCCACACTTCACAAGGAAGGTCAGGGATCATTAGGAGGTAACAATGATGAAGATAAATCAAAGAAGGGAAATGGAGGAAATGGAGGCAGTGGAAAGTCACCATCATCACCCTCATCTTCATCCTCATCATCCTCTACTTCATCTTTAGTACATCAGCCATGTAAGTCAAAGAACACTGGTAAAAGTCTTTTTCTAAAACTTGATGTTAAGTTTGAATTTCCAATGTTTAATGGTGAAGTCAATGAAGAAAAGCTTGATAATTGGATTAGGCAATTGGAGGTTTATTTTAGAATTCAGAACCTTCATGATGATGAAACCAAAATCCAATTAGCTTCATTGAGGATGGAAGGTGCAATTCTTGTTTGGTGGGAAGCCAAGACAAAGGAGGAGGTCAAAAAACATGGTAAGATTATTCTATCATGGACTGATTTCATTACTGCAATAAAACAATAGTTTTGTCCATTAGCTCACATGCAGAAAGCCATAATGAACTGGAAAAATTTTAGACAATTTAAAGGACAAAATGTACAAGACTACACCCAAGAATTTAGGAGAAGAGATCTCTTATTAGGGTAGATTTGAAAAGTCAAGATACTTTTCTCAAGTACATAGGAGGCTTACATAGCTATCTTAGAAATACTGTCCTCATTTTTAATCCTACAATCCTAGATGAGGTATGTGTTCAAGCCACACATCTAGAAGCTAGAGGGAAAAATAATTTTGAAGAGGGTACAAACAAATAGTTTAAGGAGAAAAACAAAGAGAAGACCTCAAAAGGAAAAGGAAAAAAGAATGCATCTGTCAAGAAAGAGGGAGAGAAAGTGGTTTGTAAACATTTTTCAAGAGAAGGCCATGAAGAGAAAAATTGTTGGAAACTACATCCTGAAAAGAGACCCAAATTTAACAAAAACAAAGGGAAGCAGAAAACTGCAGCTACTAATCAACATGACTTAGGAGAGGATTTAGGTGATGAAACTAAAATTACAGCCATGGTATTGAAGAACATGAAGGGGAAATAAATTGAAACAAAACCCAGTACTAGTACTTCAAACTATCACATAAAAGCTCCAAATGAAGAAGAGAGAATTGAACTGTTTCATGTGAGGGTCATATCGAAACATACCAAGAATGATACACTGTTTGACAGTGGTTCACAAGAGAATTTAATCTCTGAATACTTGGTCAAGAAACTTAAAATTGAGACCATTCCACATCCAAAACCATATCCACTTGGGTGAATTTTTAAGGCTGCAAATTTATAGGTTTCAAAGAAGTGCATATTGCTCTTTGCAATAACTGCACATTTTGTTGACACAGTTGAATTAGATGTGGTTCCGCTTGATATTACAGGTGTTGTGTTGGGAAGTCCTTACTTGTATGATAGGAAATCTATCTTCCATCGCCATGAGAACAAATACCATTTATTCAAAGATGGAAAGGAGTACATTGTTAGAGCACATCACAAGAAGACAAATATTGCAATGGTAAATGCTGGACAGGTAAAAAGGCTAGTGAATTCAAGTAAGAATTTTGTTCTTCTAATGATTAAGCCTAAAGCTGATGTTAATCATGACTCATTTGAAGATTATGATCCTAAGTTGAAATTAGATTTATATGATGTAGTTGATGCGCATCATGAGATGTTTGAGGAGCCAACATGATTGCCTCCTAAAAGGGAGATTAAACATGAGATCAGTTTCAACAAGATTGTCCTCTTCCAAACATCCGCTTGTATCGCATGTCGATAATGGAGAATGCTGAAATAAAGAGGAAAATCAATGAATTTTTGGACAAGGTACTCATAAGGCCAAGCACTTCGCCATGCGTTCACCTATAGTCTTGATTCCGAAGAAAGATGGGACTTGGCGCATGTGTTTCGACTTCAGAGCTTTGAACAAGATATCGGTAAAGAATTGATACCCACTCCCAAGGATAGATGATTTGTTAGATCAGCTGAAAGAAGAAAAGTATTTCACTAAGTTATATTTATGAAGTGGATATCATCAAGTAAGAATTGCAGAAAGTGACATATGGAAGACTGCATTCAAAACCAAACAAGGACTCTTTGAGTGGTTGGTTATGTCGTTTGGTTTGTGTAATGCATCGACAACTTTCATGCTGTGATGGATAATGTTTTACATCCATTTCTTGATGAATTTGTGATTTTGTATTTAGATGATATACTCATTTTCAGCAAAACAAGAGAAGAGCATGTCTTGCATGTTAAAAGGGTACTTGATGTTTTGAATAAAGAGCAATTATTTCTTCAGATGTCTAAGTGCGAATTTGGAAAGACTTCTCTGGTTTATTTGGGACACATTGTAGGAGGAGGTGCATTGAGAATTGATCCTTCTAAAGTGGAAGCCATTGTGAATTGGCCCACTCCCAAATCAGTAACCGAGGTAAGAATTTTTTTAGGCGCAGCTCAGTATTGGAGAAAGTTTATTGCTAACTTTTTTTCCATAGCAACTCCTATGCATGTAGTGACAAGTGTGAAGAAAGGCTTCCAATGGGGAGGAAAACAACAGAAAGCTTTTGAAGCTTTAAAATACAAGATCAGTTCAGCTCTGGTCCTTGCATTACCAGATTTGAGACAGTCATTTGAGATATAGACCGATGCTAGTGATTATGCCATAGGCGGAGTACTTTTGCAGCATGGTAAGACTATCACTTTTTGTTTTGAAACATTCAATGGTGTTGTAATCAATTATCCAACATATGACAAATATCTATATGCGTTGGTACAAAGCATAAAGAAGTGGAAACACTACTTGATGGGTAAAGAGATGATTATTCATACTGATCACCAACCGCTACAGTAATTGCAGTCGCAAACAAAATTGCAGTGATCACGAAATTTCAGGTGGATGGGATTTATTCAACAATTTCACTTGGTTATAAGGTACAAGAAAGGTATTTTCAATAAAGTTGCTGATATGATTTCAAGACCAATTATAAGTGCTTTCACTTTGCTTAAAAATGATTCTGTTGTACATGAGAGTTACATATAACAATATGCATCTGATGCTGATTTTAAAGATGTGTATGCTAGTCTGAGTGAAGGGAATCAAGTTGAGGAAAATTATTATCACTTGCATAAAAATTTGCTGTTTCATTTGGGAAAGTTGTGTATACCACAAGGAGAGAGACTTAGTGTCATGAGAGAGGCTCATTCGTCTCTTATTGCTGTTCACTTTGGGGTAAGAAAAATAGTGGCACATCTACAGAGGTATTGTTATTGGCCTTGCATGATAGATAGTGGGTCACGTTTTATAAGAAGATGTTCTATGTGTGCTACAAGCAAGCCTAGCAATAGGAATCTTGGGTTGTACACGCCACTACTAGTACCATCAAGGCCATGGGAGAGTGTCTCCATGGAATTTGTTGGAGATATACCTATGTCAAGAAAGCAACATGATTATCTTTATGTGGTTGTGGATAGATTCGGTAAAATGTGTATACTTATGAGATGTAAGAAAACCATTACTGCTGAACTTTATTTTCAACATGTATGGATTCATTTTGGTTTGCCAAATTCTATTGTTAGTGACAGGGATTCCAGGTTCGTTGGGAATTTTTGGTCCAATATTTGGAATATGATGGACACAAAGTTGAAAAAGAGTACTGCTTTTCATCCACAAACTGATGGAAAAACCGAGGTGGTGAAAAGAACTGTTGTGCATCTATTGAGAGGATATTGCAGCAAGCATCCCAAGTTGTGGGATGAACAACTGCATTACATTCAACACACTTACAATCGGGCCAAGCACTCTTCTAAAAATAATTCACCTTTTGAAGCCTGCTTTGTGTATTTGCCAAAATCTCCATTAGACTTCATATTTGAAGAGGATGTTGAAATTTATGGGCATAGTGATATTGACAACGCTTGAAAGTTTATTGGGCAAATTCAAATTATTCATCAACAAGTTCAAGAACAGCTTGAGAAGAGTTAAAGAAAGTACAAGGAAAGGCATACAAACATAGATTTGATCACAAATTTCAAGAAGGATATGAAGTATGGTTGCACATAAGCAAAGAAAGGATGCAAGGAGAAGGTAAAAAGCTTAAGCCTATTTGTTATAGTCCATTCAATATTATTAAACAAGTTGGTAATAATGCATTTCAACTTGACTTGCCTTCATATATGAAAATGTATTCCGTTGTCAATGTGGATAATTTATGTTTGCATGAGCCTCCGTTGATTGATGATCAAGGGAGTGAAATTCAGCTGCCATCAATAGAATATTTCTCGCTATAATTTCTGGACGAGCTCAAGGAGGATGCCATCTTTGATAGGAGGACACACACTTCTAAAAGAGGAAGTGTCGATTATCTTCAAATTGTGCTCAAAGGCAACAAACCAAGTAAGGCAAGATGGATGGAAGTGGAAAAGGTGAGGGAGATGTTCCCTCATCTTCTGAACAGGTGATTAAAGTCTTTTCGGGTCCAAAAGCTTCCCAATGGAGAGGTGTGATCAGGAGATCAAGTCTTATGCTAAAAAATGAAAGTACTCGAAACAGGTCCGAACCTGAGCGACTAGAAAGGTCTCGTCGTTGCAATTCTTGTGCCATGAACGGTTCGAAAAATCGATGTCATATGAGGAAGATATCACATTCTGTTCATTTAACCAAACAGAAAAAAATTGGTGACTGGATGCCCAATTAGCATGCATGTACGTCAGCAGGTATATACTTGGAATATTTCTTTTTTATTCATCCAACATAATCATGCCACGTGGCACAATCTGGGCTGTTGAATGTATATGGTACAGAGTTGTTATTGGCCGTTGGATGGTTTTTGGATTAACCGTTGGATGAGCGACACATGGCAAGCCCGCAGGCCGCCACGTGTCCTCATATTTCTGTGGTAATTTTTTTTGTAGCTCTAGAGGTTCGAACAACTGATCTCCTGCTTGCAACAAAGTCTCCTTACCAGCCCACCTACACGATAGTTCTTAACATATGAGGGGTGGAATTTGTATTTAAATTTTGTTGGTTTTTGGATTGGGGGCTTGGGAGGCCAGCCCCAAAGGGCCAACCCCCCCCCCTCCATGCGCCCAAGCACTAGGACCACAGGCTTAAGCCTCTCCCCGATGGTTCTAGAACTTAAATGACTACCATATTTGTCATTCACATGGTGCAGTTTGGTAATGGTTAAATGCGATGGCTCGTTTGGATGGTTGTGATAACTGTAACATCCTACAGGTGTTGCAATGGTTGTTCACATGCGAGGATAATGAGTAAATGCGACGGTTAAAGGTTTTAGAACCTTAACTCCCGGTTCCAACCTATATGGCAAAGTTCAAACACATCGGAGGTTACGGCGGGGTTGGCATGTGACCACCCCGCCACTAACACTTAAATGTTAAGATAACCATCCAACCATATTTGGAGCACACCCCTATTTTTAGGGGATTTATTAAATTTAACTGCAGCTAACTGCCTGTTCTCCACATTTAGTGGAGCTTTTCTAGCTGTCATTGGGGAAAATGCATTGGGAGGTCAAATTTTGACCAATTTTGGTGAAACAAGAGTCTACCTAGACTAATTTGAGCATTTTGGAGCCATTGGTGCAGAGAAAACAACCATTAGAGGCCTGAAAACATATGTAATTTACAATTTTGAGCATAATGACAAAGAGGGACATGCCATTAGGAGCTGGACCAATAGATGTAGCCCAGGAGGGGTGAACTTCTTCATCATGCCTACTGTGTAAAAATTATCTATGAATGTTTTTCTCTGTTATGCACTGCTGTTCAGTGTTTTTAAGGCTTATTTACATGCTTAAAGTTGACTAATTCATCTAATTTTCATGGTTAAAAATCTCATTCCTTAAGCAAACTTATGGAGACAATTTGTACATGTTTATTTAGCTTAAAGGAAACTTAGCACAGTAGAACTAATACACTTCTTTCAGATCAATGAATGCCAAAGTTTACTTGTACCTTAAAAAGAGTGGCATCTCCAGAGTGGCCGGTGGGTAACCGTTGAAGGATCTGGGCAAAGTTATCCATGATTGCGTTCCTTTGTTTCTTTAAAGCCTCCTCGAGCAATATTTTGATAGGATATCTTGCTCCCTAGTCTTTCTTTTCTTCCCCCATGGGAGGCCGTCAGGGTTTGTGAGGCTGATCTTGCAAAGGTTCAACCAGATCGAGCCCTAACTCCTTATACCCAGACCTCGTTGGGGACATGCAAAGAAAGATCGCGAAAGAGCATATCGCTCTAATACGACTGATCTAGACTATTGCGGGAACATAATAAAATACAAAAATAAACATAAACTTAGAGATGTAGCAGGAATAACACTTCATTTCATTAATATAAAATACTGAAAAATGCTTACAGACAATGGAAAATAAATTAGCTCAGGTGATGGTAGCTTATCTCTTAGAAGAGGTGTGGCGGCTACATGCCTCTGAACTGTGTTACAATGAGGCTCAAGGGCCTTTTTATTATTGAACGACATGGGAAAACCCTAAGCATCCAAAATCCTAACCCTAGGAGATGAAGCACCAAAACTATGGGCCCCGTTTGGGTAAATTGGGACATCAACTTCCCATGGACGTAACTTTGGGATACGATCTCTGTTTGACGCGCACAATACCTCATTATAAATATCTATCAGAGGAATACAACTTTCGAGTGATCAACATGTTGGTCATGGTTTTCCCAAAAAATGCCATTTAGGGCCTCAAAATGGTTCCAGAAGTTCAGGACCCGAAAAATTGCCAAAAAGTAGTAAACTGTGCTACAATTAAGGAAACTAAAAAACTGAAAGAAACAATGGTGGGAATCTTAGTGGAATAGGAAGGTGGCCACCAATGTCCACCTGGATCATTATCCAAACTGAAATCATGGCCAATTTGGTACTCAATTCCCAATAGTTGCTGACTCATTCAATCTTTCACAAATTTATGAATATGGCACATTGCCACATTTGGCATCCTTGCCATAAATGAATTATTTCACTCATGGCTGCCAAATCTTCCAAAATTACTTTATCTCTTTCTCTGCTAGTGCCTGTCATACTTTTCCACCATAAGACTAGGTGTTGTGACCGTTAGCTAAGCCTTTAGGTGCTAAGCCGCTCTACATCCTTCATAGGCCAAATTCCCTTTGTTAACTGGTCCCGTGCCCTTCATATTTACCTGTTGCATATACCTTCATTTGGTGCTTAGTCTGTATCTCCCAAGTCCAGACACCTTCTCTCTACACACCATTAATAAAATTCCGGGCTAATTCTTTGGTGTGTTTAGCTATAAATGAGGTCCACCCACTCGCTTCTCATTGGTTGATAGCTGCTTGGCTGCCAATGCTGATGTGTATTGGCTACCACTACTTGATGCTTCCAATTTGTGCACATAAAAAATTGGTTGGGCTGTAACCAACGTGATGACATCATGCTGACATCATCTATTCCATTTTTCGACTTGGGAGTGGTCCATGTGTCCACCAGAAATGGGCCTTTTGGGAACTCGAAAATGCCAACACTACTTGCCACATGTTCACATCTGATTGTACCATGTAATGATGAAATAATAAACCTACGTTGTCTCTTGAGAGCCAATAATATGCTCCCATGTCCCTATTATAGAGGAGAGAGAAATGGTCCTTGAGGCCTTGTTTTTTCACCATTCTCCTTTATAAATTTTTCTTCGTATTTTTGCTAGGTCAACTCTCCTTTGCGCTGCCTCTTTGTTATCCCTCTATGATGCACCTCCGAGATAGCATTCAATGGGTTGAGATATTAGAGTGGGGACCTCATGCTCATTTTCATTTCTTCGTGCTTTGTTGTTGTGTCTCGACGACTATCTCCTAGTTCATTCCTTTTGTGCACAAAAAGGTTACGCTAGGGTGATACCGTCAGGCTTGCCTCCACAAGGTGGTATCCACTCATGCTAATAAGAAATATCTTCGCTGCACTGTTGGCACTCGAAGTCAGCTTTCCTGATTTCAAACCAACGCTTTAAATTGTGCGTGAGTTTCAAATTACCAGGGTATATCTGTCGAGGTAACTCCACTGGGTGGGCTCTACCTGAGATAATAAAAAAAAATCTCACTGTGCGTTGTCAACCACATTATCCCTATCCTCATTTTTCTACTCCACTAAATTTTCTGATAGGTTTAGCAACTGTGCCAAACTTGGCTATTCGCCAAAAGGACCTCCAACCCTTTTACTCTGCACATTTTGAATTTTGGGGTCCATAGTTTTGACCGGCTCTATCTTTTGATCCATGAGGCCATTTTCAGATTTCCACATACTGTTGGAAAGCTCTTTCTGAGAAATAACCAACCATGCCACTTTAATGAGCCTTTAAGTTGATCTCTTAGGGTATAATCTCCCCCAAATGTTGGGACTCCCAACCATCATAACTATATTTTTATGGATTCTCCACTGAGCTTGCTACTATGATTATTCTCTACAAAATACTACAAAAACCATGGGACTTGTATTGATATTGAAACGCCAATCATATCAATGAAAACATATGCTTCCACCAACCTCAATGCTGATATGGTTGAAATCAATGCCAACATATTAAATTCCACCAACCATTCATACAAAACTAACTATCCAAAAGTCTCCCACTTTGGCATTGATTGCAACAAACCAAGTTCCCCCTGGAACAAGGCATGGTTTTATCCATATTCGTCCTCTCCCTTGGCATTATTAAAATTCCCCCCCTTTAACATCAATGGAAAAGGAAGCTTTCGAAATCTCCTCATGAGACACTGCTACCTACTCTTCAATTTATCCCACAAACTGAGTAGCTGCCAATACTCATTGTAATTGAGCCATTTGGGTGGAGGAGTCACAATTCCTATATATTTTTGGAGATAATCAAAGGGTTCTCTTGCTGGTGGCTTAGTGAGCATGTCTTCCAAGTTCTCTTTAGTGGCCACATATTCAAGTCGAACAACATTAGCAACAACTTGTTTTCGCACATAATGAAAATTGATAGGAATGTGCTTAGTATTTGTGTGCATGCTGGGATTATTAGAAATGCTAATAACACTAGTGTTGTCACACATGATTGGAATTGGATCGTTCAAATCTACATTAATTTCCTTTAGGGTCCGCTTCATCCAGATAATTTGTGAGTATCAATTATCAACTGCAATATACTCTGCTTCAATAGTTGATAGAGAGATGGACTCTTGTTCCTTACTGAACCAAGATACTAAGAAATATCCTAAAAAGAATGTTACACTTAAGGTTCTCTTCCTATCATTAATACTCCCTGCCTAATCAACATCACTATAGGCCTTTAATTTAAATTCTCAATTCCTAGCATACCACAACCCATATTCTATTGTGCCAATGACATGAATTTCATGGGGGTAGGATTGAAATTTGGCCACCAGACCTACTGCTTGCATGATGTCCAATCTAGATACTGTGAGATACAATAAGCTTCCTATCATCGATCTGTATATGGTATGATTTACCAGAGGTGTCTCATCTTCTCTACATAATTTGTAGCCTGTAACCATGGGGGTGCTAACTGGCTTACAATCTCCCAATACAAATTCTTCAGTGTTTCTCACAGATACTTGGATTGGGATATGAATATATCATCATTTAACTGAGAATTTTGCAGCCCTAATAAAAAGGATAGTTCTCCTATCACGGAAATATCAAAATATGTCTGCATACAGTTTGCAAATTGATGTCCCAACTGCTCTAGATCGCCGCCAAATATTATGTCATCTACATACACTACCACAATCAATAGGTGGTCATCTTCAGATTTTATATACAAATTTATATCTGAAATTCCCCTCTTAAAGCCTTGTTGCTAAAGGTATCTATCCAATCTCGCACACCAAGCTATGGGGGCCTATTTGAGCCCATATAATGCCTTTTTCAGTTTTCAAACAAACCCTTATTTTTTTGTGAGCAAAAACCCTTTTGGTTGCTTGATGTATACTTCTTCTTCCAAATATCCATTGAGAAAATATGACTTCACATCCATCTTAGACACTTTGATGTTTTTATGAATGGAAAAATCTAGAAACATTCTTATAGCTTCCAATATTTCTATAGGTGCAAAGATTTCTTCAAAATATATCCCCTCCATATGAGCATACTCTTTGTAAACTAAGAAAACCATGTTCCTAATCACTTGACCTTGTTTATTTATCTGATTTTTGAAGACCTATTTGGTGCCTATGAAATTTTTCTTCGTGGGTCTTGGAACAAGCTCCCAAGTGTCATTCTTCTCAATTTGATCCAGCTCTTCATTCATTACCTTTACCTATGACTTATGCTCACTTTCCTGACTTAGATTCTTGGGCTCAATTTGAGGTAGCAGAGCAAGATTTGCAAAACTTGGGATTCTGAGGAATCTCCTCCTTGTTTGAACACCTAGTATTCAATCTCCAATAATTTGACTCTCGGGATGTTTCTTTTTCACACCTGGAAGGAGTTTTGGGCCTTGGATTTGCACTTATTTCTTCATATGAATCATTTACATCTATTTCTGATTGATCTAAGAATTTGGTGGATGAAATTTCTTCTCTATATGAGTTCATGTTTTCTTTGCAATAAATAAAAATAGAGATTACCTAGAAATTTGGTTGTTGGGGAGGCATTGTGGACACGTAATTGAGAAAGGAAAAAAATCACACCGTTTGAAAAATTTGAAAACTCAAACAATGAGCATGGTACTGAAATGCGGTGAGCAAGAGAACCACTAACGTAAAGGTGCTTGCATGTGGAAAGAGTGGCACCAGTGCTTCAGAGCTCTTCCGCACTATAGATGGTAAGAATGAAAATTATGGTCGAGAGGGTTTTTTTTATTTAACCCTCCTTTGGTTCGTTTTGCGAAGTGCACAGGGGCGAGATATATCCCAAAGAATTGTGTTTTTTTTTTTTTTTTTTTTTTTATAAATTTAAAATTATCGCAGTGCTTTATCGAGATGCCCCGAGGCTTTACATTACTGGTGATGCACCAGTGTTGTGGTTTTACAATAGCACCGGTTATTTTTAGAAATTATAAACCGTATATCGTTACACATTATAATATGCCCCGGGGCATTATTATACATTTAATTCATTGGGATGTCATTGTCAAATAACACCGAGACGTTTTACTATATGAAGGATTTTGGTGCTAGCGAATATTCGAGGATTGGTGTGTTTTGGTTTTTTATTTTTCAAAAAACAAAATCCATGGTGCACCATGTTATATGCAGCTCCACTACATGTATGGATGGTAATGTACTGGTGTGCTTGAATAATTTAGACGCACCGTCAAACAAAAATCTTCTAAAACATATGCCCGCCCACCTTCGCTAGTGACCTCGGATAAAAACATATTTTTGGGCTATTTTTATAGGGGCCTCTGCAAAAACCTCTACTAGAAGGTTTTTTCCTTGTAGTGCATCGAAGATATCTGCCAAGGCATATATTCATCAATGGATATAGGTACCACCTAGGATACCTGACAAGGTACCAATCCAACAGGGATGCAGATGTCATCTAGGTTACCTGCCAAGTCACCAACTTAATAGGGATCTGGGTTTCATCTAGGCTACCTACCAAGACACCATCTTAATAGCAATATAGGTGTGATCTAAGCTACCTGCCAAGACACCAACTCAACATAGATCGAGGTGTCATCTAGGCTACCCGCTAAGACACCAACTCAATAGGGATCTAGGTTTCATTTAGGCTACTTGCAAAGAAACCAACTCAATAGGGATCTAGGTTTCATTTTGGCTACCTACCAAGAAACCAACTCAACGGGGATACAAGTGTCATCTAGGCTACCTTCCAAGACACGAACTCAATAGGGATCTAAGTGTCATCTAGGCCACCTTCCAAGACACCAAATCAACAGGGGTCCAGGTGTCATCTTGGCTACCTGCCAAGATATGAATATGGATCTAGGTACCATCTAGGCTACCTACCAAGGTAACAACCCTAATATTGATCTAGGTATCATATAATTTATCTGCCAAGATACCAACCCTAACATATCTCGGTACTATCTAGGATATCTTCCAAGGCACCAATATAGAGCTTAGGCAAAGCTCCCTCTGTCCATCTGGTAGAGTGACCTTATTTATGAGTTTCTCAAGTATAGATATCTCTTGTGCCCCATGTTACTGCCACATACACTCAATCCAGACATCATTCTGTCATTTTCATCCAAGCAACATTTCATGTCTCATCAATATTTTTTCAAAAATGTCAAGTCAATATGATATCCTCTACCACTGATTTCCTCCTTGGACGTCAAAGATTCCTAAACTTCACATTAATCTAAATGGCTTCAACATGCATATATCAATCATCATCATTTCTTGGAATGAACTAGTCAACAATCTTCATATATATAATCCAAGGTGGATTTTATGTATTCCATATAAGTTATCCTTTCTCCATTTCTTCAAGAATATTACAACGGATGTTGACCCATATCAACAAGATTCTTTTACAACTCCCTTTTTACATCATGTTGATCATATTTTAAATAGTTATTAATATGCATGAATATTTTAATTCTTCTTGTCTTGCTTGAGACCTTTATTATGTACCTCAAATATCAAGCATAATGTAAATTCAGTTAGTATAGGTTTTCTCCTTAAATCATAAACATTTGGTCCTAGGGTCCATAGATCCATTCATCATCCCAACCTTAGGTAGGGTCTAGTACATACCCTAGAACCTTATTCAAAACTCTATTAGGGTTTCCAGATACAAAGAAACATTCAGCTAACAAACCCTAAATTCCATATTCCAAGAATGATGGATTCATAGAGGTAACAATCAGTTAGGGTTATGGTTTTTATTTCTAGGGTTTACCTCCATCTAGGGTCTAAATAGGGACAAACCCTAAATTCTCAATATTTACAAAATATTTCCAAAAAAAAACATAGATCCTCTACATCACAAAAACATAATATAAAAATCATACCTCAAAACTTTTGAATGAAATATTATTTTTAAATTCATAGTTCTCTCAAGATTCAAAACTCCCTTTGAAGATTCCTTTGAATCCAAGACTTATCGCAGAGTTTTATTTTGATATTATAAATTCCTCTAGCCCATACAATTTTCAACATGTACCTCTAATCTCATTCGGGGAGATCACAAAATAATAGTTACAATCAAATATCAAAAGATGAATTATATACTAGAGGAATCAATTGTGGTATAAGAGAGATGGGGCACTTATCTTTTATGAGCATCAACATTTCCCCTTTTTAATTATGTTGATCATTATTAAGAATTCATCATTAAGCACAAATATTACATTGCTTTGTCCTTCCATCCCTTTCATCTTGATTCCACTATTTACCTGCAATTCTTTGATAACAAGTACAACCAAGAAAAATATACAAATACTAGAGCATTATGTCAATTTTGTCAATCTAGGGTTTTCATGATATTTCAAAAGTGTGCTTCTAGGATTTTGGTTACAAACCCTAGATATCTCATGACCAAAACCTTATTAGGGTTATTAGAAAAAACATCTAGCCCTATATTATTATCCAATTCAAACCTTTCTAGGGTTTTACTACACACCATAAATTCTTCCCGCAAACCCTAAATTTCAATGGTTAGGATTTCCTTTCCTAGGGTTTTCCAATCCAAGTCCCATCTCAGGTTTACAAGCCTTAGATATCAACAATTTTTCAACCAAACCTTATATATTAAGATTTACTATGCAAATATCTCATGCATTTCATTTCTTGATCTCAAGGCCTAAATATTTGGAATGTTATCATATAGACAATTATACGAATTTATGTTAATGCAAACCCATTATTTTTTAAAAGACCATCATGAATTAGAGACCTTGATACTTTAGCATGAAATGCATATAGGAATTGTACATGCCTTTGTGATTTTAGCATACCTTTTCCTTTTGCAAGTATCTAGTCTTACTTCACCTATTAACACTACTTTCTTTAACCTCGACCTTTGTTCACAATTTTGTGATTTTTCGGTCTAGTATTAGGGCTCACTTGTTATAGTTGGTCTTGTTTGAATGGATGGTGGCATTCAGTATGTTGGCATTGCCAACCAGATTAGCATTGAGGTTGGTGGAAATAGATGTTGGCATTAATATGATTGGTGTCTCAAGCTTAGGAGGGAGTCCTATGGTTGTTTTAGTATTTTGTAGAGAATCATCATAGTAGTAGGCTTAATGGAGAATCCATAAAAATATAGTTATGATGGTTGGGATTCCAAAAATTTGGGGGAGATTGTACCTTGTGAGAAAATATTAAAGTCTCATGGAATTTTCATATTTGTTTAATGCTCAGAAACAAGTTTCTAATGGTATGTGGAAGTCTATGAATGGCCTCCTAAATCAAAAGATAGAGTCAGTCAAAGCTATGGACCCCAAAATTCAAAATGTACAGAGATAAAAGGGTCGGGGATCCTTTTGGAGCATAGCCAAGTTTGGAATAGTTTATAAACCTAGCGAAAAAGTTAGTGGATTATCCAAAGGAGGATCGAGATAATGTTTTCGACAGTGCAACAATGTGAGTGTTTTTTATTGGCACAGGTAGAGCCCACCCAGTGGAGTTACCCCGACGGATGTACCCTGGAAATTTACAAAGGGGGCACAAGTTAAAGCACCATGATGCAATTAGGTGGGCTGACTTGGAGTGCCATAAGTGCAGTGAAGATATTTCTTATTAGTGCAAGAGGAGCCCACACAATGGAGGCAAGCCTACTGGTATCACCCTTGCGTAACCTTTTGGTGCACAAAAGGAATGAACCAGGAGATAGTCATTCGACAGGGTAGCAGAGCACAAACCAATGAAAGTGAGAAGGAGGCCCCCACTTCGACAACTCAGTTTGTTAAAGGCTAGCTTGGAGGTGCATCCCGGAGGGATAACAAAGAGGCAACACAAATGAGAGTTGATCCAGTGGAAAAAAGAATAAAATTTTATAAAGGAGATTAGCAAAAAAACAAGGCCTTGGGAAAACGTTCTCTCTTCTCTCTGACATGGAAATGGAAATATATTATTGGCTCTCAGGAGACGACTTAAGCTGATTTTGTCATCATGACATGATCTAATCACAAGTGGACATGTGGCAGGTAGTGTTGTCATTTTCGAGTTCCCAAGAGGCCCATTTATGGTGAAAACGTGGACCACTCATAGGTCATCAAGTGGCATAAATGAAGTCAGCATGATGTCATCATGTTGGTTGGAGCTTGACAAAGTTTTTAGGTGCACAAAGTGGAAATGTCGGGCAATGGGAGCTAGGACACGTTGGAATTAACAGTCAAGCAGCCAACAACCAATGAGAAGTGAGTGGGTAGACCCCGCTTACAACTAATCCTGCCAAAGCATTAGCCCAAAATTCTATTAATGGTGCATAGAGAGAAAGCCTCAAGACTCAGGATCTACGAGCTAAGTGATGGACGAAGGTGAATTCAACAGGTAAAGACCAAGGGAATGGGAGCAGTTAGCAAAGGTAATTTGGCTTGTGAAGGGCATAGTATGGCTTAGTGCCTAAAGGCTTAACTGGTGGTCATAACACCTTGTCCTATTGTGGAAAAGCAGGATAGGCACCAGAAAAGAAAGAGGTAAAGGAATTTTGGCAGATTTGGTAGCCATGGGATAAATTCTTCATTTATGGCAAGGATGAAAAATGTGGCAATGTAACATATTCATACATACATGAAGATTGAATGAGTCAGTAGCTCTTGAGCATTGAGTACCAAATTGGCCATGACCGCAGTTGGGATACGTAAGGATGGAGAAGCTGAGTAAATGTACATAGTGCAGTTGGTGTCATTGGTTTTATGGTGACTGCAAAGAATTGTTGGTAGAAGAACATAGAGGACCACAAACTACAAATTGAGTTTATAAGCTTGACTCAAACAAACAAAAAACCACCTCTGATCTTCCTTGCACACTAGGATGAATTGAATGAGAAAAATGGCCTTAGGATGAATAACGATTTGACCATAGCACAAAGAAGCCATGCTGAAGTACAATATGAGACCTGTGGGAATTTAAGAGGAATGGAGGACCAAGTTATCTATGCATAAAAATTCAATGGAGGTACTTCTTGAGTGTGAAAGTAAGATTGAGATTAATTTCTTAGTATGAGGATACACTCAGATGCACGTTCTATGATTTAATGTAATTGTGATGGTTGAGGGAACAAATCCCATTTCTATAGTTTAATGCAGTTGTAGTGGCTTTGCACCTTGATGGAACAACAACATGAGAGCCATGCATAAACATGATTTCATGCACTATGTTGCAGAAACGATAGGAGTACAGTTGAGACAACATAGACCATTCTGCAGAAAAGGAACAAAAGGGTGGATTGCAGTTGTGCAATGTGAGGAAATGCAACATTGTTGTGAGTGGGAGTGTGAAGAGTATCATGAAGAGGGTGAGGAGATACATATTCATGTGTGTGAGAAAAAGGGAGATGAGAGTCGAGATATGACTGCCACTCAGAGCAATTGAGGGCTAATAACAAATTTTCTTGAATAGTGAAGTTTGAAGAGAAAAGGAGGTTTGCAAAGCATAAGGGAAAATGTTGTATGTGGAGAAGTTGATCAGGTTCTTATTTATATTCATTTGTATTTTTTTTTGTTTTCAGTTTGAAAATTGTATGAAAAGTAGAATAATGGCTAGAGCAGGTAGTGTCCTGCATTCATAAGAGTTTGGTGCCTCTTGGCAAGTGGTGGCTTTCTATCTCGAGGGGATTGGTGCATCTTGTGAGTGCTCACAAACAACTTGATGTAATTAAGTGGGTGTTTAATTTACATCATAATAACAAACATATTGGTGGTTTTATCACTTTGTGTTTCCACATAAAAATACATTTTCCAATATATATGTGTTGCTCAATTGATGGACTTTGTGCTCACTTGAATTTTTTACTTTGTTATATATATATATATATATTAATTCTCCCACAAGTAACTAGAAAAATTAAAAGGGAATTTAAGAATTGATCTTAAATCCTAAGAACCTCACTATTACTTATTCACACCCCCCCAGTATTTCCTTATTCCAACAATTGGTATCAGACCCAAGTTCCTTCACGAATAATTTAACCATTGAAAGGTAGATCTATAAGGAATCATGTCTAGACAAAAAAGTAAGGATGCATATTCAAGTAATATACCAGTCTTCGATGGGACAAACTATATCTTTTGGAAAGCTAGGATGGATGCCTATCTTATGTCCCTAGGATTAGATGTTTGGATATTTTTATTGGTAGATTATGAGTCCCTCCCACATATGCAGACAGTAAAAAGGTGTATGGAAATAATGTTAAAGCCAAGAATTTAATTCTCTTTGGCCTTACTTAATCTAAACTTGTAAAATTTATGCACTGTAAGTCTGCTAAGGAATTATGGGTCAAGCTCAATTAGAGTCAAGAATGAGATGGGAAAGTCAAGCAAGCCAAAATTCAAACCTTCAGAATGAGGTTTGAGACCTTAAGAATGAGTGAAGAAGCACTACAAGGAAAATACCCTCTAACGTATGCTTTTGAGGAAGCCCTTATAAAAATACCCCAGACATCTGTTTCTAGTAGAGATTACTAGAGGAGGTTGGCGGGCGGAGGGTTTTGCGGTTGTTTTTCGCTTAGTGCGCTTATCATATAAAATCACACCAGTGCACTCAACAAGAGAAAGCACCGGTGCGCAAAAAACATTGGCACACCGGACACCGTGTGCTCTGTACACACTTTCTCGATGCGTTGTATTACTGTAGAGCACCGGTGCTTTACAAATCTTCCACACCAGTGCATCATAAAACACCGCGCCAAAATTGAAACTGCCTAGTGCGGTATTAAGAAACTACATCGGTGGGCATATAAAACCTCGCGCACTGGAACATGGTTAAATAAAAAAAAATTACGGCCAAAAAACTGCATTTTTCACTTTTCTCAGTGCTCCAGAGCTCTCAAGCACTAGCGCAATTTATCCTTGTCTAAGCCGCCCTGACATTGGTGCTCCCATTGCACCCATTGCACGCACTGCTACTGTGCATTGCCCACCAATCTCCAGCTTGCATTTTGCAAAATGGTGGTCAAATTTTCTTTTGTAAATTCTGCAGCCAATATGCCTCCTCGACAGCCAAATGTATAGGTATTTTTCTTGTTTTTCCATAATTAAGCTTTTTAGCAGATTAGAATTTCAAATAACCTTAAAATTAACCATTTAATATATATATATATATATTTATCGCGCGGTGCGCTCGAGCCGTTCGGCTCGCACCGGTAAGCGGTGCTGCATGTAAATTTTATAGGTTGCACCACAACTGGTGCTAACGTTATCCACATCGTTTCTGGGGCGGTATTGAAAGGCGCATTGCGTTATTTTAAAATTTAAAAAAAAGTGCGGTGTGGTCATTTAGCCGGCCACACCGTTGATGGAAATATCCACCCCAGTGTTTGTCAGTGCACCACATTCGGCATTCTGATAGGGTCAGCGGTGCAGCCTGGTAAAAGAGTGAACCGTTGACTATCTAATTAGTCAGGTGGTCGGTACGCTGACACAACTATACACACCGAGGCTTAGAGTTTAGTCAGCGCACCGCACTCCTAACACTGTACATAGTCAATGGTGCTCTAAAAAGTTTTAGGTGCACCGTCTACGGTGCGTTGAATGTCATCTGGGGCACCACCCCCGGTGCACGACAAACAAAAGATGCATCGGAACTGGTGCATGACTGTTTTTTGTGGCGCACCGACTGTTTTGTGTTTTTTGTTTTTCAAAAAAAATTATATATGTATATTCCTAAATACATGTCTCATTTAATAATTTTTTATTATTTAATATGTCAATTATTCAGAGAGAAGAGGGGGAACAACAACAACAATAGGCAGAGCAACATGACATCGTTCGCCTGTGGGAGGTGCAAGAGAGGGAGAGAGATACGTACCCTCACCCTATTACAACAGCTACCCACGGTCTGCTAAGGCAGGTAGGCCTCCTTAAGTTCTATGAGGAGGCTACTTCCTTAAAGGGCTATGTTGTGTTTTTGAGACATCTTATTCGTAGGTGGAATGCCCACCGACAAGATTTCTAGGTTGGTCCTAACCAGTGGTACATGCCCATTGAGGAGGATATATATTTCATTACAGGGATATCGAGGAGAGGGGTGGATTTTCCCTCGTTCCTAGAGGTTCCAGCTGGCTGTGTAGCAGGGAGTTAGTTAGTGTACTCCCAGAGATATAGTGGAGAAAATGTATAGTCTCCTTCAGATTTTTAGGTTGCTGGAGGTTAGTTACGTATTAGTGCATTTGGTAGTGAGGAGGTGCAGTTCCTCTCACTTTTCATTTCGATCATTTCACACAACACCAGTGATGGGCAACACATTAGTTTCTCGCTTCTATATTATGTTGATTCTTTAGTACAGGAGCCACGACTTGTCAGGTGGTCTGCCATTTTTTTGCGGCAGTTCTATATAGCCTTAGATAGATTTCGTGCTCATGCACAAGGGAGGGTCAACTTCCCTTTTGATTCAGAGCTTTTTTGTTTATTTTTTGAGAGGTTTCCAGAGATGAGGCCTAATTTTGTTCGGCACCCTTGTAAGCCGATGTTCAAGGCACGGATGCACACGTGGGGGAAAATGATGCCCAAGAGGGGCGAGACTGTGTTTCCAACAAGGATATCACATGATGCACTGGAGTTGATAGCCAGTGTTGATGAGATGCATCCCTTCATTGTGTTCCCCTATCCTTATGCTGGATTGGATTGGCGAGGGTGTCCCAAAATCCTCTTCACAGCTGATGAGCCATTGGATGATAGAGGTAATATTACTGTTTTATTTAAATTTATTCTAACATGTTATTTAAATTTTTTTTATTAAATTGTTTAATGAAATTGTCTAATTATTGTTGTGTACTTGTATATATTTTGCAGACATTGAGTCTTTTGATGGTGAGGACATGCCGACACCACCACATGATCTAGGTATGGATCTTGATGACGATCAGGGCATGACAGATGCAAGGATCATCAAGAGGCTGGTGGAGAGAGACCTGCTCCTACTGGTACGCCGGTGCCGCCTTTTGCTAGGCGCGGTCGAATTGATACTAGATACAGGATGGAGTTGGGCGACCAAATCACTGCATTGATTGTTGAGGCGGGCATCAGGCCCGCTCATATGAGAGACATATAGGCTGATGGTAGGCTGTTACAGATGTGGAGAGGCATTTTGCATGACATGTACAGGCTGATGTGGTATGTCGTAGGGGCGACAACCTTAGTTACATAGCTGAGGAGGACCATTGCACGTTATAAGCATGGTAGAGACGTAGCACATGATCGAAAGTCAGTGAGAAGTGACTCATCATCTCATGATTGTTCACCTCGCACCGTGCCAGATGTGCAACTTCCACTAGCATCTAGCAGCAGTCATCATGGAGATGAGGCTGGACCATCGGCCATGTCCAATCAATAGCTGGCACCATCCAACATTACTCATGATCATGAGTAGGCTAGACCATCGACTGTCGAGGCTGCACCATTGACTGAGCAAGCCTCGAATAGTACTGCTATTGATGTTGTACCACCAGCTGATCCATGAAATTTATATTACAATTGTATATTTTTAACATGATTTAGTTATATATATGGTCCATGTATTTTATGTTCATGTTGCAGTTGTACTTAATTTACATGTTGGTGATCATCATTATGTGTATATTGTTAGGCCATGTTAGCTGATATGTTCATTTAATGTGTAGCTTGAAGATAGATGTGTATGTGATAGCATGAGTTATTTGACATGAGATGTATATTTGATGTTTGTGTTGTGAAGATGTTATACAATGCTAATTGTGTTTTGTTAGATGATCATGATCACAATGATGTTAGTGAATTTGAATGTGTTTTTTAGTCGAATATGATGTTTGTACGATGGTTATCATGATTGTGATGTTTATTAATTAATTTAATATTAAATGACCGTGATATTTATTAAATCTTACATCGTGATTGTAATTGAAATTGAAATTTTAATTGTATGTAAAATTGTAAAATTGTATTTGTATTGGTATTTGTAATTTTAACTGTAATTGTATGTAAAATATTTAATGTAAAATTTTAATTGTAATTGTAATATTTAATTTATTGTGAAATGATTGTAATTGTAATTGTATATATGACAAAATGTAAAATTGTAATTGTAATTGTAATTGTATGTAAAATTCTAAAATTGTAATTGTAATTTTAATTGTAATTGTATGTAAAATATTTGTAAAATTGTAATTGTAATTGTAAATGTAATTCTAATTCTAATTCTAATTGTATGTAAAATATTTGTAAAATTTTAATTGCATTACTGTGAAATGATTGTAATTGTAAAATTTTAATTGTAATTGTAATTGTATGTAAAATTCTAAAATTGCAATTGTAATTCTAGTCGTAATTGTATGTGAAACTGTGAAATTGTAAAATTGTAATTGTAATTGTATGTAAAATACTTGTAAAATTTTAATTGTAATAATGTGAAAAGTTTAATTGTATTAATGTGAAATGATTTTATTAAAATTTGTAAATAATTGTAAAATAATAAATCTTGAATAATATGAATTTTTGTAACATAATAAAGTTTAGAAAATAATGCAAATAAATTCATGCACTTTAGAATTATCATTATTTTATTATGATCTTACATACCAAAAAAAATAACTTTATACAGTACGCCATTTCTAGCCGAGATTCCTGGTTTTTCGTCCGGTGCGCTTATCATCATAACCCGCACTGGTGTGTCTTAGTACTAAGACACACCGATGCTTCACAACTCTTCCGCACTAGTGCGTCATAAAACACCGCACCAAAACATAAACTGTGATCTTACGAACCGTACCGGTGCGCTTATAAAACCCCGCCCACCAGAGCAGCAGAGGGTTCGAATCGCGGGCAAGAATTTTTCCGAGGAGATGACGGTTTGAAAAGACGAGAGTTTGAATTTTGGCTGAGAAGTTTATAGTAGAGAAAATGAGTGATTCAAACAGAAAGATGGAAAAAGACGCTTACAGGGATGCAAACGTCTATAGAGCTCGACAGAGTACAAAAGGAGAAAAGGTTTATGAAAAATCTGAGGCGCACATGAGAGAGATCAATTGAGTCTCTTGAACAGGCTAAGAGATCACATGAAGGTAAAGATTATCATTCTTACAAGGATGGTAGGGAAAGATTGGACAGTAGATAAAGATCAATTGAGGTAGTCGATAAAGCCAAGAGGCACCATGAAGGGAAAGATTCTAATTCCCTTAAGGACACTAGAGAAAGATCAATTGACATTTTTGATCGGGCTGGTAGGTCCCATGAAGGGAAAGATTCTCCAAAATGCATTTAAAAGTAGTTGGGAGTATTGTCCGAGCTTCGGTTGACTTACATAAAATTTTACCGGCAAAGCTGACGTCGCATAAAATCACATCTTCAGCTTTAAATTGAACCTGAATGGCATCTCTAACTTGTCTGAGCTGTGGTCCTGTGGATAACGAGGAATATTACATGGAAGGTACCCAAAAATCCAAAATTTTGAAAGTATAGGTGAATTAGCACTTATCAGCATTAAAATGCCACCAACAAAATGCGTAACTACACTTAATAGATTCCCTGTCTCATTTGTTATTAAAAAATGACGTTCTCTTCCAGATGAAGCAAGAACAATGCATTTGCATGGTAAATGAAATACGTGACTATTTTTACAGAATAAAAAATTAGAGATATTTACAATACCATATTTCAGCCTCAACTCGTTTCCTGTCAGAAAAGCTTAGATATAGCCCATTTTGCAATGTCTTTCCTCTGCTTAACCCTATACTCATTTTCTACGGGAAACCATTGCCTGCACATGTAATAACTGCATCATCTAGTCAAAAATTGGTCTTCTTCTACTAACAAATGTAGAATAAAGGACTCGTTGTAATTTCTCCAAGAGAATTCAAGGTCAGTTTCTCATAAAACAGATATTGTATAAATTTTGTTAAGATCAAGATAGAAAGCACAAAGGAGAAAAGAGGAAATTGGATGCCAAGATGGAGGAGGAACTTACAAATGAGCAAGCAGATCATGGATCAGAAAGCAGATCATGGGGCACCTTTTCTTGTTGCAGGTTATGGAAAGGTTCAAGTTTCTTTTTCTGAAAGAAGAAGAGGTGTAGTTTTGAAAAGAAATGGCCCAAAGATTTTCACAGCAAATTGTACATTTCCAACATGTCTAATTTTGGTGTACACACGTAAAAGTAATTTCGGTACCTCAATCGCAAATTGGTGCTAATGTACAGATAACCAAACCGGTATGTTCTAGTTACTATGCACTGGTGCGTTTTAGTTACTATGCACCAATGCCGTGTTACCAATGGACGCACCGGTGCGGTGCTATTAAGTGAAACACCGGTGACGAATAAACACAAATAAAAAAAGCGCAACTCTATTTTATTTAAGTGAAAAAAAAGCGGCAAATTGAAAAATGGGCGGCAAAATATTTTAGAAAATCTAATTTCATAAAACAATTCTTTAAATATTAAACACTTTTCATTATTTCACTATTTTTGCTAAAATTTTCAGCCAGAGATTTGCAGCAGACATACTTGGAGCAAGACAACACGAGAGCACTATGGAGGAACACAATACGTTTGAACCGAAGTATTTAGACAATCAGAATCCAAACCTCTGGTGATTCAAACCCTGTAGCATAGAATTTCAAACGATCTTGTGATTAAATTTGATTAGTTTTTTGACTTTTTTTTCCTGCAATTTTATTAATTTTTACCCTAAACCCTTCATTTTTTTGTTTCTACCCTTTCTTCTCCCTATTTCAGTGATTTCAGAATTAGGGCTTTTCATTTTAGATTGACATCCAACCCACAGGATGACTTGCATATTCGGATCCCAATCCATGTCGGCCTTTGCGTGAATTTTTGAAAAAATGGATTTTTTTTTTAT
Organism: Pinus albicaulis; assembly: GCA_034641835.2. NCBI lineage: Eukaryota > Viridiplantae > Streptophyta > Pinopsida > Pinales > Pinaceae > Pinus > Pinus albicaulis. The sequence continues at coordinate 684,419,980 of CM076584.1, read as the reverse complement.
CGGTGCTTCCTACGTAATCGAGCGCACTGGTGCACTGTATTATATAGTGCACCACACAAGTACTGTGTAATAAAAAATTTAAAAACAATTTTTTAAAATTAGTGCGCCATATCTAAAATAGGGCACTGGTGCTCTATGTTACGAGGATAGCACTGTACAGTCTATTAAACTATTTGTGCGGTGCGTTTATAATACCCCCACGCACCGTACGGTCTATTATACTGTTTGTGCGATGCGTTTATAATACCCCATGCACTGACGTCGGTGCATACATCATGAAAGGCGCATCGATTTCTTGAGATTTATTTTTGACCATAAAAGTTGACAATTTATTTATAAATATATTAATGTATGATATGGTACAAGTTTTAGATTGATAAAGAAACGACTGACAATATATCAAGTAATAAAAATACTGATAACACATCAAGAAAAGAAAAAAAGACAAGTTCTTTGTAAATTATTTACAAAAAATATTATTTTTTCTCTATATGTAAGTTTAAATAATATGTATTGTTTACTGTGTATCATGCAGAGCCACAAAATGACGAAGCTCGATAAGATTATTTCTCATCTAGGACCATAAGAGCCTAAAAACTTGATGTAAAAATTTCAAAAGGATGAATCAAGTGAATGAAAAAATACTATCAATCCAATATGAGTTTTTTTTTTTTTTTTAATTTTCATTAATAATATACTTAAAATTATTAGATAACATGTGTCAAACAATATATTAATTCACATCTGTTTAATTTTCTACAGGGACCAACAACTCAGAAAAGCAATGTTGTTCTGAGCAAAGAAAAAATAGAACATGCAAATGAAAATGAATTTCTCCTTAGCTCATCTGGAGTGGTGCTGGAGGTTAACGAAAGGGGGAAAATTTTTTACAAAAGTTTGAGGGATCTAGTGGAATGAATGTATAGACGTTATTTCCACTTACAATACAAAAACCAATCCAATGCTTCCAAGAACCAAATTTTATCTAAACTACAAGAAGTGTTTCTAGAGAATTGGTCAATGAGACATGTCAAACTTTTAATAGCAAAATCATACAAAAAAGAAGAATGAATGAAAAAGTAATATTCCATTAAATGTTTGTCTAGAATTATTTATAAATATCACTTTTGTTATATTTACTTTTCATATACCAATATAAAAATTAAATAGTTTATTGTCATGTTACATTTTCAGGAAGATTATGAAAATCTCAAAAGATGAATGAGCTAATATCAGAAATATGCCAGTAGGAATGTCCAAAAATGTGTATAAGGAGATGGTCAAAGAAATGGACAAAATTGCATCGCAGGAAGAGCCATCTCAACAACAACGTGATTCAAATGTAATATGTAATCATTGAATTTTTCGATCATTACGTACAATAAATAAAAAATTTAACATTAAATATTAATTTTCAAGAATTTTCTTGCAGAAAAGAAAAGAAAATGGAACCCATTCAACACATAAAACAAGACGACAAGGAAGAAAAGGGTTGATATCTAAGTTTGTGAGTAATTGGTACTTCCTTATAACAACTTAACTAGATTTCATTTTTAAAATTTTTAAGTTATTTTACAAAAGTCATCATTGAATGTCTTGAAACAGGTGCTAACATACAAAGAAGAACCATCAGACGAATTGATTGAAATTGGGTTAAATATGGGTTGTGAGTATATGTTGGCATATAAGAAATTAATTGTGGAATTTGTAAGCATCTATCGATCTTATGTTACTTAGCTCCGTCTATAATTAATAGAACAAAAAATATTTTATATTAAATATATGTTTTGTTATGGGGTATAAAACTTGCAGGAAACAAAGTATGGAACTGCGCCAACAGATGAAATTTTGAAATATGGCATGGTACATGGTTTTGAAAGAATGTGTATAGTTTATGAGTCAATTGTTGCTATGGTACACCATTTTTATTTTCGATTTACATTGATTTATATTATTTAATATTGCAATTTTAATTATTCTCACCAATGTATATACACTCATTTCAGTTTATTTTTATGTTTGTAGATGGAAGGTGAAGAAGAATAAAACAATCAAAACTGCAAACAAAACATTCCTAAAAATAACCGAAGTCATGGAAGTAGCTCTAGCAGTGACATTAGTTCAAGCGAAGAATGATGATGACTATGTTTGGATATCAAAGCAAGGCGTTGTATTTTTTGAAATATTTGTCTGTGAAATCAGAGATTTTGTTTAATGTAATGGACATAGTGTCCCAATTGAAAGATAAAGGGATACCAATAACTGTCCCATTTTGTATGACAAATATTGCCTTATTCATATATATATATATATATATAATAAAATATGTTTGAATTTATTCTATTACATTCTCCATTGTCGCTATTGCGTTCTCCATTGTCGTTCTCAAATGCACTAATAAAATTTTAATTCATATGAATATTGTTATAATATATATATGTGTCGACTTTTGATGAATAATGAATTAAAAAAAAAAACAATAATTATGATATGATATAACAAATTAATCCAAACATCACATTCAAATGCATTAATAAAAAATTAATTAATATGAATATTGTTATAAGATGTGTCGACTTTTGATGAATAATGAATTTAGAAAAATCACAATAATTACACTGTCATAGGTCGATGTTTCTAAAAAATACAAAATGAACACCGGTGCATTTGTATGCTGCAACACACCGGTGTGTTTCTACGACCTATGGGCACCGCAAAAATACCAAAACCAATTAAAAATCTCGGTGCGTTTGTGCAATACTGCGCACTAGTACTTTTATGTGAGACTACACACCAGTGCATTTGTACGACGTATGGGCACCGCACAAATACCAATACCAATTATAAATATCAGTGCTTTTGTCTGATATAACGCACCGGTGCGTTTCTATAAGTCTACGTACTGGTGCGTTGAGACAACCTATGGGCATCGCACAAATCCCAAGACCAATTAGTACGACCCTGTGCGTTGTATCACCAACACTGCACCCGATGCGGTTTTATACCTTGATGACCTGGTGCAGGAACCTTCGATCGTCCCGAGGTCACCGTCTAGATGACACGCACTGGTGCGTTGAAACCTTAGTAGCACACCTATGAAAAAAACATCCGTAATAACCTCCGGTCGCCCAGTTTTTTTAGTTGTGTTTAATTTCCGTTAAAAGCTCCACCAAAACCTCCGTAACCATAAACGGATGTTGTAGCAAATGTTTTTTTGACAATTTTGGCCAATTTTATAACACTAAAATCCTTTTTTATAACCTCCACTAGAGGGTTTTTTCGTTGTAGTAAAGAAATCATAACATAGTACTTCCTCAGGGTTAATTAAGTAACCAATATTATTAGAGGACTTGGTGAAGCTATCAAAGAAGATGTAATTGTTAAAAAAGTATTAAGATATTTTCCTTTGAGATTTAATGCAAAAATCTTAGTCATTGAAGAGATGTTTAATCTGAAATGTCTCACAATGGAACGATTTCTTGGTACTCTCACAACCTATGATATGACAGTAGGAAAAGATAAAGTTGAATCAAAGGAGGAAACTTTCAAGGTGTCCAAGAACGCTAAGGAGCACAAAGATCATCAAGATTGTTCCAGTTGTGAATCTAATTAGGAGTTGGCTCACTTTTCCAGGAAACTAAAGCATGGCTCAACAAATTATAAAGGAAATTTCCACTTCAAATGCTTTGACTGCAGAAGAGTTAGACAATTTTCCTCCAAATACCCTTACAAAGAAAAAATAGAAAAGGTATATGATAAAAATTTAGAGGTAAAGCTCAAAAACAACAAAATAAGAATATCTTTAAGAAGAAGGGGCTCTACTCCAAAGAGGACAGATCTGCACTAAACTATGATAGTGATAATTCCTGAGAGGATGAGTCAAATGAGTGGTTACTTATGGCATTTGGAGTTTAATCCAAAAAACAAAATGTTGCAGGCTCTGAAGAAGAATAAGGAGTAGTAGATCTTGAAGGAGAACTCATCAGTTCTCTTGATGAATTAAGAAAGGACAGAAGAAAGAATAAGCAAATGAAAGAGTATTTTTTGTGATCTGAGGAAGACATGTATAACCTAGAAAATGAGGAATTTGTTTATCAAAAATAAAAACTTGAAGAAGCTATAAAAAGCAGAGAAAGCTTAGCTCTCCAACTAGAAGAAAAACCAAAAAAATGTGAAAGGTTAGAAGAAGAGAATAATCTCTTAAAGGAAGAGCAGACTAAGAAAGAGAAGGAGATAATCTATGAACCATGCAAAGAGGATATTTTGTCCTTGAAAGTGAGGTTAGAGGAGGAAAATCATGTGGAAGAAGTTGTCAATGTCTTGATTAATGAATGGGAAGAAAACTATCCGAGTCTCGAGGCATAAATTGTCTCTTTGAGAACGGATATTGAGAGACTAGAAACTGAGAAGGGTGTAAATGAAAATTTTGTAGAAGGGACAAGAAATCTAGATCAAATTTTGAATATTCAAAGGTCTCCAAAAAACAAGACAGACCTGGGGTATTCTAGATCACAGGAATATCCTATCAGAAAGATGAAAACCAGGTCCACAATATTTGAGGAACCTCAAAGATATGCAAAGGTTCTTCAAGGAATAATCAATGAAAATATAAAGGTAGAAACCAAGAGACGAACTCAACATTGCAACAAGAATTCAAAATTATCAAAGGACTCATACCAAAGGAGAATGAATCAATCAACAAGACAACAGAGGTACCTACAATCTATCCAAACTCGTGAACTGTCCAACTTCAAGTACTCTAATTTAATTTGTGGTCACTGTTATAAATGTAATACATTTTGACATAAATCTATTTATTGTAGAAGAGTCAAATTTTAAAGACATGAAAATATAAACACAGTAAGTATCGGAAATTTAGATCTCCAAACTCTCCTCCAAAAAATAGGAATCCCTTATCTCCCCTGATGAATGATTTTTAATGTTTCAAATGTAATATTTTTGGACACAAGGAAAGTGACTGTAGAAGTAGGTTTGATTATGCATCTCAATCCCAGAATGCTTGGCAACCATTCTTAAAAGAAAAGAAAAAATTGAAATGTAAATATGAAAAGAACATGGAATGTGGACTTGCATTGTCTGCGCATGATCAAGAAAACATGTGGTATGTGGATAGTAGTTGTCCCAAACATATGACTGAGGATAATAGTAAATTTTTTTCTCTGAAAGAAAAATACAGAGGAAACAATGTAACCTTTAGTAACAATTATTCAACAAGGATGAAGGGGAAGGGAACAATAAACCTTGATGCAAAAGCCAAGGCTCAAAATGTGTTATATGTGTAAGGATTCAAGAATAATATGCTCAGCATGAGTCAAATGTGTGATAATGGCTACAATGTGACCTTTCGATCTAAACACTGTGAAATATGAAAAGAAGAAAATGGCAAGATGGTACGAAAATCAGTAATGACACACCATAATGTATATGTGTTTGATGACTCCAAAGTAAGATGCTACTTGAGCAAGGTTAATTAAACTTGGTTGTGGCATAAGAGACTCGGTCATATGAACTTTCACAATATGATAGAATTTAGCAAGATAAATTGTAAGAGGATTTCCAATTTGCAAGTCTTGTCGATTTGTTAAGCACACAAGGACTCAGTTAAAGACAAAGAAGTTATCATCATCCAAACCTATGTATCTTATTCAATTTGACATCTTTGGCCCTACTAGGACAAACATACCAATAGGATAAAGGTATTTTATTTTATTTATTGATGAATTTACCATAGCCACATGGATAATTCCCTTGAAATAAAAAATAGAATATCTTAACCATTTTAAGGCATTCAAAGCTCAGGTTGAGAATGAGAAAGATATAAATATCAAATGTTTAATAATAGACAGTAGTGGATAATTCACTTCGAGATAATTTGAAGAGTATTGTGAAGAGCATGGTATAAGGAGGTAGTATTTTGTGGCCAAAACTCCACAACATAATGGAGTAGGAGAAGAAAGAATAGAACAATTCAAGAGATGGCTAGATCCGTGATGGATGAAGCAGACGTACCCCACACCTTTTGGGGAGAAGCAACTCAAGCAACAGTATACTTAGAAAACAAAATAGAACTCGGGCCTAATAGTGATAAGACTCCCTATGATTTATGGTAGGGGAGACCTGCATCAGTAAAACACTACAAGATGTTTGGGAGCAAGTGCTTTATCAAAATTAATGATAAAAAACCTGGAAAGTTTGATGCTCGTGTTGATGAGGGTATATTTCTTGGGTACTCAGTCCGGAGAAAAGGGTACAAATGTTTCAAAAAAAGAACAAAGAGAGTCGATGACTGCATTGACATAGTAGTGGATGGAATAATACCACAATCAAATTTAAGTTTGTAGCGGATTAGAATTGAAAATTAGGTTAAATTTATCATTTTTTTTGGCTTGCACCGGGAGTAGTGTGCCCTGTAAATTCACAGGGTGCAACGCGTTTTAGTGCATGAACATAACACACCGCTGTTGCGGCGGTGCGGTTTTAAAATATAAATGTACTGGGAAAGATGCGACAAATTGGATGTCGGTGCATCACTCCCGGTGCATTTATATTTACCTAATGCACTGCAAATAAATAATTAAAAATATTCCTATATCTCGATGCGTTCAATAACCTGAATGTACCGTACCGGTGCGAACAGGTTATATGTATGCACCGTTACACAAGTATGCCACACCGCTATGAAAATTTAAATTACTGAAACATCTGTGGTGCATCGTACCATTACTGGTGCAGTTTAGTTGAAAGCGCACCGACTCTGGTGCATGACTGTGTTTTGAGCGCACTGATATATATATATTAAATTGAAAGTTATGTTTCCATAGTTATAAATACACATTTCATTTAATAAAAAAATGTATTTTATGTATGAGGCAGATGTATTTTATATGTAAATCATGTAGCAGAGACGTTAGTAGAGGGAGCAACAACATGAGTAGGAGCAACAGACAAACCCTTAAAATATGGTCCAACCGTGGCAAGCCAGAGAGAGGGAGAGGGATTTATACCCTAGCTCTATTACTATAGTGACCTGAGTGCTCTTGAGGAATGTAGGCCTCCTCAAGTACTATGAGGAGGGTACATCCCTGAAGGCACACTTTTTATTATTGGTGCATATTATTCGCCGATGGAATTTCTAGGTGCAAGCTTTCCGTGTCGGTCCTGAGTTGTGGTATAGGCCCACTAAGGAGGACATATACTTTATCACTAGCCTATCCAAGAGATGGGAGGATTTTTCCCAATTCCCTAATGTCCCCAATGGTATTTCAACTGAGAGTCAACTTACATACACTCAAATATATGTCGGGCCTCATGTAGTTCGTCCATTAGAATTTTAGTTCCATGGTGGAAAACTAAAAATTTCTTCTTTTGCTACAGAGGAGGCTAGGTGCCTCTCATTATTAGTTAACACCATTACACATTCTTGTGGTGATGGGAAAAAATATTTTCCCTATTTTTTATTATGTTGATTCTTTGATTTAGGTGCCACATTGCATCAGATGGTCTACCATTTTTTTGAGATAGTTTTGCATGATTTTAGATAGATGTCATGCGTTATCGAGATAGTGGAGGGAGACCTCCCCTTTTGCTTTCGAGATTTTTTATTTATTTTTTGAGAGGTTTTCGGAGACGAGGCCTACATTTGATCATCACCCTCAAATTCGATCACTGAGGCCTCGATGCGCATGTGGGGGCAGATGATTCCCAAGAGGGGAATGCTGGAGTTTTCGGCTAAGATAATGACGCTACTGGCCAATGTGGATGACCATGTGTTTGTCGTGTTGGCGTCTCCGTATGGGGGAATTGATTAGTGAGGGTGTCCCAACATATTCTTCACAATGGCTGGGCCTCCAAATGATAGAGGTAATATTAGTATTTTATTTAAATTAATCTAGTTTCATTTTCTTGTTTAATTAATTAGAATAAAATTTAATCTAACACATTCTTTAACTTTTTTATTAAATTTATTAATGAAATTGTCTAATTATTTTTGTGTACTATATATTTTTTAGACATTGACTGATATGATGGGGACATGCCTCCTCCCCTATCAATGGATGGAGGAGATGAGGAGATGGGCGAGGCCCAAGAGGGTGAGGCACATCTTCAGAGGGGTGTGGGCATCCGAGGGAGAGGGAATGCTATGTGATTTTTTATGGACTATTATGATATATTGGCCAGAGTATTGGGTCGATAGGGATTCTGCCATGTGAGGCCTTAAGATATCAATGCATATCTGATGTTCATGGATCTATACAGGACCTGTCCACAGGATTTGATGTCTCTTATGAAGTATGTCATAGGATCTAGTACTTTACTGGCAACAATGAGGGCTATAAGGCATCATGCAACAACACATCCATCAGATGAGGGTGATGATGATGATCATGATGATGAGGTGATGATCATGATAATTATGATGAGGATGGTGATGATGATGCTTCTAGTGGTGCCACCCCATCGGATCATGGCCGACAGGGTGTCAATGATCCTTCTCGTAGTACACCTGCTCGTCAGTCGCCTGATGATTTTGAGATGCCAGAGCTATAGGATGTACCATATGTTTCTCCTGACAGAGTAGACCAAACACCTTCTCCTGTAGACCAACCACCTTCTAATACAAACCAACCACCTCTTAGTCTTGATCCACCTCAACAGAGTTTGAAAGACGTACTTGATCAGGCAATAGCTGAGCATCCATTGTCTTCTACTGTAGACTAGGCTGCAAGCGCTACTACGTCTGTTGTATCAGATATTTGATTGCACTTATTTGACTTCATTATGTATTTATTTAACTTATATATATATATATATATATATATCATTTTTTTTGGTCATGTTTATGTACTTAATTTATATGTTGGTGTTGATGTGTATATTGTTAGGTCATGTTTTTATTCTACTATAGACCAGGTTGCTAGCACTACTACGTTTGTTGTATCAAATATTTGATTGCACTTATTTGACTTCATGATGTAGTTATTTGACTTATATATATATATATATTGAATTTTTTGGTTCATGTTTATGTACTTAATTTATATCCTGGTGTTGATGTGTATATTGTTAGGTCATGTTAGATATGTTCATTTAACGTGATTGCAGATATATGTGTACGTGACAACAATTATTTGACATGAGATTTATATTAATTTGAGGATGTGTATGGTGATGATGTTAGATTACAATATTTGTGTTTGGTTAGATGTGATCACGATGATGATGCCTTGTTAGATTATTGGATTTGTGTGCTAGCTAATGACGTTTATATGTGCTACTAAAAGTGTACATAAGTAGATGATGGTAGTGATTTTGAATGTGTATCTTAGATGATGTTTATGTTTGTTAGATGATTATCATCATGATGTTTAGTTTTATGAAATAATGCTTATTATAGATTATGTATTGGTGAATTTATATCAAACTTTTATATATGAAAATGCATGAATTACTTTAAAAAAAATGCAAAGAAATTTTTATAAATTACAAATTTTAGTATGGTTGAAACTATGATTGTAAAATTAAGATAAATATTTTTTTATTACTTAGTTCATTGATATTAAATGTAACTTAACTAGTAAAATATCTCAATACTCACCATGATAAAATAATTAAAGGTAAAATAATTTAGTTAGTGCTTAAAAAGACGAAAATGTGTAACTCATTCAATTTTTAATATAAAATATTATTAATAATAAATTATTCAAAAATTAAATTTAACTAATTCAATATTAGTTTATAAAATTCAATCTGTTGTTAAATTTAAAAAACTTAAGTCATATTTTTTTTTACAATCTGCAGCCTAGATTAATCTTAACTCTAGATCTACCAAGTGTCTAGAGGGATCAAATCTCTTGAGATGCAAACATATTTTTGAGTGAAAAGAGATTTGATCCCTCTAGGCGCTTGGTGGATCTAGGCAGCTGATATATTAATATATATTTAGTTGACATCGAAATTTATTTATTTATAATTCACGTTTTCCGTATTAAAATATTAAAATATGCCCCCTCATATTTTTTTCCCATATGTATACATTTAATTATTTTTATTATTATTTTTTTCTAAAATATTACATATAAAATCCATATTAAACATTGAAAATTTTATAAATATCCCTCATACATTCAATTAAAAAACAACTATTAATGGAATAAGAATTCTCTCAATATTTCTCACTAAAGTGAGATTATAAGAAAAATTTCAATTTAAATTACTTTATTTTTATCTATATAAAATATCTATAAAATTATGTTATTTAATATGGACATTGAAATAGTTTAATTATGGTTGTCAGTAAAATATTTTTTTGTTTCAAATATCACATGTAAATGGAACATAAAATGAAATACGCATAATGTAATATCAATAATGCTATTTCTTATCATGCGAAAAAACTACATTTTTTCCTTGTAGTAAAAAGTAAACTATATGTTTTTAATCATTACATTTATTTCTCATAATAAAAGATATTTTTTTGTATTACTTTCAGTTACATTATATCTCTATATAAACGTATATAAGATTAAGGTGTAAATTAAGTTTTAATTTGTTAATTTCAATTATTATTATACTATTTTTAAATATAATGTTATGTGACAACATCTCTCCCATACTAAGCTGTAAAGCACCTCTTAACATAATTAATTTAGATTTAATACAACTTAAAAAAATCTATTTTTATAAAAATTATTTTATTACTAAAGTTATGAGATTTTCAAGCAATTTAAATTTAATCTTTATAGCAACCAATTAAAATTAAAATTTTCTCTCTCTAAAGATGAGGATAAAGAAATGTAAAATAAGGCTTGTGATCAAGTTAATTGTAGTTGGGGATTTTCTCTATTGGAAGTTCTCCCCTAAAGAGGCAAGTGAACTTTTTTCTAGTAATAAAGATATAACATTTGATGTTATTTTGGTTCTCTATTTGCTAGTGTACTGGTTTAAATTTAAATCTTTTTAATAGTAAATATGAGTTAAATAATACAAATTAAATTATCACGAGATATTCACTAAAATTCATGTTTTTCACATTTCTCCTAGCTAATATTACATCATGTTCACAATAATAAAGACATGTCTACTTTAAATAATTTAGTTACAAATACATAAAAAATAGATATTTATTTTAGATAATATAAATACGAAACAAAAATGAATTAACAAGTCTATTTGAAACTCAAACAAATGCATCTTAATCACCATCACAAATTTGGTTCACTTGGTATGTTATGCTCGCACCAATGCTATCATATTTACCCAATGCACCACCTAAATAATATTTAAAAATATAGCTATATCATGGTGCGTTCGATAACGTGAATGTCTCGTCATGATGCGAAAATGTTATACGTGTGCATCGGTGCATACGTATGATGCACTTCTACGAAAATTTAAATTTGTGAACCAACAACGGTGATTCATAGGTATGTGAGCACTGTGTACGGTGAAGTTGTGTTTTAAAGAGCACTGAAGCCGGTGCATGACTATGTTTTTGGTGCACTGATAATGTTTTTATTTTTATTTTATTTTTAAATTGAAATTTATGTTTCCATATTAATAAATACATTTTTAATTTAATAAAAAAAATTGCATTTTATGTATGAGGTTGATGTATTTTATATGTCAATCATGTAGCAAACACTAGTACATATGGTAAATTTTCCGACACTTTAGTTCCAAAAGTTTTGACGTATTATTGGAAAGTTCCCCAATTTTTCTCAATTTTTTTAATCCTGCCACATAGTGTCACTCTTGCAACGCCGATGGCGATGTTGTCGCTCTTGCGGCATTATGAAAAAGCATTGCTATTGCGATGCACCTAGCTAGGGTGTCGCGATAGCGACAGTAATAGAAGACAACGTCACTATAGCGATGTCCATGTTATGTGCATCGGTATACCGACATATATGAAAAGACCGCTCACTTTCCCTTTGACAAAGTCAAAGTTGACTTCATCAACTAGCATCACAATAGCGATGGTTTATTTTAAATATATAGGGCACATTGTAAATATGTTTTCTGACAACCCTATAGTCCTTAATCCCTTAATTCCCAACGCCTAACCCATTTAAACCCCTAAAACCCTAAACCCCTAACCCATTTAACCCCCTAAACCCTATACCTTTAAACCCTTAACCCTAACCCCTTAAACACCAATTCCAAAACCCTAACCCATTTAACCCCCTAAACCTCTAAATCCCTAACCCATTTAACCACTAAACCCTGAACCTCTAAACCCTTAACCCCTAACCCATTTAACACCCTAAACCCCTATCCCATTTAACCCCTAAAACCATAAACCTCTAAACCCTTAACCCCTAACCCCTTAAACCCTAATTCCTGACCTCTAACCCATTTAGCCCCCTAAACCCCTAAAACCCTAACCTATTTAACCCCCTAAACCCCTAAAAGCCTAACCCATTTAACCCCCTAAACCATAACCCCATTAACCCCTAACCCCTAACCCCTAACCCCTCGAAGGCACAAGGGAGAAAATGGAAAATGGGTTGCATGAATGTGCACAATGCACATGGGTGTTCACAACTTAGCATTTTTTAAATGGCCTCCCTCACACGACCCGAATTGACCTGACACAAACACGTTTCCTTGGGCACCCTCACACGACCTGACCCGACCTGACGCCCAAATGAAGGCACAAGGGAGAAAATGGAAAATGGGCCGCACGAACGTGCACAAGCCACAAAGGTGGTCACAACTTAGAATTCTTGATATGACTGCCCTCACACGACCCTGTTGAACTTTTCAACAAGAAACAGTGAAATTGGCATTCAGAAACAACATCCTTGATCCTAGTAAAAATTAAGCACCTACAATAGGTGGGGCCCACACAGGCTATTTTTAGGTGGATGTCTATTTATATATGCATGAGAAAATTATATTTATAGATGAGGTATATTTTTAGATGTATGTGCAAGTTCTATTTATAGATTTCATGTCTATTTATAGATGCATGTCGACTATTATTATCGCTTAATATTAGTTGGACAATGAACAATAATATATTCTCAATGAGCACTTGGAAATAGTTAACTGAAGTGGAAAATCAGTTAGCTAAGTGAATTTTGAGTTAAGAGGTTGGTTGGTGGGACATGCAGGTTGACTTGAGTTGTAACAGAGTGATTCTAGTTGTAACAGAGTTGGAGTGCAGTGGTGCATTAGTTAATGCAAGTTGTAAATTAGTTTAACTTAGTTAAGTGAGTTAAATTCAGTTGTGCTAGTTGTAACTGTAGATACACTAGTGATAGATCAAGTGAATTAATTATTAATTAATTCACAATCAATGATCTCATATGCAACTGATGTTTTTACTATTATTAGTTGCATGCATGTCAGATCCAGTGGAGACCCAATTGCGTTCTAGGTGAAAGGGAAGTAAACTATCAATTGTGAAATTATCTAGTTGCACACATGAAAAAACACACACATTAGATGTGCCTATGAGGATTGCGCAGTCAAGGAAGGCAAGAATCATTCATTCAGGGGTTCTTTACCATCAGGGATTGCAAAGTGGAGGCAGGTTGTATGGAGACAGTAAATTGGCTAAGGAACTTGCCAATTTTTGTATGACAGTGTGAGACAATTAGCTATTGTACTGAGAGCTCTTGGATTGGAGCTTTGTATGTAATTTTTTCATGATCCATGATAACACACATAATAGAAGATAGTGGGGATTTTAGCTATATGATTTCCCGGTAAATTATCTGTGTTATGTGTGATTGATATTTCTTCATGATATTGCTTTGGCGATTGTGTTTCAAATTCCACAAATATTTTGTAGAAGCGATTATGTATTTAATAGTGGCATATAATTTTTAGATCAGGAGAATCCAAGAAATGTATTAAATTTCTACATGGTATCAGAGCACAATAAATTGCAATTTTGAAGTAGGAGCTGAGTTTGTTGGTGGAAATAATTCGAATTTGCAAAAAGGCTTTCTTGGTGCTACAACTGATTCAAGATAAAAATGGATTTCAATGGCTTGAGGTTAGAGTATGCACTCGAGGGCAGCTCGAACTACATTGCTTGAAAGGATAGGATGGAGGCAGTACTCTAAGACAATGGCTTGAAGGAATTCATTGAAAAATATGTTCCTAAGCCATATGCTGCAGATGCTGCAAATCTTGATGCATGGCGAAAGAAAGTGGCAAAGGCGAGGAGGATTGTGCTGGAGGGAGTACGAGACCACATTGTCTCAAGCCTCCATGGGAAAGCCACACCATATGCTATGTGGAAGGCTTTGACGAATCTATTCCAAAGTAGCAGCGACCATAAGAAATTGGCACTCAAAGATAAACTCGGGAAGATCAAGATGGAAAAGAACAACACTATTCCAATATACTTAACAAAGTTTGTCCAATGTCGGGATGAACTTGGGAGTGTTGGAATAAGTGTTACTGATGATTATTTGGTGAGTTTGGTTCTTCTATGAATTCCTAGGATTTGGCATAGTTATGAATACTCTGTCAATAGATGGGAAAAATTTCCAGATCAGGAACGACTATGGTCGGATCTAGTGTAGGAGGAGTTTAGGTGGAACACCAGAGATGGATCTTCATCAAAGCATGATAATGAAGAGTACTATGCTTTGGCTGCCAAGGTGAATAAGGGTAAGGGGAAGAAATTCCATTCTAAATTTGAGGCTGGTGAATATGGCAAGGAGCAAAACATGTCCAAAGTGAAGTGTTTTCACTATCACGAGCATGGAAATATTGCAACAAATTGTCTGCAAAAGAAGAAGAATAAGAAGGCTGCTGGAGCTGCAGATGGTGAGGCCCTTGCCTCAAAATTTGAGCTTGAATTCTCACTTATTGCATGCATGGTGTCAAGTGCAATGAGTTTGATGTGGTACTTGGATAGTGGTGCATCTTTCCACATGACGGGAGCCAGAGAAATTTTCAGTAGCTTGGAGGAGAAGGATCTCTAGATGCATTTAGAAATGGGTGATGACAAAAGGTATAGCGTTATCAGTATTGGTACTGTTTCTTTCCAAAGGAAGTCAGGTAAACCCTTCTTTTTAAAATATGTAATGCATGTACCAGTCTTAACAAAAAATTTAGTTTCAGTTGCAATGTTGGAAGATAAAGGTTATGATGTGGTCTTTAGTGAAGGTAAAGCCTTCATTCGGCATAAAGACATAAAGCAAGTCAAGAATATTGGGATTCATGTGAAGAATATCTATATACTTGATGTAGATGTGATTTCTACAGAGCTTCCAACCATGGGGAAGTGTGAGAAAGCCATGCAATTAACCCTTGAGAGGGAGTTGGATTTGCATGCAGGTAAGAGTGAACCTCAAGATGTGGAGCAACCACAGGATGAGGATGATGGAGTGGGAGAAACCACTCATGTAGAGAAATTTTGAGCCAGATGGGTAGAGAGAGTGCATGCAACTATACCACCAGGTGAGAGGTGAGGCGACATGCATGAGTAATCCCAAGAAGAAATATTGGGAAGCATTCATTGAGATGGTGTGGATCTCATGAATCGAACCTGGCTACTAGGAGCCCACAGAGCAGCAGTAGTAGGATCAGTTGGATTGATGTAGTCAGATGTCGTGAGGACATGAAATCAAAGTGATAGTGTCGGATACTCGAGCGCAGATCAGAGTTAGCAAAAATTGTAGAGTGCATGGATGTAGGTGTCAGCAGTGCATTGGATCCTAAAGACATGTGCAATAGCTAAGCATAAGTCATAAGACTTTGATGATCGATGCATTATACTGATTCAATTGTTTGGAGGCTATTCAGTTTTGAAAGTGTTGTATGCAAAGGTTGTATGTGCGAGAAACATTAGAGAAGTGTTGCATGCAAAGGTTGCATGGTGCATGCATGGATTTGCGTGTCACATGAAACGACATTCCTTTCTTGTTGAGAGTGAGTGTTGAAGTTTGCAACAAGAAATAGTGAAATTGGCATCCAGAAACAACATTCTTGATCCTAGTGAAAATTAAGCACCTACACTAGGTGGGGCCCACATAGGATATTTTTAGGTGGATGTCTATTTACATATGCATGAGAAAATTCTATTTATAGATGAGGTCTATTTATAGATGTATGTGCAAGTTCTATTTATATATGCATGTCGACTATTATTATCCCTTAATATTAGTTGGACAATAAACAATAATCTATTCTCAATGAGCACTTGGAAATAGTTAACTAAAGTGGAAAATCAATTATCTAAGTGAATTTTGAGTTAAGAGGTTGGTTGGTGGGACATGCAGGTGGAATTGTGTTGTAACAAAGTTATTCTAGTTGTAACAGAGATGGAGTGCAATGGTGCATTAGTTAATGCAAGTTGTAAATCAATTTAACACAGTTAAGTGAGTTAAAGTCAGTGGTGCTAGTTGTAACTGTAGATACACTAATGAGAGATAAAGTGAATTAATTATTAATTAATTCACAATCAGTGATCTCACATGCAACTTATGTTTTTACTATTATTAGCTGCATGCATGTCAGATCCAGTGGAGACCCAATTGAGTTCTAGGTGAAAGGGAAGTAAACTATCAGTTGTGACGTTATCTGGTTGCACACATGCAACCACACACACATTGATGTGCCTATGAGGATTGCACAGTCAAGGAAGGGAAGAATCATTCATTCAGGGGTTATTTACCATCAGGAATTGCGCAGTGGAGGCAGGTTGTCTGGAGATAGTAAATTGGCTAAGGAACTTGCCAATTTTTGTATGACAGTGTGAGATAGTAAATTGGCTAAGGAACTTGCCAATTTTTGTATGACAGTGTGAGACAATTAGCTATTGTACTGAGAGCTTTGTATGTAATTATTTCATGATCCATGATATAATACATAATAGAATATAGTGGGGATTTTAGCTATAAGCTTTCCTGGTAAATTATATGTGTTATGTGTGATTGATATTTCTTCATGATATTGCTATTGGCGATTGTGTTTCAAATTCCGTAAATATTTTGCAGAAGAGATTATGTATTTAATAGTGGCATATAGTTGTTAGATCAGGAGAATCTATACAATAGATATTTTGTATCAAATTTCTATAGAATCGACTCGAATGCGTTTCCTTGGGCACCCTCACATGACCTGACCTGACCTAACCCGCCCGAACGAAGGCACAAGGGAGAAAATGGAAAACAGGTCGCACAAATGTCCAAAAGGCACACGGGCTGCTACAACTTAGCATTTTTGATATGGCCTCCCTCACACGACCCGACCCAACCCAACCTGAATGCGTTTTCTTGGGCGTCTTCACATGACCCGACCAGACCCGACCCAAACACGTTTCCTTGGGCACCTTGACACGACACGACCCGACTCGACCTGACCCTCACGAAAAAATTTCCTTGGGCGCCCTGACATGACACGACCCAACCCGACCCGCATGAATGTGTTTCCTTAGGCGCCCTCACACGACATGAATCGACCCGACCCGACCCGACCTACCTGAACACGTTTCCTTGGGCGCCCTCACACGGCCCGACCCGAACATATTTCCTTCTATGCCCTAACATGACACGACCTGACCTGCATGAACGTGTTTCCTTTGATTCTCTAACACGACTTGACCCAACCCACATGAACGTGTTTCCTTTGGCGCCCTCACATGGCACGACTCGACCCGGCCTGACCCGACCCGACCAACCCGAATGCCTTTCCTTGGGCACCACCGCATGACCCGACCCGACCCGAATGCATTTCCTTGGGTGCCCTCACAGGACCACACCCACCCGAACACGTTTCCTTGGGCGCCCTCACAGGGCACAACCCAACCTGACCCGCCCGAACGAAGGCACAAGGGAGAAAACGACAAATGGGTTGCACCAACATGCACAAGGCACATGGGTGGTCACAACTTAGAATTTTTGATACGACCTCCCTCCCATGAATTGAACCGACTGGACTTGAACACGTTTCCTTGGGAACCCTCACATGACACAGCCCAACCTACCCCAACGAAGGCACGAGGGAGAAAATGACAAATGGGTCGCATGAATGTGCACAAGGCACATGAGCGGTCATAGCTTAGAATTTTTTATACGACTACCCTCACACGACCTGACTCGACTTGCCTGAACCTATTTCCTTGGGTGTCCTCATACGAATTGACCCGACTCAAGCCGCTCGAACGCGTTTCTCTAGGAAGCCTCACATAACACGCCCCAACTCGAACTGCATGAATGTGTTTCCTTGGGTGCCCTCACATGACCCGACCCACTCAAACGTGTTTCCTTGGGCGCCCTCACACAACACGACCCGACCTGACCTGACTTGACCCTCTGGAACGCGTTTCCTTAGGTGCCCTCACACGACCCGACTTGACCTGCCTGAACGCGTTTCCTTGGGTGCCCTCATATGACCCGACCTGACCCGATAAGCATGGATGCATTTCCTTGGGTGCCCTCACACAATCCGACCTGACCCGTCTGAGCGAAGGCACAAGGGAGGAAAGGACAAATGAGTCGTACGAACATGGACAAGGCACACGGGCAGTCACAACTTATCATTTTTGACACAGTCGCCCTCATACGACCCGAACCGACCCGCCTGAACGAAGGTACTAGGGAGAAAATGGCGAATGGGCCGCACGAACGTGCACAAGGCACACGGGTGGTCACAATTAGAATTTTTGACACAAGCGCCCTCACCTGACCTGACCCACCCGAATGAAGGTACGAGGGATAAAAAGGAAAACGGGCCACACGAACATGCACTAAGCACACGGGCGGTCAGAACTTAGCATTTTTAACACGACCACCCTCACACGACCTGACCCGACCTGAATGAATGTACGAGGGAGAAATTGGAAAATGGGCCGCACGAACATGCACGACCCACCTGAATGCATGACCCTAATGGCATGACCCGAATTTCTTGGTTGCATGACCAGACTCACCCGCGGGCATGATCCGACCCGCCTGAACACACAACCCGAACGACATGACCCGACCTGCCCTAATGGCACAACCTAACCCACATGAATCGAACGAAGGCTTGTGGGAGAAAATGACAAATGGGCCGCCCGAACATGCACAAGGCACACGGGCAGTCACCACTTAGCATTTTTGACATGATCACCCTCACACAACATGACCCGACCCGACCCGACCCACCCGAATGGGTTTCCTTGGGTGCCTTCACATGGGTGAAACACTGGTACCACTACCACTTCGTGACAGATGGTATCAGAGCTTGATTCAGGGCGAGTTGAGCTTTGTTGAAGATTGAAGATTGAACCAGGAATACAACGATAGGGCTGCATTTGACGTCTTATCTATATTTATGCATTGTTGATGCCTTGTGTTAATTGTTGGAGGCAACTTTCATTGTAAGGAAGATCAACATTATTATGATTTTAGATGGTTGATAGAGGTTAATAACTATTTTGAAGATGAATCTTACTTTCTTGGACACCTTTTGTGGTGTCTTTGGTGCCATTTTCAGCCCTCATAAAATTTATTTTTGGCTTTTTGGGTTGGATTTTTCTAGGGAGTGGACTCCTACTACTTGGTTTATATTTGTCATGGAGTGATTGTCAATTTTGATATTCTTTTTGGGACTGGGTTATCACCTATGGACTCATGAGATGCATAAAACTTATCTATTTTCTTTCATTTATTGAAACTATGTTTTTTATTCAGTTAGTTGCTTATATGTGATATCTCAAAGACTTGATTTGTCCCAAGCTTAGGAATTGAGAGTAAATAAAATTTTTTGTTACCACGTTTTCAGGTTTTCAAATGGAAACTTGTGAATTTGATTGTCTAGTTGCCTTACTTTTCAAATTCCATAGGTTGTTGACTACAAAATTTAATTCAGTCGTATAGTGAGTTGTTAACCAAACAAGCCAACCCAAACCTACCCAAACAAGAAAACAAATACATGCTCAAAACCTAATGAAATGAGAGGGAATGAGGACTAATGCTATATGAGGTACCCTTTAAACCTTAATTCATATGAGTGATCTAGTTTCGAGATAAGATGAGAAGGTGAAGATGATAAGCACCCTCAAGAGTAAGGATTAATTCACGACAGGGTTGGACCTTCAACCACCAACGCCTAGGGATTCAAGGATGCCGGGGAAAATATATAATTCTTTCAAACCATAATGCACATGTTGAGGCATAGGACTAGTCAAGGTCCTAAGGCGACATGCTATGCAATAAATCTCACCATGATGTCGTGTGATTTCAATGAGATTGTACCCTTAGAGGCATAGGTTAAAAACAGAAAGGGGGGTCACTTTATTGCCAAATTAGGGTTTCTCACAAACACTAGTATAGTCAAAATAAGGGGAGCCAAAAATGAAATCCTGCTTGTCCACATGCAGTGCTTCTCCTGTTTGCGATACATACTAGGGAAAGATAAGTTTTGAAGTCATGGGAGTCTCTTGGAATGTCACCGAAGTGACACACCTTCGAAACCCTAATGTATTTATAAGGTCAACATTTGAGGCAACACCTGATGTGTGGGGGAAAAATGTAAAGCTTGAATGGGGACAACATCAGAGTTCGACAGAAAGGGGGAGAGGAGAGTAACTAGTTAAGTCTGATTGAAACCCTAATGGGTTGAGCAAGAAAAACGGGGGGAACCCAAAATTTGAATATGCCCAAAATTTTGGGTGGTGTTATAGCAGCTACAACACTCTCATAATGCTAAATCTGGGCAATTGGCCACTTTTTGATAGGTGGAAGCTTGGTAAAAAAAAAAAAAATAATTGTCAAAACTTAGGAGAGGCCATGTTATCATACCTTTTTATGTCTATATTAAAACAAGAAGAAACTACATAATTTTAATTTTGAGTCTTTTAATTTAAATATGACCACATAAATAACTAAAACTTCAAAAAGGTTATACTATTAACACACATAAATATCACTGCATAAAACTACTAATTGTGTTTGTAAGTTTTACATATTAAATAATTTATATACACCTTAATATCTTATTTATTTATATTCAATTTTTAATTTAATATTATATATACTTTTTTTTTAAAATATTATTATTTACATTTAATTTTTAATTTAAATTCCAATTCCCGCCTTGAAAAAATTTCACCCTTTACCCCAGCCTCCCTATTCCCACCTGAAAAAAATACACCCTTCAGGAGCCAGAGCTAGAGCAAGTGGAACCGTGTGGTGGGCATTCTGCAAGATTTTGAGGAGGGATGCTCTACTCCTTTGTATCGTTTGAGATAGTTGGTTAGTGCCATAGTTGTGGAGATGCACACCAGATTAGCCTCTGAGGGGGAAGTAAGATGCTACTCACCTTCGTCGATAATCTGCCATCAGGTATTTATAAAATGAACCAGGAGAAATGACCAAGTTGAATCTTTTTCTATTTTCTAATTTTGTTTAGCTTGTAAAAACCACATATTTTAATTCCTTCGAAGTGAATTTATTGAGCTTGTTTAATTTCGATGTCTTGAATCTGAGTTTCATGTTGCATTTGTAGTAGTGTCTGACCTATCTTAGTATTTTTTGGTCTAGACCCCATATTTGATGTGTTTGTGTCCTATCGAAATATTGCTGGAAATATTTAAACTCCCAAGGCCTTTGACTTAAATGTATTGCTGGAACCTGAGATTTGAAATACCCTACTTCTAGGCATTCCCTGGCACACCTTTCTATTTGTTTAGTTCTGCCCCATTCCTTCTTGAAGCCATAGGCCAAAGATTCAAATAGGAGGGAGTTTTAGGCGTTGGATTGATGTGAAGAGCTCTGCATGACCGATGATTCTGAAGATTTTGTGTTTTAGTGTAGCTTACAGGGCAACTCTACTTCTCCAAATCTCCTTTGTGGTATTGTGCAGGAATATTTGTATTTTTCGCCGTGCAATCTGTTGTATAATTTTGTATTGTATTGCCAGAAGATAGATTCTCCTTTTTGTAAAGGTTTAATCCATTTGGTGCAGTTTTGAAGTCTCTTGTGGTTCAATATTTTTGTATCTGACGGGATCCGAGACTTTGAGATTTATTTAGGGCACATTTGGTAAGAAGCTGCTAGATTGTGATTGTAAGGATTTAACTCCTTAAGTATATGTTTAGCGACGTTTAGTAGCAGTTATTGGGTTATTGGGGTCAAACAATGCTATTATAAGCTGAAATAAATCAAGATTAATGACTTCGAAGACACCGATGGCACTCAGTCGTCTAATCTGACAGAGGACACAAAGGATCCGAATACTTTAGCAGAAGAGCGTGCCCTTATTAACCGATTTGATGCATCACAATATGAATTTTTTTGAAAGGATGTTACACAAGAGGTAGAGATAATTAGATTATTAACCTTGTTGTTTCGAGTAATGATAAATGTGATATTACGATATGACAGAGTTGATTTCATAAGTTGCAATTGACCCAAAACAATGTGGCTTGCTATATTATCTGACTTTAGGAAGTTATTTATTTTTGAAGTACTTATATTTGCATTTGAAATGGAAAAATTGTATTTTCCAAGATGATTTCAGATGCTCCCCTAACATTTCATAGCCTGGTTGTTGGAAAGGTTTCAAATGCATTTCTTCTTATAAATAGTTAATTTAAATAACATATACTCTGGTAAGGATGCAAATAGTTTCATCTTCAACATGAAGAGAGTGTACAAGATTTTTCAAACCATATCTAAAAGTTTTTCTTGCACATCAATTGTATGACCTAGGTTTTGCATCTTTATTCTTTCATTTGATATGATTCTTGTCTCTTATCTATTATGTGCATGTGGAAATGCAACATTGCAGTATACATTTTGGCTTGATGGGAAATATGGATGTTGTCAAATAGAGCCTTTCATATGAAAAGGTATTTTCTTGTTTAATCACCAATAGATTGATGATTAATTTGGCTTATAATTTTCTGTGTTTGTGCTTAGAATATTGGTTAAAACTTTACAATTTTCAGCGAGTCTTCATAGATTGTAATTCTTGTGAAATGGATCTTAGTTTCGTTGAAGGTATGACTTGAGAGAATAAATGTTATATTCTATTATGTAGCTCTCATATAACTTAGTAGACATCATATTCCTACACAACAGAAATTGTCATGCATTTTGGCCACACTACATTCGTCAAAAATCAACGAATTTTAAAATTTTTTTGAGGTTCAACGAACCCTGTGACTTAGTTCTCACCCTCCGAGACATTATAGAGGAGTAAAAGAACTTTAAAAACCTTATGATGCTTTTTCAACCTTTTAGTGGAATTTGACTCAGTCTCGAGAGAAGCTATATTCTAGAGACTCAGAAAAATTATAATTTCAAGGACTCTACTCACTACTACCATGCATCTATATGAATTTGTTCTTGATCATCTTCACACACTGCATAAACTATCAAATGTTAACAATGACATCAGTGAGTTGAAATAGGAGTGTCCTTCCTCAAAATTTTTTTTCAAGATACATATTGATGAACTACAATTCTTTCTGCAAGAGCATATCGATCCTAGGGATGGTCTCTTCTTTCACCTGGTCCAATGGTGCTAAAAATAATGCCTCTGGAATGAAAATTAAACCATATATTTTTAGGGAGTAACAATTCCCAATTCTTTTAGTGAAAACTAAGCTCTTCATTAAGGTTCATTAGTTGCTTGAGTTGTTGTTTTCGCTTCTTTTCAAAAATAGGAAGGATTGGAGTGGTTTCCCAGCAGTTTGGAAAACCTTGCAAGAACATTGGATATTGTTGCTATATGCCGAATAATGCATTCTTGTCCCCATTTGAGATGTTGCACTTGAAGGCCCTCAATGTCCTTAGCCTTCCCTCCACCAGCCTTTTGATGCCCTCTTATACCTTTTCCTTAGTTAATACCTCCACTTCGTTGGTTATTTCCAAGGGCTTTCCTCTCGCTGCTTTCTTCTTGTAAAGTTGTTTTAAATGTGCCAACAACCACTGCGATTTCAATATATCACCTTCTTGCATCTGATTTTTGGCTTGAAATTTACTCCCAAATACCTTAAGGTTGTTTCTCACCATGAACAGCAATGCCTCCTACCTTTCTTTCCCAAATATGCCTTTTTGGTTCTTTACAGACTGCTTGTATGCCTTTATGCTAGTTGCATCATTTGTGTAGTTTCATTTAGCTTCCTCGGATACCTTGTTGAACTAAGAGTTAATGAGGAACTGATATGATTTGGACCTTCTTTTGCCTACTTTGAATTCCACTTTTAGCTAGGATGAGATTAATGGCCTAGATAAATTCCTCACATTTTTCCTTCATTGTAACGTCAATGCTAAAAAATGGGTTGTGAGATCAGTTTTTCTTGTTCACACCAAATTATTTCCCTATATTGGCTATTGGCTTGTACTGCTTTCTGCACTGCTGGCTTTGCTGATTTAATTTTCCCTTCAAGGGACAATCATGAAAGAAAGGCATACATCACATACGCTTCAAGGGCAACAACAAACAATAAAAATAACTAAAATTGAATTAATATATCCATAATGTCTCGTTAACACATTAATTCTTGTATAAAATTTAGAGGAAACTCTGACATAAGGATATTATGCATGGCCTGTTAAAAATTTAAGAAGCCAAATGGATTGGTATCTAAAATAATTTCTCTTCTTTAGAATAGAAACTAAGTTGCTTCTAAAAGATAAAACAATTTCAAGAGGATATTACCATATCCAAGTTGGTCTTTGAAAGAGGAAAAATATTGTTGATCTTTCTTCTTTAAGCTGACATCTCTTCAAAATACACTTCCAAAGAAAATATAACACATTGTAAATATACACAGTAGTTTTATGTTCTATCTTTTGTAGCTCTTCTTCACATCATGTAAAAGGCTCACTGATCATGACTAATAGAAGCGATGATTTTAGTCGTAAAATTTCTCCTTTCTTTTAAAATAATTAATCCATCCCTTAATCTTATTTCTCAAGTGTCTGACAAATTATTTTCCATAGTTCTATTTGGATAGGCTCATAAGTTACAAGTTCACGGTCCTTGATTTGCCAATTTTTAGCTTCCAATCTATTAAAAAATCCTCTCATGCAATAAAATCATTCTCCAGAGTTGTAGAGGTATAAAATCATTTTCTAGGAGGGGGAGTTCTCTCGAGTTCTTTTATTTTTCTTTTTTTATAGGATTCATTTGTGCTTCGAATATGTGCTCTAAGTACTTCAGATTTAGTGACAATCCTTGTTTCTTTCATATCATTTTGGTTTCTTCTAAACACGTCAGCTCCATCGTGAAATCCATTGCATAGAAACAAAGTCCCACGGTTATTATACATACTTCAAAATCCATCGATGTCATACATCGTAGGTTTATATTATAGGTATTTTATCATATTTCTATGTTACTGTCATAAAGTCTTGTAGGCTCCCATTTATAATTACTGCCATATAAAAGGTCATTGTTATACATACACTACACTATATTAACTCTAGGTCACGAGATGAAATGTGAGACATTGTGATGATATAAGCATTGTATATACAAGGTGAGCCTCAGAGCTATATAAGTTATCACAGAAACCTAGGATCATGTTTATCTTAAAATATTATTTTCGGACTTTAGGTAGTCTTCATAGATACATAGTTATTCCTACTTCCACATATATGAACGCTTCAAAAATTTATCACCACAAACAACAAGAGAAAATTTGAGCCACTATGAATATTATGCGAGTCATTAAAGCAATGTGAGCCATTGAGGAGGAGAAATGAGCCACAA
This sequence comes from Pinus albicaulis, assembly GCA_034641835.2. Taxonomy (NCBI): domain Eukaryota; kingdom Viridiplantae; phylum Streptophyta; class Pinopsida; order Pinales; family Pinaceae; genus Pinus; species Pinus albicaulis. The sequence goes on along the minus strand of CM076584.1, from coordinate 684,394,285 downwards.
TGCATTATAGTGAGCCATGTTGACGTCAAATTCAAGTTTTTAAATGATTCACTATAATTCAATCTATATGTGGAGAATAGCGATCCACCATATAATCGAGCCATAAGGAAATATGATGTGAGCCACAGTAATAAATTTTGAGCCATAGAAAAAAATGCGAGAAACATGTGAAATATGAGTAAAAATATATGAGTGACCCTTAGACAAAATAGCAAGCCACAAAAGATGATCAATCCTTAGAATAATAGACATGTGTGTCATTGCATAAAATTCAATTCCATAGAGGTTGTAATGATGCCATTATATATTATTTGATGCCACAAAAGTATATTGTATAAAATTCGATACCACAGGAGTTGTAGTGACGTCACTGTGATTCCACTATATATAATTTGATGCCAATGAGTATAGTAGTACAAACTTAATAGAGATGTGATGTGATATAGGGACTATGGAAGAAGATACAGTGTGATCCAAAAATAGATGTGGGTCACTTCTAATTGTTAATTCTTATTTCTTTAACTTGCATTTCATAGTACATCACGTTGTACATGTATATTCGTATTACCTAAAAATATTGCCACAGGTCTTTATGCAAAGAAAATTGCATCATAGGAGATTGAATCATGTAGAAAATACCACTGATATTGTTTTTAGGTAGCCTTAAAAACTTCAGATAGTGTAATAACTCATGGAGATGATCTTAAAATGATTAGAAACAAGGAAAATCATTCTTCTGTCATAATTGTTACTTTCATATCTTCTATCTAAGGTTTCCACTGAGTTTTTGCACATCATTTATTTTTTAGAGTTGTGTCCTCTTCTTCATACTAGACTGAGTGTGAGAATACTCAAAGTGAGTGTATACTAGAGTGAGTACATCTGTAATATTTTTCTTGAGCTCGTATCTTAAATAGAGAGAGTATATGTTTCAGGCCCTTTTGATGTTGCAATCTTAGAACATGATGATGATCTCCTAATTACTGCCACGACAAGAATGATTCTTTTTCAAGGATTCCAACAAAGATGTGATCTTTGAATTGCCAACTTCTAAAGTTAGCATTGATACCATGTTGAGAAATCATGTTGTCTACATATTATGGTAGATTTCTATTTATATGATAATTGTTTGTGAAAGTTGTTTTCTTATTATTAATATTTATAATGTTATTTTCATCAAACAATTACCACCAAGAGGATAAAAAAAGGGTAATGAACACAATATATAGGCTCCAAGTTAGGGAAAAAACCCCACAAGTGGGAAAACTCAGAAAAATTATCTTATTATAGAATCATATCAAAGTGAAATATCCAATACCCATGACCATGATAAGATTCCAATCCTAAAATTGCAAGTCAAATAGAAGTAAGTTCATAATAGCAAAACCAACATCATGTACAGTAATAGAAAAAAACTTTCATCAAGAGATGTGTCATAGCATAACTTCCACAAATATGATCTCAAGAAAACCCTTATTTTCATGTGCAGACTTCAAACTTCGACCTCCCTTGAGTTCACTATCCTTCTATGCTTTATTTCATAATAGATCATGGGAAAATATTATCCCCAAATGAATCCGACTTATCCTCTACGTATATTATCCAGAGGGTTTCAAATAGATGTGTTACTGACTTGAAAGGCATAGCCGACTTGACATCTTGAGGTAACTTTGACTCAAATTACATAGTTAAAAAATATTTTTCTCTTTTCTTTGAAATAAGTTCAAATAGTACTTTGACTCTTTGACTTAATGAATCCTAGAAGCATGAAGAACATGCTTAATTAATAAAACGATAATAGTAAAATATATTTTCTTTCTTTTCCTTATTTTTCTTCTTTTTTATTTTTACATAAATACCTAATGATACAAGTACAATCACGATTATGAAGACTAAACCTAGTTACGCTTTTAGAAGTAGTTTGATATCATTTATGCCTAGTAAATTCTTATCATAATTTTAGAGTAATCATAATGTTACTCTTGTAGTCTCCATGATAAAATTTCCATTCCCATCCTCGCCTGGGATCCCTTAGGTGCTTTAGATTGAATGATATTACTGGAGTTCTAATCTGTGTGAGGAATTTAATGACATGGTCACTCAACTGTCTTTTGGGTTGTGGCCTTGTGGTATGTTGGAGAACTTATGGTGATGATAACCAAAGTTTAAAACATGATTGGTATGCTCAAGTGTTAATGCAGGTACAAATATTAAGTGATTTGACATAAAACATACCTTTTTGGTGTCTAAGCCAAAGATATTAATGCTCTGTAATGATGATATATAGGTGGAGGTGGAGCCCACCCCTGAACAATGGGCCATTTAACTATGAAAAAAACTTTCATGAATCCTTCCTTTCAACAATATCAAACACATGGATGTCTTAGAAGAAGCATTCAATTGGAGGCCAATTTGTTTGCAATAGGCCATTGCTTTTATTTAGAGTTGTGCTATCTTCATATTCATTATAGTTGAAATTTTTGGTGTAATATTCACATTTTTCCTCAACCAATATTATTTGTATATTTTATACTATATTTCTAGTTTTGGTTGAGGCTAATTGTTGGCTCGAGGGGTCCTAACCCAGGTTCGGATGTTTAAGGTTTTCCAAGAAACCCCTATACTACTGGCCCTTTCAGTAGTGACCTACTTGCGTAGGCCAAAGTCTCACCCGAAGCAGTATGGGAGGGTGTTGGAACCAGGTTTCTGCACCCTGGGAGAGAGAGTAGGTAAGTCAAGTAGATCTGATTTTTCCACCTATCAGGTTCGCACGGAACATATCTATCCGCAGGTTTGTTAATAGTATAATTCGCAACTAAACATAACAGAGTTATTATCATGAACAGATCTACTTAGTACCTTCACATCCATGTGCACATCAATTATCAGTATATAAAAACATCAATAACAGGTTACAGATACACTTCATTCCATAACACAGACAGATTCACAACATAAACAGATAACACAACTATATTTGTAGCTCCAACAGATCCCAAAGGTTCGCATCAACAGTAACACATTAGATCAGATAAAACAGAGATACTTTAGCTATATCTACATATATTAGCATCCAAAACCTAGCTACAATCCAAATACTGCGTGTACACACAACCAACAGGGTTCGCACACAGCAGGACTGAGGATCTCCGTGCACACAGCCAACAGGAGTCCTTACCCAAACAACCCAACACATATATACCAATTCGCACTTAGCATCAGAACTTATTATTTCCTACCTTAAGACTCAAAATGTTCATCTATTTATATCGACTTAGCATATGCTTCCATTGGTCCACAAACCATGGTTTACGGACTCTTGGTCTACCCTTGACCCATTACAATGCATTCGGGGCTTTGAACCACCCTAAAACCCCTGCGTTAGACTAATTAATATCCAAAAATATACAAAATTTTACAAAATTTGCAGCTTTTAGGGGACCTTGTTCCAACAGTCCCCCAACACAATCTTGTGACTCGTCCCGAGTCACTATGATCGTGGGGTCTCCATATGTGCCTGCATAAGCCTGATCACATCAACCAATGCACTCCTTCACTCTGAGTAGCAGCGTTCTAAGAAATATCCACTAACTTTTGTGAATTTGGTCCTTCTGTCGCAACGGTGACACTCTCCAGAGTCTGGTTTAGTTGTTTAAAGACGATATCAACATCCTGAGAGAGCTTGAGGGCTTCATCAACCCAAGGCTTATGGCGGTCTCTGAGGGCCTTATTCTTCTAGCAGAGTCTGTCAATATCATCCCAAAGGGCGTGGCTGGTACGTAGTCGTGCCAATCATTGAGTAGGAATCAAAGTAGGCATAGTGGCTTCCAGCTGCTCGAATGCTTCTTCCTTCTAGCGCAGGTCCTGGTTGATTTCACGTAGGAGGGGGTCACGCTGCACCTTGGTACATAACTGCATATATGTTTCCAGTAATTGGGCACCCTGAGAAATCTGTCCTGTAATCACATTTATGGCCACCATAACCAGCGCAGCTTGCTGGGCCTGCACCTCTGGTGGTGTCTCTGGTTGCAACTTGGCCTGCAAGTCTGCGATCTGTTGTTCCATCTGCGTTTTGACCGCCTGGATCTCGGTCCTTGAGGTCCTTAATGCTGTGACCAACCCCTCAATCTTGGCCTAGGGGGTGGCCGTAGCCAGGATTTCTTTTGTAACATCCGCGCAGAGTCTAATAATTAAGTTCTCCAACTTGGTCTGCTGCGTGGGAACGAGGGTACAGGAAGCCTATGCCTGGGACACTTCAATAGTCTTTTCTTTGCTGAGTTGTTCATTCATATTGAGTTGTTGATGAACACGAAGATACCGATGCTAGATTTCTTCTAATAGGGACGCGTGAATAAGTTGTAAAGGTTCATGTGGAAGGCAGGCGAGATCCAACTGTACCTTTGCGCAGGCCTGGACTTGCACTCCTAAGTCATGTAGATTCAGTATGAGGGCTACGTCAGGGAGAGGGCAGAGGTGGCTTTCTGAAGTATTGATCACTGCACTGCTCGTTGCTGGGGCTAATATGACCTAGATCATACTTGTCTGCAAGGTGGTAGTTTTTAATTGCAGGGTTCGGAGCTCAGCCTGGAGGGTGTCGACCGTGGCTTTTTGCTGCTCCTCTAGAGCCAACCATTTATCCTTGGCAACCATAATGACTGCATCTGCAATTTTCTCAAGGTATCCTTCTGTTAGTGTAACAACATCGTTGCGTTTTGGTCATTGAGAGCACTGCTTCTTTTGTGGCCCTTTAACAGGGTCACCAGTCCTTTTCATTCCTCGGGGGGAGTCAGCACACCCGTCATCCAATTCTTCAGTTTCTTCGTCCAGCTGTGAGTCCTTCCGTGATGCTTGATCAATGTTATTTTTCTGCTAAGCAGCAGTCTGTGATGGTGGGTCCATGAATTTCCTAGTATCTTTACTTGGTCCTCCAGTCTCTTTGGTGGTGGCGGGCAGGGTGATGTTTGTGGTGCCCATGCCTTCAGTGCCTTTCATACTTGTTTTGAAACCAAGCTTCCAATGTGGAGGCCATTGCAAAATTAAAAGGTCAATCTCTTCATCGGTAGCCATATATGGGAGTGAAACCCATGCAGGATCCTTGCAGCCTCTGATTTGGATGTTATGCATAGTTAATTGGAATGCAACGATGATTTTATACTTATTGTAGATGGCTAGTGACAGACGCGACCGAGAGTTGATAGCTGCTGCGAGCCCACTCTGAAACAACACCCAGAATACTTTATTGTACTCAATGCATTGTGCATCCTTAGAGTCCCACAAGTTCGTATATCGTGCCCCCTCACACATGTCTGGGGTGAGCTAAGGGAGGACTGATTGCTCAAGTGCTTCCCAGGCGACCAACGTGATGAGAAGCAGCAACCAGGAATAAAAAAATGCTCATCCTTGATCTCGAGATTCACGAACATTGGCTAGAAACGCGTTGCACAAGTACTGGGACCAATTGAAGTAGACCCCTTTCTCACACTGGCCTGCAAACTGAATTACATATGCAAGGATGCTAACCGCCTGGAATTTTTGCATCATTTTGCACGTCAACAACAGGGTACCCAATTGCGTACCAGGGTCGTTGATGGTCTTGATCATGAAGCCTCAAGTGTTCCGCTCCACATGGTAGGTTTCATGCACCTGGTCAGTGATCTTCCACTTTTACTTCTTAATAATGCATAGCATAGGGTCTGGCCCTTCCATGGGGAGACCAATAATTCAATGAATGAGCGCAACATCAATGGGGATTCGATCCTGGATCCATAAGTAGCCATCATGGACCAGAGAGAGTAAATGATGTACCAGACGGTCCATGATATTGTGGCGGCTGAAATGTGACATTCTCAATAGGTTTAAGAGCATAGATCCTGCCAATCTGCGTACCCAGTGCATGGGGACAATATTTATCTCATCGTCTTCCTGTGTTCTTTCAAGATATAACTCGGGTTACAACTCGGGGAAAGCCTCCAAATTGGCCAAGTCATGATCATCGAATTTCACCTCATGGAGCTTTACAAAGGGTTCGCCAATGACGGGGACCTCACTTGGAGTCAGTAGCATCTGCAGGTAGGTGTGTAGGCCATCGAGATTCTTCGGCATGTGTGTGGAGGGCCTGCAGGGCTGAACAAAGGGTGGTAGCCAATTGATTGGTTCCACTACCTGGGCCTCTTCCTGAGCAGACAAAGGTCACTTTACTGGGTTGGGCGAGCATGCCTAGGGTGCCGTTCATGAGGACTTTACATTTCATGGGGAAGTACGAGGCTTCACCCCAACCCATTTCGTAGGTTTCCCCGATCCCTGCGCTTTTTCTTTCCCCTTCTTCTTTGCTTGACTCGGTGTAGATATAACTTCCTCAACTTTTGGTTCAACTTCCACTACTTCCTTGGATTCTTGTTCTGTCGAGGTCATAGGCTGGGATGACTCGGCGGGATTAGTCGCTGTCATTCTGGCGCAAAAAACAAACTCAGGGTGGCTACTATCCAAGGGGGAAGCACGCACAAACATCAACAAAGCACAAGAGGCACAGATTTGTACAGAGCACAAACTGTTCAAGCTATACGGAACCCTCTTCTTAACTATACCCTTGCTTTTATAGCCTTTGCGATTGACCAACGGTTGGGTAAAACTTATCCGAAACTTACCATCAAGTAAACGGTAAAAAATCTTCCAAAATCGCTTCATTAATTGTCGGTCACCCGCACCTTTCAACGGTAAAATTTTCTTTTTACCCCGTTTTACTATTACAAATGCTATTTTTCACACCTCGTATGTGCCCAGTGCACCTCTTGTGCTCCTAGTGCATCTCTGTGCTCATAGTGCACCTGCTGCGTTCTGAACATATGCCTATGCCTCCTGCACACACCTCTAGGCTTCCAAATTTGTGGCCGCTTCCTGCGTGTACCCTGGTTCTTTCTGTACTTACTTTCCTTGGTGGACATATCCCACTTCATACAACTACTCCTTCCATATAGTCATTTTATCTGATACGGTTTGAGCCGGATGCCATTGACATAGTCGGGTAGCATATCGCCGCACAGGGTAGCTAACTGAACAATGCCGCCATCCGTGATTTATTTAACTGTATAGGGGCCTAGCCAGTGCTGTTAGAACTTCCATGGGTGTTTCAAAAACTAGCTATCATATAGTAGGACCAATTTTCCCTCCGCAAAGGTCTTTTGTCAAATATGTCGATCATGCCATGCCTTATCCCGAGCCTTCTGAACCTGCTGATGGAAATTAGCAATGAAATGATCTTCCTCCAAAGCCATCAACTGCGCTAAACGTTCCTCCATGATATTAGGCTCTGCCATGTTTTTAAAGGCTACGATGCACAGTTTAGGAAAAATTTACTTCATTTTCATAACGGCCTCCTTGCCATAGACCATTTGGAATGGTGTCTTCACAGTTAGCTTCTTGTAGGTGGTTCGATAGGCGCAAAGAAAAGAAAGGATGTGCACGTCCCAGTCACTGCAATCAACATTACAGACCTTAGTCAGTGCTTGCTCCAAGATTTTATTAAAAGCTTCTACTGCTCCTTTTGTCTGTGGATGATATGGAGTGCTTTTCACATGATGGATCCAAAATTATTCCGTCAAGGCCTCTATTGTTTTATTAACAAAATGCGTACCTCTATCGCTCATTAAGATCTTCAGACATCCAAATCTGGTCAGAATCTGTTGAAAGACAAAGTGTGAAGTGGTATATGCAGTGCAATCCTTCACCGCTTTTTCTTCGGCTCACCTGGTCACAGAATCAATGGCAGTTATAATGTAGCGCGCACCTGTCTTCTTTTCGGGTGGGTTGATAGGTCCCACAAAATCGATGGCCTATTTGTCAAATTCTTGCAAGGCCATTTGGGGTTGAAGGGGAATTTCATCTCTGCGTGATGGCCTTCCTATTTGTTGGCATGTATCGCAGGCTTTACAATAGTCATGAGAGTCATTATGCAAGGTAGGCCACCATAGTTCAGATCTCAAGATCTTTTGCACCGTTGCTTTCCCTGCGTAGTGACCTCCTGCTACACCGTCGTGAGCTTCTGCCAAGGCAACGTGCCTTTCATGCTTCAAAACGTATCTTCACAACACTTCATTAGGTCCCATATTATATAGATGACCTGCGATGATGGTAAAATCTGTTGTGTGGGTTACCAAATCTTTCTTATGTTGTATCGAATACCTTGCAGGTGCCATGCCCGTAGTCAGGAACTGAATGATGTCGGCGAAGTGCACATCAACTACCTTAATAGAAAATAACTGCGCATCAGGAAATCCTTCTTCTAGGTTGGTCGGTTCCTCTCCACTCTCAATTCGGGACAAGTGATCCGGCCCAGCATTCAACTTCCCCAGCTTGAAAATGATCTCAAAGTCATATTCCTGGAACATCAGTAGCCATCAGCAGATTCCCCCCCCCCCAACACAGGCTTATTCACCAGGTACTTCAAAGCCGAGTGATCTGTAAACATTTTGAAGTGCCCTCCTAACAAATAGTGTCGATATTTCTGTAATGCATAGACCATGACCAATCCATCCCTCTCTGTAGTAGAGTAATTGCGCTCCGCACAAGAGAGTTTCCTGCTAGCAAATGTAACAGGGTGATGAATGTCTCTATCTCCAGGCTGTGTAAGGACAGCTCTGAGGGAGATTCCTGATGTTTCTACGTGAACATGGAATACCTTCGCCCAGTCAGGAAATATGAGGATAGGCACAGAGACCATCATCTCCTTGAGTAGCTTGAAGCTCTTCTGACACTCGTCATCCCAAAAAAATGAAACATCCTTCTTAAGAAATTTATCCATAGGCATTGTGATTAGCACATACCCTTGAATGAAATTTATGTAGTAGCATGTATGTCCAAGGATCGAGCGAAGCTGTTTCTCAATTGTAGGTACTCCCAGGTTTATGATAACTGCAGCTTTCGCAGGATCAACCATCAACCCCTATCAGCAAACTATATGTCCAAGCAAGATTTTGAAGGTTACACAGAATATGCACTTCTTGATATTCATGGAAATCTGGTGTTTTCTACAGGCATCCAACATCATGCGCAGGTTTGAGACGTGCTTCTTCACTAAGCCAAAGACAATTCAATCATCAAAATAGACCTCCAAAAATTTGTTTATGAACTCTTTGAACACTGTGACTACTACTCATGAAAAGATGGCAGGGGCATTCTTGAGTCCAAACAACATGAAAATATACTGAAAGGATCCGCATTCAGTAGAAAACGTAGCTTTGCTGTGATCTTTAGGTGCGATTCAGATCTGATGGTAGCCTGAGAACTCGTATGTAAATGAGTACGCTTCCTGCCCTCCCATGCTATCAAGGATTTCGTCTAAGAACAACATGGGAAAGGGATCATGTATGCAGGAATCATTCGTATCTCTCCCTTCATCTTTTTCTCCTTCGTCGGGAATAATTCCACAGATTCGTATCTCTCCCTTCATCTTTTTCTCCTAAACCACCATCGGACTTACCCAGTATGACTGTTCAACTGGTTTGATAATACCTGCGGTGAGCATTTTGTCAATTTCTTCCTTGACCTTTTGTTTATAATTAGGGTTCAACCGATAAGGCCGCTGCTTCAAAGGACGCACATCTGGTTTTAATGTGATGCACATGACCGCTAGGTCCCCTGTGATCCCCTTAAGCTCCGAAAACTTCGTCGGGAATAAGTCCTGATACTCTGTGAGTAGTTCTGCAACTTTGCCTAATATATCATCATCCCAGTAATCCCCAATTTTAGCCAAATTAGGCTGCTCTTCTATGCCAATGTTGACTTCTCGCAGCTTCAGAGGTTTAGTAACATCGACAGTTTGTAGTGGGGGTCCGGCAACTGCACGCTCTCCCTTCGACTCCAGGATAGAGACATTTCGTGGATCTTCATCTCACTCTTCTATTGTTATATTGTGGTAGTTGAAAATATCCTGTAGCTGCGTTTCCCATGTTGGTGCCCCAAATGCTACATAAGGGCGCGATTCATCAAATACAAAGGTATCTATATCATGTAGAGCTTCGTCAAGCGCCTTTGTTCTACCTAATAACCCAAATGTCCCTACAAACTCATCCTTCAAGGTTTCCTAGTGGCGGGTGCGCTGATGTAGCTCCACATCTAAGTACCATGCGGTGGGAATTGGTCCCAAGGCATGAATAAATAGGTGAACCCATTCTCTTGCAGTCTGATCACACCATTTATCCATCCAATCGAACAAATGTTCATGTGGGTCCCTAGGGCCAAGGAATGTTTTTACGCGCAGGTGGACCAGAGGTTCAAATCACAGGATCATTCTATCCCGACACTCTTCCAAATCCTAGAACGCCCCCTTATGCATGTCCCACCACCTTGCAGGTGTTGCGCGCATGGCTAGATTAAGGGCCCATAGCCTTCGCTCAAAACTCCTTAATACTACTAGAAACATCAAATTAGGGCAGTGCTCTTACCTCTTAGGAGATGCATCGGAAGTTCTTTGTGATTCTAAGACATTGCAGCGCAGATACATCATGTAACCGATTCTGCCAGTTTTCCATCTCCCCATAAGAGTTAGAGAAACATTTTCTATCCTTTTCCCAGAAAAGTACACCATCAACCATAGGATTGATCCAATCTTCATCCCGCGTAGTTAAATTATAGATGTGATCCACATCCTCTTCTTCGGGCACCAGCTCTGTATACTGTTCTCCTTCTACAGGGTCTAATGGTACTATCACCTGCGTACCTTCATTTTCAAACACCATGCTTCTTTTCTTTAGGTTGATGATACCTCCCATATCTATGGCCCAATCCAACCCTAGGAGCGCAAGATAGGGGTCCACATATTCTACAATCTGAATTACCTCAAATTCAGCCCGGAGATTAACTCCTGCAATATCTACCACGATTTTTGATAGTATCCCCAACGATATGATATTCTGCTGGTTGGTCATGTGCAGCTAGATAGTGGACCATTCCAACTTAGGTTCTCCCATTAGTTGCCAAGTTTGCTTGGGTAGTAAGTTTGCATTTGATCCCAGGTCTAAAATAACCTGATCCATTTCATAATCTCCAATCTATGCTGTTAGCCACATTTCCCTACCAGTGTGTTTCTTATGCCTGTACAGTTTGTGCACATCCTTAAATTTGAGGGGTGGATTCTTTCTTTCTACGCAGCTGTCTATTAATGCTTGAAGATTTTCTATGGCCTGTTGGTTGTGCAACAACTTCATACATGCTTGAAAAAATGGTTTGACCTCATCATCTTCTTTGAGGTTTGTGGGGGCCTGAGAAATAGATGCCTTAGCCTTAGAAAATTATTTGCGTGCTGTGACAAAGGTTTATTTTTCCTTCTATAAGTCCAACCCTTCCTATTTGATAATTTCTTTTTAGATAAGATGCTCGGCCGCAACTTCCTCCTTAGCTCCCCCTGTGGCCATGCCACTGTGTGTTATGACATTAATTCTTGGTCCTTCGTCCTGAGGTTCTGCCTTAACCCTCTACACATTCTGCGTAGGTGTCTGCTGCTTTTCCTACATTTTTTCTATCAAAATTGGACAGTCTTCAATCACATGGTCCAAATGTCTACAGTATTGGAAAGATTGCCTTGCAGGGTTTGGGAAATCCCTTGCAAAGTTCCCTACTTCTCCGCAGTTATAGCATATCAGTTGTCCTCTTCCCCTACCTACTTCCACCTCTGCTCCCTCCCTTGCCCCTAGTTGGGGAGACACCGATGCCTGAGGGGAATCTTGGTGAAGAAGGGTCCGATAGAACCATATATAGGTTTCCCTGGTCTATCATTAGATCATAAGTTCAACAGTTTTGTTCATCATGTCCTACTGATCAGCAAAACTGGCACCATTGTTGCTTCAGATCTGGAACATACGCACCCAGACAGGGGCAGTGGTTAGTATCATGCAGGCCAGCTACGCGAAAATCATCACACCACAACGTTGCTCCAATTGGTCCCATAGAATCCCTAGGGCGCAACAGACTAGGTCCCCCAACCTGTGGGTAGTCTACCAGCAGGGGGTACTCATCCTTGGTATGGCCTAATACCCTGCATCGTATGCACCATACATCCGGGCTAGATCCTTTCCCTCGGTCCTTTCGCAGGTTCTAGATTTTCATGTGCATTGCCTCCAACTGCCTTTGGATTTTTTGTACTCCCAATTGGATATCATATATTAGTGCGACTTCTAACTTCATAGAAATATCTAAAGCTTTTTCCTACGATTCAATGAGTTGCTGACCCACAGGTACGCGCAGGTGAGGCAGTAGCATAGCGATGAAACATTCCTTGTGTTGTCTGTCATAGTACATAAATTCCCCTTCTCTGATCACCTTCTTTAGCCGCTGGTCAGCCTCCCATACAGACTCAGAGGTGTTGGGGCCCTTGTTTTGTTTAGTTTTTGAAATCTTGGCGAAGACATTTTGAATTTTGACCTTTTTGAGTTGCGGCATGAAGACACATGGCAACCGTGACCGCGCCGCAACTACCAGGAGTCGCGGAGCTATCAAGGTGGCGCGGAAGCATGCGATAGCTGGAGATAGAACAGGGACAAGTATAGATGAAGGAAACACACAGCAGAAGACAGAAAGTGGAACACGCAGATAACAGGAGAGAAGCCGGGAGAAGCTGAAGTAAAGACACAGAGGAACTGATAGTCGCGAGAGCGGGTGAATAAATAACAGTCACCCGGCTGAAAAGAGGGAGAGGCTGAAGAGGTTGCGAGGCTTGTGATAGGGAAAGACACACAGAGAGACTGCGGAAGAATCATGCATGACCTTCCTAGGGTTCTTCATTTTCTCTATTCTACCTTTCTGTTCTGAAATCCATCTGTATCAGATTTTTAAGCTATCAGTGAGAATGCCATGTAATCATGTGTTTGGCCAAGAGGTTAATACAATGGAAGGTTGCTGTCTCAATAAGATGTTTATGTGCCTGTAATGTGTTTATGCTGGTTTAAAAATTTTATTTGCAGTTGTCTGAATGCTTATTTAGTGATCTTGCGCATATAACTCTGTATAAGTAATCGATGCACTGTCCTTCATGAGTTGCGAATTGGTTCCTTGCCATTGATCTCATCCCCTTTTGCATGTGGTTGCGTCACACCTCGGGTGAGACGCACTGCTCTCCGGAGCAGGGTGAAAATGCCGGCGTGTTCCTAGACTACACCGGACCCCTTTGTTGGCCACAACTCTTGAACCTGGGTCTTGTCCGCGAGACCTGACTACTCGCCAAAAAATGGTTCCGTTGTCGGGACCTGCATGTTCTGAGGGGACCTAGATCATGGTATCGAGGATTTTTGAGGGAGAGATACGGTGATGGTGGGATGATCATCTTGACTAGTTCATTGCTCAGCAAGCCGAGCTGACCAAGAAAAAGGAGGCGGCGATCAGGGAGCTTGTTCTTTTCTCTGACTCAGCCAGTGATATGTACAAAATTTTCTGGGGAAGGTTCCCTACGGACCTTTACAATTGGTTGCAGAGGTTATGAGCAACGGTTCCCCAAGAAGGCTTGCGGAAGATAAACTGCAGGTGGGCGCACGAAGATCTGGTGGCACTGCATCGGGTAGACACTGAACTAACCCGCGCGGTGGATTTTTGGGTAAGGACCATGTTGGAAGGATACATTGTGGAGTTTGCTGTTGAGTGCTATCAATCCTTCTCGAAAGCCGAGGCTGTTTTCCACTCAGGGCTAAGAGGGAAGCTGTTGAAGGAGATTCCGCTGTGGATCAAAGCCCTGATGGTGGACGAAGGGTTGATTGAATTCCACAAACCGAGTATGGAAGCGTAAACCTCCCGTACTGGGGGAAGGGTTGAGGGGACCGATGCTGTGTAGAATGTGAAAGTGGGGAGCAGGGAATGGACGTTGAAACCGCATGCAAGTTGCGGGAGTGACGTGCGCATCGGCGGGCACAGATCGCTGATCGGTGGCGAAGAAGGGTAATGCGAGATTTGAAGAGAAGAGAGATCGAGGGGAAAAATCAGAAGGAGGCACCTCAGAGGATAGGAACTATGGGTTTGGATACCCGGGAAGAAGATGGGACAGCGGTGGAAGTGCAGTGGGTGCATGGGAGCCCAGCGACGTGAGAAAGAGAGATTATGACTAGCGAAGATAACAGAAAGATGCAGCCCGAAGAGAGTTCCGATGACGAATGGCACGACGTGATGCAACGGATGTTTCAAGATCAGATGGCACCCACCCCTCCAGGCAGCCCCGCTTCCCACCTTCTGCATGGCCAGGATCCCGACCTTCCCCTGGTATTGTATCAACCTTTAAGTAATATTTTTATTCAGTTACAAGCATTGAGTCGGTCATACAATAGTTCATCAGCGTCAGTAACGTCCGGTAACATCAACGTTACTAGTAGTGGTATTTTTCCTAGTGGGACCGTTACGCAACCAGGACTTGGAGGCTTTATCCTGGTCAATTCTCCGCAAGCACACATGGCTGGATCTTTCACCCGGTATCCAGAGTTCTCTGGCCGGGGCAATGATGATTTAGAGCAACATTGGTACCTGTGCGAAGCCAACTGGAGGGCTCGCCAGACGCCAGATGCAGGGAAGTTAATAGAATTCCAAACCACGCTCAGAGAGAGGGCTCTGCGATGGTTTATTAAGTGGTCCGAGGCTCATCCTAACCCCGTAATTGCGGACGTGAAGCGGGATTTTGTCCGCGAATTCAAGCTTCCCCAGACAGACCAGCAGGGCCTGTCAAAGCTGTGGGAAATTAAGCAGAAGGAAGGTGAGACCGCGTGGGAGTTGATGCGGCGATTCAAGGACGCGATCGGGAAACTTAGCTACCCGATCGATCCAAACCACCAGAGGGACTGGTTCATCAAGGCTCTGCTCCCCTTGACACGAACCCCTCTCACTCAGCAGAAGATTGATAATCTACAGGACGCTTTGGAGCAGGCCATGAAGATTGAAGCCATGGCGGGCTACCCCCAGGAATATCGAGGGGGGGGTCGGCCCCGCAAGATCCTTCCTTGATAGGGTTGCAACACTAGATTGCCAGCTTGACTGAGAAGCTCAAGGAGCTTCAGCAGGTGAGACCAGCGCGACCAAATGTTTGGTGTACTCACTGCTTGGTCGAGGGCCACGTCGCAACCGAGTGTCCTCGGTTGCGCAGCGCAGTAGCAAGACCCTCGGTCGCAGAAATCCAAGGGGGTACACCACCTGGGGGTGGCGCGGCGATGAATCCGCAGGGGGTATACCAGCCGTAACAGACTTACGCGAGGTTCCCACCTCAACCGGGTTCCTCCACCACAGAGTACCGCCAGATTTGCCAGACGCTGGGGCATCCTCCTCGGATGTGCCCGATATTACAGAAGTACTCCATGGTCTTGAATAATGTGTACTGTGAATTTTGCGTTTCCACGACTCACAACACTGAGCAATGCAGGGCGCTCGACGCACTTGCGGATCGACTGGATCGTCCCTCCTACAGGGTGAATGAGGCTCCAAGGTGAAGAGGCGGCGGAATGCGGGGAGGTCGCACAGGCGAACGCAGCCCGGTAAAATGTTACAACTGTGACCAGGAGGGTCACGTGGCTCGAGAATGTCCCCTTCCACGACGACCCTAGTGTTCCCAGTGCCGGGTAAACGCCCACGCTACAAAGGACTGTCCAGAGCTCATCAAGAAGTGGGAAGAACAGGCGAGGCAGAGGGGAACGAATCTGATAAACTCAGAGCCCCGAGGGACCGCAACCCCAGACATGCAGAACGTCGCGATCATAACGAGGGGCGGAAAGAAGACTGGAGAGGATGCCCACGGGAAGGAGCCCGCACGAGTGGTTTGGCCGGCATCCCCGAAGAAGTTGATCAGGCCCGAAGTCCAGAAGAAGTATTTCCAGGAGGCAGTTGAGGCGTTCGCCCAGTTGCGGAACGAGGGAGGTTTGGAGGAGCCCATGCTGCCAGAATCTGGGGCGCAGAACGTCGGAGGTACTGTGGTCGAGGATTGGCTCCAGCTATTCCTCAGGATTGTTGACAACTCTGCGCTGCGGCAGCAGCTCAAGCATGCTTTGGAAGGAGCACTGTAGGGGCGCACATAACTTAGAGACTCAGCGAACGCTACCCCTCAATATGTGCAGCACGTCAAATGGAACAAGCAACGAACAGGCAAAGAATTCCGGCTTAACACGCAGATTGCGGGATTCCAAATTAGCGACACCATGTTGGACTTGGGATCCGACGTCAACATTCTACCACGGAAGACATGGGAGGCTCTTGGAAGGCCACGGCTAGCCTACTCACCGATCCAACTCAGGATGGAGAACCAGTACTGCATTCTGCCAATCGGCCGACTCGAGGGTGTCGAGGTCGACGTTGCAGGGGTGAAGACATACACCGATTTTGAGGTTATTGATATCATGGGCGACAAGGATCCCTATCCCGCCTTACTCGGCATTGATTGGGCTTTTGAGAATTACACCATCATCGACCTTAAAAAGGAGCTGATGATCTTTGAGGATGGGGAGGTACGGGTCACCCAGCCCCTCGACCCGTATCAGGGCCCGCGATATACGGAAACAGTGGACAATCGGGAGGATGCTCAGATGATGGACCACCTTTATCAGATGACCGCAGGAAAGCGGGATGATTATATTAACCCGACCGCGACTGGCTCTGTCAGTTGGCGGAGTGTGCAGAGCTCGGAGCTCGGATCCGAACTCGCTTGGGAAGACTGGCAGCAAGGGGGGTATGAGACCACCACGCGGAGATGTGCCTCCATTGCCCAAGTCCGATGGGTAGGAACTGAGATCCGCGGATATCCCACCTTGTCGAACATGCAAGCAGTCAATACTTTTATTACCAAGGTGGAAGACCTGGTCCCAGCTGAAAGCCAAATGCCTCTTTTGGATGTGGCCTTGCAATCCACGTTGGCCCGATGGTGGAAAAATCACCGTGACACTCTGTTGCGATGGGAGTGCGTGGCGGATGCTCTGCGGGCACGCTTTAAAGAGGATGAAGGGCCTTGCAGTACGCTTAAGTATCATGGAACTTCCGACCCGCGACACCATTTGCGAGCCTGCGAGGAATAGTGGCGTAGCACCCGGTACCCTGAGGAGCTGTGGGTCCACAGGTTTATCCACTCCCTGGGTACAATTCCCCAGGCCTGGTACCTGGAGGAGGAGCGAAAACGGGGAACCCGCTCTTGGCAGGCAGTTGCAGACAAGTTCGTTCGGTGCTTCTTGTTCGAAGGGGAGATGGCGCAGGAGTCTCAGGCCCTACAGGAAATCAAGGAGGTCTTGTTTTTCCGCCATCCCGAGCCTGACGAGGGCCCGATTGTGTCACGACCTGAGGTCAGGCGCGAGTTGGTTTGCCACCGGATTGACGGCGATCCGGATGACGATAGTCTGGAGGACCTCAGGCATCTCTATTTTGACGAAAGGGAAGGCGAGCGGAGCATCAGTGAAGAGCCAACGACTGAAGGAGTCCATTTATAGCCACTAAAGACGAAGAAGCTAAACATTGGAACAGACGAGAAACCTAAGCTCGCAATGGTAGGAGATTACTGGGATGAGGAAACAACAAAAGAAATTTTCAGCCTCCTCAGGGAATACGAAGATTTGTTCCCGTCCTCAGTTTCGGACCTGAAGGGGATCAAGGGGGACCCGGGCGAAATGCGCATAGTGCTGAAACCGGGGGCCAGGCCGGTGAAGCACCGACCCTACCGGCTGAACCCGCGTATCAAAGAAAAGTTCAAGATGGAGATCGACAAGATGCTGGCTGCAGGTCTTATCTTCCCAGTAGAAGAAGCAGAATGGGTGAGTCCCATTGTCATCCAGAACAAGAAGGAAAAAGCGGAGATCCGTGTCTCTGTGGACTACCAGAGCCTGAACAATGCCTGCATCCACGATCCGTTTCCCACTCCTCAGCGTTGAAGTTTTGGACCATGTTGCGGGAAACGAAGCTTATTACTTCACTGACGGGTTTTCGGGTTACCATCAAGTACGCATTGCCGAGGAAGACAAAGCAAAGACGACATTCACCACTGAGTGGGAATCATTCGCATACCACATTATGCCGTTTGGTCTGAAGAACGCACCGGCTGTGTTTTCCCAGATTGTCATTGCTGCTTTTTGGGAGTACATTCACAAGTTCCTGGAGGTCTACATGGACGACTGGACCGTCTACAGCCTATTGAAGAAACACGCCTCCCTGTTGCGTATTATGTTTGACCGGTGTCGTCAGCTGCAGATTTCCTTGAACTTGAAGAAATGTATTTTTGCAGTTCCATTCGGCACACTCTTGGGCCACGTGGTGTGCAAGCAAGGGGTCTGCGTTGATCCCGCCAAGGTCGCGGTCATCGTCCACATGGAGGCCCCCGAGACCGTGAAGCAGTTGTGGGCACTGCTCGGGCACACAGGATATTACAGGCGGTTTATTCACAACTATGCAAAGATTACGGCCCCTTTGGAGAAACTGTTGCGGAAGTCAGAAGTGTTCCAGTGGATGGCGGAGTGCAGGAAGGCACTTGACACATTGAAGGAGAAGTTGGCGACGGAACCCATACTTGTGCATCCTGACTGGGATAAGCAGTTCCATGTGCATATCGACGCATCCGGTATTGCACTTGGGGCTGTATTGGCGCAACCCGGGGAGACGACAGTTGACCACCCCGTATACTTCGCCAGCCGCCGGTTATTGAATGCAGAGAAGAATTACACCACGACCGAGCAGGAGGCGTTGGCGATGGTGTACTCCCTCCAGAAGTTTCGCCACTATCTTCTGGGTGGCAAATTCACATTCTTCACAGACCATTCTGCATTGAAGTATCTGGTGAATAAGCCTGTGTTGGAAGGACAGATCTGTCGCTGGCTTCTACTTTTCCAGGAATTCACGTTTGAGGTGATTGTCAAGCCCGGCAGGTTGAATTTTGGTCCCGATCATTTATCCAAGTTGGAGACGGGAGAGAATGAAGGCTCGTTGGACGATCAGCTGCCGGATGCCGACCTCTTCCGAGTAGAAGCAATACCAGATTACCTGGCTGAAATTGCCACTTATCTGACCACGGGAAAATGCCCTTAGGATTACACCCTGCTCCAGAAATGCCACCTGGTTGTCCGGGCGGCCGACTACCAATTGATCGCGGGGTAGCTATACAAACTGGGCCTTGATGAGGTGTTGCGCAGATGCGTTCTTGATCACGAACGGGAAGCGGTGATGTGGGAATGTCACAGTGGTGTTGCGGGAGGGCATGTGGGTGCGAAACCCACCGCAAGGAAAGTGCTCCAAGCTGGCCTGTGGTGGCCGACGGTACATGCTGATTTTAAGGCCTATGTGAAGCGTTGCGATGTTTTCCAGCGGACGGGAAGGCCTTCGCACCGGGACGAGCTTCCGCTACACCCAGTGCATGTGTTGCGGCTGTTTGAAAAGTGGGCTGTTGATTTCGTAGGTCCCATCGCACCAGTCGCTCGACACTCCAAGGCCCAGTACATCATTACCGCCATGGATTACCTCACCCGGTGGGCTGAGGCAGCAGCGGTACGTGACTGCTCGGCAGAGACCGCTGCCCGGTTCATCTTTGAACACATCATCTGCCGGTTTGGCTGCCCACGGAGCTTGACCAATGATCAGGGTACGCATTTCATTAATGCCACGGTCAAGTCACTACTGGACACATTTATGATTCAGCATCATAAAAGCAGCCCATACCACCCACAGGCCAATGGTACTGTGGAAGCATTCAACAAGATTCTCGAAAAGGGCTTGACTAAAATTTGCAATGCTCAGCGCGACGATTGGGACGAGCGTCTCCCAGCGGCATTGTGGGCCTACCGGACCACGGTGAAACGTTTGACCAACCAGACACCATTCCAGTTGGTGTATGTCTGGGAAGCTGTGATTCCCGCCAAGTTCACTGTACCCAGTCTTTTGATCACAACGTCTCTCCAGTTCTTAGAAGAGGAGTCACTCCAGGAACGCCTCCAGGAGCTACAGGAGCTGGACAAGGCCCGATTCCTGGCGGAATTCCACCAGAAGGTTCAGAAGGCCAGGCAGAAAGCGTGGCACGACCGCCACATCAAAACCAAAGCCTTCCAAGTTGGCGGCAAAGTTCTCTTATATGATAGCAGGTTCCAGAAGTTTCCAGGCAAGCTCCAGATGCACTGGTTGGGACCCTACTTTGTCATCGAGATCTGCGACTCAGGAGCCATTCGGTTGGCACAGCTGGACGGTACAGTTCTCCCTGGGTGGGTGAATGGCGCATGCCTAAAACCCTACCAGGAGTAGGTACCCTTCACTTCTCATCAATAACTCTCGCAACCGAGAGAACCCGTAGAGTAGCTTAGTCGATTAACTCTCCCGCAACCGGGATGAGCATAGGGAGTCTTTTCCGTTCATAGGTAATCTATCAAATAACCGGTCAGTTGCGGGTACATCACCGCAACCGACTGTGGTCGGGGCGGACCAGTCCAGCGTGTCACGGCGCCAGTCCAGCGTGTCGTCCTTGTAAGATCCATCCCCGTGCCAGTGTCAGTCCAGGTCATTTCCGTCAGTCCTTTTGTCAGTCCGTAGGATCGCTCAGATTTGCATCATAAATTACCATAAGTAGACAGTAATCGTACAATAATCATTTTCCATCACCCGCAGTTCCCTCAGCCTATCGCGTCCGCCCATATCCCCATGACGCCGTCAGCAACTGTCAGATTACACACAGGCATGCGATTGATCGCACGATTATCGCAGGCAAGAAAGATAGCAAGAATTAATTGTCGTTATGGAGTCTCATCAACTCCGCTCGTGCCAGGGAATGTCATAACTTGCATGGAGACCAATAGCTCGAGAATGACGTACCAGTTCAATTTGGAAATTGCAGCGACTCCAGAGCACTTGAAGCCTCAAAGCGCACCGCTCCCAGAAGGAAACTCCAGAAGAATTCTCCAAGTTTACTAGCGCCACGCCAAGATGCCGAGGGCTCTCGTATCCGTTCCTGAACCAGTGTTGGACAGCCGAATCCACCAAAAAGAGTCGCTGGTTGGTAAGTATGACAGTGCAGCGATGATGGATGCCAACTTTTCCGACCCAGCTGAATTCCCCCACCTCCATTGGCAGACCTACATGGAGCATCACTACACGCCAGGCAGTAGCTCCAACAGCCGAATGCGACAAGAATACAGGGGCCTCCAGCAGTCGTCCTTGATGAATTTAAGGACTCTTCCAGTTTTTGGAACTACGGGACCGGCCCTATAATGCACCTGGTTCCTCCTCAGTCACATACAGAACGGGTCCCTGTGGCTCAATGAGGAAATCCCAATTCATGCCGAAGACATTCATCGGCTTACAGGGCTGTCTCAGAATGGCGCGGATGTCTCCGCTGCTGGCCAGACATCCTCCAAGCGCGCCCGAAAGTCGGGTGACATAGACCTGTACACCAAGTATGGCACCCGCTGGGGGGGCAAAGGTGCCAAAATTGATTTGATTAATAAGCCAGAAATTCGGTTCGCTTGCTACCTCATTGCTAGCAAGACGATGCGGCACTATACTAAGGGAGAGTGCACCTTGGATACAATCTCCATCGCGGAGCACTGTATCCAGGGCGTCAGGCTGAATTGGTGCTCTTTTGTGCTAAAAGAACTCTTCGCGGCCTGCGAAGAGAACTATAAATGCACCACCAGTTTCATTTACGGTTACTTGATTTTAGCTTTCGCCATGTGGAAATGGCACCCTCCTCCTGTCCGGATGCCGGAAGAGACTATCGCGAGCCAGCCTCTCGCGATGAAGTACACCCCGTGGCAGGTGTCCGCTGACCCCAGCACCAAACAAGTGAACGCGAAAGCATTTCGGGCGTGGTACGGGTTAATGAGAGATGTGGTGGCCAACCAGCAACGGGTGCCCCGGCACCTGTTGGATGAGTATAGTTAGCAGGTATGGTTCGGGGTAAGCCACATGCACACTTACCTCCGCCCAACTTGCGTGCCGGAAGCCACCTTCCACATGGCGCCCCTCAGATTCCAGTTGAATGATGATACCTTCCACCGCGAGGTCTCTGCGTGGTCGGGGGTCACCAAGCACATCCGCGACGGGATCCCCCGATATAACTTTGAGTGGATGATGCCGGCGCAACGGCCTGCTGCGACCGGCGCAGCGGGGTCCTCACAGGTTGCGGCGGGACCTCCACAGGATGTAGCCGGGACCGCATAGGAACTGCCCGAATCACTGATCCCTGTCGTACAACACTTCAATGTCCAGATACGAAGTCTTAACGTGGTAACCCAAGTTGTTTCAAGTGGTGCCCCTTTATTTCCCTCATTTTCTGAATTTCAGCTCGGTCGGTCTCTTGCTCCCTCCCATACCGCCCCTCTCACTTCTCCCATCCCCACCAACCTATTCACCTCTACTACCCCTATC
Organism: Pinus albicaulis; assembly: GCA_034641835.2. Taxonomy (NCBI): domain Eukaryota; kingdom Viridiplantae; phylum Streptophyta; class Pinopsida; order Pinales; family Pinaceae; genus Pinus; species Pinus albicaulis. The sequence continues at coordinate 684,371,956 of CM076584.1, read as the reverse complement.
ATCACACCGATGGGCGAAATGGGCCCAGAACCTGATCCATCAGACCCCCCTCCATCCAAGAGGGCCCGCATTGCTGTCACAGATCCAGTGGTGGACCTTACTGACGATGATCCACCATCCACTCCACTCACAGGGACTTTGATTCCAGAGGAACCCCTGATTGATCCGTCAGAGTTCCTCAACATTCACCTCCCCCATACCTCTTTCACCCCATCCACCGCTCCCTCCACCGGCCGTCCACCTGCCACCTCCTCCAATCCCTCCAACTCATCAGCCACTGTATCAGATCCTCTCATCCGAGAACTTTTCGGAGGAGACCACGGGGTGGAAGTCACCTCCAGTACTGAAGCCGTAGTACCGCCGGTTGACCCCGTGGCCACACCCCAGGATCCTGTCTCCACGATATCTACCTGGCTGGCCACTATTGGGGCTGATTCGGCTGACCCTCCCCCAGACCAGACCACGCAGCAAGACCGGCTGGAGTCCGATATGGCCACCTCAATGCAGCAGCAGACGCCGGTCCATCCTCCTGAGACCTCAAACCAATCAGTGGCCAGTGGCCAACCTTCGCAGGAACGGATGCCGGAGCAGGGCGCTCCTAGCACGACCAATGCAGAACCATGGGGTACAGGACAGCTGTACCTACTCATTCAGAGGGCGGCCCTAAAGGCCGAACATATTCACTCAGAGTTGCAGCAGTGGTGTACCGAGTAGCACAACCAGATCACAGCGCTTACTGAACAGTGCGATCAGCTGACCAGGGAGAAGACCTACCTACAGGGGCAGGTCACCATTATTGCTCAGGTGTTCTCCGACTTATGGCCCGCTGCAAGGGCTCATCATGCCCCACTTCCGGAAAATGTAGCGGAGGAAAGTGTAGCAGCCCAGGCTCACCACCTTCAGACTGCTTTCACTGATCTATGCAGGGAGAATCAGGAACTCCAAGCGGCGTTAGCCGCACGGCCCACCCTTTCCGATCCACAGATTGTCTACTCAGAACAGGTGGCTACCAAGCAGACTCAGGCAGCTTGTATGCAGGAAACTCTTCACTCCGCCGCGGGAGAGGCTTACGCCCTCCTGCAAAGTCTGCAGGAGTGCTCACTCACTCTCACTGTCAAAACGCAGCCTATCTCTGCCCAGCTGCAACAAATTTCCCGTGAAATTCAGGAGACCGCGGACCCAGCACGGTTAGATCAGCTCTATGCCCAGGCGGACGAGCTTGAAATTCAAATGAAACAGACTGAGGCCGACTCGGCAGCGGCCAAACAGGTCATTCGGGAGATTCGTCTGCCCATTCGAGCCAGTGCCGAATCCATACAACAGCTGGATGCCAAGGCCGAGACCCAACTTGCTGCGATGTTCGGGGCTGTCCCGACGACTATAGAGGAGGCCGCCGCCACAAGGATCTCTGAAGAAGCAGACTTGCTCATGCAGGAATGGCAGCAAGTGGTGTCGGCCTTCACCGGGCTTAAAGATACAGCGCTCCGCAGGGTCCCGTAGTTGGGGCCCTTGTTTGAACAACCGCTTGGTGGAGCACATCAGGAAAGGGCGCGGGACGAAGGCACAGTAGAACAGGGCACGGGAGCCAGCGGGGCAATGGAAGTGGAGACTGTTATTTGTGATTGACTCGGGGACGAGTCAAGGAATTGTGGTCGGGGCCTGTTGGGGCCCTTGTTTTGTTTAGTTTTTGAAATCTTGGCTAAGACATTTTGAATTTTGACCTTTTTGAGTTGCGGCATGAAGACACATGGCAACCGTGACTGCGCCGCAACTACCAGGAGTCGCAGAGCTATCAAGGTGGCGCGGAAGCATGGGATAGCTGGAGATAGAACAGAGACAAGTACAGATGAAGGAAACACACAACAGAAGACAGAAAGTGGAACACGCAGATAACAGGAGAGAAGCCGGGAGAAGCTGAAGTAAAGACATAGAGGAACTGATAGTCGCGAGAGCGGGTGAATAAATAACAGTCACCCGGCTGAAAAGAGGGAGAGGCTGAAGAGGTTGCGAGGCTCGTGACAGGGAAAGACACACAGAGCGACTGCAGAAGAATCATGCATGACCTTCCTAGGGTTCTTCATCTTCTCTATTCTACCTTTCTGTTCCGAAATCCATCTGTATCAGATTTGTAAGCTATCAGTGAGAATGCCATGTAATCATGTGTTTGGCCAATAGGTTAATACAATGGAAGGTTGTTGTCTCAATAAGATGTTTATGTGCCTGTAATGTGTTTATGCTGGTTTAAAAATTTTATTTGCAGTTGTCTGAATGCTTATTTAGTGATCTTGCGCATATAACTATGTATAAGTAATCGATGCACTGTCCTTCATGAGTTGCGAATTGGTTCCTTGCCATTGATATCATCCCCTTCTGCATGTGGTTGCGGCACGCCTCGGGTGAGACGCACTGCTCTCCGGAGCAGGGTGAAAATTGTTGAGCCTCAAATTTGTGCTTTCCTTCACCTCATTTTACCTCATTTTTCCCTTGTCCATTTCCATTTTAAACCCAATTGATCAATAAAAATAGTTAAAATTACTTCTAGAATGGTTTACATAACTGACTTGTTGAATTTTGTGATTTTTGCCATTGTTAAGCATTTTGACCGGAACTAGCTGCAGAATGCAGGCATTCTGTAGCTAACCGGCGATTCTGCAGCTACCTTTATGTTTGAGCATGTTCCAGGTGGCCTCTTGAGGAAAAACGCATATGGGCATGATCCACGTCGTGCCTACATGGTGTGTTGCTCGTCATGGAAGAGGAAATGAATTCTGTGTACGGTTATGCACGTGGGAACACATTTGTGAAAGAAGACTCCTACTAGGACTGTTACAGTCTAGGTGTCTTTTCTCTTTTACGCAGCCACCTTAAAGACTCCTAAGATGATTTGGATTAGGAAGACATCATTCCTAAATTATTGTAATTATTGTTACTTGCATTTACTTTAAAAACTCTTGAGTAGGCCGAGAGCTTAGTTAGAAAATTTTGTGTAGATTTGATGCTAGATTTTGGTGTAAACTCTGTGTTACGTCTTTTAAGACACAGAGCATTATGTTCAGACTATTGCATCGTTAATGGAGCAGAGAAAATTATCTTGAAGGCGTGATTTAATTGTGAAGTCGAATGCCGTCAAGTGGTAGAGGGCCCCTGCCCCTTGAACGGATTTCCTTAGCGTAAACTAGATAAGTTTTTCCTAGTTGTCTTTACGTTCTGCATATTGAATTAGTAGTTGTTGTGTTTTATATACTGTGGTCGTACTCATTCCAGTTCTTCCATAAGAAGACATTCTTCCAACAGATCAAAATGATGAATGATTGATGACTATGGTATTGTAGGATATCAGTTAGATTTGTATTTGTTTTAACTAGCTACTGTAGCCATAATTCGTTCCAGTTCTTCCACAAGAAGACACTTTGCCAATAAATTAAAACAATGAATGTTTAATGACTATGGTACTGTAGGATAGGAGTTGTATTTGTTTTTAACTAGATACTGTAGTTATATTCATTCCAGTTCTTTCACAAGAAGACATTCTTCCAACATATCATAACAATGAATGATGAATAGCTATAGTATTGTAGGAATTAGTTGTAGTTTTTAGTCTTCACTATCATAGTTGCACTTGTCCTAATCACTCTTCCACAAGAAGAAATTATTCCAAGACATCCTTAAGAAGTTCAAGATATGACTGTGATGTGACAACTTAGTTTCATTTTCTTTCAGTTCATTTTCTTTCAATTGCATATAAGTCCACAGTCAAAATTGTTCTACCTCTTCCACAAGAAGGAACTCTTCCAAAATATCACTCATGATGAACAAACCGATTGTGTAACTTCATGGAATAATGCATGTTAGTTAGAACGCTCCGGAGTTTCATTTTGCATTTAATTCATGTCCAGCTACTTCGTTTCAAAGTTTGATGATGGCTTATGGTTTAACATTGTTCTAGTTTAGAAGCATCTTAAGCTCATGTTTAAATCAATTCATTGCAGTCATATCTCATAGTCACACTGTCACCCTTTGCACAGTAGATCATTTTAGTTGATAGGATTCCTAAGACAGCCTTCATTATTTACAAATATCTTTTTGTTTTGAAAACTATCAGTGATCCATAACTTTAGGAACAGAAGATAACATCATTACAAGGTCTGAAATATCTCTGCAAATTCCTCACTATAAACAGAGCTTTTCCTCAACAGAACTACCCTGAAAAGAAACCAATAACTCTTGAAGAATAGACTTTGACCTTCAATTGAAATTGCAGAATAGAACTAGAAATTAGTCATGAATAGATGAGTTTAGAATAGAATGTTGCATCATGATTAGTGTCTGATTGTCTAGTTAGAAAATTTGCATATTTAAGTGATCATTTCTCAAAGTCTAGTTTGTGTCATTTGTTTAAGAAGTCATCATCAAGCTCTTGTTTCTATTCAGTCATAGTTTAGATGTTGTTTCAGTGTTTTTGATTACATTTACCATTCCATACATTAGGCTCAACTGTGTTTTTGACTACCACTCTCTTTTCATTAGTTTTCTAGGCATTTTCATTGTAAACATAAAACTTCAAAAGACCAAAAACATCATAAATCAACATAAAAGACCAAAACATCACAAAACACTACATACAACGCACTGGGAAACAAGCACCTAGGTACATATGGTACATTTCACTTCAGCAGTTTACAAATCCTGGTTGACAATTAAATGAACTCAGTTTAGGAGACTAGATTGAGGCACAACATTTTGGCGCCGTTGCCGGGGAAGTGAAAACTAGGTAACCTTTGTTTCTTAGCATCCAAAAACAATTTTATGCGTAGGGAGAGAGATTCAAGAGGAAAGATTTATAAGCAGCAGAGGCAGAAGTTTGACATCTAGAACACCACTTGTTTCATCTAGATCCAGAACTAGTACACCTTCAACTCAAACCCATCTTCCATCCTTTACTGATCCTGGACTTCTAGAAGATCTAAGGTCACCTATTCCATTAGAGAAACCTTCCACTTCATCCACTGAACCTGCCATAGAAGAGGATCCAAAAACCTTTGTTGAGGATACAAACCTTTCTACTTCCACGGGAGAGTCAACCATGGCAGAAGAAGGAGGAGGAGGAGTTGTTAATGGAGAAAACACATTTGGAGGAGGTAGAGGAAGAGGTAGAGGAGAAGGAGGAAGAGGAGGTAGAGGTGCAGATGGAGGAAGAGGTAGAATAGGAAGCTCTTTTGGGTTCCCTATACTTGATGGAGAAACCAATACAACCATGAAAAACATTTCACCTTCTGTCCTTCCGAACTTCTATGGACTTAAAACTGAGGATCCTGAAACTTTCTTGTTCGAATTTGAAGTACTGTGTAGGACTTATGACTACCTTCAAGATGCCCAAAAATTGAAATTATTTCCTTCAACTCTGAAAGGAGCATCATTGAAGTGGTTTATGAGCTTAAGCAGTAGTTCCATTAGGACATGGGAAGACATGAAACAAGCATTTCTAGAGAGATACTTGGATTATTGTATGCCGGTTAATCATAAGGAAGAAGTGTTCAAGATGTTACAAAAATAAGATGAAAACTTAGAATATTTGTTGGAGAGATTTAAATACAACATAAAAAGGGCACAAATGGAAAACCTAGATCAAGACACTTTAAAATCTCTTTTGTTGAAAACCATTAGGGATGAATGGTTGGATATCCTTAACATGATGGGAAAAGGGGATATATCACAACTCACATTACCTGAAATATCTGAGTTATGTATCAACCTTTCCGGAGGGAAATCCAAAACTGTCAAAGGTCCAAGAGATCCTGCTCTTGCAAGAGCAAGTAAATCTGCTTCTGGGACAGTAAGTAGATCAGAAATAGGACACATGCTTGATGATTTTAAATCTGACATCTTAGGGAGTCTTAGTGAACAAATAGACACCCTCCAAGATACAAAACAAGCAAAAGGCTGAATCTGATGCCTTGGCAATCTTTTGTCCCAAATGTAGAAAGAAACATGCCTTGAGAGAGTGCCCTTTGGATGTAAAAGTTGTAGAAACCTGTGTTATTTGTTCTGAGAAACATGAGACCAAGAATTTTCCTTCTCTTCCTGGTCTCAAGGCTATTTTTCAAGAAGAAACTCCTACAGATTCCACAGAATCTCTTAACTTTGTATCTAGAAGACCTTGGCAGGGATCTCAGACACAGGGATTTCATGATCAAATGTATAATCAACCTCCACCTTGGAATTCTTGGCAACAACCTTGGCCCCAATTTCAAAATCAATCTCAAGCTTGGGCACAAGGATCACAAGGTCCCTATGGAAGATACTCTCCATATTATCAGTATCCACCATCCTATCCACCATACCCACAAAATTTTCCTCAAAATCTTCAACAAAATTTTCAACAAAATTCTCAACAACATCATCAGAACCAACCTAATCAAAATCAACCACTTCCATTACCATTCCCTCAAAAATCCAATCAATTACCAGCTCAGCCCATACCAAACCCCAATAATAAGAATCCTGAGAATACATACATGATAGAAGGACAACAATTTCCAACTTATTTAATTACTCCTCTAGACCTTAGTGATGTTCAACTTAGGTCTGGAAGGATACTTGAGAAAAGGAAACCTTCTGTGATCATACAAGAACAAGATAATTCTGAGGAAGACTCCCTACGGGTTAATAAAAGTCTTGAGGAAGAAACATCCTTTCAAGGCCAAAACATTGAAAAGCTGAAACAAAAAGATCCAATAAGCCCAACTCCAGTATTAGAGCAACCATCCACATCTACTTCTATACCTCCCTTTCCGGAAAGATTACAAATTGACAAAGGTGTAGAAAAACAAATAATGGTGCCTAATTATGATTTCTTGGATGAATTGAGAAATGTTTGCATCAAAATTCCATTATTGCAAGCCATCAAGGAAATCCCAATTTTAGCCAAAACAATAAAGGAGTTGAGTATGAAGACAACAAAGAAAAGAATAAGAGAAACCAAGAAAATTCAACTGGTAGGACAAATAGCAGATATTATGATGGGTAAGATTACTATTCCAAAGTACCTTGACCCAGGAAATCCAGTTGTCAAAATTCACATCGATGGAATTGAAATTCAAAACACACTCATTGACTTAGGAGCAGCAATAAATATCATGAGTAGACAAATCATGGACAAACTGAAACTTCCTAATCTTCTCTTTACACCCACTCTATTACAACTAGCAGATAGATCTGTGATCAGACCAGATGGGGTAATAGAAGACATTCCAGTGTCCCTAGACTCTTGGGAGTACCCTGTGGATTTCATGATCCTTACACCCAAGAATAATCTAGGAGGCCATCCTGTTATACTAGGAAGACCTTGGTTAGCTATAGCTGATGCTTTTATTAGTTGTAGGTCCGGTGATATGTATATTTCTGATGGAATTTCAACAAAGAAATTTACTTTATATCCTCCAGCTAGGACAATTACAGATCTAGATGACACTCAATGGATAGAGGATGAAGAATATTTGCAACCACTCTTCACAATTTCAGAAATTAGTCAAGATAATCAAATTCTGAATACTCTAGAAAATTTTGAATCTTCTCCAGAACACAAACAAGAATCATTTCAAGAGAAATCCAATATTGAGTTCTTGTCATCTAGACAGATGTCTCTTCGTTCTATGGACAAATTTGGCAGTTCTACAAGTGAAATTTTTCCAGGTAAAACCTTGAACATAAACAAAAATCTGGAAAAATCTCAACAAGAAGAACTAGTCAAATTATTACAGAGACATTCTTCTGCATATGCATGGGAATACACTGACATGAAAGGGATAAGTCCCAAGACTTGTACTCATCACATCTATATAGAGGCAAATTGCAAACCAATCGGACAGCCTCAAAGACGGATGAATCCAAATCTTAGGGAAATTGTCAAGGAAGAATTACAAAAATTATTAAATGTTAACTTCATCTATCCTATTTCAGATAGTCAGTGGGTTTCCCCTTTAGTAATTGTACCTAAGAAAAATGGAAAATGGAGGGTGTGTGTTGACTACAGAGAACTGAATAAAGCTACTCTTAAAGACCATTTTCCCTTACCTTTCATAGATCAAGTATTAGATACATTAGCAGGTAAAAAGTACTTTTCATTCCTGGATGGATTTAGTGGTTGCAATCAAATCCAAGTAGCACTTGAAGACCAAGATAAAACCACATTTACTTGTCCTTGGGGTACCTATGCCTACCGAGTATTGCCATTTGGATTGTGCAATGCACATGCAACATTCCAAAGGGCAGTATTAGGAATTTTTTCTGATCTGATACATGACTGTGTAGAGGTGTACATGGATGATTTTACAGTTTATGGGGATACATTTGAAGAGGCTTTAGAAAACTTGGAAAAAGTCCTAAAAAGATGTCAAGAAGAAAACCTTTCTCTTAGTCATGAAAAATGTTTTATGATGTTTACTGAAGGTATTGTTTTAGGGCACCACATTTCAGGGGATGGGATTAGAGTTGATGAAGTGAAAGTTGAAGTTATTTCTAACCTATCCATTCCAAGTTGTCAAAGAGATGTAAGAAGTTTTCTAGGATTTACGGGGTACTATCGGAGATTTATAGAAAAATTCACCAAAATAGCATCTCCTCTTTTCAAATTACTCACCAAAGATTGTGAATTTAAGTGGACTTCTGATTGCCAGTTAGCTTTTGAAACCCTGAAAACCAAAATTTCTGAAGCACCTATATTAAGGGGACCTAATTGGAAGTTACCTTTTCATATCTCGACAGATGCTTCCGATACAGCTCTAGGAGCAGTATTGGGACAGAAAGATTTAATTCCCTATGCCATCTATTATATCGGTAAAAATTTGACTCCTGCAGAGTTAAACTATACTGTAACTGAAAAAGAGTTTTTAGCTGTTGTTCATGCCATTAACAAGTTTAGACACTATATAACAGGCTATGAAACTTTTATTCACACTGATCATTCTGCCATTAGATATTTAATGAATAAATCAATCACTAATGGTAGAGTTATAAGATGGTTGTTATTATTGCAAGAATTCAACATTACTATTCTAGATAGGCCTGGAAAACAAAACACTGTGGCTGACTTCCTGTCTAGAATTCAAAATGTCAAAGATGACACTCCGGTTGAAGATCAATTTCCTGATGAATATCTTTTTGCAGTTTCTACTCAAACTCCATGGTTTGCTGATATTGCTAATTATTTAGTTTCATGAAAATTTCCTTCAATTATGAATGCAAGGGATAAAAGAAAAATCATTAATGATAGTGCAAGATATTCATGGGTCGCTAATGAGTTGTAAAAGACAGGTCCAGATTTGATTATTAGAAGGTGTGTTCGTGAAGATGAGATGCCTGAAATTCTCAAGGCATGTCATGATGAACCTTGTGGCAGACACTTTGCGGATAAGAGGACAGCCTATAAGATCCTTAAATTAGGATATTATTGGCCATCTTTGTTTAAAGATGCAAGGGAGTATGTCAAAAGGTGTGACAGTTGCCAAAGGGTAGGGAAACCTTCTCCTTCAGGTGAGATGCCATTACAACCTCAGGTACACATTGAACCTTTTGAAAAATGGGCCTTGGATTTTGTAGGACCTATTAGTCCTCCATCTAGACAAAAGAAATACATATTAGTTTGCACTGATTATGTTACTAAGTGGGTAGAAGCTAAACCATTACTTATTGCTAATGAATCATCTGTAGTTACTTTTCTTTTTGAGGATATTTTTACTCGTTTTGGTGTCCCGAGGGAAATTGTTACAGATCAAGGAGCTCAATTTACATCAAGGCTAGTGGAGCAAATGATGGAGAAGTACAAAATCAGACATAGAACATCTACTCCTTATCATCCACAAGCAAATGGTCAAGTGGAATCCACTAACAAAGTCATTGAAGGTATCCTAACAAAGGCTGTTCATCTACATAGAAGAGATTGGGTAGATAGGCTTCCTGAAGCCTTGTGGGCCTATAGAACTACATGGAGAAACACAACAGGCCATACTCCTTATGAGCTTGTTTATGGAAAGCAAGTTTTTTTTCCTATAGAGTTCCAAATCCAAACATTCAAGATGGCAGTTCAACTAGGACTTGATCTAACGGAGGCACAGAAGCATAGACTGGAGCAAATTAATGAATTGGATGAGATCAGACAAGATGCAGTTCAGAAAACGAGTCTAGTCCAACAGCAAAGGACTAGATGGCATGACAAGTACATCAAAGAGAAGAAATTTAAATAGGGTGATTGGGCTCTCTTGTTTGATTCAAAATTCAAGGATTTTCAAGGGAAATTTCAGACACATTGGCTTGGGCCATATGAAATTGTTCGAATTTTTGATAATGGGGCAGTAAAAATAAGAACTATAGATGAAGAAGAGGTCACTTTTCTTGTGAATGGCCATAGACTGAAGCTATACCACAAGCCACTCTCAAGAGAAGAGTTTGTCAAGAAGTTCCAAGGAGACAATGATGTGAAGTTAATGAAGAAGAGTCTCTCTTCTTCATCAACTTGATTAAATTTTCTGAAGCATTTCTCTTTTGAAAAAAAAATAAAATAAAATAAAATAAATAAAAAATTAAAAAAAATAAAAATAAAGGTATAAACATGAAAACCAATCACTGATTGGCATGTTTATACAGAAAAGATAGGGTGAAAATAAGAGTTTCTCTGACACTCTAACTTTTCCCATTTTTTTTTCTAAGCAGTTGTTATAAAAATCATAAGTTCAGTGCCATAGTACTTATGATTCATTTCATCTCATTCCATTCACTATCCATCCATACTTCATCTCATCCATCATTCACATCTCACTCCATTCCATTTCATTCATTTCACTCCATTCCATTTCATTCATTTCACTCCATTCCATTTCATTCATTTCACTCCATCTTCCATTCACTTCATTCTCATGTCAAAACATAGAATTTGATATCTTGCTGCAAGAGAATAAAAATATGCCATGAATTGCAGTACAGCCCTTATGTTCCTTCATTCCATGAAGTGAATCCATTCTTATTTCATTATCCACTTCATAATCCATCATCCATTTCATCCATTTTCATAAACATTTCACCCATCTCCCAGAAACATTTCATTTTCATAATAAAAGTGTTCTACAGGGACATTCTGCAGCTCAGTGTACATTCTGTAGCTGATCGGCCTTTCTGCAGCCCGATAGTTTTTCACAGCTACAAATCCTGAAGACATCAACCAGCAGACATCAGAGTTACAACAAAGTGATCCAGAGAATTCATGAATCAAGGACATCAAGAAAATAGTGAAAGATTCCTCCAAAGATGAGCAGAGAAGACAAAGGCTACACAAACATCAAGGGAAGAGGTAACAAATTTAAATTACGATGGCAATTCATGAAAATTTAGCATAGTTTAGTTGTGAAATTATTCAAAGAGTTGTTTTAATTATTTTATTGATCAAACACCAAACAAAACCCTCTATAGACTTTGTATTAAAAACTTCCAATTCAAATTTTCTATCCAATAGCATTTGAGCGGTGGAACGGCCAAATCATTTGAAATTCCCACGACTCTTAACCAAGTTCTTTAATGATGAAGATTTTTCCTGCCGTCGTAAATCCTCCGTTGTCTCCTCAAATCATTAATGCATTCCTCCACCTCACTTCACCACTCTATGCCGTGACCATTTGCCATAACGTCATTCCGTAGCCAGTATTACATTCCGAAGGCAGAAGCATTATTATCATCAGGGACAGAACAAAAAGAGGTACATTGCAAGCATAACGGTGTGAGAACTCACTGAACAGAGAGCATATCACTGAGAACAAAGTTCGGAGCATTGCACTGTCAACACAGAATTGTGGCCGTGAAGAGTTTAAAGCATGTTGCTACCAGAAGACAGAGGTGCTAAAATTGAAGACTTTGCTACCAAAAACAGAGGTATGGTAGTAATTGAAGTTTGAAGTCTGTTATTACCAAAGACAGAGGTGTGGTAGTGACTGGTTTTGAAGTTATTGTTATCCGAGACAGAGAGGCTGTAGTGTTGATTTGAAGCATACCATTTGCTACTAGAGACAGAGGTTGAGTTTGAAGTCTAGTGTTACTAGAAACAGAAGCGTTTTTCAGTGATTGAGTTTGAAGTCTTCTGTTACCAGAGACGGAGGTATTGCACAAAAAGAAATTTGGAATCATCTACCACTGTCTATCAGAGACACATTAGCCCGAAAATTGAAATTGCTTCCATATCATTCCAAGGTTCAACAGAAGTACATCAGTCCGAGGATTCGAAGGCATTTTCCAAACAGAGGCATACAAACCAGAGATTTTTAAGACTGTAGCTATTTCAAAGGTATGTTCTTCCAAAATTGAAGCCATTTTAATCCGAAAGTAAAAGCCATTGTTTTGTGGATAGAGAAGAGTGTTAATTGATAGTGAAAAATCATGGGTTTCATCGTAAGGATTGAGCCTATAGGATCAAAATATTTAGAAGGTTATCCACAATGCAAGGAGATGCTACAAAAAATAGGATGGCTCCAATTCTTGGAAAAGTTTAATGGTTGCCATAAGGAAGTCACCAAAACGTTTGCTAGATCATTCCAAGGCACTGAGGTTGAAATAGGAGATGTTAAGTTTACTGTTAATGAAGCTTTTATAGCAGAGGCTACAGAATTATCCAGAGCTGGGGAAAGATGGTTTAAAAATAGGGAATTCCATAATGACTCATGGAAACAAATCCTAAAATCACCAAACATGGATGTTAGTGTGTTCAAGAAGGGAATTCCCAGTACATCATTGAAGAGCAAATGGAGGAATATACTACTTCTTTTACAAAAAATTGTTACATGTGAGGGTAGGTATGGGACATTTTATATCTACCATATGAGACTAATGTTGCATTTTCTAGGAGAAGATTTGAATTTACCATATTTCTTGTATCAAAGTCTGAAGAAAATGGCTTCCTGTGTTCAGAGAAGAGTTCAGTTTTTGGAAACAACCTTGTATCATCATGGGTTAGTAAAAATTTTAATTGAGCATCATCTATCTAAATCAAATGATACATGGGGTGATTTCTTAATAAGAAATCATTTTGAGGAAGCAAAAGAACTATCACCTGAACCCCAAGCCACAAAGAGAAGTAGGAGATGGAGGACTCCAACAGGTAAAATTGACAAACCGGTTCAAGAAAGCAGTGAAGAAGTCATTCTGGAGAAGTTGACTAGAATCAAGAGTCAACTCAAGGCAGAGAAGGAAATCAAGGAATCTGTTATGGAAAAAGGGGAGGGTTCCTCTCAACTTAGGAGAAGCCACAAATTAAAAGGAAAACTGAAGAAAACATCAATCAAACAAACAGGGGTAATCAATATTGAAGATGAAGAAACATCTATGGAAGAGTATGATGATGAAGATTTTTATGAAGGCACCCCTGAGATTGATCCTGCTCAACAGAAAATCTATGATTATGTGGAAACTCTAGAGAGAACAGCTTCAGAAAGAGAAGAGAGAACCCCCAGTCCTCCACTAACTGAAATTGATATATTGAGGAGGGATAGGTATGAGTTGGAAGTGTTGAATAGACACATCAGAAATGAGAATGAAATTCTCAAAGATCAAATCAAGCTCAAGACTGACATGAACTCAACCTTATCCATGCATATAGACAAAGTGGAGAGAACCAATGAGAAGATGAAGACAAGGAACAGAAAGTTGATCAGAGCACTCACAAACCTCAGGTTCAAACTTGTGATCAGGAAACCCAGAAGGCCTTTAGCATGCAGACAAAGGAAAAGAAGGGGATTAGATGTCCTTGCAGAAGCCTCAAAATTCATAGGATAATTTGCATGAGGACATGCAAAGAGACAGCAGTGGGGGTATGTTGAGCCTCAAATTTGTGCTTTCCTTCACCTCATTTTACCTCATTTTTCCCTTGTCCATTTCCATTTTAAACCCAATTGATCAATAAAAATAGTTAAAATTACTTCTAGATTGGTTTACATAACTGACTTGTTGAATTTTGTGATTGTTGCCATTGTTAAACATTTTGACCGGAACTAGCTGCAGAATGCAGGCATTCTGTAGCTAACCGACGATTCTGCAGCTACCTTTATGTTTGAGCATGTTCCAGGTGGCCTCTTGAGGAAAAACGCATATGGGCATGATCCACGTTGTGCCTACATGGTGTGTTTCTCGTCATGGAAGAGGAAATGAAGTCTGTGTACGGTTATGCACGTGGGAACACATTTTGTGAAAGAAGACTCCTACTAGGACTGTTACAGTCCAGGTGTCTTTTCTCTTTTACGCAGCCACCTTAAAAGACTCCTAGAATGATTTGGATTAGGAATACATCATTCCTAAATTATTGTAATTATTGTTACTTGCATTTACTTTAAAAACTCTTGAGTAGGCCGAGAGCTTAGTTAGAAATTTTGTGTAGATTTGCTGCTAGATTTTGGTGTAAAACTCTGTGTTACGTCTTTTAAGACACAGAGCATTATGTTCAGACTATTGCATTGTTAATGGAGCAGACAAAATTATCTTGAAGGCGTGATTTAATTGTGAAGTTGAATGCCGTCAAGTGGTAGAGGGGCCCTGCCCCTTGAACGGATTTCCTTAGCGTAAACTAGATAAGTTTTTCCTAGCTGTCTTTACGTTTTGCATATTGAATTAGTAGTTGCTGTGTTTTATATACTGTGGTCGTATTCGTTCCAGTTCTTCCATAAGAAGACATTCTTCCAACAGACCAAAATGATGAATGATTGATGACTATGGTACTGTAGGATAGGATTTGTATTTGTTTTAGCTAGCTACTGTAGCCATAATTCGTTCCAGTTCTTCCACAAGAAGACACTTTGCCAATAAATCAAAACAATGAATGTTTAATGACTATGGTACTGTAGGATAGGAGTTGTATCTGTTTTTAAATAGAGACTGTAGTTATATTCATCATAGTTCTTTCACAAGAAGACATTTTTCCAATAAATCTTAACAATGAATGATGAATAGCTATAGTGTCATAGGAATTAGTTGTAGTTTTTAGTCTTCACTATCATAGTTGCACTTGTCCTAATCACTCTTCCACAAGAAGAAATTCTTCCAAGACATCCTTAAGAAGTTCAAGATATGACTGTGATGTGACAACTTAGTTTCATTTTCTTTCAGTTCATTTGCTTTCAATTGCATACAAGTTCACAGTCAAAATTGTTCTACCTCTTCCACAAGAAGGAACTCTTCCAAAATATCCCTCATGATGAACAAACTGATTGTGTAACTTCATAGGATAGTGCATGTTAATTAGAATGCTACGGAGTTTCATTTTGCATTTAATTCATGTCCAGCTACTTCATTTCAAAGTTTGATGATGGCTTATGGTTTAACATTGTTCTAGTTTAGAAGCATCTTAAGCTCATGTTTAAATCAATTCATTGAATTCATATCTCATAGTCACACTGTCACCCTTTGCACAGTAGATCATTTTAGTTGATAGGATTCCTAAGACAGCCTTCATTATTTACAAATATCTTTTTGTTCTGAAAACTATCGGTGATCCATAACTTTAGGAACAGAAGATAACATCATTACAAGGTCTGAAATATCTCTGCAAATTCCTCACTATAAACAGAGCTTTTCCTCAACAGAACTACCCTGAAAAGAAACCAATAACTCTTGAAGAATAGACTCTGACCTTCAATTGAAATTGCAGAATAGAACTAGAAATTAGTCATGAATAGATAAGTTTAGAATAGAATGTTGCATCATGATTAGTGTCTGATTGTCTAGTTAGAAAATTTGCATATTTAAGTGATCATTTCTCAAAGTCTAGTTTGTGTCATTTGTTTAAAAAGTCATCATCAAGCTCTTGTTTCTATTCAGTCATAGTTTAGATGTTGTTTTAGTGTTTTTGATTACATTTGCCATTCCATACATTAGGTTCAACTGTTTTTTTGACTACCACTCTCTTTTCATTAGTTTTCTAGGCATTTTCATTGTAAACATAAAACTTCAAAAGACCAAAAACATCATAAATCAACATAAAAGACCAAAACATCACAAAACACTACATACAACGCACTAGGAAACAAGCACCTAGGTACATATGGTACATTTCACTTCAGCAGTTTACAAATCCTGGTTGACAATTAAATGAGCTCAATTTAGGAGACTAGATTGAGGCACAACAAAAATGTCGGCGTGTTCCTAGACTACACCGGACCCCTTTGTTGGCAACAACTCTTGAATCTGGGTCTTGTCCGCGAGACTTGACTACTCGCCAACAAGAGGCCCCTTGCTTGAAATATTTTAGGTCATTCAATATCTAAGAGTAGGACTTAGGCTTCTGAAACTATTGTTTTAGGGCATTTTTAACCTCTTGAATGGTCACATTTGCATGTTGAGCTACATATCCCATATACTAGTCTAGGTCTCTTCCTTCAAAGGCAAGGGATAGTTGCGCCCTTTTTGACATCATCGCTGGCCACATACTGTGCAATCCATACTGACTCTGTGAAAAAACAGAACTGGTCCATGTCTTCATCCCCTATGCCTTTGAAGGTAGGTAGCTTCATGTGCGAGGTCATCTTGTCTTCTGATGGGGGTGGAGGTACGGGTGAGTTTTTACCCCTATGCTAGTTTGAAGGTGGTGTAATTGGAGGGGTATGCGCAGCCGAATCCCTTACCGGACTGTAGACAGATCTATCTCCTTCTTGATTAGTTCTGTAGTATTTACCACTTCGTGTTGTACCCTCACTCTGATCGGAGCTCATTCACTCTGTATGGCTGCACATAATGCCGTTTTCACATAATAAAATTTTGATTAATAATGACAGTATTTTTAGGAACTTACCTCGGAACCCTTTGAAGAACCTCCACTCTGCTTCTGAATAGGACATGAACTGATCGACTGCGAATTCCATCACAAATCCTCCCAACACACTATCCACCCAGTGATCTACCGTACGAGTGATGGTATTATCAGTTCTTTCTAATTGCTGGATCAACTATGGAGTCCACTGTGTGACCCGCTCGTCCTTCCAACACGCTTGGAAATCTACGAGCCTTTCCACCCACTCCTGAAGCTCGTTCACAAATGTTACAAATAATATTTCGTAGAATTTAGTGAAAATGTACTTATTCTTCCACTTCTCTGCTGTCATCTTCGTGCTGCGATTATCTTTTACCGCAAATTCCTGAACCTATTTTTCAAACCACTCTTCAATTTATCTCCTCTCAAGTCTCCAATGTTCCCTTGGCATTACCCGATCTCTCTCTCAAAATTCTCCCGGTCCCGACAACAGAACCATTTTTTGGCTCGAGGGATCTTGACCTAGGTTCAAAGGTTTAAGGTTTGCCAACAAATCGCTATAATACTGTCCCTTTCGGCAGTGACCTACTTGCGCAGGCCAAAGTCTCACTCGAATCAGTATGGGAGGGTGCTGGAACCAAGTTTCCGTACCCTCGGAGAGAGAGTAGGTAAGTCAAGTAGATCCGAGTTCGCCACCTATCAGGTTCGTACGGAATAGATCTATCCGCAGGTTTGTTAATAGTATAATCCGCAAGTAAACATAACAGAGCTATTATCATGCACATATCTAGTTAGTACCTTCTCATCCACGTGTGTATAAGTTATCAGTACATAAACACATCAATAAAAGATTACAGATACACTTCATTCCATAACACAGACAGATTCACATCATAAACAGATAACACAAATATATTTGTAGCTCCAACAGATCCCAAAGGTTCGCATCAACAGTAACACATCATATCAGATAAAACATAGATACTTTAGCTATATCCACATATATTAGCATCCAAAACCTAGTTACAATCCAAATACCTCCTGCGCACACAACCAGCAGGGTCCGCACACAACAGGACTGAGGATCTCTGTGCACATAGCCAGCAGGAGTCCTTACCCAAACAACCCAACATAGATCTAACAATTTACACTTAGCATCAGACCTTATTCTTACCTACCTTAAGACTCAAAATGTTCATCTATTTTTTTTGACTTAGCCTACACTTCCAATGGTCCGCAAACCATGGTTTGCGGACTCTTGGTCTACCCTTGACCCATTACAATGCATTTGGGGATTTGACCCACCTAAAAACCCTTGTGTTAGACTAATTAATATCCAAAAATATACAAAATTGTACAAAATTCACAACTTTTAGGGGACCCTGTTCCAACACTAATGTAGTCAGCTCAATGTAGTTCCATAACCAAATTCTTATCAAAGATACCTCTGCAGGGGCAGAAGTAAGCCTGCGATGATCATCCACTTTAGGAAGGAACCCAAATTTTTCTTCTAGCATGATGCTAATGTTGAGATTTCAACAAGATGATGAGCTTAGTGGAAAGAAGTCGCCTTCACTAAGTGGGCCCGCAGACTATTTTTGGCGCAAGTCTATTTTTAGACTATGTCTATCATATTCTATGAGTTGTAGGATGCTATTTGTGGATGGTTGGTCAAGTTGGAAAAATATATGGAATTATATTTTTAGACATATTGGGTGGAATCTATTTTTAGATTTCCAGTCTAAAAATAGATATGTCGAATATTATTAGCTCTTAATAATATTTGGACTATAAACATTATCTTATTCTCTTGGAGCACTTCAGTTAAGTGCACAGATGTGGCACAGGAGCTGACAGAAGGAATTATGCTATTCATGAGGGTTAAGTGGAGCTATTGCATGGATACTTTAGTTAGAACTCATGTGACAGAGTTTGGTGGAGTTGATTGAGGAAGTTAGTGGAGTTGTATTCAGTTTAACTAATCTAAACATAGTTGAGCTATTTGTATCTAGTTTAACTGATTGATACAATTAGTGAGAGTGGTGTGAATTAATTATTATTTAATTCACTAATTATAAACTCATTAATCAACTAAAGAATACATCAGTTAACTTCAGTGCATGGACAGTTTCAGTGGAGACCAGTGAAGAGATAGGTGAAAGAGCAGTGTGACTATCAGTTGTGACTATATTGTTGCATGATTTGCAACAACCAGTGATTGGAGATGCCAATGAGGATTGCGTGAGCAAGGCTGGACCAATTCGAGTTCATTCAGAGCCATTCTTCAGCAGTGATTGCGCAGTAGAGGCAGGCTATCAGGTGGCAGAGATTGGAGCATGTGATTTGCTAGATCGGGCTTGATTAGTGTGTAGCAATTGGAGATTGTATTGAGATCTTGTGAGGAGCTTTGTATAATGATTGTTACATGATCTATATGAAATATAATATACAGATATTTGGGGGTTTTTAGCTTTAAGCTTTCCCATAAAATACTGTGTTCATATGTGTGATTGTTTATGGTTTTAATGTGCGCATGCGATTGTTTTTATTTCCACAATTAATGATCAATAGTAGAAGAGATTCTGTATTGTGCATGAAGTTAAAATAGTGTGTGATTAGGATAATCTTGGTGTATAACATTCAGTTATCAAATTTCTACAGCTAATAGTTTATAAATGAGAAACGAAGATCGATGACCTCCCAAGCGAGCTAGGCTAGGATGCAAGATAGCTGAGACAATTGTCTTGCATCCTAGCTCTCTTGGGAGGTCATACATCATCCTTTCTCCTTTATCAACTACTACTATCATGCCATAAATGAAATGTGAGTTCCTTCTTAAAGTGGATGATAATCTTAGGGTTACTTCTACCACCAATTTTTTTTTCTTGGAGGAGCATCGCAATTCTGACGGTTATTTCCATCGCAATTCCGACGGTATGACCCAAACGTTGCTAAGACTAGTGTCAGACTAGCAACAACTAAGGTGGCACTACCGACGATTGTTTCTATCACTGATATGTCCCAACCATCGCAACAATTTTATTACAGTTGTCAGAATAGCAATTAATGTCGTGGCACTTTCGACTGTCGTGGCACTTCCGACTGTCATGGCACTTCTGACGGTTGTTTCCATCACTGGAAAACTAATAGAGCTGGACGTGTGACGACATACCATCAATATTGCGACACATTCTAGGAAGGCATTGATGTCGTAATACCAACGTCTCCACATGATGTCACAATAGCGACAATAAATAATGCGATTGCAAGAATGACTTAATGAAGGCACGTGTCATGTCTAGTGTCGCTCTACCGACAATTATTAGAAGTGTTGGAATTGTGATAGGACATGAAACATCATTTTTCCCAACCTCAAAGTGTCGCTATTGGGATGCCTATGTGTCACAATAGCGACATTTTGGCTATCGTAAATTGGGCCAAATATGCTAGTGAAAGATGTCAGCAGAGGGAGAAACAACAATTGGAAATACTTAGCAAAATAATGAAAATAAAAACATACAATAATAATATAAATGATGAAATAATACAAGTACATATCACTCTCCATTGTCGTCACCTTGATTATCTTCCTCAACGCTTGGCATGATAACACTTTTGTTCTAAAAAACATGTTTTATCTAGGGTTGTGTCTTAATACAAACCACCAATCCCTATCTAACACATCTGGGTAAAAAAAATACATGGTTGCAATGTTTTGGGAAAACATAAGGCTCCCTATCTTCATGCCACATATTTCTAGAGTTTATAGATATTATCCCACTATCATGATCTTCCTTTACATGATTATGATCAAAGGTGTCGCACAACTTGCACCTAAAAATAACACATTGGAATGAAGATAAGTCCACTTGAATGATCTCTTGTATCTTTCCAATGTAACCTAATATACCCTACATTAGGTTTTGTATCGCGGTGGTTAGCATGACTAGATTGGTCGAACTCAAATTCCATTCCATAGTCATGTGTCATGCATCCGTCATTGACATCCTTCAAGAGGAAATGATGTCCATATGCCCACATAGATGGGAACAAATGCACCTATAAAAAAGTGAAAAAATCATAGTGTCATGTGTCTAATAACCTGAACATAATTAAAAATAAAATATATAGATGTTACAATTAAAAGGTGCAATATGAAGTTAAAAATGTACAGAAAGAGATTATAATTACCGAGTTGCTACACCCAATCCATATGTTTAGCGTATCATCTTTAGCACTCGGGTAACGACCATGTGCACTGTATTTCTCTCTGACTTGATAAACAACCCAACTCTTAGGGCATGTCATTGACATATTTTCTTTTAAATGATCAGGATAAGGCACACTTATACCATTCAAACGTTTTAATTATTTCTTGTCACTGCCCCATTTTCTCCTCTTCTCTTTGTACAATGTGACCCACGATTGTGTCTCTTCCATATTGTAAAGAATGAGTTTGTTGATGGCTTCAATTTCTAAATTTGCTGATGAAATCAAATATATATATAGTATGTATGAGATCAAAATATGCATTAATATGAAGTTCAATGTGAATAGTTACTGTGTAATAATTTGACAAATGATAATCCCACACTTACTCTTTATCATGCACGTCTTTCCATTCATTTCGAGAACTCCCCTTCTCTTTTGTCTTCATCCCTTTCTTCATCCTAAATCACTGCACCTGGTGTTTTATTGATATGATTGATGTACTCACCGGCATAATAGAAATACTCATATAATATATACCCCTATGCCATAGACCCCTTAGGTTTTTCCCTTTGTAAAAAAAAAACCTTTGAATTTCTTCATGTACCTCTCTAAGAAGAACATCCAATGACATGAAATGACCCCAACTAATTCAACCTCATATACTAGGTGAATTAGAAGATGAACTTGCAAGTCCATGAAATTCGTCAGTAGCTCCTTCTCAAACATGCAAACAATCTCAACTATCTCTTAACGCCAACATGGAATGCTAGCCATAAGAATCTCCTTTGATGTGATCCAATGTACAAATGCATATAATTTAGATATGGCACATCATAGGTCTTGGGGTAAGTCATGGTTCACACACCCATGCATGAGAAGAGGATAATGGCACCGTACAATCAATAGTACATTATAAAACAATTAATTATAAAATATCCCATTACATAAATTAATAAAAAATAAAAAATCATTTTTTTGACATACGTACTCTTATAAAGTTCAAATGGTCATGCGATTTCAACCCCAAAAAATGATCTTCCATGGTGAAGCAACATCGTAGTGAAGACCCATATAAATAAGGCACCCTCACGCTCATTATAAATCTTGTTGCCAAGGAATGATCATCTTTCTTTAGAATCCATGGGACATCACCTTCTTTGAAAGACCAAGAGGGACCAACCTCTCCTCTAGTTTCTTGTCTTGGAAAATGTTTCTTTTTAGTTTTTTAAGAAATAAGATCTCTCTTAACAACCCATGTGTCAATTTCTTTCAAATATATGTGCCTCCATAAAGCAGATGAAACATTTTTAAATATATGCATTGGATCTAGTAAGTGGGCAATATTACAATGCTCCCAATATGGTATCTCATAAAAGATAGATTTCCTTTTCATCCCAATGGGAAATTTCTCGATGTCAAAGAATTCTGGATCATCGAACATAGGTTCCCCATTTGACTAAAAAATTATTGCAAAATCCTTCTCCTTCTCTCTCTCATATGCTCTAATCCATTCAATTGGTGTCATTATTGCAAGCCTTTGAGTTATCTCTATTTTACCATTGAAAGTAGATGTTGCTCTTCTGGGAGGAATACCTTGGAGTAGTCATACACTAGTTTTCATAGGTGTTCAGACCACCTAGACTTCAGAGAAGGTCCACGAAATTTACATCCATGATACCATTTTGTTACAAGACCTGCAAAATTATTTTATACAGGCCGACATGTTAGCAACCATGAAGATATGAACAATTGCAACAAATTAAATTAATATGTGGAACAATATTGTTACTAAACAAATCAATAAGAATGTAATTTACTAGAGAAAACTCATAATCTTGGATAATCATGTATGCTGTAAGCACATATGCCATACAACGTAAAATTCCTCTATGTTGCGATGGGTCTTGATAAATCGTACACATGTATCCCTTCCCATAATTCCTTAAATTCATTTACCAATGGTTGTAAGTAGACATCCATGTTGTTCGCTTGTCTTCTACTAGGAACCATGAGAGCCAACATAAGATGTTCATTCTTCACGGAGAATCATGGGGGATATTTTTATTTATCACTACTACATGCCAAATAGAATAGATGGTGTTTTTCAGGGAATATGGGTTGACGCCATCCATGGCTATGTTGAGTTGTAGACTTCATACTTCATCCGTGAAATTTTTAGGCCATGTATCCTCTATATGCTTCATGGCTATCGAATCTGTTGGGATTCACGTAACTCTCGAATCACTTCTGTGTGAGGCATGCCATCCCTACAACATAGCTAATACTTTGCAATGAAAGAGTCTTTGAACCCTTGGGATTATAGGCATGTGCCTCAATATATTATGAGGAGGACCATGTGATTTACCTTTTTTTTTTTAAAATTATGGTAGTTGTCATGCCAAAATTTCAGACATAACTCTTTGTCTACATATTATCCTCTATATAGAATACAATCATTCAGACATGCATGATATGATATGTACTCAACACTAAACATTTTCAACAACTACTTTTCCTCTTTGTAGCTACCCAAAAAAACATTATCAATCAGAATAACCTTATCTTTTAATATCTTGCAGTTGGTGGGGAATATAATTGTACAATGTCAATATTTAACATTCATAAAATTGACCATTTTAAAATTTTATTATGTGAAAAAATATAAGGAAATTGATCGATCATGCAAGTCAATTACCTCAACATTATCGAGATACATGCGTTTGACATGCCAAAATTTCCTTTCACGTTGTACAACAACATCCTTGTACCCAATTGAGTAGAATTTGACTTGCTGCCAGGTTTCAAAGAGATGGGTGGTGGAAGTAGATTTTAGGCTTTCAAATAAGGTATCAGTGATATGAGCATCATCCCCTAGCTCATCATTATGGAATGCATCTAACAACATTGCCTCCATGGCAATAATATCCCATAAGTAATCATCCATATCAACCTCAATTTGATTGCATCCATTGCCAACTTGTGATGAAGAAATAATATTTTTTTAGTCATTCCTAATTAGTATATCTGGATGTAGTGGGAATTAAATAGATGGTTGATTCAACCATTCTTTGTATGTTTCATCTATGAGTCTTTCTCTTAATGCAACCTTCTCTCAATTTGACGCTGTAGTGGGGTGCACTGGAAGATGGTAGGTGGGTCCCTCATCATCACTATAATCCTAATTTAAAAAAATATTGAACGTCATTAATACAATATCAATGATATTAGTAAGCACGTTAATGAAATTGGTTTGTTGAAATTTTAGTATACCAAAAAATTATTACCATCGTTGATCCAAGATTGTAGCTAGAAGATACCGTGTTCCAATTGGCAGGGTGAAGAGGTTTTCCATTTTCATCTACCAACTGCTTGCGATATGCTGCTTTTGATAAGAGATTCTAACATTTTCAAAAATAATATGGAGTAATATTTTTTGGATTTGAACTTGATTCTGAATTTGGATCTTGCAAATAATTTGCATATATTTTTATTCAAATTGACATGAATTAAAAAAATAAATTCAATTAGATAATCGAAATATAAATAAAATATGAACTTACTCGAGATATAAAGGGAGAACTCCTCGAAGGACTTTGATCATCAACATGGAATGAGTTGGAGTTTGAAAATTGGCCATTTGATATTACTGATGTTTTCTCCTTATATTTGAGAGAAATCAAAATAAAATTTTGTGTGAATATCTAAAATTAATCTCGAGAACTATATAACCATAATATGAATTTCAATATAGTTTTGAAACCATTTTCTAGAATAAGGTGACTTTGAACGAAAAATGTATATTATGAACTACTGTAATTCATGGGGATGTGTCGTAAAGGATAATTTGATATTAATAGGCCATTTTATGTGAAAATAAAATTTCAGATAGCTTTTAAACCCCACTGGTGTGCTAATCAGAATAAACCGCACCGGTCCATTTAAATAATAAGAGCATTGGGGTGTTTAAATAATACTCACAATAGTTTACAACATTCTGAAAAAAAGAAAAGATAAATTATCATATCAGTGCTCTTTCACATAAAAACACACCGATATGTTTAAATAAAACACAACACCAGTACACAACTGTTTCCCTACTTTAGAAAATAAAAATGAATTCAACCGTCTCGGTGCTCTTTTAAATATAGATCACACCAGTGTGTTAAAGGAAAATAATCACACCGTTTTGGGATTTCAAATAATGAAAAAGAATTGAATCATGTCGGTGCATTGAAAAGATATGGCGTCCCAAAAATGTCAGTGCACTTTTTATATAAACACATCAGTGCACTTTATTATCCAACACACCGATGTGCGGAGAAATTGAATTAAAAAAAAACACAATTTTTTTCTTTTTTTACAATTAAGAAATGAGTGGCAAGGTGTTGTGAAACTAGCTCCAAAAATAGAAGAAAAGAGATATCAATGCCTAGAAATAAGCCACTTCGAGGGGGCAACCTCCAATACATTACATGAATGAACAATTCTTGGATGATCCAAATTACAAAACCTCCTTTCTATATATAGGAGTCCATGGGGCCATAATGTAATCCTAGTGGGCCACAATGTAATCCTAGCCGACCTAACAATAATAATTTAAGGGCACAATAATAATAAAATGGGGGTTACAAGGGTACAATAATAACAATAAGGGGGTTACACTAACAACAATAAGGGACTATACTAGTAATATAGGGACCTATCATGCCCCTCTCCTTCAAAAAAGTGTTGTCCTCAACGCTTGAGTAGCTCTGGGTGCTTCTGTATAAAATTCTCATCCTCCCATGTAGAATCTTCAGTGGGTAAGTTCTTCCACTTGATGAGATACTCTGAAATTGATCGATTCCGTAGCTGTCGAGTTCTTGTTTCCATGACCGCTTCAGGTTCCAATATGATTTTCCTTCCTCATCAAGTTCTGGCAATATTGTTTGAACTGGAAGATTTTCACCTATAACCTTCTTTAAGCATGAAACATGGAAAACTGGATGCACTCGTGAAGAAGCAGGAAGCTCCAATTTGTATGCCATAGTACCAATCTTTTGCAATACCTTGTAAGGACCATAGTACTTTGGTGATAATTTATTATCCTTCTTAGCTTGCTTGAGTGACATTTGTTTGTATGGTTGTAGCCGTAAAAATACCTAATCTCCTACATCAAAACTTGTCTCGCTGTGATGTTGATCTGCCTGTTGTTTCATTCGATTTTGTGCCAAATTCAGGTTATCCTTTAAGAGTTGGAGAAATTCTTGTTGATGCTCGATGTGATCTTCCACTGCTTGAACCTTCGAATTTTCTCTTAAATATGACGTGATGGATGGTGGATGATATCCATAAATTGCCATAAATGGGGTCATTTTTGCTGCAGTATGGAAGGAAGTGTTATACCACCATTCAGCGAGAGGTAACCACTTGACCCATTGTTTTTGTTTATCAGATACAAAACAACGAATATATCCTTCCAAACATTTATTTACTATATCAGTTTGACCATCAGATTGAGGATGATAAGATGAGCTATGAGCTAATTGAGTACCCAAACAAGAAAATAACTCCGTCCAAAAATTTCCAGTAAAAATGGGATCTCTGTCGCTCACAATAACCCTTGGGCTTCCATGTAGCTTTTGAATTCTGTCCATAAATGTAGTAGCAATCGTACTTGCTTTAAATGGATGAGATAATGCACAAAAGTGTGCATACTTGGTAAGTCTATCAACTACCACCATGATGACACTCTTTCCTTCAGACTTAGGTAAACCTGTGATAAAATCCATTGAAATCTCCTCCCAACGTTGACTTGGAATAGATAAAGGTTGTAGAAGTCCTGAGGTCTTAATTGTCTCAAATTTATTCTGCTGGAAAACCAAACATTCCGCCACAAACTTTTGAATATCAGATTCAAGGCCATCCCGAAAAAATTCTTTCTTCACCCTGTGGTAAGTTTTTAAAAATTTGGAGTGTCCTCCTAAAGGAGAAGTGTGCAATTCCAAAAGAATATTTTGTTTTAGTTGGGAATTCTTACAAAGATATAAGAGATCTTTGTACCATAAAGAATCATTTTTCCAACTAAATGTATTAGATGTACTAGGATCTTGCTGCAAATTTTGAATGAGTGTCCATACTTTTTTTTCCTTCTTCTATTCATCTCTTGCTTCGGTTATCCAATCTGGTTGGATAATAGAAATGGCACAAAGAAATTCTTCCACCTCTTCATTATTTCTTGAGAGTGCATCTGCAACAACATTAAGCTTCCCTTTTTTGTAGATTATTTCAAAGTCATAACCCAACATCTTTGTGACCCATTTTTGCTGCTCTTCTGAAGATAGTCTTTGTTACAAAAAGTGTTTAAGACTATCATGATTAGTTTTTACCTTGAAGTGCCTTCCCATTAGGTAAGTTCGCCATTTCTTTAGTGCATGTAGTATTGCTAACATTTCCTTCTCATAAATAGGTTTTTGTAAATACTTTCCTTTGATTGGACAACTTTCAAAAGAAATGGGTCTTCCTTCTTGCATTAAAACAACACCAATTCCATTTCTTGAGTCATCACATTCCACAATAAAGGTTTTTGTGAAGTCTGGCATAGCTAAGACCGGTGCTAGGCACATTACCTCTTTAAGATGTTCAAAGGCCTTAGTTGCTTCAGGAGTCCATGAGAATGCATCTTTCTTCAATAATGTTGTTAGAGGTGCTGCTATTCTCCCATAATTCTTAACAAACTTGCGATAATACCCTGTTAACCCGAGAAATCCTCGCAACTGCTTTATGGTTGTGGGGACTTTCCATTCCTTAATGGCTTTAATTTTGTTAGGGTCTACCTTAACACCCTCGTGAGATACAATATGACCCAAATATTTCACCTCTTGCACTCCAAAGAAACATTTGGATGTTTTTGCATATAATTGTTTCTCCTGCAATAGTTTGAGCACCCTATCAACATGTTCAACATGATCCTTCCAAGACCTGCTGTAGATTAGTATATCATCAAAAAATACTAGCACAAATTTTCTAAGGAAGGGTTTGAAAATGGAATTCATCGACCCTTGAAATGTAGAAGGTGCATTGGTAAGGCCAAAAGGCATGACCAAAAATTCATAATGACCCTCATGAGTTCGAAATGTTGTTTTTGGAATATCTTCAGTCTTCATTCTAATTTGATGATATCCTGAACGAAGATCCAACTTGGTAAAATAAATTGCTCTATGTAATTCATCCAATAATCCGGACACATTCGCCATGATCCATCCTTCTTGTGTACCAATACTACAGGAGCAGAGAAAGAACTTTAAATAGGTTGAATTATACCTGCCTCTAACATTTCTGCAATCATACGTTCAATTTAGCTCTTTTGGAAGTAAGGATATCTATAAGGCCTGATGTTTGGAGGAAAAATTCCTGGAATTAAATGAATAGCATGATCATGATCATGAATAGGTGGGAGTCCTTTGGGAGTTTCAGACACCTTGGAATGATTGTCCAAGACTTGTTGGAGATCTGCAGAAATAGATGATTTTGATGTCGGAACTTCTAGTGAGCATAATTGTGCAATTACGCCTCGTTGTTCTTTCTTTAGAAGCTTTGTCATGACATTAGAGCTTATTATTCTTCCCGGCTTCCCTTCTATATCCCGTAATTCGACTTCCTTTCCTTCTGAAAAAAATTTCAAGAAAAGTTCTTGAAAATTAAAAGCTACCGTCCCCAAAGATTGTAACCATTGTACTCCTAGTACAACATCAACACCTCCCATAGGAATGTAAAGCATTGGACTAGTCAACACATATTCCCCCATGGTTAGCTTGATATTATGGCATTTTCCAGAACATTTATAGTTCCTCCATTTGCAACCATCACTTGACATTCTGGCTCTGGGTATAGGAAACAATTTAATTCCTTGGCTACCTTACAATGAATAAAATTATGGGTGCTACCTGAATCAATCAACACTATTACCTTTTTCTTCTTGATTTGTCCTTCTATCTTGAGAGTTTGAGGAGTGGTAATTCCTGCTAGTGCATTACACGATATGGTCGGATTCATTTCTTCCTCTTCTAGGGTTGGTTCCTGGTGTATATCCTCTTCTTGTTCATTTTCTTCTTCCTCTTCACAATCTATGTAAAATAATTTCTTCTCAGCACACTTATGACCTTTAGTGTATTTGCTATCACAACTGTAGCAAAGCCCTTTTTGCTCTTTTTTCTTCCAATTGTTGTGGTGTCAACCTTGTAGGTTGTGGAAATCTAGGCGTAGCAACACTTCCTTCTTTATAGAATTGAGTGGTAGGCTTCCTTGTCGCCATAATTTTACATTCAACTTTTCTTGCCAACATGAATGCCTTCTCTAATGAATCAGGCTCCAGCACACGAACTTCCTGTTGGATGTTTTCCTTTAGAGTACCTATGAAGAGATCAATCCTGTGTTCCTCTGGAATATCAGTTACCCTTATATTCAATTTTTGGAAGTCCTCAATGTGCTGCCCCACTAAACCCTTTTGTTTGAGATTTATCAATTGGCTAAAGAAAGTGTTGCTCTTTGTATCCTCATAATGTGCTATCATTTCCTCGGTAAAAATTGACCAAGTGACAATTTTTTTACGGGAGCAAAGCCATCGATACCATACAAATGTATTTTTTTCTAAATGTAAAGTTGCAATGCGTACCTTTTGTGTGTTTTGCACATTATGGAGATCAAAATATTGCTCCATTTGTAGTATCCATGTTACAGGATCCTTTCCATCAAACTTCCTCATATCCATTTTTGGAATATCGTGGTTCTTCCTGCCAACATTATAGTTTATGAAGTCACGATTAACATTTATTTTGTTCTCATCATGAGTTTCCTCTACTATCTTTTCACCATTAGGAAAAAATTCTTGTATCAACTTTGTCAAACCTTCGGTGTCTGCTTTTAGATCATTCTTCATGTTTTCCATGTTGTCTTCATTTTTTCATCGATCTTAGCTTCCATGTCATCCATCTTAGATTCCATGCCATATATCTTAGATTCCATGCCATCTATCTTAGATTCCACGCCTTTCTTCAAAACATCCATTTCATTTTTTGTTGCTCTTTGCGAGAGCGAAATTTGGTGCACTTGCTCTTGTAATTTTGATAGATCATGTTGCAATTCTTCATATTCATGAGTCATAGTAGAGCCTTCTGAAGGCTTAATGGGTGTTGAATTATTTTTACGGGGCATTTTTTTTTTTGAACCCAATACTGATATATATTCTACAATATGCCCTTGGAATCAATTCAAATTGATTCTTCAAACAAGACTTAAGCAATTCGTAAAAAAATACACACCTTTTTCTTGCTTTTGAGGAGCTTGATATTGAAATTGGATTATCTTTATGATTTAGGCTCTTCAATATCTGAAATTGGGCACTGAGGTAGCCTTATGAATTATCTTTTGAATGCCACAGGTCTGACTTGATTTGGATTCTCCAAGGAAAAGTTATTTCCAATCTCCCACAATGACCTAATTATGGACTGGTTCAGTAGAGCGAACTTGTACGACTTTCCACGTGCCACTGTTTCGTCTTTTAGCTCTGAAATTAATAGAAAAAAAATTATAGTCTGTTTACTTGTGACCAATTTTTACGGCACTCCAATCCGATATTCAGAGAGAGAGTTATGAAGATTTTCCCATGATCACCTCTTTTAGATGAAATTCAGGAGCCTAAAAAAGCATTACCTTACACAGATCATATCTCTGAAAATATTGCGAACCAAGCTCTGAAATATTTCGATGCGTTTTCTCAGGATTTTAGCTATGCGCCCTAAAAATTTCAGATTCTGAACCTTCGTAGAAAAAACATTATTGCGAAAATTCCATGATGACCTGTTTAGGAGCCTGAAAAAATACCTGACTTCCACAGATCATATCTCCAAAAATATTGCGAACCAAGCTCTGAAATTTTTTGACGATGTTCCTCAGGATTTCGGCTTCTCACCCTAAAAATTTAATCTTCTGAAACTTCGTAGAAAAAAATTTATAGTTAAAATGCCACGATGACCTGTTTGGAGAAGTGAAACCCTAGAATCCAAAGCTCTGATACCAAATGTTGTGAAACCAGCTCCAAAAATAGAAGAAAAGAGATATCGACACCTTAGACATAAGCCACTTCGAGGGGGAAACCTACAATACACTACATGAATGAACAATTCTTGGATGATCCAAATTACAAAACCTCCTTTCTATATATAGGAGTCCATGGGGCCATAATGTAATCCTAGTGGGCCACAATGTAATCTTACCCGACCTAACAATAATAATTTAATGGCACAATAATAACAATATGGGGGTTACAGGGGTACAATAATAACAATAAGGGGTTTACACTAACAACAATAAGGGACTATAATAGTAATATAGAGACCTATCACAAGGAGGTGATTTTACCAAAAATTTCAAGGAGGTGATTTGCAAGAGAGATATATCAAGAGCACTCTGCAACATCAAAAAAATACTTTGGAGCAACATAAGTATTCAAAATATTATAAGCTAAAAGGTATGGTGATTCACTCAAAAACATGCACAATAAGTTTTAAATGTATTGTTTATTTTACTAATAATTTTTTTTTATAATTTATGTTAGGGTTTAATTAAAAGAGAGGTCATTTGCAAGATAAGATAAAATCAGAGCTGCAAAATATTTTGGATCTGCCGAAAGATCAGAAGTTGAAAGGTATGGCGATTCACTGAAAACCTTGGATAGTAAGAATCTTAAATTTTACTGTTAAAATATTTTATAATTTCTACTAGATTTATTCACAATTTACAAAAAAATAAATTAAAATCTTGTATAATAAAAAAATTACTATATATTTTACTAGTAAATTTTTTTACGTTCTCTGTTCCTATTTAAATTTAATTAAATTTCAGACAAAAAACAAAAAAAATTCAATACTCACCTTAAACCTCTTCTTCTTCTTGCAAAATTTCACATAAGGGTTTAACTTTCTCTCCCACTTCTTAATTAGGGTTTTTTAAATTTAGGCATGTTAGATTTAATGGGTTTGTGTACTTACTATATATAGGGAATTTTACATATAAAGTAGGGGAATCACTTATTTAATTAGATCCAAACCTTGTCAACCCTATCTGTTTTTTTAAAAAGCAATTATATGTTTCGTGGTGCGCCATCGGTAACATAACACATTGGTGCTACCTAAGTAATACAACGCAATGATAAATTATAACACTTTCAATTCTGTCTTGTCTATTCATTGTTTCTCCTGGTGTAATATAACACACCGATGCACCCGTTCCTAATAGCAACGTTGAATCATTGTGGTGTGTTGATCCTTACAAATTGCACCATCAACCCTCTCTGATTTTTAAAAAAAATGGCTATATGTTTCACGGTATGCCCTATGTAATATAATGCACTAGGGCTACCTGAGAAACACAACACACTGACATATTATAACACTTTGGATTTTTTCCAGTATGTTCATCATTTCTCCCGATGTAATATAACACATCGATGTTCTTGTTCCTAATAGCAACACTAAATAATTCTGCTGCGTTTAGCCTTACAAATCGCACCGACAACCCTCTATAATATAACACATCGGGGCTACCATAGTAATAGAATGCACCAGTATATTATAACACTTTCGATTCTATCCAGTCTATTCATCGTTTATCCCGATGTAAAATGATGCACCGACGTGCACGTTCATAATAACATCATTAAATCAGTGTCATGCAATAGCATTATAAATTGCACCAACTTAATTTAAAATTATTTTTAAAAATAAATTTTCTATGGCAGTGTTAAAAATTTAAAATCCCGATGTGTTTAATCTTATAAACGTACCAGTGCGTTTATTAAGATAAATACACCAATGTGTTTATTCTGATAAACGCACCAGTTACCAGAGCATTTTTTGGCTAAAATTTATTTTATTCATTTGTAAAATATATCTAATGGCTTATGCATTGAATGGTACAAGTTGTATATTGATACAAAATGTCTTAGAAGGTCTCAAGTAACAAAAATACCGATCGACACATTGACAACACAAAAAAAATGAGAGAAGGCAAGTTCTTTGTAAATTCTTTACAAAATTAATATGTTTGAACTATATGTAAGTTTAACTAATATATATTAGTTGGTGTGTGTCATGGAGAGCCAGAAAATGAACAAGGTTGATAAAATTATTTCTAATATAAGTGCAGAAGAGCGTAAAGTCCCGATGACAAAATTGCAGAACGATGAATAAGGTGAATGAAAAAATACAATTCAATATGAGTTTTTTTTTTTTTTTTTTGAATTTTCATTAATAATATACTTAAGAATATTAGATAACATGTTTCAAACAATCTATTAATTCATGTATGTATAATGTTATATAGGGAGAAACAACACAGGAAAAGATCAATGTCGTTCTAAAAAAGGAAAAATTATGGAACATGTAAATGACGATGAATTGGTCCTTAGCTCATCTAGAGTGGTGTTGGAGGTTAGCCAAAGGGGGGATTTTTTTTATAGAATTATAAGGGATCTAGTGGAACAAATCTATAGATGTACTTTCCATTTACATTACAAAATCAATGCAATAATTCTAAGAACAAAATTATATCTAAACTACAGGAACCATTTCTAGAGCAATGGTCAATGAGATGTGTCAGACTTTCAATAAAAAAAACATACAACAAGCAAAAGAATCATTCAAAAGGTAATATTCCTAATTGTATAAATTGATTTTCTAGAATTATATGTATACATTACTACAAACCATTAATTTATTAATATTGATTTTGTTATATTTAGTTTTCATATATCATTATAAAATTAATTTATTACCTTTTTCAGGAAGATCATGAAAAACCAAAATGATCGCCACACTAATATACAAAACATGCCAGTAGGAATGTCCAAAAAAGTGTATAAGGAGATGGTCAAAGAAATGGACATAATTGCATCACAGGAGGAACCATCTAAAAAACAACGTGCTTCAAATGTATGTGATCATGATTGAATTGGTACATATAATTTTTTTTTAGTATTAAATATTAATTTTCAAGTATTTTATTGCAGAAAATAAAACAAGATGGAATGCATTCAACACAAAAACATGATGACAAGGAAGAAAAGGGCTGATTTCAAAGTTTGTGAGTAACTGTTGATATTTATTTATAACAACTCAAGATTTAATTCATGTATGTTTTAAGTTGTTTTACAACAACTATCCTTGAATGTCTTCAAATAGGTGCTAACATACAAAGAATATCCATCAGAAGAATTGATTGACATTGGGTTAAATAAGGGTTGTGAGTATAGGTTGTCATATCAAAAATTAATTGTGGAATTTGTAAGTATCTATGTTGTTTTAATTCTCTAAATTTATAATTAATTAAAAAAAAAATCCTTTATATTAAATCTACGATTTTTAATCAGGTTTAGAACATGCAGGAAACAAAGTATGGAACTACAACAACAGAAGAATTGTTGCAACAAGGCATGAAACTTTCTTTTGATAACATGTGCACAGTTTATGAGTCACTTATTGCTTTGGTACATTGCTATTCGATTTATATCGATGTATACTATTTATTTTAATTTTCATTATTGTCACAAATATAGATACATTCATTACACTTTATTTTTATGTTTGCAGATGGAACAAGATCAAGAAGATGAAAACAATTGATGCAATCAAAAAAACATTCCTCCAAATGACCCAACTCATGGAAGTAGCTCAAGCACTGGCGACCGTTCCAAAAAATAATAATGATCTATTTAGATATGAATGCAACCTTTTTTTTTTTTGAAATAATTGTATGTGAAAATCAGACATTTTGTTTAATATAATTATCGACATAGTGTCCCAATTGAAAGACAAGGGGTTACCAATAACAATTCAATTTTGTATGACAAAGAGCCTCTTATATATTTATATATATGTTATAGCATCATTTCTCACCTTCATATGATTCATGATTGCTTTTATGGCTTTGGGCACCCATTCCTACAGACTTGGACAAAATTCACTAAAAAACATTGTTAAATTCCCCATACGCGGTTATGCCTAGACTTTTCCGCGTGTATACGTGAGTCCATATGTACTTTCCCGCGTATGCCATTAAAATAATTAA
The DNA here is from genome assembly GCA_034641835.2 of Pinus albicaulis. NCBI lineage: Eukaryota > Viridiplantae > Streptophyta > Pinopsida > Pinales > Pinaceae > Pinus > Pinus albicaulis. The sequence continues at coordinate 684,336,870 of CM076584.1, read as the reverse complement.
AAATATATATAAAAATTCCCTATTTTCGAGTTGGGTTGATGGTTACTCTGGTAGTTCAACCACCCCAGCATGTGTCCAATTGTTTCCAACTGTTGAAACTACTTTGAGGGAGTATAAAAGCCCCTCATGTGCATGGCCTAAGGGAGAGAGAGAAATTATTGATATTATACTCTGTTGGTATTCCCTATCCAAGTCTGAATTCCCGTGCCTCCTGCACTTCCTAGTTCATTACAGGAAACCCTTGTTTCCTGGAGATGCTCATCTCTTTATATGTCATCTCGTGTGCACCAGTTCGGAAGGAATCTTAGCGAGGCAAGGGCAGGACGGATCCGGACGATGGTCTGCTCGAAGATCGTGGAAGGATTCAGGTGATCTCTCCACTCGTTATTTCTGTACATGATATTTATAATACAGAAGAACCATCTTGTTCCCGAAATATATGTGTTAGTGTCTGCTTGCATATATGATAATATTGTTCTTTAAGCATTTATTATGGTTTATCTAATGTTTCACGTGGATTTCACTAACATTTAGAGTAGATATATGCTGTACAACCAGTTCTTCGTGCTTGTTTCTTCTTGTCTTTTAGGTTAAGAAGGAAGAAGGGTTGTTGGGGGTTTGGACCCCGCGGGATCTGCTTCAACCGTAGGACCTACGGGTAACTTCCTCGATCTACTCTATTTAGTTTTTCATGAACATGTATGGTTGTGTGAGTCCTTCTTGAGTAGCATGCCCTGCTCTGTGGAGGTTGTAACCCAACAAACCTCTAGGGTGATTTTCCCCAAAACAGAACTGGCGACTCCACTGGGGATCGCATTCTTGTGATTCCCCTGTTGGGTGGTTTCAGCTGTTTGATAGGTTTCCAACAGTTTTAACTTTTATTTCCAGTCCAGTTTACTCTTTCTCAGTCAGACTAAAGTCCTGGTTTCTTATCCAGGCTTGATCCATTTTGTTTTTCATTATTTACCTTTATATACGCGCTTTTTTCTGCACACAGTCGCGTATACATGCAAGTTTGTATAAAGGGAGTCGCGTATACGCGTGTTTCCTTTAGCACAGTCGCGTATGCACGCTTGTTGCTAAACTGTGAAGTTGCGTATACCTAGGAAAATTTTGAAATTTTGGATTCCTTGGCTTTTTAGTCCTTTCTGTCTGTGGAGACCTGTTCTTGCAGTGTCTTTGTACCCTCTGGATTGTGAAGAAAGTGGTCTTTGGTCTTTTCTCTCTTTTGTTTGATTGAAAACTAGTCTTTTTGGCAAAGTGTTGTTTCTTGTGCTGGCATCTCTGGTTTGAGTACCAAGATCTCTTTCAGGAGATTCTTGGTTGTTCTGCTTCATCAGAACAGAGAGCTCCTGCTCATTTACTCTTTCCTATCTTTGTGTTTTGCTTTGCGCTACGATTTTTTCCCATTTCTTGGTTGGTTTTCTTGAGTTCAGTTGGCTAGGTCTTGTTGCAACTTTTGAAGACTCTTTCTTGGTTCTTTGAAGTTTTTTGTTTGCGGCAAGGTTGCACTATTCTTCTAGGCTGAGTGGCTGAGTTTTCTTGTCTTCTTTTGCTCATATTGATCTTGCTACTAGTTAGCCCTATAAGATTTGGAGCATTTTTGAAGTTTTTTCTTGAAATTCAGTGTTGTTTGGCTTGGGATTTTATAGTTTCACTTGGTCTTTTCGAACTCTTTTATAAAACTCAAAAGCTCAAAAAACATTTTGCTTTGTTGTTTGCTTTTGTTTTTGCATTTTTGTTTTCGTTTCTTTGTATCTTTTGAAGCTTTGTTGAGGTTTCTTGCCTTTGGATTTTGGCTTGATTTTGGAAAGAAGTTGTCATTGATTTCTTCCTCTTGTTTTTAAGCGTTTTTGGTGTCTTCATATTAAGAGTTCTTGATTTTGGGAACTAGCTTTCTGGACAACCAAAAAGGGATAAAACTGAAGGATCTTTAGGAAATTTCACTCTGCTTTAGGAGATTTTGCATCTTAGAATTTGCATGCTTGTGGTGATTTGCATCAGGTGCACTTAAGCATTTAGTCATTTTCATAGTTTTTGTGAGTGTGAGTTTGTTATCTGAAAAGAAAAATATAGTTTTTAATCTTGTAGAACCTGTGTAGAAGTTGCTTTTCATCGAAAGACAAATAACTGCATTTGCATGTAGTTTGGTTTTTATTAATTTCTTTCTCCGTCAAAACATCATAAGTTTCATTTATGCATCCCTTTGACTTAACATAACAGCCCATTAAAATAAGCGATATAATTTAAAATCAACTAGCAAGTTTTCTAAGTGTCATACACCAACTAGCTAGGTTGTAGGGCCTTGGATTAGGTGAGTGGAGAGTTAACCCTCCAAGGCCACTCAAACAAAACATAGAAGTTGATTAATTGAGCAAAATCCAACTCCGTTAGGTGGATCGGGAAAGCTCTCCTCCAGAGAGTCAAGCGCGAGGGGAAGTGAAGGCTAAGAAGAGGGATACCCCCTCTCTGATTAGCTGAATCCGACCTCAAGACCATTCTTCCCGGCTTCTGACACGGATTGGTGCCCATAGTTGCCACTCCTAGGTTCCACACAGGTGACTGCGGGGGGGAATACCCGTGGTACCTAAGGCAGACGTCGCATCACTTTCAGCAGTACTTCTGGGGGGTGCCCTTGCGAAGCTTGGGTGCTTGAGCCGGCAAAGGCTATCGTTAGGAGGTCGGCGTAACTGTTTCTGATACCTTCGCTAGTTGTTCTGGGCCCTAATCATCCCAGACTGCTTTCGGGAGGTCCTATATTTCGCTTTCCTGTATTTTGGTGTCCGGTCCTCATCACCTGGAGCGGAAATACTTGGAGGTTGTTTGCTTGATTGTATCTCAGGGATTTTTCTTATAGTGAGTGCTCTTTGCTCCTAGCTTGCCTAGCTTTTCACTTTTTTGAGTCTAATTTAAAATCTATAAAAGTGGCTGATCAAGCGCCTCGTTGATCGAGGAGAATCCAGGGGTTATCTCCCGAGAGTTCAGAGCCTTCTTCGAGAAGGCGTAGGAGTGATTTAGCAGGTGGTTACCACCCTGTGACGTCTGACGCAGTGGAGAGAGATCCTCCACAAGGGTCTGAAGGTTTCATAGCTGATTCTGGTGTCGGTTCCGAGAGGAGCGTTCCGCTCACCTCGCAAGTTTTATTTCCTCAGGAAGAAGATTTTCAAATTGAAGAAGTACCTGAACCTCCTGTGTCAGGTCCATCTCCTCTTCCTCCTGATTATCTGTTCGTTGTTCAATACATCGGACCTGAGTCTGAGAGACCGGAAGATCTTCCGTATCATTCATACCTTTCGATGGCCACGACTGGGAACGCGGCTTCTGCTGTGAGTGCTGCAGGCATTCAGACTCCTGCTTCTGTTGAAGGAGGGGGCACTATTGCTTTATCTTCGATTGCTTCTAGTGCTGCTATGTTTGGCTCTGGTTTCACCCAAGCACATGCTTCTCATTCTGGTCCCTTCTATTCAGGGATGCCCTCTAGTGGGAATCCCTCTTTTTCCTTTTCCGCTGCTGCAGCTGGATCTACACCCATGTCTTCCATGGCTAGTGGATTAGCTTCTTTCCAAGGGTTCCCCTTCAGAACTGGACACATTCCTAGTTCGAATCCTTCTCTAGGGTCCTTTCCATTTACTTCTCATACCTAGAGTTTCAACCCTTGGTCTGGGGGGAAAAGTTCGACTACTTTTACAGGATGGAACTTTGTATTCACTACAGCGGGGGCAGGGAATCAGTTTTACGCAGGTCATCAAGGGAATACTTCTTTCCCTTCGTCGAGTGCTTATCAGACTTTTTCTCCTCTGTCTAATGCCTGGAACCCCTATCAGGGGCTTTCCTCTTCATTTAATACTTCAGCGGGGGGAACTGGTCTGGGCTTTGGTAACTCGGCGTGGGGAGAAGGTTCTTCTCCTTTTTCTACGAGTCCTTTTTGGTAACCTGGTGCCGCATCAAATCCAGGGTATTCTTTTCAAAATGTTGGGAATCCATTCCATCAAGGATGGAATCCTCAGGCTCCGCCTCGCTTACCTTTTCTGGCAACGTTAAACTTGCCAGATCTGTCGAAGTTGACTAATGATCCGATTCGTTATAGTCCGGGGTGGCCTCCGGTTCCCACCAAACTTCCTTCAGACATTCCAAATTTTGAAGGTAAGAATGGAGAAGATCCGGCTGACCACATTACCACTTTCCATTTATGGTGTTCTTCGAACTCCCTGATCGATGATTCGATTAGGTTGAGATTATTTCAATGCACCCTAACTGGAAACGCTGCCAAATGGTATATTGAGCTAACTGGGGGCAGTTTTGCTACATTTGGAGAACTGGCTGTTACATTTTTGAACCATTTTCAGTTGCCTGTCCGATATGACGCTGGGACTGAACTCCTAGCTAATTTTAAACAGGACGACGCAACCCACATTTCTGATCACATTCAGGAATGGAGGAGAAGGAAGAAGCTTATCAAAGCTCATATTCCAGGTGAATTCCTTTTGGAATGGTTTCTGAAATCCCTACAGTCAAATATTTCGAAAGATGTATCCCTCTCCGGGGTATTTTCGGAGGAGCAGGCCATTTTTAGGGCCCATCAGCTTGAGTTGATCTATTCTCAGTCTGGGGTCCTTCACAAGTATTTTCCTAATGCTCCTCGCTCCAAATTAGATTTATCTAAAACTAAGCCCGGTCCTCATGGTGATGGACTGATTGGATCGATCAATAGTGGTGCAGCCAGCCTGCTTACTCAACTGCAGCAATTGTCTTTGAAATCTGCTCCTTCTGGTCAGGCTGTGCCTGCTGAGTCATCACCTTCCCAGTATTTGTCCATAAATGCTGTCCAAGCTTCTGATCCCAAAGGAAATCAACAATCCGAAGGGAAGAAGAAGGGACGAAATAATAAGAAAAAGGGCAAGAACGGGAAGGGTAATTCAAATAAAACCAACGAGCATGTTGGTGAGGGTCCAAAGGAGAAAAGGAAAGTGAAGTTTCCATGCAAGCTATGTACTGGAGACCATCTTACACACCTTTTCCCTAAAATTCAGGATGCGCAGCACTTGTTAGCCCAGCAGGGTTCTTCTAGTTCCTAGGCTGTGTTAACAAACCCTTTTCCCCAAGGGCAACAATTAGTTGTTGGCGCGAATCAAAATCCTGGGGCTTCCTCTGGGGGCACCCAGGAAGGGGAAATTCCATCGAACATTTTCATGATGAGTGCTCACGCGGATATCGCTATGAGATCCCGTGATTATGGCGGAGAAGAGTCTTCGAAAGCTAAGAATGTTCCTGATGCTACTGAGCCGCTTCACATTACGAATCCTACTGTATAGTCTATGCCTCGGATGCCCAAAGCATCTTCTAAACGATCAACGATTAATCCAAATGCGAGGGCTGCCCAGAACTACTCGATTGTAGAAGATCTGGCACAGAGTCCTTGTGCTATGTCGGCTTTAGAGGTACTCCAGTCTTGTCCGGCTCAGCGCAGTGCTTTGCTCACTGCCATTGGGGCTATTGATCCGAAAAATTCTCGTCTGATTACTTTTGATATGTCTAATTTTAAGAAGAGACTTCCTCATCACATGGCTTTTCATATTAAATCATCGTACCGGAAGTGTAATATCTTTCGAACGGTTGTTGATGAGGGTGCTTCCACATGCGTGATGTCTCTCGCATGCTGGAAGACACTTGGATCTCCCAAAGATGTTCCATCTACCACTCTTCTGACTGCATTCGATGGTCATTCTCACAGACCCCATGGTATTGTCCCAGCTTTGCCCATCTGTGTTGGGGGCAAAAATGTCAATATAGAGGTTGAGGTAGTGGATGCAAGCTTGGAATACAACCTTCTGTTGGGGAGGAACTGGATTTATGAGATGGATGCCATTGCATCCTCATTATTTCGCATTATATGTTTCCCTCATGAAGGGAGGATCGTTACAGTGGATCAACTTGACTGTCCTCCTGTAGACCCGAATGCATCTACTGAATCATTTGTTCCCAAGTTGGATAATTCTAAGGCGCCTGTTGAGAATTTAGGAGTTGGAATGTAATCTTCCTTGATGGGTACTTTCGATATTCCTCCTCCTATGGTTCATATTAATGCAATTTCATCCTCCAAGGCTCTTCTTCGAAGATAGTTCTTCAGAACTCATTATTTTTCAGACCCTTGGACCTTACCTTCCCCTACTGCCACATTAGCGGAAGGTCAAGTGGGTGGAATGGCATTTCCTATTTCTGCAGCTGAGATTGCGTATCAGTCTATTGTTGACTCTGCAGAATCCATTCCAGCTCCTCTGTCACCGGAAGAGTTGGATGGAGATGTGGCTCCGGCTTGGACACTGAGTTCTTCTTCTGCCTAGGATTGCCTTGATACCACTCTTCCATCTGAAGAGGCCATCCTGGAAGCCATGATTGGTATAGATATACCATGGGATGATTTGCATCATCGGTCTTACTTTTTACCTGACTTGAGCGAAGTTGAAACGACTTTTCTAAGTCCTCCGTCTCCTGGTCCTGTTCACCCAGTCCTGAACCCTTTAGCACCAGCACAGGTTTATGCTGAAGGGAACATGGCTATGATTTATCCTACTATCCCGGTGAACATTTCCAGGGATCCCAATATTATCGAGAATGTCTTCATCAGAGCTGAATGTTCCCGTGAAGAGGTTCAAATTTACACCGAGCTTTTTAAAGAGTATAGGGATGTATTCGCTTGGTCTTATGAGGAAATTCCTGGTATAGACCCATCTATTGTCCAGCATGAGATCAAGATGTATGAAAACGCTAAGCCAGTGAGGCAAAAACTTCGTCCGGTCAATCCTAGGAAGGCAGCAGCTATCAAAGCTGAAGTTGAGAAGCTGCTTAAGGCGGGATTCATTTTCCCTGTTCCTTTGACTGAATGGGTTTCAAATCCCGTTCTAGTAGATAAAAAGCAAGGAACGATTCGAGTTTGCATCGATTTCAGAGACCTAAATAAAGCATGTCCTAAAGATAATTACCCCACACCATTTATCGATCAGATCATTGACGAGTGTGCCGGTAATGAGATTTTCTCCTTCATGGACGATTTCTCCGGATATAATCAGATTACTATCCGTCCTAAAGATCAGCATAAGACTGCCTTTATTTGTCCCTGGGGTACATTTTCATACAAGAAGATGCCTTTTGGTCTTAAAAATGCTAGGGCTACCTTTCAGCAGGCCATGTCATATGCCTTCCATGACATCAAAAAGATTATCGAGGCGTATTTGGATGATTTAGCCGCTCATTCTCGAAAGAGGATGGATCATCCTGCTCACCTCCGGCAAATATTTGAACGATGTCGGTTCTATAAGATTAGATTGAATCCGAACAAGTGCGTTTTCGCGGTTACATCTGGTCGATTATTGGGATTCATTGTGTCTAAGGAAGGGATTAGGGTAGATCCCTTCAAGGTTGAGGCAATACTTCGGTTGCCTCCCCCGTCCTCTATTCGTCAGCTTCAAAGTCTACAAGGAAAGTCTAATTTTCTTCGGAGATTTATCATAAATTATGCTGAAGTTACAAAGGGATTTATGAGATTGTTGAAGAAGGGAGTTCCATTTCTTTGGGATGACTTCGCTCAACGCTCGTTCGATGCTTTGAAAAAAGCATTGACCTCTGCTCCTTTATTGGGTCCACCTGATTATAGCACGGATTTCCTTTTGTATCTGGCAGCAGCAGAATCTACCATCGGTATGGTTATGGTTCAGGAGGATGATGCTCTTGCAGAGCATGTTATATACTACCTTAGTCGAGGCTTGGTAGGACCTGAACTCCGGTACACTCCGATAGAAAAATTAGCTTTAGCAGCAGTTCATGCTGTGCAGCGACTCCGACATTACATTATTCTTCGAAAAACTTATGTTTTGGCAGCAGCCAATCCATTTCAGTTTGTCCTCAGTAGGCGAGTGATTGGGGGCAAATACAATAGATGGATTGTGATTTTACAAGAATTTGATCTTGAGTTTATGTCTGCCAAGTCCAAGAAATCATTAGTTTTCGCGGAATTGATCTCTGAGTTGCCCTGTGGGGAGGAGATGATCTATGATGAATCCTTTCCGGATGAACATTTGTTTCTTATCTCTTCACAAGATCCTTGGTACGGAGATATCATTGTGTATCTCCAGACTGCGAATTTTCCCTCTAATTTTTCGAAAGATGAGCGTCGTAAGTTGCGTCACTTGGCCAAGAATTATTTGATTATTGGCGATGCTTTATACTGTCGAGGGGTTGATTCAATCCTGAGACGCTGCTTGACTCTCGAAGAAGCTGAGGCTGTGCTGAATGATTCCCACAGTGGAGCTTGTGGGGGTCATTTATCTGGGCTTGCTACAGCTCAAAAGATTTTGCGTGCTGGATACTTTTGGCCCTTGATTTTCAAAGATTGTATGGAGGCGGTCAAAAGGTGTCATCCGTGTCAAGTTTATACTCGAAAAATGCGCGCTCATCTAGCTCCGCTTTTTCCAGTCATTACTGTCGGTCCCTTTACAAAGTGGGGTATTGATTATACTACTTGTAACCCGCCTTCGGCTAAAGGTCACAAGTACGTTATTGTAGCAGTAGACTACTTTACGAAGTGGGTCGAGGCTATGCCTACTTTTGGGAATGATGGTGAGACTGCAGCTCTTTTCCTTTTCAACCAGGTTATAGCTCGTTTTGGTATTCCTAGAGAGATTGTTACTGATCATGGCAGTCATTTTCAGAATAGTATGATGGCTGAGTTGGCTCTCAAATTGGGTTTCCGGCAGGAGCATTCATCTCTGTATTATCCTCAAGCCAATGGGCAAGTGGAAGCCGTGAATAAATCCTTGAAGAAAATTCTTCAAAGGACAATTGATAAAGCTAGATCCAACTGGCATATTATGCTATATCCTGCACTTTGGGCATACAGGACGTCAGTGAAAACTGCAACTGGCTTTACTCCGTTTCAGCTAGTGCACGGGGTGGAATCTGTATTTCCTATTGAATGCGAGATTCCTTCTCTTAAGTTAGTTGTTGAACTTCTTCCTGACACTTCTAGTCTTGAAGAACGGCTCCTTCATCTGGAACATCTCGATGAGCGGCGTCGGGATGCTGCCACGATGAATGAAGCGCATAAAAATCGAGTTAAAGTTCAGTACGATAAGGCGGTCAAACCCAGGGTTTTTTCGGAAGGTGACCTTGTTTTGGTCTATGCCCAAGAAAAAGATGCCCTGGGGGCAGGAAAGTTTAATTCTATGTGGTATGGCCCCTTCATCGTTAAAAAAGTCCTTAAGAAAGGAGCGTATACCTTGGTTGATTTTGAAGGGAACGAGTTGCCGGAGCCCCGAAATGGGCTCTATTTGAAGAAGTATTATGCCTAGGCTTCGGCCTAGCATGTTGCTTTTGTATATAGTAGTTTTGTTTTGTACATATCTGGTTGATTTTCGATCTTTGATGAGTTGGTGATGTTTTTGATCTGCTTTGGTAGGTTGTGTAAGATGTCATGAGTCATTTTGGTTTCGCCGATGGTGCTAGTAGACACACCCAGAACTTAGCTTCCGTGGCTTGGGTGCTTCATTATCCTTCCGATCAGCTGTTAGTATCAAGAGGGGTCTGCATTGGTCCTGCTTCCAATAATATAGCAGAATACACTGCAGTTGTTTGTCTACTCTTGGAGGCAATATCTTTGGGTGTTGATTCGTTGGTAGTTTTCTTGGACTCTCAGCTGGTGGTGTCGCAGTTGAACAATACTTATCGGGTTCGAGACCCTTTTTTATTACGGTTGTTCTTGAGGGTACGTTTGTTACAAAGATCATTTCATTTTTTAACTTTCATTCATATTCCTCGAGCTGACAATTGGTTAGCAGACTCATTAGCTAATCAAGCAATTGATTGGCATATTAATCATTCCATACAATAAAATTCAATCATCAAAAACATCATACATTTTGATACATTTATCACATCACATCAAACATCGCTGTATATATATCATCAGAGTGTTCAAAAACTTTACAAAATTTGGATCCATAAGGTCATACAAAATTTGGGCTTATGCCCGATCATGTTTAGTCTCAAAAAAGAATATACAGTCATCTAATACATAACATCTATCTACTCCTGAGGTCCCTGCCCAGAAGTCGTGTTCCTATAGAACGTGATCGCGGTGGCAACTCGGCGGAATAACCGTACCCAGTCTCGGGGCACTCCTACCACCCGTCTCTGGATGGCTTCCGACAGATCTTCCACGGCAGCCATAGGTATTTGGCGGGTTAACCCCTCCAAGTTCCTCTGCACAGCCTGGAGGGTCCTGTCTGAATCCACTGTATCTGCTTCGCCCCTGTGACGCTTGTGGCGCGGGAAACCCTCAGGTCGAACTGGTCCAATATCTGTTTCATGATCATGTTTACATTTTCAGTCATTATGAATCCAATCAAAAACATGTTTGTTTTTATTTTTTTTCATACATATTTGAAAAAATCCAGAAAAAAATTATATAAGTCAAAATTTTTTGCAAACTTACCGACTGTGCCCCATGCTGTGCTTGGTGGAAGAACAAGATCTGGATCTCCACGAAAGTCCATCCCGGCATAGGGATAGTCGTCCACAGTGATGATTTGCTCTCCCCACCAAAGGAAGAACTCATCATCCCAAGTGGTCCGGGGAACTTCACTTCCCCCTAATCTCTTCATCATGTCCGCCCAACGGGCAATTCTTGGGTCTCTCGGGCTGCTGATGGTAGAGATAACTCTGGGTCTCAATGCTGGTATCTTCTCAACGAAAAATGTCATCAAAATTGTACCGTATCCAAAGTGTTTGGTCTTTGATTGGTGGATTGAGGTCAATTGTTGCTTCATGTTCAGTAATAGGGCTGTGCACCAATCATACACATGAGTCAAGCATTCCACTGCTATGCTCATTTGCGTCCTGGACGCCTGATGTAGGGAGGCAGATCCTGCCACTCTGCAAATGGTGAAAATGAGGATTTTCATGTGCAAATCCCTTAAATATTTAATTGCAATCTGAGTTCCAACTTTCTTGGAACCCTCTACGCAATACACGTGGACATAATCTTCCACGGTTAGCCCTCCCAGGGGCTTCCCATGCAAGTCTACTGGTTCCCCCCTCCGGGAGAGTCCAGTGATAAAATATATGTCTTCCACTTCAATGCGTACTGGCATCTGATCTATCATAAAGCAGTCCTCTTCCGGTTCCCAATAATTGACGAGCATTTCTAGCAACCGGACATTGCTTTTCATATTTGGCATTTTTAAAAATTTGAACAATCCGCAATTCCGAAGAATATTTTGCGATGCTCGATCTTGCATGACCTCTTGATCAATTGCACTGTGTTCACGCTCTCTCCATGAGACTGTCATCCTGTCAAAATTCAATAAATCCTTCATTAGCCACGCATTTTTCATTTGGGCCTGCGCATACGCAGTTTTCTTTATGCACAGTCGCGTGTATACGCGACTTTCCTGTTACCAACCTGCGTATGCGCAAACCCGTGTTTTTTGGAAAGGGTTTCTATGGTGAAAATCACTAAATTTTAATTTATAAACGGAAAAAATGATTTGCAAGGATGATTAAGGAGCTTACCTGACAAATTCGGTGCGATTCGACGGTCGGTTGTTCCTGATTTGACGAAAGAAGTTTTTTGCTCCAGAGCACTTTTTTCCAAATCAGCAATGTAATAATGAACCAAATATGAGGTAATTTGTCTATTTATGCCTAAAAAGTTGAAAATTTTCACAAAAATTTGTTATGCTTATTTTTTCGATCTATCTTAAGCTGCATAACCCGGATGCTTGGAAGTGCCCAGTTTGGTATGTTTTCAGGTACATTTTGACGAATTTGAGATTTTTCCCGGTTTTTTGATCCATGATTACTGACTCGTCACGGCAGGTATATGATCTTCACTGGCATATAGGTTAGGAAAATCACTTTCTGCTGCATCTTGCATACTAGCCTTCATACTGATCACTTGCCATAGGGTCGATCCCATCAGGTCATGACTATTACACCCATTTCACTCACCGATTATTTAATCATGACTTGATGGTAGAGCCTTCCTTTACATGGGCTTCCTAGTTAGTTCCTCGCTATCACTTGTTGCCCATGCTGCGTTTTATGTAGGTTCGGGAGTCCTCTTTAGTCCCGCCATGACTTATGTGTTGAAGCTTCATTCTTCTCCTTCCTCACTATCATTTTTCTGGCTATTACCCTAGAGGCTCCCTGGTGTCATTAAGTTATATTACTGCATTGCATATTGGCTACTTGTTTATCCTAGCCTTTAGCCGGCTTCATTTGGAATCGATGTTTAAGCCAACTTTTGACCTCGTCTATCTATACAAGTTAACCATTGCATGCACTTAGCTATCGCGACTTGACACCCTTTTACCCATGGATGGAACATTCCTTTGAGTATCGCTTACTAGTTTCCGCCACCTTGCATTGAGCATAGGATTGTTCCAATCCCAGGAACTAGTGCATCTGATCTTTTGATACTCGTTCTATCCATTGGACCATAGCATTCTTTTATTCTTTTTCAGGCTTATTATATGAAAAAGACAAAAAAATCAAATATAACAAAAAGAGCGGGAACAGGATGTATCTTCGTTGTTTTGATGGCAGTACAGAGTCAGTTTGTCGCCCTTGAACAAAGCACATATACTTATATATATTTCCTTCATTTGGGATGGTTCTAGTTTGACCTAGGTTCAGCCTTTACCATGTTTCACTTGTCAGTTCTTCCCCGGTTGGTTATCTCTTCCAATCATATGGAGAGTTTGTTTTGCCTCCTGCAGGACAGACTTATACAGTGTCACTTTTTACTGCCATGGTCATCACAGAGTCGTGCTTTTGTTCAAGGGAAGTCTAGCCTGAGTCGGCCATTCTGCGGTGTCTCTTGACTCATTATTCGGTTGGCCTTCCCGGTCTTGTCAGTATCATGTTCTATCACATCAGATGTTTTGATCTTCTGCTCGTGCTGGTTTGAGAAGGTCCCCATTGACTTCTTGCCGGCGGGTTTGTCTCTTATCGACTACGACACATTGCTCTGAGAGAAAACCTAGAGCCGCACCCTGGCCCCGTTTCCATCATTGATAGGTGACCTTGTGCTCAGCATTTGATCATCATTATGGGTCTTTGACTGAGTGGTTTCCCCTGTGTTCGACGTCAACATACATTATCACACTTGGGATTCGTGCAGTACCTTGATTTCCATTTGACCCTATCGGTGGATTTCTCGCCTCTTTGTCAGCTTTCATTATTGGTTGGTTCAGAGGGTTTCTTCCGTGCGCTAGCTTCATCTTGTGCATGTCGGAAACGTACTTCGATTTTGGTTCCATCACTCTACTTCGTCTGATTCCTTCCAAATCTTGGCCTGCGGGTTACACTCGCGCTGGACTGATGTGGGATGCCTTAATGCCTTCCTTCCGGCAGATCTTTTCCCATCGACTCCGACTCATTGCTCTGGGAATAAGGTCTAGAGTCTTTTTGTCAGTACCTTAGGGTTTGCAGTCATCAGTGGCAGACTCTTCGCTATCGACAGTGGGGATTCATCATTGCCTCTTGATTGGTAGATTCTTTCAAGTGTTCGACTTCAACTCATTCATTCGCACTTGTCAGATTGTACTGGGGCACCTTGACACTCATTTTCATTATTGGTGGGTTGTCTCGCGTTGGTTAACGGTATACATCATTGAACGGTAATCCAACGATTTCTCACATGGTCGACTTCAGCTCATTTATTCCCATTGTGTAGAATTGTGCCATAGTGATCGGTGAAGACCTCGGGTTGCATCAGCATTTCTCGGTTCACTTTTGACAGTCCATTCAGTTTCTTCCAGTGATGCCATCCACCCTTATATGTTGCAGTTCAGTACAACAGCATCCTATATGTTGGCTCCCGAGTTACGTGATAGTACCGTTTGTTCCACCCCTTATGATTTGGTACTTGGAGATTCAGTTACTTATTTGATCAGACATCTAGTTGCAGCATCCTTGATCAACTTTTTATATGTGATACTTGGACATTGATTCAGACTTATACTTTCGGGCCATGCTCAGATGATTCATTGTGTACTTTCAGTTCAGCTATACTTGTATACATGTTGGATCTATTCAATACTTTTTATATGATGTATTTTTGACTGAGCATGGGTATGCCCGCCTCAGCATGAGTTGACTCTCTGTTTTATTTCATTGGTTTTTGGCATGCTGAAATCTGGTGAAGTCCTCTCTTGTCCTTGCGAAGTTCTTTCTATGTGCATAATACATTTCGGCCATCATGTACCCCTTCTGACATCATATATTAGGGGGCATCTGTTATAGCATCATTTCTCACCTTCATATGATTCATGATTGCTTTTATGGCTTTGGGCACCCATTCCTACAGACTTGGACAAAATTCACTAAAAAACAGTGTTAAATTCCCCATACGCGGTTATGCCTAGACTTTTCCGCGTGTATACGCGAGTCCATATGTACTTTCCCGCGTATGCCATTAAAATCATTAAAAAATATATAAAAATTCCCTATTTTCGAGTTGGGTTGATGGTTACTCTGGTAGTTCAACCACCCCAGCACGTGGCCAACTGTTTCCAACTGTTGAAACTACTTTGAGGGAGTATAAAAGCCCCTCATATGCATGGCCTAAGGGAGAGAGAGAAATTATTGATATTATACTCTGTTGGTATTCCCTATCCAAGTCTGAATTCCCATGCCTCCTGCACTTCCCAGTTCATTACAGGAAACCCTTGTTTCCTGGAGATGCTCATCTCTTTATATGTCATCTCGTGTGCACCAGTTCGGAAGGAATCTTAGCGAGGCAAGGGCGGGACGGATCCAGACGGCGGTCTGCTCGAAGATCGTGGAAGGATTCATGTGATCTCTCCACTCGTTATTTCTGTACATGCTATTTATAATACAGAAGAACCATCTTGTTCCCGAAATATACGTGTTAGTGTCTGCTTGCATATATGATAATATTGTTCTTTAAGCATTTATTATGGTTTATCTAATGTTTCACGTGGATTTCACTAACATTTAGAGTAGATATATGCTGTACAACTAGTTCTTCATGCTTGTTTCTTCTTGTCTTTCAGGTTAAGAAGGAAAAAGGGTTGTTGGGGGTTTGGACCCCGCGGGATCTGCTTCAACCGTAGGACCTACGGGTAACTTCCTCGATCTACTCTATTTAGTTTTTCATGAACATGTATGGTTGTGTGAGTTCTTCTTGAGTAGCATGCCCTGCTCTGTGGAGGTTTAAACCCAACAAACCTCTAGGGTGATTTTCCCCGAAAAAATATAATAAAATACATTTTAATTTATTCTATTGTGTTATCCAATGTCGTTGTGAAATGTTACACCAATGATTAAATATATGGATGATTAAATATTACAGTGAAGAGTTGAAAAATATGATAATATAATAAATTAATCCAAACTCTATATATAAATGCACTAATCAAATATTAATTTATATGAATACTGTTATTAGATATATGCCAATTTTTCAATGAATAACGAATTTAAAAAATTATAATAATTGCACTGTCACAGGTCAATGTCTCCAAAAAAGAGAAAATATCATACAAAAACACTTGTGCGTCCATAACATAAAAAAACACCGATGCTTTACTTCAAAAAAAAGCACCATGGTGTCATATTTTAGGATAACCAGTGCCTTTTAAAAAAACAACAGCACTGGTGCCTTTTAAAAAAAAAACAGCCCCCGGTTCTACAAAATATTATTTCCATTCCCGGTGCACTATTAAAATTAACAACATCGACACCTCTATATAACAAACGCACTGGTGCATTTATAGAAACAAGATGTGTTGGTGCTATGTGTTTAAGAGAAAGCATTGGTATTGCAATTATTTATTGTGTGCCTCAGAGTTTTTCCTTCATCAAAGAATGACCGGGGCTTTTTTTATATAAGCATTGATGAGGTATACGTTTCAAGCTTCGATGATATTTTAGTTGAACGCACCAGGGTGATATATATTTCAGGTGCTGATTCTCTTTTAATTAAACACCTTGTTTCTTTTAATTATGTATGAACCTTGATGCACTTCTATAAGTAGTGCACTGAGGCTGCTTGTTCCATAAAGTGCACCGGGGAAAAAAAAAAAAAAAAAAAATCCGCTAAAACCTCCGACCGCCAATTATTTTTTCAGTTGTGATGAAGCTCCATTATAAGAAACACTAAAATATCTGTTCCATATATGAATTTTTTATAAAATGTTTTTTTTTTCTGATTTTTTCTGATTTTATAGCACTAAAAACCTCCATTATAACCTCTGCTAGAAGGTATTTTCCTTCTAGTGATGTGATCAAGATTTATAGCATTGTATATGTTGATACACTTCTTAGAAAATTTCAATTTGAGAATATCCTTGTATCAATTGTATGAATACTTCCCTCTTCAAGAGGGAGTGTTGCAGTATGTGACTAGGTTGAGTCTTCATATTATACATTGTATACTTATTGTAAATTTTAAAAGCAAGAAGAAAGAGAAAACTATAATTTTGAAAGCATGGGTTTCATGCTCTATTTTATTCTTGTTAACGAGGTGAAGCATTTTCTTCATGCTTTAGGGTTTATTGAATAATTATATCATATGTATAATACCCTTATGGGAATATTGTATTAAGAAAGGAACATTAAATTTGATTTTAAAGTGTCATTTTTGGAAGCAAAACACCAAGTCGGCCCTTCCAGTGAAGTTGGCCTAGAAGAGGCCCATTCAACCCTTGAATAAGGTATAAATAGAAAGAGACTTCAACCTATTTGGCATCAATTTACAAGAAAGTTATATTTGCACCAAAATAAAAAGAAAAATATAAGTGAAGGAAAGAATAACATAGGAGAATCCAAGCAAAGGAGAAAAGACTACTTTTTCCCTAATTTGGCTCACATGTGAGAGATTTTCTAGGGTTTATATTGCTGCTACAAACCAAAATTGTAGGTTGAGAGCTGCATGAAAAAGGTAATAGGCTGATACCTTGAAAGTTGTAGAATAAAGACACTTTGACCTTTGTTGACTTGGATAGGCCTTGACTCTTTCAGAGGATATACTTTGGAGGGATGACTTGGTGCCTGGTGGAAGTTCTTGGTACTTTTTTGAGGTCTTGGATGTCTCATTTTTTGACTTGGTTCCATATAGAGACTATTTTGACTGGGTTTTCCCCTAGGAGATGGATTTTTCCCTAAGTATGACCCTATATCTTGTGTCTTTTGTTCTTTTGGTCTTCATAAAATTTTTGAATTGGTAATTGCTTGATTAAAGAAGAAATAATAAAGAATTAAATTCCAACAAATAATCACAAGTAATTATCAAGAACCCTAATTTCTGTCCACATTGATTTATCAATATGAGGGTATTTAGAAACCCTTCAATATATTCAAGAAAATGAGCCAAAAACCTATTTATTTTGATCTACTCGTCCTCCTGAAATTGTTCCTCCAATTCTGCTAGAGCAGGACTATGATGCTGCATGCTTCGAAAAATAAAAAATTAAGTACCTCCTTTGTTCACAACTTTGAATACTCAACAAAAACATAGGGCATGATAAAATATCAACAAAACACCATATATGACCTTGTACACATTTGAAACACCACCCTAGGACATTGAATTATGAAACTTCTAAACCCATGCCTGAATCACGACTATTACCTTTGAATTCCAATAGAATGATATAGAGGAGGAGGAAAATTAACACCATTTTCATATGAATTTAATGTGTTCGCAGGGCTGAGGCTCCCCTTACTTCTGTTAACTCCTTCCAACCTTGAAATAATAAAGCCACATGCCACTTGTGCACACAATTAACATACTCCAGACACTAGATGTTAAGGAGATTTAGGCAGATGTTCATTGCCTTTGATATGCATGGCTAGGAAATTAATATTAGCCACCATTCCTTTCATTATATCTTTGATTTACAAGTTGATATACATGTGGATGATGGGATGAATGTAGGGACAAAATCTTCCTTGAAATATCGATCAATTTTTTGGCTATGAAAGCCTTTATAGACATAATTATGGTCATAATGTTCAGATTCAGAGTTCATGGTATGGGTGAGTTAGAAATAATCCTTTGATGCAATTATAAATTCCCTTGCTCCAATGTTGTTCCTTTGTTGTCCATTTCATCTTCTATTTTATTCAACTATCTATACATGTGAAAAAATTAAATTTATTCATTTTTCTTTGATTACAAAACGATCCTTTGAAGGATAAGAGGAAAAACTGATTTTTTCTAGCCTTTAGCTTTACAAACTTGACGAATTACAATAATTGAGTCTCCAATTACTAATATTTAGGTGATTTTATTTTTTATTGCTATTTTCAACCCCTGCCAGAGAGCTAGGTATTTAGCTTGATTATTGGATGTTGCACCCAATCCACAAACATATTGAGTCTCTATTTACTCATTGGGGTGAATTGTAACCACTCCTAGTTCTAATTACATTTTTACCTTTAGGTCTTGGAACACATTTCAAAGTATGGTTCTTTTCATTCTTATCCAACTCTTCATTCATGGATTTAACCTAATGCTCATCCTTGCTAGCTTGTGCAAAATTTTGGGGCTCCATAAGAGACAAAAAGGCTATGTTTTCTTGAGATGATGTGTTGATAAGCTTCCTTCTGGTATGAACTACTAAATATTTTTCTCCCATAATTTGATTTTCTGAATGATTTTTCTGCATATCTAGATGGATTATTTATGTGCAAAGGGTCATATTTTACTCTTTGTTCTTCTTCAAATTATTTATCATCTTCTTGTTCTTTTGATGTTGATCCTTGGAAGATAGAAGGATGCGATTGAGCTTGGTGAAGAACTTCATTAGGAGGAAACACTTCATCTAATTTCATGTCAACACTTTCAATGGCATCTTGTGTTCCTTTATTATAACACTTGTACCCTTTGCTTTGATAGGCATATCTTAGGAATATTCCTTCATTGGCTCTGGATTCAAACTTCCCTAGTTTTTATTCATTCAATTTTATGTAACATTTACTTCCAAAAACTTTGAATGCTTAACCATGGTTGGTATTCCTTTCCATATCTCATATTTATTTTTAGTGCTTTATGTCCTATTTGAGCCTTATTCACAATTGTATTTATTACTTCTCCGAAAAAATGAATAAAAAACTAAGCTTCAAAAAGACGAAATCTTCCCATATCTTGAACTATTATGTTCTTCCTTTCAGCCACACCATTCTGATAAGGTGATCTTGCAATAGTGAAGTGCCTCATAATTCCATGATGTTCACAAAATTTTCATTGAATTCATGGAGGAAAATTATCCTCCATCTATATGTCTTATACATTTAATCTTCAAAACCATTTCATTTTCAACAAGAGCCTTGAAATTATTAAATTTCTCAAAAGCTTCAGATTTTTCTTTAAGAAAAAAAACCCACGTAATTCTTGTGAAATAGTCTACAAACAACATGAAATACCTTTCTCCTTTTATATCACACATCATGGATGGTCAAAAAATATCTATGTGAATACTTTCCAATGATCAAGATGTTGAATAATATTTTTCCTTGAAGAAGACTCTGGCTTTCTTCCCAAATTAACATGCTTTTTAGACATCATTGTGAGGTTTTGAAATTCCAGGCATGTATCTAATGACTTGTGTTCTTGTGACTTTTACCAATTTATCAAAATTGTTGTGTCCCAACCTCTTATGCCATAACCAAATTTTATGTATTCTTCCAATGAATTTTTTTTCAATTTTAGATCCTTCAAGGATGTATACATTACCATTGGTCGTAACAAAATTTTCCACCAATTTTCTAGTATCTAAGTTCCCAATTTCACATATTTTGGAGTTCAACATGACAGTGAACGGCTGATCACATATTTGACTAACACTTAAAAGGTTATGTTTCAATACTTCCACATACAAGACATCTTGGGATTTGGTCCTTTCATTATGAATGTTGACAGTTCATTTTCTTATGATTCTTGAAGATGCATTATTTACAAGGATTACATTACCTCCTTTTATCTCCTTGAGGTTGATAAAATTGTTTTGATCCCCTGTCATGTGCCTTGAGAAATTGCTATCAATATACCATTTATTTTCCTGCTTTTGAGCATATAGCATGATACCACACCTTTCTTCTTTCGCCTTCCACATCTTAGGGGATCACCCTTCCTTCATTTGATTAATTTTACAATCCTTGACCTCGTGTTCAAAATTGCGCCATATAAAACATTTGATATGACTTTGAAAAAGTTTCTTCCATTTTTACCAAACATGCTTCTAGATAGGTTACTTGAATAGCTACACTCAACTTCATTATGACCAAATGTATATCATATATAATAATAACCATGAAATAATGTGTGGTACCTATATTATTGTTCCTTGTTGTTCATTTTGGCTTGGTTTCCTTCCTGATTTTCCCTTGCTGACTGTATTGCTGCATCTATCTCCTTTTTGCAGAGGAAAATTTCATCATCCTTTTCTCTCAACTATTTTTCCTTTTCTCCTAGATGCGTTGACAAGATTCCTTACTTCCTTTTGAACTCTTCCAACTCAATTTCCAAAAGCATGACCAAATTTGCCTCTAGATCCATATTTCCAAGAATCATGAGATCCACTTTCCAATATTTAATTGATCATCAAGGAACCTGCTTTTATACCACTTTTTAGACCAAATATCACAATGAGATGGGGTGTGAATTAGTGTAATGGAAAAATTATCTTTTCAAAAAATTTCATTAATAAATAATCATGTAGCAATGTACCATAATAATTTTACATCATAACAATAAATGAAACCATGCATTAATAAGCCATCATCACATAAACATAAGAGGACACGGGATTTTACGTGGAAACTCTTTTGGGATAAAGCCAAAAGTTATTTTTTGTTATTCTTCTTTAATTAATTTACATAGATTTGTAGGCATTGACAGGTTGGATGAACCCACCTGAAAAATGTGTAAGAAACTAATTGCAATAGGCTACAACCTTATTGAGGCATCAAGCCAAAAATGTGCAAGCTTCGACTTATTGTATGATTCAACCTAATTTAGGCACTATTCTCAGTGGAGGCACCCACCTCCTTCCTCGAATTCATGTGGACCACTTTTCATAATATTTCAAAATGGATCCACAAGAATAAAAACCATTGTACTATCATAAAAAAAGCATACAAATTATATCATACGATATACACTAAATCGAAACAACCTATTCGTCAATATGGTCTCATAAAACTCTTCTCAGAACATGTTCTGGTCATATACACAACATTCGTTGCAACCTACTTGTAAGCCCCAAAAACACATAAAATTGATTCTAGGTATTAAAAATATGTTATCAAGGCTTTTCATGCCTTCAGGAATGTTCATGACTTAATCTTGATCATCATGCTTCTTTCAAAATAAAAACTAACTTTGAAATGAGCCCATAAACTCCCAAAAACCATATAAAACAAAAAATAAAATTAAGGGCTAGACAAAATAGAACTATCTAGGCGAATCATACAAAAGAGTGATTTTGGGCAATACAAAATCGAGTTATTGGATCGACATAATGCAATAATTTGGAGGCCAATATACCCAATTAAAAAATGTAACAAACATGTTCCCAGAATCAAACCTGCGACCTCCAAATACCAATCAAAATCACTAACCAATTCGCCTATCGACCATAGATTATCAAGATATGGGGGGCACTATTTTTGTTTCCAAACTACAATTCAATTTCAACTAGATTCCTTACAACAAACACAACCAAACGATTCCACCATACCATAGTCCTTCCACATGATCAAACCGACAACGAAGAGGCAAGTTAATACTTCATATGCCACTATACCATAGTCATTCCACAAGATGGATCCCATATCCAAAACTAAAAATACTTCACATATAAATGCCAATCAAACCAAAATCCTTCCGTAGACTCAAACTCACAACCAAGTGCCAAAAAAATATTTCGTATATCAGTGCCAACCAAAACCATAGTCCTTCCATGGAATCAATATCACAACCAAGAGCCAAAATATTTTGTATGCCACAGTCCTCTGCATACTCACACCTATAACAAAGATTCAACACAAATACATTGTATGCCACATTCCTCAATGGATTCACACTTGTAACCAACGAAAAAAAACTTTGTACACCACAATTCCTCCTCGGACTAGCACTCGTAACCACAAACCAAACCCAATTTTGTATAATGCCTCAATGATTTCATGAAATTATTGTTTGATGAAGCATCAATCACATGTATTTGGACATGTGGCTTGATGCTTGGTGTTAATGTCGACGTTTAAAACTTTTCGAGCCAACCATGTGCCTCACCACATCACCAATGACTTTTCTCCATGTCAACCTCTAGCTACTTTCATTATCCATGTGACCACTCCACATGACCTAGTCCTTAGGGGCCACCTTCAACTATTTTTTGATGTCACTATGACGTCACACCTACCACATGGCACATTTTAAGTGGGCTACGTGTCACCAAATTTAATACTTATTGGTTGGATGAAAGTTCCACATTAGCCCGCCACATGGAATCCTGACAGGATGCCATGTCATCATCATCACCACATATTCATCTTAATGGCCACATTTCATTGTAATATTGTGACAGTGTGGAAGGGAATTCCCTCATTAACCTTCATACATGTTGATGTTCATCCATTGTTCCAAATTTCAACGACCAAATTATCCATAAGTTTCTCAAAATTTAATAGAGTAAATAATGTGCAAATTTTCTTGGCATCTGCTATAGATTTGACCACGGGACCATAGATATTCCCAAAATATGTTCATTTTTTAACACATTTGGCATTTTTCAATAAATTTCATGTTTTTGTTCCTCATTACAATTGCAAACTTCAAATGATCATAACTTGTCATCCAGGAGGATTTTTTCCAGGTGCGGTATATTGTTGGAAAGGTATCAAAGATGACTATCTCACTTGATGAGGTGATGCAAGAGATCAGGTTATCATATTTCTTTCTTTGATTTACGAATGACACTATTGCTTCCTTAGTAATCCTCTTTGGCATCTATCACACTTGTTGTCATCAATGAAAACACTATGTGCCACATTCTCAACAATTTTCCCCATATTCAAGCAATGAGAATTTTCTGCAAGTATCATTATCAACAATGACAGGAATATCCCAACTCGAGAAATTAAAGTTAGAAGGGAATATAAAAATGAAAAATGTAATGGTTCTAATAGATACATGAATTACTCGCAATTTTGGTGACACAAATCTTACAAAAAGGTTGAATCTTTTCACATATCCAATGTGTAATATGAGAGTGATGGTAGTATATAGAAATAAAATCGAAGTAGCAAGAAACTGCCATAAGATTAAATTGCAAATTTAGGACTACAATCTAGAATCCCTATTTTACACCGTACCTCTTGGAGGAGTGGATGTGGTCCTAGGTTTCCAGTAGATACAAACATTAGGCACTTATTCTGCCAATCATTAAAAACACTTTATAAAGCTTATATGCGGAGGATAAAAATACAAGTTATATGGTTTTCAACCACCTAAAAATAAAATTGTATCATCCCATCAAAAGTTGGTCCAAAATGAGCACCAAAATATATATTGCAATGTCATCATAAAATTGTATCATCCCATCAGATGGTGAAGTTGGTCCAAAATGAGCACCAAAATATATATTGCAATGTCATCAGATGTAAATATTGGCCTTAAAATTAGTTAGCGAAGAACCACCTAAGATTCAAGAGTTAATTCGAAAACACAAGAAGGTATTCCAAAATTTTCCTCTAGAGATGCCCCCTGATTCATAAATTGAGTTGATCATTGAAGTCAAAGCAAGATAAAATCCCGTCAACATTAAAACATATCAATACCCCCATCATCCAAAAACCGAAATTGAAAGGATATTCCAAGACCTACCAAAGTACAATGTCATTATAAAAAGTAGAAGTCCTTATGCATCTCCTATAGCCCTTGCTCAAAAGAAGGATGGATCTTTCAGGCTATGTATTGATTACAAAGGATTGAATAAGATTAAAAAAAAAAGAATTATATTCCCTTTATAAACGAAATTTTAGATGAACTACATGGAGTCAAGTATTTTTCTAATTTGTATTTGAGATCAAGATATTACAAAATTTGATTAAGATTGGAAGACATGGACAAGACTGCCTTCCGAAATCATGAAGGGAACTACGAATTCAAACTTATGCCATTCAAATTAACTAATGCCCCAACCACCTTCCAGGAAACCATGAGTGAAGTATTTCGACCCTACCTAAGGAAATTTGTGTAAGTATTCCTTGAAAACATTCTTATATATCGTAAAACATGGGATAAGCATTTGAAGAACTTGGAGGAAGTTCTCTCTCTTCTAGAAAAGAGCCAAATTTATACAAACATGTCAAAATGTGCCTTTAGCAAGGAATAAGTAGAGCATATAGGACATGTGATATCACATAAATGAGTGAAAGTAGATAAAAAAAAATTAAAGCAATCACACGGTGGCCAAGGCTAGTTAACATTTCTAAATTAAGAGGATTTATGGGGTTAACATGATATTACTGAAGTTTTGTTTGAAGCTATTCTCATGTAATTAAACCCTTAAGAAACCTTTTAAAGAAAAACTCATTCTATGGTATGATGAGGTAGAAATACACTTCAAAACCTCAATGGAAATTATGTACACTACACCTGCACTAACAACCTCATATTTTTCAAAACCTTTTGTAGTCAAATTTGATGCTTCAGATTTTGGAATAAGGGTAGTGTTGATGTAGGACGGCCATCCTATAGAATTTGAAAGAAAGAATATTAATAAAAGAGAATGCCTAAAGTATACATAAACAAGGAAACACTTTCCATTATGCACACACTAGACAAATGGCACCAATATCTTTTGGGAAGTAAGTTTTTGATACAAACATATCATAATAGTCTTAACACATTCTCTAACAAAATATAATTTCTACTAAAAACATAAATTGATTGAAAAAAAACCCACTTTTGATATGGATATATTACATAAGAAAGGAAAATACAACATAACAACAGATGTTGTCTACCAAAAAGAGGAAAAGTCACCATCACTTGCAGTTTCAATTGTAGCCCTAGAATGGTTCAATGAGATTGAAAGTGAGCATGCAAAATATTTGGGAACATGAAATATAATAAAAAATCATGTTCAAAATCTATAATTCGAATGTAAAAATTATATTCTTTGGTTTAACAAAGAATTAAACTAATCCCAAATTCAATATTTAAGTCCAAAGTTCTCAAACAATCCCATGAATCGCCAGCAATAGTGGGCTTCTTTAAAACCTAATATAATGCACACCAATCATTTTTTTGGAAAGGAATGAACAACAATATTTAAAAATCTGTAGTAGAGTGTGATCAATGCCAAAGAAATAAAAATGAGAACATTATGACCCCCATATTGCTCCATACCCCAAATATTCCAAACCAAAAGTGGGAATAAATATTGATGGACTTCATTGAAGGACTACTCACGTTGGATGGAAAGGAAAAAATTCTCATATTAATAAATAAACTAACCAAGTATGCACACTTCATAGGGATAACTAAACTCTTGGAAATATTGAGAGGGGGGGGGGAGGGAATTGATATTTCACTTCAACTAGTTATTTTAATTTTTCATAGGATTAAAAGTTATTAGCACAAATCAAATCAGTAACACATCACATCACAAGAATAATGCACACAAAATTCTTAGGTGGAAGCCCTTCCAGGAGAAAAATCGTTGAGTGCTTTCTAATATAATTGATGTGTACAACAATTTATCATCTTGAACTAAAAGGGAAGATCAAACTTCTTAGTATTGTATTAGATAAGAAATTTGTTTTATAAGGAATATCCAACTACTAACTTGATGCTCTAACATCCTAGTTTTACCAACTCCAACTAGAAAGATGCTCCAACACCCTAATTTTATGAGCTCCCACTGAAAGGATTATCCAACACTCTACAAGCTCAAACTTGCCCTAGCACCACCCTGCCACACTGAGGTGTTCTCATGCTCCAACCTGAAGGAGACTTCAATATCTGCCTTGCACCACCCTACCACCCTTAAAACTAGAATATAGAAGAACAAAATGTGGGCTCCCATACCAAGGAAAATAACCTAGTGGGTCATTGTCCCTGGTATGGGAGCCCACATTTTGTTCCTATATATATATATATATATATACACACCCAAATCACAACAATGTTTCGTCTACTCAGAATCTGTTGTATCGTTGATGTAAATTAGGCTTTAATTTTCAATGTACAAAGATATAATAGTATAGCTCAAATGATAAAGAAACACAAGAGCCTGCCTAATACCTCACTTAGTTGAATAAATCACACCATAGGTAACATTAAGCTATCAATGAATTCCCTTCTATTGCCACTGATTTCTTCCAAATTTCTAAGAGTTATGCCTTTAGAGATGCCCATTATCATCCCTTTGTTGCAATCCTAAAACACTATGGTTATGCAGTATTACTGCACCCCTTCTCTTTGGATTAAAATGGAACTGGAAACACTTCAAACTTGGTTGCAATATTTTCTCAGATCAGGTCTTGAACTCAGACTTAACTTTCCATTATTCTGTAACCTCCACAGAAGTATCGTGGCTTAGATTTGTGATCTTTATTGAACCTCCTTGTTGGCCAAAACAAGATTCCTTTGCTTGATCTAGACAAACATTATTTTATTGAAAAAATAACCCTAGATTGGGTCACAAAATACATTTTAACATGACCAAAAATCACCCTTATATTGAGCTCTTCCCTAGCCACAATGGGGTCAAGATAGATCTCAAAATAGACCTCAAAGGACCGAAGGTAATCCTTAAAATAAATTCGAAACTTCCTTAGACAAAATCAGAAAACATAGCTTGGTTATGCCTTCAAGATAACCCTCAATAGATATGAAAGGATCCTGAAAGAAGAGAGAATTTTTTCCACAGAAGATGAGGCCTGAAATCTCAGAAATATATCTCAAAGGTGTGTTTAATTATACCTTAAGATAGGGTCCAAACATTCCTACGATATGGCCCTTAAATCCACCATAAACAATTTGAAATGAACCTCATGGGAAGCTAAAAACCAACGAATATGCCTTAGAAGGGGGCCTTAAATATTCTGAAATTCTTCCCTCAGGAGCTACTAAAATCATTCAATAAAAGTGTCTTAGAACATGGTATTATATTAGCTTGGATATACCCTACCTCAAAGGGTTTAATAGCCTCAAAAAATGATTACATACCAGCAAAGAACCTCCCAAAAGATGAAGCTTTAATCCCAAAATTCCCTTAGAAATTTTTCCTTTCTCCTTCTATTATGCATGACTACACAAACCTTACATAGATACGATAAATTTTCCAAAATATGGTGCATTATATTGATAATTTGAAGAGGAACCGAGCCCTTTTATTTATACTAAATGAGGGGTCTTAGAAGTGAGGTTGACTAGCCACACAAGCTATGGAGCCAACCTTAATAATTGCAAAATATAAAAGGATAAATTCAATATTTTAATGAGGCGAACTGATCTCCTATTTTGGGATTATTTCAACAAATAAAATTAATTTTAAGGGACCGTATTGGTTCTCTTTTGGAATTTTATTTGTTAATAAATCAATAGGGAAATACTTAGGGTAATTTCACTTTACTTGATAATTGCTTATGAAGTGGTGTTGGCTTCTTATTACTTTTATTATATTACTTTTATCAAACAATTACCAAAACCATAAACCATGAAGATCAAAAAAGGAAAACAAACACAAGTTGTAGGCTCCAAGCCAAGGAAATACCCCTCCAAGTGGAAAATCCAATCAAAATATTATCATCTTATAAAACTAGATCAAAGTGAGAAATTCAATACCAAAATCAAAGACCAAGACCACCCACAAGACCCAATTCAACCCTCCTTCCAAGCTCTTTAACAAGTCAAAGTCAACTCAAACCAAAGGCTTCCAAATATGGTCAAAGCTCTAATTTTTGGTCCCTGTAACTAGGTTTCCAATTTTCGGCCCCTACAATACCTCCAACTTTGCACGACAAAAGGTAGGGCATATTTTTGCACATGTGACAAAAAATTCTCCTCCTTTGACCATCACTCACTTTCCTTTGATTTTTGCTCTTATTCTAAGCTTTATTGATTTTTTTTCTCTCCCTTCTTGGCACAATAATCAAGCCCACTTGCTTGTCTCCAAATTAGGTCGAAATTTCCTCTATTTATGCACAACTAGGAGGTCAAATGGGTCCCTTAGAGGTCCACTTGTCTACACAGGGTTAACTTAGTCTTGTGGGGACAAAATTGAATTTTTTTACTTAAACATAATTCTTTTTCCATCTCTTTTCAAAATTCCAATTAGGAATTGAATCAAGTACAATAATTTGACTTATGGAAAAAATTATTTTGACTCAATAAATCTTAGAAGCATGAGGAACATGCTTGACCTAGATAACCATTAGATTTGATCTTGAAACTCATGCTTCAAAAATAAAATTTATTTTTCTTCTTTTTATTTTTACATGAAATATACAATGACATAATCACAATAATAATTATGAAGACCAAAACTAGTTACATTTTCCAACAGTCCCTCTTAACTAGGGAGGTATTCATAATTACACAATTGCTCACCAAGGATACTCTTAAATCAAAATATACACATAAGAAGAGTCATATTGATAAGCAAAATTTCAAGCATCAACATCATGACCAACATTTCCCAATTTCAATATATCAAGGCCATAAATAAAAATATCTAACTCTCCACAATATTAGAACACAATGCTAGGAGGCATACACATGGACACCAGAACCATAGCCTCTCAAGGTACATACCCCATCGAGATGTTCACCAGGTATGTACTTCCAGGACTATTATTATGTTATATTCCCAATCCTCAAATAATATCAATCCTCTTCAACTAATATTATCTTGGATACCTTGTCAGATCCTCAAAGAGTATTGTTCCATGGGACTACTTTCTATATCTCATTCCCAATCCTTAGGGAGTACCGGTCCCTAGATGCTTATCCAATCCTCCATTATCCCTACTAGTTCCTTCACTAGAATTATGGCTATTAATCCTGGTCTAGTGCATGACACATGGAGAATACTATGTCCCACATCACTCCCTCTCAGTCAGGGAGGAGGTCCTCATTCACTCTAAAACATGGAGTAGATCCTAGCTCCCTCTCAACTAGGGAGACACAATTATAAGCTTCATCTAGTCTCATTCATCAACTACTTGTCCTTTTGTGGAGATATTTAGTAGTAGATGTCAGTGCTCCTATCTCGAAACATATCATATCATACCTGAGGTTCGACCTTCCTAGATGTTATGGAGCCAAACTATTTCTCAATCTATCTTTGTGATGGTGTTCTTTCCATAAACCTTTTATATCACTTTCCATCAACCATCATTTATAGTACCTTCATCATCAAAAGTATCTATTTAGACCAATCAATGTAGAGATAATTGGAGTTCCCCCTATTCATTTTGGAAAGTGAATCAAAACCAACATGACCAATATTCTATCTCGCGACTTGCTACCTTTTTCTGCCTTTATAGTATGCACATTCCTTCCATATATTCTTCTAAACCAATACCAGTGTTGTCCACTCAATCCATGAATTGATTTAAACCAAATAGCTGTATATATATCATAATATCTCAACTGCTATCTTTCTAGTATGCACATCTACAATATGTTCTTCGAGGTAGCCAAATCATATCTTAAAAAAATCATCAATATCAAATCATAAATATTTGAGTTACCCAGTTATGATAGCCTCTTGTTAATATGTCATGTTTTTCTACCTGATTTTTCTAAGGCCATCATCCCTTTGCATGGTCTATCTTAATACTTGAATATTTCTATTTTCCTTTCTGTTAGGTCTCTGTAATAAGCAAGATTGGCAAAAGTCTGATCACAGAGTTAACATCATTTCAACCAACTTTGGGATTCTAGGATCTAGCCCTCCTGAATCCGGAGAGGGATCTCTCCAATATGTACAAAGATGGATTTGTCTTTGAAAGCTTAAGGTAATGATATTAGGCTAGTTATGAAGTCCAAGGGTATTGTTTTGTTTTTTGGATGGTTGGGCATGATTTGCTGTTTGAGGCGGAAAGATCTATATGCAAAGAGTTTCAAAGGTGAGAAGTTGCAAGCAAATAAGACAGCTTAGGGTAACATATAGATATAATGCTCGTTTTTAGTCCATTGGGCTATGGAGTCATATCTGGGCTTTAATTGAGCAACAACATCAAGTGTGATCCAAGGGGCAAGTCATCTATACCACAAGATTATTGAGATTAAAAATGATGGAATGGAAACATTAAAGTGTTAGAGGGGTGGAAACTGATAATAATTTCTCAGAGGATTTATAGTCAGTCCAAACAAGAAAAGCCTCTTAAGTAACTGTTTGAAACCAACCAAGGATAGGGCTAACCATAAAATTCTTGGGAAAGTTTGTATTAAAGTAGCTTAATTGACAAACAATCCAGTAATCCACATAATTACCTTCAGAAAGTATGAAAACATATAAGAAAAACAAAGTGTAACTTAAGATCAGATAAAGTACTTTGAAACCTAGTCTGCTTTTAGTCAACACCAAGGGAAACTTTCAGAATCTGCCTTTGGAGAATAGAAACTAGGAATTAGGGCAAACCATATCTTCTCTATTCTAACTTTAATAGAAAATAATGGAAATCACATTCAAGAACATTGTTTAAGCAAACAGAAGGACGAGGGAATGCCAACATTCCTAACTGTTTAGACTGTATTGAATCATTCTTAAATAAACAAGTTTTAAGGAAAACATTAAGATAAAGATTTCTCAGCCAGAGAAGGTTGCTGATATACAACAGATCCTAACCCTGTTTAAACTGTTCTTTACAGAGGAACATGGACAATATGGCATACATAGAAAGAAAACAATTAACAAAGAAAGAAGCACTTCACCAATAATATAGACCAGGATCCCAAGAAACAAATTTTATATTGATGTCAAACCAGTTACAATCTTCAAGTCCAATGTTTCAGTTCAGCAGTCATCTTCACTATTCAACCTAACTTATTTATCACAAGCAGAGCTCCAAGGGCCAGTGAACACTATTTACAAACAGAAGTCTCCAGCTCAATTACAATACAATGCTCAGCAAATACATAGCAAACAACCAACAATTTCTCATCTTCTTCTGAGGTATTTATAGAAGAATGAGGAGGTGATCTGAGAAAAGATCTCTCAAGATAATTAATACAGGTTCAAGACTTCTCGGCCTTTTTAGGGGCTCGAGGGAGAAATTTACAGGTGGATCACTGTATTAATTGTTTTACAATAAATATCAAAGCTCGGTGGGAGCTTTATTTTGACTTTGAGGCTCTGTGTGCTGTGTGAAGTAACCCCGTAGATATTTTCTGCATTGGTTTCCTTGCAGAAGTAACTCCCTGGCTGCGCTGAGGCAAAATATGATCTTCTTCAATAACTTCGGCCTCTGTTTGAAAGGTTTGAGGCAACAGTTGGCTTTGTGGTAGCTGAGGAATCAATTTGCCTCAAGATGTGGCGGTGGAGGCTTTCTGTCTGATAAAACACTTTAGGATTTCTTTAAACTGTGTTTTGAGTCGGGGATTAGGCTTTTGATAACCGTCTTAGCCGTAATCCCTGTAATAATGTCTTCAAACTTATACTCTTTAACTGTTTTAAAATAAAGCAGTGTCTTGTCGATGTGCAGGGCCACGTTGGGCTTTACGGCATCAATGCTCATAGAGCATCGACGAAACATGGAATGGAGCCCGACAGCTAGCTTTCTTCTATGAATCAAAGGCACGGGAATCGTCATTCCTGGCCCTCGGCCTGTTTATAATGAAAAACCACTCAAATCCTGCATAAAACACCAAACAATTAAGAAATCTTGCGAGATGGGTTTAAAATGCTTCAGATGGCGGGGAGAGAGCGTAGCCGTTGGATGAAAACATCCAATGGTGGAGATCGGTGCAAAAGAGGCGAGAAGGAGAGCGGGGAGATGAACAAGCCAGAGTGAATTTGGACTGTCCGATCTGGACACGTGGATGGTCCGGATTCAAACGGAGGATCGCAATCGGGGAATCACAATCGAGGGTAGCGAGCAAACACACCGATTGAAACATGCGATGCGATTGAGTGCAGGCCGTCAATCTATAGATCAGATCGACGGTGGAGAATGAATCGGGGGAGAGGCCAATCGGTGAAACAAAATAGTGGATGCGATTGAAAATCTCTGATGCGATTGTGCGATCGGGAGGGCGGAAGCGTTTAAGCGATAGCTGTTGATCTACGAACGAAATCAATGGTGGAGAATGGATCGGGGGAGCCACAATCGGGGGGAAAAAAAAACGCATGCGATTAAACTTTTGTGATGCGTTTGAAATCGCTGATGTGACGGAGCGATGACCGTTTGATCGGCCAACAACCAACGGTGGAGATGAGCCGGGGGAAAACCCTTGTATATTTTATGAAATCCAAATTTTTGGAATAAAAATAAAGGTTTCATGTTTTGGGGCGGAAAAATAAATCTAAGGCGGGAAGGCGCCTGAATGCGGGGCCATTGGATATATGAGCTATAATGGGCCCGAGGCTTTACATATTCAAAAGAGCCAATCGCAATCGGAGTCTCGGGCCTGGTCTTTCCGATCAACCCTTTTGAAAAATTGCGATGCGATTAGCACCCGGGATCCTTAACACCTAGTCCCGGGGAAAAGTTATATGGAAAGAAAATAAAAGGGGCGAGGTTTATAATACATAGGACCCAATCACATCGGAAGTTCTGATGCGGTATTTTTGATCTACCCATTTGATTTCTCCGATTGCGATTGCGCGATCGGTCTTTCAATCAACCCATTAAAATATTAAACACGTGATTTCAAGTTTTTAAATTGAAACTTTGGATAAGCGGGTTTTGGGTTTTATAAAGAAAAATGGGTTTAGGAATGAAATTTTCACAAGGTCTAAGCGCCGAGGGAGGGCTCAAGGTTATATATGAAAATAATATGATCAGGAGTCGCAAACATCAAGGCTAATCGCAATCGGAACTTTTGGTCCATGGAAAAAGACTTGCGCTGTTTGAATGTGTGCGATGCGATTAGCGCTGAAAGGCTTTGGCGTATGGTTCTAACGCATGGGCATGTGGAGGGGAAGTGGTTTAGTACTTAGCCCAAAGGGCTTAAGTCCATAGCAAAGACTTGCATTTTTTATGAATTTTTCTTGGTCTTTCAATGGAAATGGGGGTTCCGAAATAGTTAAAAAGTGAGCTTTTAACTATGAAAAGGGGAATTTTTCATAAATGGAAGAAGAGGACTTTATGAAAACAAGGCAGCTTTGATGGAGAAAAGGGGAGAAAATGAAGGTTTGAGAAGGGGAAAAATGAATATCTTTCAGCAGTCTTTCATTTGGAATCAACAGAATTTTGAGTATAAAAGGCAAAGATAATGAAGATTTTGGACAGAGACATGAGGCCTTAAAGAGACTTCAAGAGCCAACAATTTTTAGTGATAAAATTTGTTCCTTGGAGGCTCAAAAAGTCTTAGCCACCTTTTGGTATAACAAAATATTATAGGTGGCTAACAGTGGCTCCACTTGGGGATGGTGCTTTCTTGAAGGCATCAAGAATTTAGACTTGATTTCTCTAGGACGCTGACTTGTGCCTGATCCATTGGATTGCTCTTCTTTTGCTGGATGATCTTGTTATGGTTCTGAAAAATAATATTAGTTATGAAAGAATACTGGACTTTATCAATACAACTTTCTACCTACCCAATCCTATTGATATAACGTTTTTTCTTCATCAGAGTGCTCTTGGATTGGCAAACTCTTTTCACAACATTTTATTCTTTTGAAAGCACAAAAACTAATCTACTTCTACTCCTTATTTCTCCCTGAACTCAGATTAAACAGTTGAGCTCAGATATTTCTCTACCTAATCTACTGTCTGTTGGGATTAAATTGTCCAATTAGACTTCCATTCTCTAAATTATACAATAGAAATTTAAAAACAGCCAAGTCAAGATTAAGCTGTTTGACTTGCTGTGATCTATGGCATAAAAACAAGTTGCACATAGATTATTATTTGCAGAAGACTAAAATCAAAATGGAAGGCTTAAGATATGAAAGATTCTCATCATGGCCTTCTCTTTTCTTCACAGCTCTATTTTTGCTTTTGTTTGAGCTGTCCTTACTTTTCTTCTGGTTTGGATTTTAGGCTGATTAGAACCAGATCTCCTCTCTTGTGACTCAGAAAATAAAACAGTTTTGAGTCATCTCCCTTTGGAAACTTTGGTTCAGATTTTGAGTTTGTTTGAACCTTCAATTTCTATCCTAACCTTTCTACCGATAAGCCAAGATTGAATAGTTTGGCAAATCAAATTCACTATCCTATCAGCAGTGAATTCAAAAGCTAATTAGTCAAGATTAGGCTGTTTGACTAACCAGAAGTGTATTTTTCAGGAGTGGCATTTGAGCTTGCACACTTTCAGATTTGTTTCTCTTTTTGGCATGGGGCCTTGCCTTTCTTGTTTTTGTTCTGCCCTCTTTTCATTTTTTCTTTGTTTTTTTTTATTTTTTGATTTTTCATAACTTTGAATGCAATGGTGGATGGAATATTCACAATGGAAAAAGATAAAAGGATTTAAAACAAAAGGATTAAGAGAAGTAATGCTTAAGCATCTTGCCATTGACAGGACCCCCAAACAATTCTATTCCATCCAGCTCCTGTAAGAAAAAAGCATTATTACCAGCGACTGAATGAATAGAGTAAGGGCCAAGCCATAAGTTGTCAAATTTTCCATGCTTGCCCCTTTCTTCCCTTCTTGAGTCCCACTTCAAAACTTTGTCCCCAATCTTGAAATTGCTAGCCTTTGTTCTTCTATCAAATATCTTCTTGATAATGTCCTGTTTCTGCAATGCTTTGTTATACACTTCTTCTCTGATTTGCTGAAGATGAATGGTCTGATTTATTCTTCTGGTCATGTCATTTTCTTCATTCTGCAGCTCTTGGATCAACTTCATAACTGGTACCCCAAGAATGTTAGGAAAAATTGCATTTGTACCATACACAAGCTGGAAAGGCGACATACCAATAGATTTCTTCAAAGTTAATCTGTCAGCCCAAAGTGCATGGACCAGCCTTGTGTGCCAAGACTTTTTGTTGTCCTCCAAAAGTTTCTTGATTATGTTCACTAAGCTTTTGTTGGAAGATTCTGCAAGTCCATTACCTTGAGGGTAATAGGCTGTGGAGTGTCCTAATGTTATCTGATATCTATGACAAAATTCAACCATTTTCTTTGATTCAAATTCCGCTGCATTATCTGTGATGATCTTGGTAGGACAACCAAATCTGGAGAGAATGTTAGTCTCCATGAATTTTATGATAACTGAATCATTGGCTTGCCTACAAGGAATGGCTTCTATCCACTTAGTAAAATAGTCAGTGGCAGTGAGAATCCATCTATGCTGGGCAGAAGATGGCGGATGGATTTCTCCTATGAAGTCAAGTCCCCACTGTTGAAAAGGGGCTTCAACAGTGATTGGGTGCAGAGGAAGGGGTAGTAGTTTTCTTTTGCCCTCGAATAGTTGGAATTTATGGCAATTAGTGGTCATCTTGTGTACATCAGGAAAAAGAGTAGGCCAATAGAAACCAGCCCTCAAAATTTTGTTGGCTGTTGCCTTCCAGTATAAATGACCTCCACACTCTCCTTCATGGAATTCCTGCTTAACATTTTCTGCATCAAACTCAGGCAAACATTTAAGAAATATACCACTTGCATTTTTCCAATAAAGACATTTATCAATAATGCAATAGTTTACAGCCTTTAACTTTAGGAATCTTGCCTTTGTTTTCGATAAACCAGGAGGTGTATTCAGATTAAGCAAAACATAAATAATATCAACGTACCAAAGAGAATTCATAAAATGGTCTTCAACAATGGGAGTTGAGAATTCTTCTTGGTTATCCAAAGCATTAATCATGTTAATATCAAGAACTTTACAATTTGATTCAGCCATTAATCTAGCTAGACCTTGGCCTTTGATGAGCTTAGTGGGTTTTATCTCTAAATCATATTCAAGGATAACAGAAATCCACTTACCTCTCTTACCATCTGGGTCCTGTGTTAAAATGTCTTTAACAACTGAGTTTGGGACAAAGGAAATAATGTGTGAGTGAAGGATGTATACCCTAAAGTCTTTCAATGCTTTCACCAAAGAAAAAGCTTGCTTTTCCATAATGTTATACTTCAAAGGGGCATCCCTCAATGCCTTACTAAAGAATGCAATAGGCTGCTCTTGTCCTTGTGGATTTTTCTGTAAAAGGACAGCAGCTATGGTATGTTCTGATGCAAATGAGAAGATATAAAAATATTTTGAAAAATCAGGACTTATCAGAACTGGTGTTTTGGTTAATGCTTGTTTCACCAGTTCGAAGGATGTCTTTGCTTCCGAGGTCCATTTTACTCCTTGCTCCTTCTTTAACATGTTTGTGATATTCCTAAGGAGCTCAGCCAAGTTGGGGATCAACCTTCTCAAAAATTTAATCTTCCCAATGAAAGATTACAACTCTTTGATGTTTTGAGGATGAGATATTTGCAATATGGCCTTGATCCTCTTTGGATCTATCTTTATACCCTCTTCTGAAATAATGTGCCCAAGAAGTTTACCCTCTTGGAGACCAAATAGTGTCTTCTTAGGGTTTAAAGATATCCCAAACTTTCTACATTTCTCGAAAAAATTTCTTAAATGTTCTAAGTGCTCTTCATCTATTTTTGAAAACACAGTAACATCATCTAGATATATAATGATGAAGTATCCTAGTTCTTCCGAGAATGCTATGTCCATGGCTCTTTGAAAGGTTGCTCCAGCATTCATTAGACCAAAAGGCATTTTCACATACATGAAGGTGCCCCATGGTGTAGTAAAGGCTGCCTTTAATTGATCAACAGGGTGGACTAAGATCTGATTATACCCTGAATAGCCATCCAGCAAAGAAATTCTTCTAGACCCTACCACCCTTTGTAGGATATGATCCATTTTTGGTAAAGGGTAGTTGTCTTTCAATGAAGCTTTGTTTAAGTCTCTAAAGTCTATACAAAGCCTGATTTCTCCAGTCTTATTCTTGACAGACACCAGATTAGATACCCATTTAGAATATCTAATAGGGACAATAATACCATCATCAAACATTTTCATGATTTCCTTCTTAACCAAAGGTAACTGAACAGGGTTTATTCTGCGCAGCTTCTGTTTGAATGGTTTTTGGTTTTCTTTAAGAGGGATTTTGTGCTATATTATTTCAGTGTCATAGGACTTAAGATCTTCGTAACTCCATGCAAAAACATCAGAAAATTCCTTAAACAACTCTATATATTTGAGTTTAATATGAGTTGGTAAAGTTTTAGACAGTTTAACCATCTTCGGTTTTTCCTCACTGCCTATGTTGCACTCTTCCACTTCAGTCTCTACAGGTTCCAGTTTAGGTTTTTGGGCCACATCATTAAGATCAAACAACTCTTCTAAAGGGGCTAGACCACTTGGCAGACCTTCATCTTTAGAATGCAGAGTTTCTATTTCTTCCGTTTCTGATCCTGTACTCCATTCTGTTTTGTTTCTGAGTTTGCTAGTTTGAAGGTTAATGTTGACAGGTTCAGGAGATGATTCTTCTTCACCAATAAATTTTTCTTCGCTGCAATCTGTATCATAATCTGAGTTCGAACTATGCAGTTCGAATTCATTTCTGAATTGCATGAAGTCTTCTATTTGTTTGTCATTGTCAAACACTTGCCAATATTTTTTGTTATCAGGCACTGGTGGTCTAAATTTTATCGGAGTTGTGCTGTCTCCAGTTTCATATGGCGTTAGACATGTCCTGGCTGCAAAAGCTAAATTGTGGGCTGCAATGTTTCCTTTCCTTGGGACAAAACTCAGGTTGGCCTCCTCAAATGTTTTCAAAAGGTCCATGACATCATTCTGATAGGCTCTAAGTTTGGGATGATTTGCATTATACTCCCCATTGACCTGCCTAATGATTAACTCAGAATCCCCATACACGTTAATTCTTCTGGCTCCTAATTTCTTCAAGAGATGCAAGCCTAAGAGAAGGGATTTGTATTATGCTATGTTGTTGGAACAATGAAAGTTTAATTTACATGAAATACATTCTGTATGATTGTTTTCAGTGTTAGTAATCCAGACCCTTGCACCAGCATTAGTTTTAGTGCATGACCCATCAAAATACATACTCCAAAGAGGATCATTTTCAATTTTATCAGTTTGGTGAACGTCCTCTGTATGATTTGATTCCTCAAGTTTTTCAATATGTTGAGGGGTGTTTTCTTTGCTGTCAACATTTAACAAAAATGGACCGACGACTTGTAAATCAAGACCTGTGTTTTGTTTGCCAAAGTTTTCCAGTGCAACAAATTGTTTTGACACTTGAGTGCCGTGTTCTTCTCCCTCCGTATTAGCCATTAATTTTGTTGAAGTGATTTTATCATTAAGGGTTTCATTATTGAACATGATAAACAAATCAAGGCCTGTACTCATGGAGTACAGAGGAGAGTTTTGAGGCCTGTCTTGACTTGTCACTGTATATTGCATGTGGGACTCCCTGTAAAGTCTTCTAGTATGATTGAAAACAGGGATAGTCGCATAGGTCATGTCCATTTGCATGGTCCCCTGTAATTTAGCCCCCCAAGATCTTGATAAAAGCATTCCATACTTTGGGGGCACATCAGCCACAACAACATCCATAACTAAAGACTTGGCTGGGATCTGGGCTAAGTTAACACAGAGGTCCTTTATCAACCCTAGACATTTTACTCTACTTGATTCAAAGGAGTAAAGGTCTTTATAAGGTCTGGTAATTTCTAGACCCAGGCTCTCCATTACTGCTTTCGGCGTTAAATTATGAGAAGCCCCTGAGTCGTGCATAGCGTTGTGTAGAATTTTGTCATGAATGTTTAAGCTCACGTAAAAAGGAGGGACAAGACCCTCTTGAAACTTACCTTCAATCTTTGGACCAAAAATAAGCTCTGGTTGGTCATCATTAAGATTGAGTGTGTCCTCATTCTCTTCTATGCTTAAGGCCTTCAAAATTTGATTTCTATATGTATGTTGGGCAGCTAACTCAGTTAAGGGAACAAAGATTTTGATTTTTGAGATTTCCTGTTCTAGGCTGAAAGGAGTCTGATTCTTAGAAGTATTGGTTTCAACCTTATTAGCTGTCCCTTTATCAACAACTACAGCTTGCTGATTCATTTTATTTGGCACGACGGTTATAACAGGAGTACTAGCTGAAGTGTTAGCACTACTGATGTTTGCACTCTGTTTTTCAAGATTTTGAGTGTCTTTCTCTTTACCTCTACCAGAATTATCAGCCACTGTTTTATCCTTTTGTTTGAATGTTTTAGGCTTGGTTGCAGTGTTGTTTTGAGAAGGTTTGTCAGAGGTTTTGGTGTTGGGGTTTTGTTGACTCGATCTACTTCTGAGTTCATATTCTTTTGAAGGTTCTGTCATGGCATTTTCCATGTCTTGACAACAATTTTCATTATCATCTCTTTTGTCATCATAGGGTGTGTAAAGACCCTCTTTTCTATCATAATGAACCTCGAAGTTATCATCCTCTACCCCAAATAAGTTTATATCATCCTCCTATGTTATTTGATCTGTTTCCTTAACCTCATTTACATAGTTTTGATGAAAGGGAGGAGTGATCTGTTGATCATCATCCCTGGGTTTGTTAGGAGGTTGGTTCCTTCTAGCATTCTGATTCTGGTTTTGGTTTCTGTTTTCCCCAGTCGAGTCGCCAGAAATGTTAGGTCTCTGTTTTGAGGAGCGTTTTGATTTAGACTTGCTTGCGCTCTCTCAAGAATGCTCATTTTCTTCATCATCTCTTCCATCATTCTTTCCATCTTGGAATTGGAAGTGGAAGGTGTGGGTTCCTCCCCGAAGGATACTCTCTTTTCTTTCTTCATCCTTGCTATTTTCTCCATTAAGTTTACTTCCACAGAGAGAGCACCTCTTTGCATATCTTCAAGGGTTGCAAAATCTCTCTCTCTTAACGAATAGGTCATATCAGCATCAAACCCTTCAGGAAACTTGTTTAAAGCTGAACCTTGTGGAGGTTTTAATTTTGGGGAAAGCGCATTATACACACTGTTAAATCTGGTACAATAAGCCTGTACACTTTCCCCTGGGTTCCTATGGAGATTGTTATAGTCAGCAAGAACTTGGAGAGGGTTCTTCTTTACCTCCCATTTGTTTAAGAATGTTTGATGGAAGCCTTGGAGATCATTAATACTATGGGGGGCTAAGCCTTTAAACCATTTTCTTGCTTCTCCCCCCAGAATTTGAGCAAATAATCTAAGTTTGACAGAATCATCATCAATTTCATTTATGTCAAAATAGTCATTCATCTTATCCACATGTTGTGATGCAGTTATAGCATTGCTAGCATCATACAATGGGATTTTGGACTGATAGTCCTGTGGAAGGTTGGCTAATGGTACAGGAAGGACTAAGGGAGCATACCATGCTGCCATGATAGGTGGTGGGGGTGGATTTACGAGAGGTGGAGTGGGCTGAAGTGGGGTGGTTTGAACAGTGGATGTAGGGTGAGCAGATGTGGTTGGAACAGTAGTAGATTTCTGAGCTGATCTTGGATGAGGGACACCTAAATTCAACAGAAAGTGTAAATTAGGAGGTGTTGTTTCTCTGTTACCAAGATGTTCACTTGTTTCAGGAGATGGTAGTGAAGACTCAGAATCTAGTTGGTCTAAATCACCAAATGACCTAGTCCTGAATGGATTAACTAAGTCAGCTTGTGATTGTTGTAGAGCTGAAAGATTTTCAGGAACCGATTTAGCTCTCAAGGGTGATCTGAAAACAGTTGATAATTTAATCTTAGGAGACTTCCAAAGGATACTTTCTGGGTCATCAACTATCTCAGGTGGGTTGGGGTCAGGATGGGCTCTAGTGTGGATCTTTCTAGAAGCCACTATGCTATGTTTTTAGACCCAAATAAGCCAGAAAAGTTCAACCAGATATGACAATCTTTGAGAGGTTAACTAATCTGCTTTCACAATTTTAATCCTACAGTCCTCTAACTAGATTTGAATGATATTATAATGATAAGGGTTCTTCCCAGTGGAGTCTTAAGGTCTGTTCAAGATCGTGGAGTCGCCAGGTGGAAAGTTTAGAGTGTGTTCAAAGAAGTACACTGTCCACCACAATGCTTGTGAGACATCCCTTTTCAAGGATATCTCGAAACACAACAAACTCTAACCAGAGATTGACTGGGAGGGCATTCACCAGATATTTCACCTCTAAAAGAGGATGAGATCCGGAGGCTACCTGGCCCTCTCTAGACTCTGTCTAGGAGTATAGGGTAAAACACAATCAAAAGGTAAATGATATGTAGGAGTAAGTGTTTTACAAACAATATGACATGTTTTTGGTATTTTCTAAGTTATTTTTTATTTTTGGTTCCTAAGAATAAGCTACCTTTGTTTCAAAACTTAGCTACAGTTGGGAGACAAAGGCAGTCCACTCTTATGGCTAATCCAGCTGATTTTTCAAGGTTAGATAAAAGCTTATAAGAATCCTAGGGTTCACCTAGTTTGTCACTGATTCAAACAAGTTTCATCATGATTACCATTTCTTGGTAGTGCTTGGAAAGGCTGCTTTTTACTCTCAAAGTTTGTGTGAAAATAAAAGGGAAAAAAGGTGAAAACTCAACTCAAATCCCCAGTGGAGTCGCCAGAAATGTTACTGGTCGCTCCAGCTGGTTAATAAAGCAAATGCTCTATGAACCAAATCTCTGAATATCGTATAATTATCCTTAAAAAATTCTGGGTTTGTAAGTCCCCAGTGGAGTCGCCAAAAATGTTAGGTCTCTGTAATAAGCAAGATTGGCGAAAGTCCGATCACAGAGTTAACATCATTTCAACCAACTTTGGGATTCTAGGATCTAGCCCTCCTGAATCCGGAGAGGGATCTCTCCAATATGTACAAAGATGGATATTGTCTTTGAAAGCTTAAGGTAATGATATTAGGCTAGTTGTGAAGGCCAAGGATTTTGTTTTGGATGGTTGAGCATGAAATGTTACTTGAGGGGAAAGTCCTAAGTGCAAAAGTTTCAAAAGTGAGAAGTTGCAAGTGGATAGAACAGCTAAGCTAAACAGATAGATATAACGCTGGGTTTTAGTCCATTGGGCTATGGAGTCATATCTGGGCTTTAATTGAGCAACAACATCAAGTGTGATCCAAGGGGCAAGTCATCTATACCACAAGATTATTGAGATTAGGATAATGAGATGGAAACGTTAAAATCTTGGAGGGGTGGAAACTGATAATAATTTCTCAGAGGATTTATAGTCAGTCCAAACAAGGAAAGCCTCTTAAGTAACTGTTTAAAACCAACCAAGTGCAGGGCTAACCATTGACTCCTTGGGCAAGTCTGTATTCAAGCAGCTTAATTGACAAACAATCCAATAATCCACATAATTACCTTCAGAAAGTATGAAAACACATAAGAAAAACAGAGTGTAACTTAAGATCAGATAAAGTACTTTTAAACCTAGTCTGCTTTCAGTCAACACCAAGGGAAACTTTCAGAATCTGCCTTTGGAGAAAAGAATCTAGGAATCAGGGCAAACCATATCTTCTCTATTCTAACTTTAATAGCAAATAATGGAAATAACATTCGAGAACAATGTTTGAGCAAACAGAAGGACGAGGGAACGCCAACATTCCTAACTGTTTAAACTGTATTGAATCATTCTTAAATAAACAAATCTGAAGAAAACATTAAGATAAAGATTTCTCACCCAGAGAAGGTTACTGCTATACAGAAAATCCTAACCCTGTTTAAACTGTTCTTTACAGAGGGAAAATGAACAATATGGCATACATAGAAGGAAAACAATTAACAAAGAAAGAAGCACTTCACCAATAATATAGACCAGGATCCCAAGAAACAAATTTTATATTGATGTCAAACCAGTTACAATCTTCAAGTCCAATGTTTCAGTTCAGCAGTCATCTTCACTATTCAACCTAACTTATTTATCACAAGCAGAGCTCCAAGGGCCAGTGAACACTATTTACAAACAGAAGTCTCCAGCTCAATTACAATACAATGCTCAGCAAATACATAGCAAACAACCAACAATTTCTCATCTTCTTCTGAGGTATTTATAGAAGAATGAGGAGGTGATCTGAGAAAAGATCTCTCAAGATAATTAATACAGGTTCAAGACTTCTCGGCCTTTTTAGGGGCTCGAGGGAGAAATTTACAGGTGGATCACTGTATTAATTGTTTTACAATAAATATCAAAGCTCGGTGGGAGCTTTATTTTGACTTTGAGGCTCTGTGTGCTGTGTGAAGTAACCCCGTAGATATTTTCTGCATTGGTTTCCTTGCAGAAGTAACTCCCTGGCTGCGCTGAGGCAAAATATGATCTTCTTCAATAACTTCGGCCTCTGTTTGAAAGGTTTGAGGCAACAGTTGGCTTTGTGGTAGCTGAGGAATCAATTTGCCTCAAGATGTGGCGGTGGAGGCTTTCTGTCTGATAAAACACTTTAGGATTTCTTTAAACTGTGTTTTGAGTCGGGGATTAGGCTTTTGATAACCGTCTTAGCCGTAATCCCTGTAATAATGTCTTCAAACTTATACTCTTTAACTGTTTTAAAATAAAGCAGTGTCTTGTCGATGTGCAGGGCCACGTTGGGCTTTACGGCATCAATGCTCATAGAGCATTGATGAAACATGGAATGGAGCCTGGCGGCTAGGTTTCTTCTATGAATCAAAGGCATGGGAATTGTCATTCCCAGCCCTCGGCCTGTATATAATGAAAAACCACTCAAATCCTACATAAAACACCAAACAATTAAGAAATCCTGCGAGATGGGTTTAAACTGCTTCAGATGGCGAGGAGAGAGCGTAGCCGTTGGATGAAAACATCCAATGTTGGAGATCGGTGCAAAAGAGGCAAGAAGGAGAGCGGGGAGATGAAAAAGCTGGAGTGAATTTGGACCATCCGATCTGGACACGTGGATGGTCCGGATTCAATCGGAGGATCGCAATCGGGGGTAGCGAGAAAACGCACCGATTGAAACATGCGATGCGATTGAGCGCAGGCCGTCGATCTATAGATTAGATCGACAGTGGAGAGTGAATCGAGGGAGAGGCCAATCGGCGAAAAAAATAGTGGATGCGATTGAAAATCTCCAATGCGATTGTGCGATCGGGAGGGCGGAATCGTTTAAGCGATAGCCGTTGATCTACGAACGAAATCAACGGTGGAGAATGGATCAGGGGAGCCACAATCAGGGGGAAAACAAAACACATGCAATTAAACTTTTGTGATGCGTTTGAAATCGCCGATGCGACGGAGCGATGGCCGTTTGATCGGCCAACAACCAACGGTGGAGATGAGCCGAGGGAAAACCCTTGTATATTTTATGAAATCCAAACTTTTGGAATAAAAATAAAGGTTTTATGTTTTGGGGCGGAAAAATAACTCTAAGGTGGGAAGGGGCTTGAATGCGGGGCCGTTGGATATATGAGATATAATGGGCCTGGGGCTTTACATATTCAAAAGAGGCAATCACAATCGGAGTTTCGGGCCTGGTCTTTCCGATCAACCCTTTTGAAAAATTGCGATGCGATTAGCACCCGGGATCCTTAACACCTGGTTCCGGGGAAAAGTTATATGGAAAGAAAATAAAAGGGGCGGGGTTTATAATACATAGGACCCAATCGCATCGGAAGTTCTGATGC
Organism: Pinus albicaulis; assembly: GCA_034641835.2. Lineage (NCBI taxonomy): Eukaryota > Viridiplantae > Streptophyta > Pinopsida > Pinales > Pinaceae > Pinus > Pinus albicaulis. The sequence goes on along the minus strand of CM076584.1, from coordinate 684,292,044 downwards.
GGTCTTTTTTATCTACCCATTTGATTTCTCCGATTGCGATTGCGCGATCGGTCTTTCAATCAACCCATTAAAATATTAAACACGTGATTTCAAGTTTTTAAGTTGAAACTTTGGATAAGCGGGTTTTGGGTTTTATAAAGAAAAATGGGTTTGGGAATGAAATTTTCACAAGGTCTAAGCACCGAGGGCGGGATCAAGGTTATATATTAAAATAATATGATCAGGATTCGCAAACATCAAGGCTAATCACAATCAGAACTTTTGGTCCATGGCAAAAGACTTGCACTGTTTGAATGTGTGCGATGCGATTAGCGCCGAAAGGCTTTGGCGTTTGGTTCTAACGCATGGGCATGTGGAGGGGAAGTGGTTTAGTACTTAGCCCAAAGGGCTTAAGTCCATAGCAAATACTTTCATTTTTTATGAATTTTTCTTGGTCTTTCAATGGAAATGGGGGTTCCGAAATAGTTAAAAGGTGAGTTTTTAACTATGGAAAGGGGAATTTTTCATAAATGGAAGAAGAGGAATTTATGAAAAAAAGGCATCTTTGATGGAGAAAAGGGGAGAAAATGAAGGTTTGATAAGGGGAAAAATGAAGATCTTTCAGCAGTCTTTCATTTGGAATCAACAAAATTTTCTGAGTATAAAAGGCAAAGATAATGAAGATTTTGGACAGAGGCATGAGGCCTTAAAGAGACTTCAAGAGCCAACAATTTTTAGTGATAAAATTTGTTCCTTGGAGGCTCAAAAAGTCTTAGCCACCTTTTGGTATAACAAAATATTATAGGTGGCTAACACTTTCAATCATCAATAAACGTGTTCATGGAATGAATTAATCAACAAGCTTCAATATTATATCCATCAGATATTTCATAGCACCTTATGAAGTTGTCATTACTATCTTTCTTTCTTCAAGAGACCATATCAGATGTTGATCAATATCACCATGTGTCCTTCTCATATACCATGCCTTTGTATGTTGAATAACCATATGGAAGAGTTCTATCTTATCTAATTTCAACCAAGGCATACCATGCTCATGCCACCAAGTATGTTTCTACATCTAACTCTTCCTACAACACTTTACGAATACATGGATTTTATTTCTAATGAAGGGCCCCTTTATGAAGATATAAATACCTATTCCTTTTATATAGCCATCAAACTGCTTCTTCCCTTGAAGATAATGCCTATGATGACACTCCTTTCTCAAGATGAGAAATGATTCAATTATACCTTCAAGATTCAACTCGGCTATCTTCATACCAACATACTTCTTTGATGCTTACTTCCATAATCTTCTAGTGGAATATACTCCTTCCATGTCACACTGATTCTTCCATATACTAAATAAGTTTCTCATAATGATGGTTATGTTACTGTCAGGGATCCTTGTGATCCTTTTCTGCTAGAAAATTGTTTCTATAAGAACATGATGCCAAAAATTAGCTGTATAAATTGTGGAATTCTATATGGTCCAAATCCTTCTATCCTTGCTTTTCTAGATGACTACTTCCAACGTAACTGTCTATGTAGACTCTAACCCTTCCAATGGTATATGATTCTTTCACGATGGCATAATTTTCAAAAACCATAGCTCTTCAACGAATGTAACTACATATGCCACTCTAACTACCATCATCTAATAAAAGGGAAAAAAATACATGTAAATCTAATAGTAGTGGAGTTCTTCAATATTAGATATCTTTAGGATCTTCAGTCTTCGACCTCTTTTTAGGTTCTTCATTTTCTTCAGCTATGTGAACTCCACTCCTTTCCTTTCTCTTATTGTTCTTCCTATTTTAAGGATCCTTGGGACAATCTCTTTTAAAGTATCCATATTCATTGCATCCAAAGCATTGTACTTTGAACATATCTTGTCTTCCACATGTCTGATTATTATGTTCTTTTGATGAGGTTCAAACCTACCAAAATTTCCTTTCTTCTTCTTGAATCTAGAAACAAAAGTTTGAGACTTTTAATTTGGTTTGGTGTCATATTTTTCCTTCAATCTCGTCTCCTATAAAATACAAAAATACCACAACTCATTGAAGTTTGGAGTGTCATTTCTAGAATAAATGCTTGTCATAAAAATACTCCAATCTGAAGGTAAATCAATGAGTATACAAGTAGTTAATTCAGAATAAAAAACTAGTTCTCCAAGCCCTTGTAATTGATCCTTCAAATGTGATAAATTTATAAGATATGAGGCCAAGTCTCCATCCTTTAATAACATTGTCTTGTAAATTTGATTCCTCAAGGATATTTTCTGAACTGTTGTACTAACAGAATATAGTTTCACCAACTTGTGATAGATTTATTTATATGTGCCAAAGTCTACAAGAAAGGGAATAATATGATCCTTGATGGATTTGAGAATCCTTTGAGCCCTAACTTCTTTTTTAGTGTACTTGGACCATTCCCAAGTTTTATCCTTTTATGGTTCTGCAAATTTTCCTAGAACATAGTCCATAACTTCATTTTTTATGAGCACCAAATCTATTCTCTTATTCCACGCTTAGAATTTTGTTTATCCATCAAGCTTATTGCCTTCCTTGAAAAATTAAGTCATTTGATTTGAAGATATAGACATAGATAATAATATAATACTTGTTTGTGAAAAGTGTTACACCATTTTTTTGGTCATCTAACCCATTATCATTAGATGAACCCAAGTACACCATGTAAGAACAATTTTACCCAAAGTAAAATTGCTTTAACCATGTAAAATAACATTTGTCTATATTTCGTGGTCATATTTAACCCAAAACAAGGAAATTAATTAAATAAATCATTATTTATTTAATTATTTCCTAGGAATAAGTTATTTAAATCATTATTTAATAATATTCCTAGTTAAATTTGACTAAATAATTTTTAAATAATTAAATAAATCATTATTTATTTAATTATATTCCCACCATCTCCCTAAAATAATAAATAAATCATTTATTTATTTATTGTTTATAAATAAAGGAATTGACCCAAGTCAAAAGACCTTTTCCCTCCAACAAATATAATAAAATATTCCTAAAGGGTGGTTCAAGAATGTGATTAATAATATTTTATTCATGCAACAAGTTCTAGATAACCCTAATATTTTGATTATAAATAGGAGGGTTTTCCCCATTCATTAGTCACCTTCATTGCATTAGATCACACTAGATCTATTCTTGGTCACCATTTTCCATTTTTGCCTTGTGAGCTCCCATTGAGTTCTATGTTTGTCTGGGTTTTCTACCACAATAAGAGAGAAGAATTTTAGATCTGAAATGCTGAGGACTTCCAAGAACCCATCCCATTGAGGAGAACCGGAAAACACCTTTCTTGTTTTCCTCTCAGGTGCCCCATTCTTTGATATAATATAAAACATTATTTTAAACACATTGTTCTTGTCTTGTCTATTGGGTGCATGGAGCCATATTGTATTTTATCTTCTTAATATCTTTTATGCTTAGATCTGGATTTGTGCAGCATTATTTGGATCATCTAATTGCATATTTAAACATGTTTGGCAGCCATAATCAATGTTAGGGCTATTTGTTATGCATAGCTAAAGTGATCTTTTACGACGAAAGAATCATACTAACAATTGGCGACTCCACACGAGTTTTCTTTTGCGACCGTTGTCGTTTTATATATTCCTACATATCCAGCTGTTTCAGACCCTAGGGTTTCTCTTCCATTTTCTGATTTTCCTATTTTTATGGTGCTTTCCACCTCTAAAACCCTCAAAATAAATTTAACTTCCTAAGCTCGTCTTATTATGCAATTAAGGACAAAGATATCACCATGTACCGAGAGACGACACATTTTTTTCTGAAATTCCGCGCGAGCGAGCCGTGACTGGCAGTCGCATTTGTAGAAATTTGAATAATAGTTGAATTATTCACCAAGATTATCCTGATTACACACTATTTAAGCTTCATGCATAATGCATAACCTCTTCTACAATTGAACATCAATATGCGGAAATAGAAATAGTCGCATGCGCACATAAAACAATAATCAAGCACACATATAACACAGTATGTAATGGGGAAAGCAATAGCTGAAAACCCCCAAATATCTGTATAATATAATGATAGAGAACATGTAACAATACATAGCACAAAGCTCTCACAACTCTCAGCACTATCTCACATGCTACACACAAACTAGCATTTAAGATGAACAAGTCACAGGCTCAAATCTCCTCCACAAGTCTTCCTGCCTTTACTGCGCAAGCCAAGTTGATTAATGATGAGATACAAGTTTGAATCCCACTAGCTTCAACTGTGCAATCCTCATTGGCAATCTCCATCAATGTGTGTGCAAATCTCATGCACAGCCAATAGTCACAACTGATAGTAGACTCACCCTTTCACCCACCTCTAACACCGGTCTCCATTGAACTGTCCATGCATTGCAGTTAAATGATGTGTTATTTAGTTGATTTATGAGTTAATAATTAGTGAATTAATTAATAATTAATTCACACCACTCATCACTAGTGTATTTGTCAGTTATACTAAATACAACTAGTTCAACTAAGTTAAACCGAACACAACTACACCAACAGTCTCATCAACTCCACCAAACTCTGCCACATGAGTTCTAACTGAAGTCAACCATGCAATAGATCAACTAACCCATAGGAAAAGCGTATTTCCTTCTGTCAGCTGCATGTGCCACATCCAAGCATCAAACTGAAGTGCTCCAAGAGGAAAAGATAATGTTTATAGTCTAAATATTATTAAGGGTTAATAATATTTGAATGTTCTATTTTTAGTCCATAGCCTCTAAAAATAGAAACCGCCCAATGTCTAAAAATAGAGGTCCATCTATTTTTACCAACTCGACCAATCATCCATAAATAGCATCCTGCAACTCATAGACCATGATCCATATGTCTAAAAATAGACTTTGCGCCAAAAATAGCCTGCAAGCCCACTTAGTGAAGGTGACTTCTTTTCACTAAGCTCCATCATCTTGTTGCATTTTCAACACTCCCTCTCAACAAGATATGGGTTATCTGCAACCCCTATCCTACCTCTATGGTATTCGAATTTTCTCCTGGTGAGCGCCTTCGTCAAGATATTAGCATCCTGATCCTCCGTGGGAATATATGAAAGTAACATGATTCTCCGCTGCACACAATCTCTGATATGATGGTACCTGATGTCGATGTGTTTGGATATATCATGAAATACCGGATTGAAGCCGAGAGTTTAATGCAATCTCCGGTTAACAATAAATCACAAGAGGCTCCAAGTGTGACTCGAACACCCCGACCAGTCTTCCTCATCCATGGACGCATGCCTGCCAAGCTTGTCGCCATATACTCAGCCTCTGTTGAACTGAGTGCCACAGATCTCTGCTTCCTGCTGTACCAAGAAACTGCTGTCGACCCGATACTGAAAATCCCTCCAGATGTGTTCTTTCTGTCCGTTGGGATCCCTGCCCAATCTGCATCCGTGAAGCCACACAACTTCACCTCATCCGATGTCTGTACCATAAACCATATCCAGATGTGCCTCTGAGATATCTCAATACATGCTTCCCCGCCTTCCAAAAGAGCTTGGTAGGCTTAACTATAGCTTGTGAAAGTTGGTTAACAACATAGCATATGTCGGGTCGTGTATTGACCAGATACATAAGCGACCCCACCAACTATCTATAAACAGTGGCATCCACTACCTCTGCCGAAGTAGCATCCTCCTTCCTCCATCCACCAAGAAGAGGAGTATCAACAGGCTTGCAGCCATGCATGTTGAACTTCTCCAGTATCTCCCGGGCATACTTACCCTGAGAAACAAACAGTCCATCACTGCGCTGCCAAATTTCCAATCCCAGGAAATAATGAAGGAGGCCCAAGTCCTTCATCTCAAACTCTCTAGCAAGATCCTCCTTGCATGAAAGTATCAACAACTCATCACCCGTCAAAATCAGATCATCTACATACAGTACAATGATCAGCAACTTCCCCTCCACCACAATCTGGTACATGTTAGGATCCGCCTCACTCTTGGAGAATCCAAGTCCGGTGAAATAACTGTCTATCCGTGTGTACCAAGCATGAGGTGCTTGCTTCAACCCGTACAGTGCTCTCTTGAGTCTGCACACATGCGACTCACTGCTGAAGATCTCGAAACCTTCAGGCTGCTCTATGTACACCTCCTCCTCAATGACTCCGTTGAGGAACGCAGTCTTCACATCCATCCGATGGATGTGCCATCCCATCTGCGCTGAGAGAGCTAGGATCGTCCGTATGGAAGAGTACCTTGTGACAGGTGCAAAGGTCTCCTCATAATCGATCCCCTCGATCTGTGAGAAGCCACGGGCAACAAATCTTGCCTTGTACTTCTCCACACTCCCGTCAACCGCCTGCTTCACTTTGTAGATCCATCGCGAACCCACCACTGATTTCCCTTCCGGTCTTGGGACAATCTCCCATGCACTGTTTCTGACGATCGAATCATATTCTTCGATCATGGCATCTACCCATGCGGGTTCCTCCACAGCTTCCTCAAAAGAGGATGGCTCCGTCACAACACATTGACTCACAAGAGCCATGTATCCAATGTACCGATCCGGTGACTGTCTCTGTCTGCGCTGTGCTGTAGGTGGTCCTACAACCTTCTCTGCATCTCGAGCCAGTCGCTCAGCTTCTGTAGTGCGCTTGCGCCCTATGATGGTTGGCGCTGCATGGGTGGTTTCTTCCACCTCCTGAACTTCCTCTTGTGGCTGATCCACATCCGGAAGCTCCTCCTTAGGAACTAATAGCTCCTCATCTGCATGCAAGTGTGGCTCCCTCTCAAGCGAACACTACATGGCTTTCTCCTCTTGAAATTTGATATCCCATCGCACAACAGTCTTGCGACTGTCTGGAAAATACACACGATAGTTGTGGGGCGTATCAGTGTACCCCACAAATATCCCAACCTCTGCGGTCGGATCCAGCTTCTTTCTGGCGTCCTTCGTCACATGCATGTAGACAAGTGAGCCAAAAATCCTCAAATGAGAAATGTCAGGCCTCTTGCCAGAAAACGCCTCCTCCGGTGTACTCATGCCAAGTATCTTGTGAGGACAACGGTTCTGCACATACACTGCAGTATTGCATGCCTCAGCCCACAAGTGAAGGGGTAGGCCCTGATCATGCAACATCGCCCGTGCAGCACCCACGATCGTTATGTTCTTCCACTCAGCAACCCTGTTCTGCTGTGGGTTATGGGGTGTGATGAGCTCTCTCTGAATCCCTTCTGCACTGCAAAAGTCCTTGAATTCAGTAGAGATGAATTCACCACCATTGTCGCTCCTAAGAGCCTTCACATGCTTTCCCGATTCCTTCTCAACCAGCGCCTTGAATTCACAGAACTTTGAATATGTCTCGCTCTTCTTCTGCATGAAGAAGATCTAGCACTTCCGAGAGAAATCATTAACAAAGATCACATAGTACTTGTGCTTTGCTGTTGAAGCTACTGAGAAAGGACCACACACGTCTGTGTGAACTCTCTCAAGGATCGTCGTGGTGCGACTATCCTTCTCGTGAAAGGTGGCTTTCACATATTTTCCCAAGGTACACCCCTTGCACTGATCTGACTACGCAAGAGTGCCCTTAGGAAGCCCAGTAGAAATCTGCTGCAGTATCTTCAAAGCTCCATGGTAAAGGTGGCCCAATCTCCGGTGCCACAGCTCGCCATCATCCCGGCTCACCACTCTTTCTGCCTTGCATGCCATTGCTGCGCAACCATCTACTTGTAACTGATAAAGGTTCTTGACTCGAACCCCTATCTTCCGGGTTTCTCCAGTTGTCTTACTGCGCAGGAAATCCTTTCCCTCACTGAAGACCACATCATACCCATTGTCTTCCAACATCGCCACAGAGATCAGATTCTTCATCAATCCTGGAACATACAATACTTCCTTCAATACGAAGGGTTTACCATAATCCCTCTCAAAGGAAATGGTACCGATACTGGTTGCACTGTATCTACCATCATCGCCCATCTCGATGTGCACTCCAATATCTTTCTCCTCCAGATCTGAAAACAAATCCCGATCTCCGATCATGTGAAATGACGCACCACTGTCCAAGAACCATACTAATCCCATCACACTTGAGACCAAGCATGGGATCAGTGAAAAATATAGCTCAAACTGGGAGGCCAATGCCTCTCCCGCTGCAGATCCAGCAACCTTCTTATTTTTCTTCTTCTACAGACAATTTGTGGCATAATGTTCGTGCTGGTGATAGTGAAAGCACTTCACCTTGGACATGTCTTGCTTCTTGCCTTTTGTACCAGACTGAGAAGCTTTCTTGCTCTTCCCCTTCTTTTCTTTGGCAGCCAAAGTGCAATTTTCTTCATCAGATGCCTTTGATGAAGATCCGTCCCTGGTAGTCCGCCTTATCTCCTCTTGCATGAGATCCGACCAAAGTCGCTCCCATCCCGACAACTTCTCCTGACCATAGACAGAGTCTTGATAGGAATGCCAACTCTTTGGAAGACCAAGGAGAGCCAGGTCCACCAAGTCCTCATCATTGACAGTCACCCCCACACTTCCCAGCTCATCCCTGCATTGGGTGAACTTCGTGAGGTACTTGGCGATACTATCGCCTTTCTCCATATTAATGTTTCTGAGTTTATCTTTGAGTGCCAACTTCCTCTGGTCGCTCTTGCTCTGGAATAGATTTGTCAATGCTTTCCACATCAAGTATGGAGAAGATTTTCCATGCAGGCTGGATACAATGTGATCCTTCACGCCCTCCAACAGAATCCTTCGACATTTCGCCATCTTCTTTTGCCAAGCCTCAACTTGAGCAGCATCAGTAGGCTTTGGGACCTCAGCATCTATGAACTCCTTCAGCCCGTTATCATCTAATACCGCCTCCATTCTATCCTTCCATGCAACATAATTCGAACTGCCCTCAAGGGCATACTCGAGTTGCAATTCGTTGAAAGAAATTTCAACTCCGGCACCAAGAAAACAAACTACTGCAAAATTCGAATTCCAAGCTCAAAACTCAACCGCTTCTGGATCTATGAGAACAAAGTATTTCTAGCACAAAGATCGACTGTAGGGGCGTTTACTGGATATATCACCTTTCAAAGAAAGGATGGATCCAGAGGCTACCTGGCCCGCTTACAGACTCTGTCTACCAAAATAAATTGTAATCACTGTAATAGATCCGATGATCAATTTCGCTCTGATACCATGTAGAAATTTGAATAATAGCTGAATTATTCACCGAGATTATCCTGATTACACACTATTTAAGCTTCATGCATAATACATAACCTCTTCTACAATTGATCATCAATATGCGGAAATAGAAACAGTCGCATGCACACATAAAACAATAATCAAGCACACATATCAACACAGTATGTAATGGGGAAAGCAATAGCTGAAAACCCCCAACTATCTGTATAATATAATGATAGAGAACATGTAACAATACATAGCACAAAGCTCTCACAGCTCTCAGCACTATCTCACATGCTACACACAAACTAGCACGAAAGATGAACAAGTCACAGGTTCAAATCTCCTCCACAAGTCTGCCTGCCTCTACTGCGCAATCCAAGATGAGTAATGATGAGATCCAAGTTAGAATCCCACTAGATTCAACTGCACAATCCTCATTGGAAATATCAATCAATGTGTGTGCAAATCTCATGCACAGCCATAGTCACAACTGATAGTAGACTCACCCTTTCACCCACCTCTAACACTGGTCTCCACTGAACTGTCCATGCATTGCAGTTAACTGATGTATTCTTTAGGTGATTTATGAGTTAATAATTAGTGAATTAATTAATAATTAATTCACACCACTCATCACTAGTGTATTTATCAGTTAGACTAAATACAACTAGTTCAACTAAGTTAAACCGAACACAACTCCACCAACTGTCTCATCAACTCCACCAAACTCGGCCACATGAGTTCTAACTGAAGTCAACCATGCAATAGCTCAACTAACCCTTAGGAAAAGCGTATTTCCTTCTGTCAGCTGCATGTGCCACATCCAAGCATCAAATTGAAGTGCTCCAAGAGGATAAGATAATGTTTATAGTCTAAATATTATTAAGGGTTAATAATATTTGAATGTTCTATTTTTAGCCCGGCAGTCTAAAAATAGAAACCGCCCAATGTCTAAAAATAGAGGTCCATCTATTTTTACCAACTCGACCAATCATCCATAAATAGCATCCCGCAACTCATAGACCATGATCCATATGTCTAAAAATAGACTTTGCGCCAAAAATAGCCTGCGGGCCCACTTAGTGAAGGCGACTTCTTTTCACTAAGCTCCATCATCTTGTTGCATTTTCAACAGCACTTATCGGCCCAAAAAGTGTGACTTGAGCCTGAGGATGCACTTTTATTCCCCAAACCTGCGACCTGGACTGAAAACAGGTCAGAACCTGCGACCTGCACTTTTTCTGCAAATTTTCTAGCACCTTTTGCTGGGTTTGTCTGAAGCTTCTGTCAGGGTTTTCCAACCTCTGTCTCTGCCCGTTTAGACTTGTTTCTGATCCGCTTCACTCAACTAAGTGGGAATCTTGCACCTTAGGGATCTAGTACCCTCCAATTTTTGTGGGAGAGTTTTTTTTGTTTCAGAAGTCTGCATTTCCAGAGTTTCAGCCTTATTTCTTTCAGATCTCTTTAGATCAGCTCTTCTCCCTTTCAAATCCCTTCATATAGTTTTGTTTGGGTTCATTTCTAGGGCCGCCTCCTTGTCCCTTCTATTGTTAGTTGATCTCCTCCTTTTTAGCAGCAACCTTGCCTCTGCCTCTTTTTTGTTCTCTGCACCTCTTTTCAGCAGATTTCCCCCTTAGATCCCTGTCCCTCCCGACCTTAGATCTATTAGCCTCCTTTTAGCATTCTTTGCTTAGTTTTTCCCTCTTATAGACTAGTTTTGAGAGACCCGCCTTTTTGGGTTAGATTGATGCATTGGTAGCTGTTATTTTTCTGTTCTTTTAGTCTTATTTACCGCAGATTTATTTTCAGTTATGCAGCACACTTTTTCTTTTACTCTCAAAACGTCTGGGTTTAAACAATTAGAATTAACGCACTCCGCACACTGAACCTAAGTGAAGAAGATCCTGGTTAACATTGCCTGGTAAAGACTTTAAAATCAATTGTCACTGCACCTCTCCGACCTTGACCTCACTTGATTTTGTCCCTCCCTGCCCTTGTCAATTTTTCTTCTTCCCGTCATCATTGCGCCCCCAAGGCGCTTCTCCCGGAGACTTCTTGGCCTTCCCCCTCAGTTTTCGGTTGGTCAACTTCCTCTTTCCCATCGTCCTTGAGTAATTCCTCCCCTGAGTCCGCACTCCGACTCTTCCTCTGATTGTTCGGGTTCCCCCCCCTACTTCTGGTTCTCCCTCTCTTACCTTCACCATGTCTAGTTCAGGACCTAGCCGTAACCCCAGTTCTACCACTGGGTTCGTTTCCAGTGGAACCACTACGGGACCTACCTCGACTGCCCCATTGCTCCCTTATATGGCCGGCCTAAATCTCCCCGAATTTAATTAGCTCATTAATGACCCTATTCACCATGATGTTAGTTGGCCTGCTATGCCAACCAATCTTCCCTCCGACATTCCCAAGTTCGAAGGCCTTGCTAGTGAAGATCCCTCCAACCATATCCAATCTTTCCACATGTGGTGTTCCTCCAATTCCATCACCAATGACTCCATTTGTCTTCATTTGTTCCAACGTACGCTTACCGATGAAGCTTCTAAATGGTATGTTGATCAAGCCACCTCTTCCCATACCACCTTTGCAACCATTGCCCAAGCCTTTTTATCCTACTTCCAACTCCCTCTCCATTACGACACTGGTACTGAACTCTTAACTTCTTTTCATCAATCCTCTTCGACCCGCCTTTCCGCTCATGTCCAAGAATGGCGACGAAGACGGAGCTTGTGTCACACCCCCCCCCTTTGAAGATTGGGTTTATATGGGCTAGTTCCTTCACTCTCTCTTACCTCCCATTGGAAAAGATGTCGCACCCCATTTTCCCCAAACCGAAGAAGCTGCCCTCCAAATAGCCTTGAAATATGACCTCATCTACACCCAATCCGGTTATGTTTATACCGTCCTTCCTGACCTCCCCAAGCCCGGTGGTCCTAATGCCTCGGGGGCATCTCACTCCGCCGACGGTATCGTTGGAGCCCTGTCGCATACCGCTGCTCAACCTCCTGTGGGCTATGGTTTCCCTCCAGGAGGGGCCAACTCCTCCGGCACGTTCCCCCCTCCAGGTAACATGTATCCAGGATACGGCCGACCTCCTCCTTTTGGCCACCCTCCTGCTTACCTCAATGTTGCCCATCCTACCCCATATCCGTACCTACAACCTGGTGTCCCAACTCCTCCAGCATTTAGACCCCCCCCCCTCCCTTTCCTTCTCCACCCCTGCATCCGCATTTACTACCCCCTCCCAGGCAAGTATTTGCGCAACAGGGGGCACCTAATCCTCTTCCTTCTCAAAGAAAGAGGAAAGGAAATCAATCCACTTCTGGTAATCATGGATCCAATCTTTCCAGTATTGACCCTACCACTGCCAACCAACCACAGGGCTCCCAGCCCAAGCCGGACAGGCCGCTTCACACAAATAAGCCCTATTCGTGTTGCGGTGTTTATGGTCATTACACTCACGATTGTCCCTTATTACCACAAATGCGGCAGATGTGGGAGTCCCAGGCCACCATACGGGGACAACACTCCTCCCCTACTATCCCTCCCAATCCAGTTACTTCTCAACCTGCTGTGTCTAATGATATTTTCCCTCAACAAGGATTCGTGGCCACTCAACCACCTCATGCCCCAGTAACCACTCAACCTTCCCCTTCTGGTTCCTCTGATTACCAGATTCTCATGATGGCCTCTGACCAACCGCCCACCATCGACCTTAACCTTCAAACTCAGTCCCGTCAGTACTCCACACCTCCCATTCCATATGTCTCTGAGTCCCCATCTTCAGGTCCTAAAGAGCCTCTGTCGACACCCAATGGTCCCTTGCAAATCCCTCCGCCCAAAACTTAGGTTCATACCAAGACTCCTAAGGGCCCATTACATCGAAATGCTGCCTTTGGTCGGGTTGCCCATTCGTACAATATAGTAGATGATCTGGCACAATCTCCTGCTGCCATTTCAACACTGGAACTCCTCCAGTCGTGTCCTTCTCAAAAGAAGGCTCTACTATTTGTCGTGGGTGTTGTAGACCCTGTTGATGACCAATTGATTGTTTTCGATGCCCGTCAGTCAGACCATCCTCCTCTTCCTCCTTTGGTTGCTTTCCAAATCCCAGTAAAAATCTGAAATTCCAATGTCGATCGGTGTATTATTGATGAGGGGGCATTTACCTGTGTAATTTCCACTTTGGTTTGGAAACAACTTGGATCCCCTGAGCTGGCCCCTTCCACAATCAACCTTCGTGCGTGGGATGGCCATGCCTCCCAGCCCATTGGCCTCTTTCGTAAATGTCCTATCACCCTTGCGGGTAAGACTGTTTGTGTCGATGTGGAAGTTATCGACACCCCTCTTGACTACAACATTCTCTTGGGGCGTAGTTACACCTATGCCATGTCTGCCGTCCCATCCGCAGTCCACCGCAAGATGTTCTTTCCTCATAATGGCAAGATTGTCACCATTGACCAGTTGACCTACCATGAACCGCAATCTTAGACCTCCCCTGAGTCCACCATCTCTACTGTCACCAATAAACCCACTGTTGATGCTTTGACCAGTGTTTCCCCTGGCGTCTACAAAGACTCCTCTTTGCTTGGAAATTTTCCTGGTCCTCCCCCTCCTCCTGTCTCCGATCCTAGCATGGCGAATGTTTGCATGATGCAATCTTTTTGGGATGACCTTGCACAACCCACTTTGGCTAGTAAGCAAACACACCCTCACCCAACCCCACCAGCTCCTAGCCCTTCGCCCCCGCTAGCCCACCTTCTTCCCTCGGAATCTCCTTCCTCGCACATTCCTCCTGGCCATTTCCCTGCTGGTCAGATTCCTTTCCTTGCTCCCCCTCCTGGCGCTCATTACATCCCTATCTTGGCTACCCTATCCCTCCCCAACTTAACCTTGGGTATACCTTTCTGGTACCTAGACCCCCCAACCACTACCCTGCCTGGCCAACCCAAACCTTATCTTGCTTTGACCCCGGTTCAACCGATACCCATGGCTTCTCCTGCTGCACCTATACCTCAGTCCCCTCATCAGGAACCACCCCCGATGGTGCCCATGTTAGGTACCACTAGCACAACTCACAGGGGGGCATCCAAGGACAAAACCGCCCCGAAAACTCCTGCCCCTCATTGACCTCCTAAACCTCCCATCTAGTGTGCCTTGTGTGATGTTGTCAGCCATGCTACCCATACTTGCCCTGAATTACCACATCTCAAAACCATGGTCAATGAAATGTTTCCAGAATATGCTATTCCTGAATTCCATGTCACCATACCCGATTCTCTCCCTAAACTTAAACACTTGCACACCAATCACCCTTGTTCTTTGTGCGATTTCCATGGACATTATACCCATCTTTTCCCCTGCCTTGATGAGTATCGCGCTTCTTTAGCCACATACTGCCAATTTGAAGCTGTGCTTGCCCATCATCCTTCTTCCTTAACACCAGACCCCCTGTCTCCCCCGATTACCATTCCTCATCCTAATACTGAAATGACCGAAACTTCAGCCACTCTTTTCTAGCTTTCTTCATCCCTGGGTTTCCCGACAACCGATCCTTTAGTGCCTTCCCCCGACGGTTCGCTTACCCACTCATCGGTTTGCTCCACTATCACCCCTCATGCCAACACACATGTGAGCCTTCCCCCTCAAACTCAGGTGTCTCATATTTCTACCTCCTCAGATCCTCTTATTCCACCCACTCTTCCCTTCTTTCAGACCGATGAAGACATCATGGAAGCCATGACCGCACCTGATTTTCAGTGGGACGATATACACCATCGTGCATACTTCCTACCACACCAATCTCATGACCAATATGCCCTCGAATCTAAAGACTTCATTCTCGATAAAGTTGATTGGTTCAAAAACCCCATCCCTGCACCTGATGCTTTCGAAGAAGGCAATATGGCTAATATCTCTCCTACCATCAAAATAGACATTTCTTTCAAACCAGGTATCGAAGAACATATCACCACGGGCGCCCAATGCACTCCGGAAGAAATTGAAGCCTACACCAAACTCTTCAAAGAATTTCGTGATATTTTCGCCTGGTCCTACTCAGAAATGCCCAGACTTGATCCTGCCATTGTCGAACACCACATCGACACATGGCCTGATGCCATTCCGGTCCATCAAAAGTTGAAACCCATCCATCCCTCTAGACGTGAAGCCATCAAAGCTGAAATCGATAAGCTCCAACAGGCTGGTTTTATTTACCCCATCGAATACACCACTTGTGTGTCCAACCCAGTTCCCATCCTCAAAAAACAAGGCACCATTCGTGTTTGCACCGACTTTCACGATCTGAACAAAGCTTGTCCCAAAGACAACTTCCCCACTCCATTTATTGACCAAATCATTGATGAGTGTGCGGGGCACGAGATTTTATCCTTTATGGATGGCTTCTCCGGATACAACCAAATCGTTATCCATCGTGTTGATCAACTTAAAACCGCGTTCATTAGTCCTTGGGGCACTTTCGCATACCGCGTCATGCCATTTGGCCTTAAAAACGCCGGTGCCACTTTTCAATGAGCCATGTATTATTGTTTCCATGACTTAGCTCATATCATCCTTGCCTATTTAGACGACCTTACTGCGTGTTCTAAACATCGGGAGCAACACCTTCATGATCTGCGTACCATTTTCCTCCAATGTCGCAAGTATAACATTTTCCTTAACCCATTGAAATGTGTCTTCTGTGTTCCCGCTAGTTGTCTCCTCGGCTTCATAGTGTCTAAAGACGGGATAACTCTTGACCCTTTGAAGGTTCAAGCCATTCTTGAACTTCCTATGCCTTGTACCTTAGGCCAGCTACAAAGTCTCCAAGGTAAAGCTAATTTTCGTCGTCGTTTCATTTCGGACTACGCCACTACCACACATGGCTTCCTTAGACTTCTTTGATTTCACACCCCATTTTTTTGGGATACCTATGCTCAAGAGTCTTTTGATGCCCTCAAGCATGCTCTGTTGATCCATCCTCCTGACTTTGACCGATATTTCATCCTATACATCTCCGCTTCCACCTATTCGGTTGCTGGTGTCCTTATCCATGAGGATGATAACGGTATCGAACATGTGATATATTACGTCAGTAAGAAACTTACTGGTCCACCTATGTCCTACTCGCATGAAGAAAAATTAGCACTAGCTGTCGTGTTCTCGGTCCAAAAATTGCGTCATTATATCCTCATGCGTTCCACCAAGGTTGTGACTGATTCCAACCCCATGACTTTCCTATTGAGTCGACGCATCCTCAATGGGAAGTACGCTCGTTGGGTCATTATCCTCCAAGAATTCGACCTTGAATTTTTCACCCCAAAAAGTAAGAAAGGTTTAGTCCTCGCTGAACTCATTTCTGATTTGCCTACCAGGACGCAAGATACTCCAATTAATGATGCTCTTCCCGATGAACATTTATTTTCCATCACCACCGACGACCCTTGGTACGGTGACATCCTTACCTACTTGCGAACCCAAAAATTCACCCTTCATCTTGATCGTGATGCTCGACGACGTATCCGACACCAAGCCTCTCGCTACCTTCTAATCGGCAATGACCTTTATCATCGTGGAGTAGATACTTTCCTTCGTCGTTGCCTCACACACGCTGAATTTGAACAAGTCCTCAATGCCTGTCATAGTGGCGCTTGCGGTGGCCACCTCTCCAGCCTTGCCACCATCCAAAAAATCATGCGCACCGGGTATTTTTGGCCCTCTCTCTTCAGTGATTGCATTGAAGCAGTCAAACACTGTTCCAATTGCCAACATTTCTCCCCCAAGGCACGAGCTCCTCCCACTCCCCTCCATCCTGTCGTCACAACTGGTCCTTTTTGTAAATGGGCCATTGACTTTATGGAATGTCGACCTCCATCTGCTGGTAACCACAAATATATCATCCTGGTGGTTGACTATTTCACTAAATGGGCCGAAGCTATGCCAACATTCAACAATACGGCAGCCACCGCGGCCCTCTTTTTCTTTAACCACGTCATTTCCCAATTCGGAGTTCCAAAACAATTAGTCTCTGACCATGGCCGACATTTTGAAGATGAGATTTGGTGTGAGTTGTCCTCCCTATCGGGTTTTGAGCACCAATATTAATCTTCCTATTACCCCCAAGGTAATGGCCAAGTTGAAGCGGTCAACAAAATACTTAAGACCATGCTCCAACACACAGTGAATAAGCACAAAACCAACTGGCATCTGATGCTCTTCCCCGCTTTGTGGGCTTATCGTACTTGTGTTAAAACCGCCACTGGTTTCACCCCTTTCCACCTTGTATTTGGTGAGGAAGTCGTCTTACCAATCGAGTGTGAAATCCCTTCCCTTCACTTGGCCGTCGAACTTCTCCCTGATACCCAACCTCTGAAACAACAACTTATCATGCTCGAGCGCACCTCTGAAGACCATCGTGTTGCATTGCAAACTCTTGAAGTGACCAAAAATCGCACCAAAGCTCAGTATGACCAAAAAGTCCACCCTCGTACCATCCATGAAGGTGATCTTATTCTAGTATATAACCAAGCCCACGATACCCTCGGTCATGGGAAGTTCGACTCCTTATGGCTAGGTCCTTACATTATCAGTAAAGACCTTGGTAAGGGGGCATATATTTTAGAGGACTTTGAAGGCCACATCCTTCCTAATCCTCGCAATGCACTTTATCTTAAGAGATATTACCCTTAGCATTTCCCATTCGAAATGTGGGTTTTATTTTATTTTAGATAGCCAGCATCTGTTTGTTTTCACATTTCGTTACTTCACCAGGATACCTATTGTCCACGAAGCCTTACTTCACCTCTCCTCAAAATCGGATTTTCTCACTTACAACACATTTCATTGGGGGAACCACTTTACCTCTATACTCATTCCTGTTTGTGTCAATTTCCATCATGAGATACCATTTTGTACTCATATTTTTTATGGTCCCCCTTGGATCATCCCCCATTTTATTATCATCCTTTCTGTCTATCTGTTCGTCACTCTACTATTTGCCCTCGTGCCTTAGTTGGGGTTCCCTTATTGCCTCACCTATGGAAGACCTACTTCTGTCGACATCAGCTCATTTACTCCAGAAGCCAGGTTTAGGGGGCAGTGTACCTTGGTTCGAGCTCTTCTTAGCATGATCGTGATCTATACACTTGATGGTCCAGTGATGTAGCAGTAGCTATTGGTGATTCCCGGGCGTGTGTGAGATGTCTCAACCCTCATGAGGGGGTGGCCCTGCAGGTAGCCCCCCACATGCCCGGATGACTTCGTCATTACGCCCTTGATGCAGATCCTCCCATTTGATGATGTCGGCCTCAACCGCTTGCAGCGCCTCTTTGATTTGCATGTATCAGTCAGATTTTGCGAGCCCTTCCCTGTGTGTAGGGGGAATTTGGGTGTCTTTGTATATCATGTACTCAAATATTCTTGTATAAGTCCTGACGGTTATTCCAGGCATCACATGTATGTGGGATTCATCATTTTAGTTCTATGGCTCATATTTAGGCCAACACATGCTTCCTTATTGCGTTTCGTGGTTTTCCGGGTGCCTTATTCTTTGTACTCTTGTCTCGGCGGGCATAGGTATGCCTCCCCCACCGCCTTTAACACTAGTACCACTTCCTCACCTAGAGACTTGTTGCACCTGTAAGTCTCGTCTCCTCTGGGTTTAGTACTTTAGCACATTAGACTACCTTATATTCCTCTCTTTCACTCCCCTCTTGATGCCTAGTGATTGAGTTCTTACAACGTACTTCGGTCATACGATTTGCTCCTAACACTCGTACGTTGGGGGGCAATCTGTTACACCATTTTTTTGGTCATCTAACCCATTATAATTAGATGAACCCAAGTACACCATGTAAGACCAATTTTACCCTAAGTAAAATTTCTTTCACCGTGTAAAATAACATTTGTCTATATTTCCTAGTCATATTTAACCCAAAACAAGTAAATTAATTAAATAAATCATTATTTATTTAATTATTTCCTAGGAATAATTTATTTAAATCATTATTTAATAATATTCCTAGTTAAATTTGACTAAATCATTTTTAAATAATTAAATAAATCATTATTTATTTAATTATATTCCCACCATTTCCCTAAAATAATAAATAAATCATTTATTTATTTATTGTTTATAAATAAAGGAATTGACCCAAGTCAAAAGACCTTTTCCCTCCAACAAATATAATAAAATATTCCTAAAGGGTGGTTCTAGAATGTGATTAATAATATTTTATTCATGCAACAAGTTCTAGATAACCCTAATATTTTGATTATAAATAGGAGGGTTTTCCCCATTCATTAGTCACCTTCATTGCATTAGATCACACTAGATCTATTCTTGGTCACCATTTTCCATTTTTGCCTTGTGAGCTCCCATTGTGTTCTATGTTTGTCTAGGTTTTCTACCACAATAAGAGAGAGGAATTTTAGATCTAAAACGCTGAGGACTTCCAAGAACCCATCCCATTAAGGAGAACCGGAAAACACCTTTCTTGTTTTCCTCTCAGGTGCCCCATTCTTTGATATAATATAAAACATTCTTTTAAACACATTGTTCTTGTCTTGTCTATTGGATGCATGGAGCCATATTATATTTTATCTGCTTAATGTATTTTTATGCTTAGATCTGGATCTGTGCAGTGTTATTTGGATCATCTAATTGCAAATTTAAAGATCTTTGGCAGCCATAATCGATGTTAGGGCTATTTTTTATGCGTAGTTAAAGTGATCTTTTACGACGAAAGAATCATACTAACAAAAATAATGGTCTGCTTGATGATGATGTCTTCTTGATGCTTCCAAAAAGTTTGATGATTAAAATATTTCATCAAAGATGCCCTTAAGTGATGACTCCTAGGATGGATGACACAATGGTGTCCTTAAGCTGCTTCAAAGATTAATAATGATGTCTTCAAAAGTGTATATGATGTTTCCAAGATTCTTGATCCAAAATAAGTTATGATCAAAGAGCTTCCAAGAGATAGAGATTGACCTTCTTCAAAATAATGATAAATAATCAATAACCTTCAATGATAGAGAGAGATATATAACTCGTGTAGTTGTAATTTTTCAAGATGAATGATGAGTCTTCTCCCTTATGCCCTACCTCATGTCCTTAGCAAATGATGTTCCTCTGAAGTATCTTTGATCAAAATATTCTACTTATGCCAATAAGAGTGATATTCAAGATGCATTCTCTTCACCTTAGCCCTGATTCCATGTTGAGAAATCAATAGGGAAACAATTAGGGTGATTTATTTTTTCTTGATAATTTCTTGTGAAGTTGTGTTAGCTTCTTATTACTTTTATTATGTTTTTTTCATCAAAGAATTACCAAAACCACAAACCCTGAAGATCAAAAAATGAAAATAAACACAAGATGTAAGCTCCAAGCTAGGGAAAAACCCCTCCAAGGGGAAAACATATTTAAATATTATCTTCTTATAGAATCAAATCAAATTGAGAAATTCAAGACCAAAATCCAAGACTAAGACTTCCCACACGAACCAAGTCAACCCTCCTTCCAAGCTCTTCTACAAGTCAAAGTCAACTCAATTCAAATCCATCCAAATATGTTCATATCTCTAATTTTTGGCCCCTACAACTAGGTCTGCATTTTTCATCCCTTGAACCTAAGCTTGTAACTTCACACGTGTGATGGAAATTAGGGAATATTTTTCCAGTTCTAACAAAAATTTCTCCTCCTTTTAACCTCACTCTCTCTCCTTTGCCTTTTTCTCTTCTTCTAGGCTTTCTTTGTTGGTTCTCTCTCTCTTCTTGGCACAAGAATCGAACTTGTTTCTTGTCTCCAAATGAGGTCAAACTGTCCTCTATTTATACACATCCAGGAGGTCGAATGGGTCTCTTCTAGAGACGACTTGGTCTTATGGGAAAAAATTATCATTTTTTACTTAAACAAAATTATTTTTCCAACTCTTTTCAAAATTCAAATTGAGAATTGACTCAAGTACAATAATTTGACTTATGACAAAAATGATTTTGACTCAATAAAACCTAAAAGCATGAAGAACATTATTGACCTAGATAACCATTAGACTTGAGCATGAAACCCATGCTTCAAAAATAAAATTTATTTTTCTTCTTTTTCTTTTTACATGAAATATAAAAATACATAATTACAATAATAGTTATGAAGACTCAAATTAGTTACATTTTCCAACACAGTTTAGGCTAGAAAATTCCTCATTTGGAGGACTGATATGAACCACGCAATTTAATCATTTTTTCTTGAATATAAAGCCAATATTTAATCAAACATCAAGCTACCTTTAACATCTCATGTTGGGGCTCCTTCACCACATAATGGGGTTCCAACTTTGACAAGAAATATCTCCTCAACTATGCAGATTTATGTTGCGTGCCACCTACTATTGGGATCAACATGATGAGGACAATCAAATGATGATGGTATTGAGATAAAATACATTGATTTTCCCAACCATTTTATTTACCTAATGTGGGGATTATTTTGGTTGTTGTTTGGTTTTATATCAAATACAAACAAATTCCAACAATATACCCCTTTGGCATTGATGGAAACACACCTACTCCCCCTACAATTGTTTCTCCCCCTATCTACATGCTTTTTATCTTCCTCTCTTGATTTCTCTCCCCCTTTGTCATCAATGGAAATGGGTGAATCCGCCTGAAAAAATTTCTTTCTGCAATATTCCTTTCTCCCCCTATCTAATTGGGTTAATGGAATGCATATCAATGTGAACATGGTAAAATCATAAGATTTTGCTGAAGATACTCAAATTTATCTCGTTGTAGAGGCTTGGTGAAGATGTCATATATTTTTTCCTATGTCCCATTGTACTCTACCTTGATATTCTTCTCTACAACTTGTTCCTGAAAAAATTGATATCTAATAGGAATACGTTTGGTTTTTGAATGCATTACATGATTCTTGGAGAGACTTATGGCGTTATTGTGGTCACAAAATATTAGAATGGGCTCATCGGACTTCACTTGGAGATCCCGCAGAGTTTTCTTCATCTAGAGGACCTGAGTACAACATGTTGTTGCATTTATATATTATGCTTCTATTGTGGACAAGGATATTGGTGACTCCTTATTTCTCAACCATGATACGAGATGATCACCCTAGTAGAAGGTTGCTCCATTGGTGATTTTTGGTCATTAACAATGCCTACCCAATCTGCACCTATATAGGCTATCATAGTCAACTTATTCCCTTTTGGAGGCCATAACCCACATTCTGTTTTTCCTCTAAGATATATAAATATCCTTTTCACTATTACAAAATGGGATTATTTTGGTGCTACTTACAATCTTGCCCCCTATCCAAGTGCTTGCATCACATCTGGTCTCGAACTTGTGACGTACAATAGGCTGCCAATCATTGATCTGTAGAGCCTGTGGTTTGCTTCCTTAGATTCATTGTCCTTTATTAACTTGCAACTGATCACCATGGGAGTGCTAATAGGTTTATAATATTTCATTCATAATTTCTTCAACATTCCTTGATGTGTTTGGTTTGAGAAATGAATATTCCATCATTCCTAAGTTATATGGAGTCCTAAGAAGAAGGTCAATTCTCCAAGTAAGGACATATAAAAATCACTTTGCATATCTTTGGAAAAATTCTTACTCAACCTGTCATCATCGCTTCCAAATATGATGTCATCCAAATATAATTCAATGATAGACAAGCTATCTTGTTCAACCTTTATCTAAAAATTGCTATGAACACTTTCCTTTATCCTTGTTGTTGTAAATACTTGTCTAGTCATGCATACTAGGATCTAGGAGCTTGCTTAAGACTGTAAATATCTTTCTTCAATATGGATACATAAGGCTTCCTTTTACATTAGAAAAAATCCTTCTGGTTGCTCTATGTAGACTTCTTCCAACTCTTCATTTAGAAATGTTGATTTTATGTCCATTTGGCACACCTTAATCCTTCTTGAGTAAGAATAGGCCAAGAAAATTCTAATTTATTCCATATTGGAAACAAGTATAAATATTTCTTCAAAATTTGTCCCTTCAATTTGTTCATATCCTTTACATGCCAATCTCGCCTTGTTCCTGGTTACTTGTCCATCTTCATTTAGTTTGTTCCTAAAGACCCATTTTGTTCCAATGACATTCTTGTCCCTAGCTCTTGGAACCAATTACCATGTTTCATTATTTTCAAACTAATAAAATTCTTCTTCCATGGCTTTGATCCAATGTTCATCATGGATGGATTCTTCATAGCTACTAGGCTCAATTACGGATAACAATTTAAGGTGTCCTTGTTCTGGCATGTGTACATGTCAGCTTCTTCCAGTTTCTATTCCTGCAGTCATATATCCAATTATTTTCTTCGATGGATGATTCTTCCAATACCATCATTTAGGTGCTAAGTTCTTGTATATTATCTTTTATTTCTTCCTAGTTGACAATTGTCTCTTCTTCTAATTGTTCTTCTTCTTTTATTCTTTATTCTTGATCCAATTCTTCTATTTCTTTCTCCTTTGAATATGTGCTTCCCTGCTTTGTATTTTTCCCATGCATTTCATCAACTGTTACATTTATGATTTCCATTATTTTATTGAGTCTAAGATTATACCATTTTTACACCTTAATTTTGCTTCAGTATCCAGCAAGTATAACTTCATCTATCCGAGAGTCAAGTTTCCCAATATTTTTATCTTCCCTTTTTATATACCATTTGCTTCCAAAGAATCTAAAGTGATTGAAATTTGTTGGTATCCCTTTCCATAGTTCATATGGATTCTTGTTATTATTACTTATAAGCATTCCTCTGTTTAGAATATGAGTGACTATTTCTACTACTTGTACCAAGAAGATATTACTTAGCTTGGAGTCATGCAACATAGTTCTATCCATTTCCTCTACCATTATGTTCTTTCTTTTAGTGACTCCATTTTGTTGAGGTGTCATGGCTGCCAAGAATTGTATTTTTATTCCATGTTCTTCACAAAAGTGTTGGAATTATTTAGAAATGAATTCTCCTCCATTATCTAATCATAAGCACTTGATTTCAAATTATTCTTGTTTTCAACCATATCTTTGTAAATCCTGAATCATTAAAATGCTTCTAATTTTTTCTTTATGAAACATGCCACTATCATCTTGATGTAATAGTCAATAATTAAAATGAAGTAATTTTCACCATCCAATCCTTTAGTTCTCATTAATATGCATAGATCAGTTTGTAATAATTCAAATGGCCTTGAAGTGGAGTGTTCCTTGGGTATGAATTCAACTCTTATTTTCTTTCCATGCCGACAACACTTACATATGGTGCTTGTTGGTTTCAATATTTCTGGCATATCCCTTACTGCTTACTTTTTGCTAATTTTAACCATATTTTCGAAGTGCATATGACCCATTCTCCTATGCCAAAGCCATATTTCATATCCCTTCTCCAAAAAACAACTTTAGCACCTAAATAAGATATAATATACAGGAACTTAGTACCTAAATGATGGTATCATAAGAATCATCCATCAAAGAAAATAATTGGATATATGGATGCAGGAATAGAAACTGGAAGAAGATGACAGGTACAAATGCCAGAACAAGGACACCTTAAATTGTAACCCATAGTTGAGCCTAGTAGCTTTGAAGAATATATCCATGATGAACATTGGATCAAAGCCATGGAAGAATAATTTTATCAGTTTGAAAAGAATTAAACATGGTAATTGGTTCCAAGACCTAGGGAGAATAATTTCATTAGAACAAAATGGGTCTTTAGGAACAAACTAAATGAAGATGGGAAAGTAACCAGGAACAGGGAGAGATTGGCATGTAAAGTATATGCACAAACTAAAGGGATAAATTTAAAATAAAATTTATACATGTTTCCAATATGGAATAAATTATAATGTTCTTGGCCTATACTTACTCGAGAAGGATTAAGGTGTGACAAATGGACATAAAATCAACCTTTCTAAATGAAGAGTTGGAAGAAGTCTACATAGAGAAGCCAGAAGGATTTTTGATAATGTAAAAGGAAGCCTTATGTATCCATATTGAAGAAAAATATTTACAGTCTTAAGCAACCTCCTAGAGCCTAGTATGCATGACTAGACAAGTATTTACAACAACAAGGATAAAGGAAGGTGTTGATAGAAATTTACAGACAAAGGTTGAATAAGATAGCTTGTCTATCATTGAAGTATATGTGGATGACATCATATTTGGAAGCAATGATGACAGATTGAGTAAGAAGTTTTCCAAAGATATGAAAAATGATTTTGATATGTCCTTACTTGGAGAATTGACCTTCTTCTTAGGACTCCATATATCTTAGGAAGATGATGGAATATTCATTTCTCAAACCAAACACATCAATGGAATGTTGAAGAAATTGTGAATGAAATACTATAAACCTATCATCACTCCCATTGTGATTGATTGCAAGTTAATAAAGGAAAATGAATCTAAGGAAGAAAACCAAAGGCTCTACAGATCAATGATTGGTAGCCTATTTTATGTCACAAGTTCGAGATCAGATGTGATGCAAGCACTTGGACAGGGGGAAATATTATAAGTAGCACAAAAATAATCCCATGTTGTAATAGTGAAAATGATATTTAGATATCTTAGAGGAACAAAAGAATGTGGGTTGTGGCCTCCAAAAGGGAATAATTTGACTATGATAGCCTATATAAATGCAGATTGGAAAGGCATTGTTAGTGACCAAAAAGTCACCAATGGAGCAACCCTCTACTAGGGTTATTATCATGTATCATGGTTGAGCAAGAAGCAATCACCAATATCCTTGTCCATAGTAGAAGCATAATATATAATTGCAACAAAATGTTGTACTCATGTCCTCTAGATGAAGAAAACTCTGCGTGATCTCCAAGTGAAGTCTGACGAGCCCATTCTGATATTTTGTGACAACAATAATGCCATAAGTCTCTCCAAGAATCATGTAATGCATTCAAAAACCAAACATATTCCTATTAGATATCAGTTTCTTCAGGAACAAGTTGTAGAGAAGAATATCAAGGCAGAGTACAATGGGACAAAGGAAAAAACATATGACATCTTCATCAAGCCTCTACAACGATATAAATTTTAGTATCTTCAATAGAATCTTGGGATTTTAGCATGTTCACATTGATATGCATTCCATTAACCCAAGTAGATAGGGGAAGAAAGGAATATTGCAGAAAGAAATTTTTTCAGGCGGAGTCACCCATTTCCATTGATGACAAAGGGGGAGAGAAATAAAGAGAGGAAGATCAAAAGCATGGAGATATGGGGAGCAACAATTGTAGGTGGATTAAGTGTGTTTTCATCAATTTCAAAGGGGTAGATTGTTGGAATTTACTTGTATTTGATATAAAACCAAATAAAAAATAAAATAATCTCCACATTAGGTAAATAAAATGGTTGGGAAGATCGATGTTTTTTGTCTCAATACCATCATCATTTGATTGTCCTCATCATGTTGATCCCAACAGTATGTGGCACGCAACATAAATCCGCATAGTTGAGGAGATACTTCTTGTCAAAGTTGGAACCAGATTATGTGGTCAAGGATCCCCAACATGAGATGTTAAAGGTAGCTGGATATTTGATTAAATATTGGCTTTATATTCAAGAGAAGTTGATTAAATTGTGTGGTTCATATTAACCCTCCAAATGAGGAATTTTCTAGCCTAAATTGTGTTGGAAAATGTAACTAAGTCGAGTCTTCATTACTATTATTGTACTTATGTCTTTTTATATTTCATGTAAAAAGAAAAGAAGAAAAATAAATTTTATTTTTGAAGCATGGGTTTCATGCTCAAGTCTAATGGTTATCTGGGTCAAGAATGTTCTTCATGCTTCTAGGGTTTTGTTGAACCAAAATAATTTTTTTCATAAGTCAAATTATTGTACTTGAGTCAATTCTCAATTTTAATTTTGAAAAGAGATCAAAAAACAATTTTGTTTAAGTCAAAAATGATAATTTTTTCCCATAAGACCAAGTCGACTCTAGAAGAGACCCATTCGACCTCCTGGATGTGTATAAATAGAGGAAAGTTTGACCTCATTTGGAGACAAGGAAGCAAGTTCGATTCTTGTGCCAAGAAGAGAGAGAGAGAACCAACAAATAAAGCCTAGAAGAAGAGAAAAATGCAAAGGAGAGAGAGTGAGGTTCAAAGGACAATAAATTTTTGTCACTATGTTGAGTAACCAGATCCAAAAATAGAAGAAAAGAGATATCAACGCCTTAGAAATGAGCCACTTCAAGGGGGAAACCTCCAATACATTACATAAATGAACAATTCTTGGATGATACAATTTACAAAACCTCCTTTATATATATAGGAGTCCATGGGGCCATAATGTAATCCTAGTGGGCCACAATGTAATCCTAGCCGACCTAACAATAATAATTTAAGGGCACAATAATAACAAAATGGGGGTTACAAGGGTACAATAATAACAATAAGGGGGTTACACTAACAACAATAAGGGACTATACTAGTCATATAGGGACCTAACATGCCCCTCTCCTTCAAAAAAATGTTGTCCTCAACGCTTGAGTAGCTCTGGGTGTTTCTGTATAAAATTCTCATCCTCCCATGTAGATTCTTCAGTGGGTATGTTCTTCCACTTGATGAGATACTCTGAAATTGATCGATTCCGTAGTTGTCGAGTTCTTGTTTCCGTGACCGCTTCAGGTTCCAATATGATTTTTCCTTCCTCATCAAGTTCTGGCAATATTGTTTGAACTGGAAGATTTTCACCTATAACCTTCTTTAAGCATGAAACATGGAAAACTGGATGTACTCGCGAAGAAGCAGGAAGCTCCAATTTGTATGCCATAGTACCAATCTTTTGCAACACCTTGTAAGGACCATAGTAATTTGGCGATAATTTATTATCCTTCTTTGCTTGCTTGAGGGACATTTTTTTTGTATGGTTGTAGCCGTAAAAATACCCAATCTCCTACATCAAAACTTCTCTCGCTACGATGTTGATCTGCCTGTTTTTTCATTCGATTTTGTGCCAAATTTAGGTTATCCTTTAAGAGTTGGATAACTTCTTGCTGATGCTCGATGTGATCTTCCACTGCTTGAACCTTCGAATTTTCCCTTAAAGATGATGTGATGGATGGTGGATGATATCCATAAAGTGCCATAAATGGGGTCATTTTGCTGCAGTATGGAAGGAAGTGTTATACCACCATTCAGCAAGAGGTAACCACTTGACCCATTGTGTTTGTTTATCAGATACAAAACAACGAAGATATCCTTCCAAACATTTATTTATTATCTCAGTTTGACCATCAGATTGAGGATGATAAGATGAGCTATGAGCTAATTGAGTACCCAAACAAGAAAATAACTCCGTCCAAAAATTTCCAGTAAAAATGGGATCTCCGTCCGCTCTACAATAACCCTTGGGCTTCCATGTAGCTTTTGAATTACAGTCCATAAATGTAGTAGAAAGCTGTACTTGCTTTAAATGGATGAGATAATGCACAAAAAGTGTGCATACTTGGTAAGTCTATCAACTACCACCATGATGACATTATTTCCTTTCGGACTTAGGTAAACCTACTGATAAAATCATTGAAATCTCCTCCCAACAGTTGACTTGGAATGGATAAAGGTTGTAGAAGTCTCGGGGTCTTAATTGTCTCCACTTTATTCGCCTTTGGCAAACCAAACATTCCACCACAAAAATTTTGAATATCGGATTTAAGGCCATCCCCAAAAAAACTTATTTCTTCACCCCGTGGTAAGTTTTTAAAAATCCTGAGTGTCCTCCTAAAGGAGATGTGTGCAATTCCGTAAGAATCTTTTGTTTTAGTTGGGAATTATTACAAAGATATAATCGATCTTTGTACCATAAGGAATCATTTTTCCAACTAAATGTATCGTATGTACTAGGATCTTGCTCGCAACTTTTGAATGAGTGTCCATACATCTTTGTCCTTCTTCCATTCATCTCTTGCTTTACTTATCCAATGCGGGTTGGATAATAGAAATGGCACAAAGCAATGCTTCCACCTCTTCATTCTTTCTTGAGAGTGCATCCTGCAACAACATTAAGCTTTCTCTTTTTGTAGATTATTTCAAAGTCATAACCCAACATCTTTGTGACCCATTTTTGTTTCTCTTCGAAGATAGTCGTTGTTCCAAAAAGTGTTTAAGACTATCATGATCAGTTTTTACCTTGAAGTGTCTTCCCATTAGGTAAGTTCGCCATTTCTATAGTGCATGCGGATTGCTAACATTTCCTTCTCATAAATAGGTTTCTCTAAATAATTTCCTTTGATTGGACGACTTTCAAAAAGCAATGGGTCTTCCTTCTCGCATTAAGCGCACCAATTCCATTTCTGAGGCATCACATTCCACAATAAAGGTTTTTGTGAAGTCCGGCGTAGCTAAGACCGATGATAGGCACATTGCCTCTTTAAGATGTTCAAAAGGCCTTGAGTTGCTTCGGGGAGTCCATGAAAATGCATATTTCTTCAATAATGTTGTTAGAGGTGCTACTATTCTCCCATAATTCTTAACAAACTTGTGATAATACTCACCCGTTAACTCGAGAAATCCTCGCATGGCGCTTTATAGGTCAGTGGGGACTTTCCATTCCTTAATGGCTTTAATTTTGTTAGGGTCTACTTTAACACCCTCGTAAGATATAATATGACCCCGTATATTCCACCTCTTGTACTCCAAAGAAACATTTGGGTGTTTTTGCATATAATTGTTTCTCTGCTGATAGTTTGAGCACTCCCGTCGACATGTTCAACATGATCCTTCCAAGACTTGTTGTAGATTAGTATATCATCAAAAAATACTAGCACAAATTTTTCTCAAGGAAGGGGTTTGAAAATGGAATTCATCAACCCTTGAAATGTAGAAGGTGCATTGGTAGGGCTCAAAAGGCATGACCAAAAATTCATAATGACCCTCATGAGTTCGAAATGTTGTTTTTGGAATATCTTCAATCTTCATTCTAATTTGATGATATCTTGAAAGAAGATCAACTTGGTAAAATAAATTGCTCCATGTAATCTCATCCAATAATTCATCAATCACAGGGAATGGGAAATTTATCTTTAATGGTGAGCTTATTGAGCTCCCTATAATCAGACACATTCGCCATGATCCATCCTTCTTATGTACCAATACTACAGGAGAAGAGAAAGAACTTTGACTAGGTTGAGATTATACCGCCTCTAACATTTACGCTAATCATACGTTCAATTTCAGCTCTTTTGGAGTAAGGATATCTATAAGGCTCCGATGTTTGGAGGAACACTTCGGAATCAAATGAATAGCATGATCATGATCACAAATAGGTGGGAGTCCTTTGGGAGTTTCAAACACTCTTGGAATGATTGTCAAGACTTGTTGGAGATCTCAGAAATAGATGATTTTGATGTCGGGAACTTTCTAGTGAGCATAATTGTGCAATTACGCCTCGTTGTTCTTTATTTAGAAGCTTTGTCCTTTTGACATTAGAGCTTATTATCCTTCTAGACTTCCCTTCAATACCCCGCGTAATTGACTTTCCTTTCCTTTTCCGAAAAAAAATTTCAAGAAAAGTTCTTGAAAATTAAAAGCTACCGTCCCCAAAAGATTGTAACCATTGTACTCCTAGTACAACATCAGCACCCTCCCATAGGAATGGAAAGCATTGGACTAGTCAATACATATTCCCCCATGGTTAGCTTGATATTTATGACATTTTCCGAGCAATTTATAGTTCCTCCATTTGCAACCATCACTTGACATGCAGGGTGTTTCGGTATAGGAAATAATTTAATTCCTTTGGCTACCTTACAATGAATAAAATTATGGGTGCTACTGAATCAATCAACAATATTACCTTTTTCTTCTTGATTTTTCCCTTTTTCCTAGCAGTGCATTACACGATATGGTGGGATTCATTTCTTCCTCTTCTAGAGTCAGTTCTCGGTGTATATCCTCTTCTTGTTCATTTTCTTCTTCCTCTTCACAATCTATGTAAAATAATTTCTTCTCAAGCACACTTATGACCCTTTTTAGTGTATTTGCTATCACAACTGTAGAAAAGCCCTTTTGCTTTTTTTTCTTCCAATTTTTATGGTGTCAACCTTGTAGGTTGTGGAAATCTAAGCGATAGCAACACTTCCTTCTTTATAGAATTGAGTGGTAGGCTTCCTTGTCTGCCATTATTTTACATTCAACTTTTTCTTACATACGCTGAATGCCTTCTCCAATGAATACGGGTTCCAAAACGCGAACTTCATGTTGGATATTATCCTTTAAAGTGCCTATGAAGAGATCGATCTGTGTTCCTATAGGGAATATCGAGTTACCCACTTATATTCGATTTTTGGAATTCCTCAATGTGCTTTGCCCCACTAAACCCTTTTTTGATTTGAGATTTATCAATTGGCTAAAGAAGGTGTTGCTCTTTGTATCCTCATAATGTGCTATCATTTCTTCAGTAAAATTGACCAAGTGGACAATTTTT
The DNA here is from genome assembly GCA_034641835.2 of Pinus albicaulis. Lineage (NCBI taxonomy): Eukaryota > Viridiplantae > Streptophyta > Pinopsida > Pinales > Pinaceae > Pinus > Pinus albicaulis. The sequence goes on along the minus strand of CM076584.1, from coordinate 684,260,379 downwards.
TTTACGGGAGCAAAGCCATCGATACCATACAAATGTATTTTGTTCTAAATGTAAAGTTGCAATGTGTACCTTTTGTGTGTTTTGCACGTTATGGAGATCAAAATATTGCTCCATCTATAGTATCCATGTTACAGGATCCTTTCCATCAAACTTCCTCATATCCATTTTTGGAATATAGTGGTTCTTCCCACCAACATTAGAGTTTATGAAATCACGATTAACATTTATTTTGTTCTCATCATGAGGTTCTTCTACTATCTTTTCACCATTAGGAAACATTTCTTGTATCAACTTTGTCAAACCTTCTATGTCTGCTTTTAGATTATTCTTCATGTTTTCCATGTTGTCTTTCATGTCATCCATCTTAGCTTCCATGCCATCCATCTTAGCTTCCACGCCAGCTTCCATGCCATCCATCTTAGCTTCCACGCCTTTCTTCAAACCATCCATCTTCGCTTCCACGCCTTTCTTCAAAAATTCCATTTCATTTTTTGTTGCTCTTTGCGAGAGTGAAATTTGTTGCACTTGCTCTTGTAATTTTGATAGATCATGTTGCAATTTTTCATCTTCATGAGTCATAGTAGAGCCTTCTGAAGGCTTAATGGGTGTTGAATTATTTTTACGGGGCATCTTTTAGAACCCAATACTGATATCTATTCTACAATATGCCCTTGGAATCAATTCAAATTGATTCTTCAAACAAGACTTATGCAATTCGGGAAAACAAATACACAACTTTTTCTTGCTTTTGAGGAGCTCGATATTGAAATTGGATTATCTGTGCGATTGCAACACTTCAATATTTGAATTTTGGTACCAACGTAGCCCTCTAAATTATCTTTCGAATGCCATAGGTCTGACCTGATTTGGATTCTCCAAGACAAAGTTGTGTCCAATCTCCCACAATGACCTAATTATGGACTAGTTCAGTAGAGCGAACTTGTACGACTTGCCACGTGTCACTGTTTTGTCCTTTGTCTCTCAAAATGATAGCAACGAAACTATAATCCGTGTACTTGCGACCAATTTTTACGGAACTCCAATCCGATGCCTAGAGAGACATTTATTGAACTCTTCCCACGATCACCTCTTTGAGATGAAATTCAGGAGCCTTAAAAAGCACTACCTTCCACAAATGATATCTCCAAAAATATTGCAAACCAAGCTCTGAAATTTTTTGAAAAATTTCCTCAGGATTGCAGCTTCGCACCGTAATAATTTCAACTTCCACGATGACTGATTTTAGGAGCCCGAAAAAGACCTAACTTCCACAGATCATATCTCCGAAAATATTGCGAACCAAGCTCTGAAATTTTTAGACAAGCTTCCTCAGAATTTCGGCTTCGCACCCTACAAATTTCAGCTTCTGAAACGTTGTATAAAAAACGTTATAGCGAAAATTCCACGATGACCTGTTTGGAGCAGCGAAACCCTAGAATCCAAAGCTCTGATACCAAATGTTGTGTAACCAGCTCCAAAGAGAGAAGAAAAGAGATATTCACGCCTTAGAAATGAGCCACTTCGAGGGGGCAACTTCCAATACATTACATGAATGAACAATTCTTGGATGATTCAATTTACAAAACCTCCTTTCTATATATAGGAGTCCATGGGGCCATAATGTAATCCTAGTGGGCCACAATGTAATCCTAGCCGACCTAACAATAATAATTTAAGGGCACAATAATAACAAAATTGGGGTTACAAGGGTACAATAATAACAATAAGGGGGTTACACTAACAACAAGAAGGGACTATACTAGTCATATAGGTACCTAACACACAACTGGAAAAATCTTCCCTAATTTTCGTCACACGTGTGAAGTTACAGGAGGTTCAAGGGATGAAAATTGCAGAACTAGTTGTAGGGGCCGAAATTTTTTTGCAAGGGCCAAAAATTAGAGATATGACCAGATTTGGAAGGATTTGAATGGAGTTGACTTTGACTTGTAGAAGAGCTTGGAAGGAGGGTTGACTTGGGTCGTGTGGGAAGTCTTAGTCTTGGATTTTGGTCTTGAATTTCTCACTTTGATCTGATTCTATAAGAAGATAATATTTAAATATGTTTTCCCCTTGGAGGGGTTTTTCCCTAGCTTGGAGCTTACATCTTGTGTTTATTTTCCTTTTTTGATCTTCATGGTTTTATGGTTTTGGTAATTCTTTAATGAAAAAAACATAATAAAATTAATAAGAAGCTAACAACAACTTCACAAGAAATTATGAAGTAAAAATAAATCACCCTAATTGTTTCCCTATTGATTTCTCAACATGGAATTAGAGCTAAGGTGAAGAGAATGCATCTCGAAGATCACTCTTGTTGGCCTAAGTGGAATATTTTGATCAAAGATACTTCAGAGGAACATCATTTTCTAAGGAAATGAGGAAGGGCATAAAGGAGAAGACTCATCATTCATCTTGAATAAATACAACTACATGAGTTATATGTCTCTCTTTATCATTGAAGGTTATTGATTATTTATCATTATTTTGAAGAAGGTCAATCTCTATCTCTTGGAAGCTCTTTGATCATCACTTATTTTGGAAGGCATCTCTAGAGAATTCATCTCTCAAGAAGCATCAAGAATCTTGGAAACATCATATACACTTTTGAATACATCATTATTCATCTTTCAAGTAGCTTAAGGACACCATTGTGTCATCCATCCTAGGAGTCATCATTCAAGGACATCTTTGAAGAAATCTTCGGATCATTAAAATTTTTGGAAGAATCAAGAAGACATCATCATCAAGCAGACCATTCTTTTGACAAGCAAGTACTATATTATTATCTATGTCTTAATCTTGAAGTTAAATTAATTCATTTTTCAAGGAAGGAAATAAGCTCGATGGATCAACAAAATTCTAAGTGTGGAAGAAGAGAATAGATTTTGCGCTTACAAAAAATGAAGTTGTGGACTATGTTCTAGGAAAAGTTGCAGAACCATAAAAGGATAAAACTCAGAAACGGTCCAAGTACACTAAAGGAGAAGTTAGGGCTCAAAGGATTCTCATTGAATTCATCAAGGATCATCTTATTCCCTTTCTTGTAGACTTTGGCACATCTAAATAAATCTATGACAAGTTGGTGAAACTATATTCTGTTAGTACAAAAGTTCAGAAAATATCCTTGAGGAATCAAATTTACAAGACAATGTCATCAAAGGATGGAGACTTGGCCTCATATCTCATAAAGTTATCACATCTGAAGGATCAATTACAAGGGCTTGGAGAACTAGTTTTTGATTCTGAATTAACTACTTGTATACTCAAAAACTTTACCTTCAGATTGGAGTATTTTTCTGACAAGAATCTATTTTTGGTATTTGTGTATTTTATAAGAGACGAGATTGAGGGAAAAAGATGACACCAAACCAAATTAAAAGTCTCAATATTTTGTTTCTATATTCAAGAAGAAGAAAGGAAATTTTGGTAGGTTTGAACCTCATCAAAAGAACATAATAATCAGACACGTGGAAGACAATATATGTTCAAAGTACAATGCTTTGGATGCAATGGATATGGATACTTTAAAAGAGATTATCCCAAGGATACTTAAAACAGGAAGAAAAATAATAGAAAGGAAAGGAGTGGAGCTCACATAACTGAAGAAAATGAAGAACCTGAAAAGAAGTCGAAGAATGAAGATCCTAAAGACATCTACTATTGAAGAACTCCACTACTATTAGATTTACTTGTACTTTTTTTTCTCTTTTATTAGATGATGGTAGTTAGAGTAGCATATATAGTTACAGTCGTTGAAGAGCTATAGTTTTTTCAAATTATGGCATCATGAAAGAATCATATACCATTGGAAGGGTTAGAGTCTACATAGACAGTTGAATTGGAAGTAGTCATCTAGAAAAGCAAGGATAGAAGGATTTGGACCATATAGAATTCCACAATTTATGTTGCTAATTTTTGGCATCAAGTTATTATAGAAACAATCTTCTAGTAGAAAATGATCACAAGGATCCTTGACAGTAACATAACCATCATTATGAGAAACTTCTTTAGTATATGGAAGAATCATTGTGACATGGAAATAGTATATTCCACTAGAAGATTATGGAAGTAAGCATCAAAGAAGCATACAGGTATGAAGATAGTCGAGTTGCATCTTGAAGGTATAATTGAATAATTTCTCATCTTGAGAAAGGAGTGTCATAATAGGCATTATCTTCAAGGGAAGAAGCAGTTCTATGGCTACATGAAAGGAAGAGGTATGTATATCTTTAAAAAGGGGCGCTTCATTAGAAAGAAAATCGATATATTCATAAAGTATTGTAGGAAGATCTAGATGTAGCAACGTACTTGGTGGCATGAGCATGGTATGCCTTGGTTAAAATTAGATAAGACAAAACTCTTCCATATGGTTATTAAACATACAAAGGCATGGTAGATGAGAAAGACACATGGTGATATTGATCAACATCTAATATGGTCTCTTGAAGAAAGAAAGATAGTAATGATAACTTCATAAGGAGCTATAAAATCTCTAATGGATACAAGATTGAAGCTTGTTGATTAATTCATTCCATGAACACGTTTATTGATGATTGAAAGAAAAACAAAAAGATTCAAGTATGAAGATAGACCATGCAAAGGGATGATGGCCTTAGAAAAAGTAGGTAGCAAAACATGATGTCTTAACAAGAGGCTATCATGACTGGGTAACTCGAATATTTATGATTTGTTTAAGATATAATTTGGCTACCTCGAAGAACATATTACAGAAGTGCATGCTAGAAATATAGCAGTTGAGATATTATGATATATATACAACTATTTGGTTTAAATAAATTCATGGATTGAGTGGACAACAATGGTATTGGTTTAGAAGAATATATGGCAGGAATGTGCATACTATAAAGGAAAAAAAAGGTAGCAAGTCGCGAGATAGACTATTGGTCATGTTGGTTTTGATTCACATTCCATAATGAATAGAGGGAGCTATGATTATCTCTACATTTATTGTTCTAAATAGATACTTTTGATGACGAAGGTACTATAAATTATGGTTGATGGAAATTGATATAAAAGGTTGATGGAAAGAACACCATCACGAATATGGATTGAGAAAGAGTTTGGCTCCATAACATCTAGGAAGGTCAAAGCTCAGGTATGATATGATGTGTTTTGATATAGGAGCACTAACATCTACTACTAAAGAATTCCACAAAAGGACGAGTAGTTGATGAATGAGACTAGATGAAGCTTATAATTGTGTCTCCCTAGTTGAGAGGGAGCTAGGATCTACTCCATGTTTGAGAGTGAATGAGAACCTCCTCCCTGACTGAGAGGGAGTGATGTGGGACATAGTATTCTCCATGTGTCATGCACTAGACCAGGATTAATAGCCATAATTCTAGTGAAGGAACTAGTAGGGATAATGGAGGATTGGATAAGCATCTAGGGACAGGTACGCCTTGAGGATAGGGAATGAGATATAGAAATTAGTCCCATGGAACAATACTCTTTGAGGATCTGACAGGGTATCAGAGATAATATTATTTGAAGAGGACTGATATTCTTTGAGGTTTGGGAATACAAGATAAGAATAGTCCTGGAAGTACATACCTAGTGAACATATGGATGGGGTATGTAACTTGAGAGGCTATGGTTTTGTTGTCCATGTGTATGCCTCCTAGCATTGTGCTCTAATATTGTGTAGAGTTAGAGATTTTTATTTAAGGCCTTGATATATTGCAATTGGGAAATGTTGGTCATGATGTTGATGCTTGAAATTTGGCTTATCAATCTGACTCTTCTTATGAGTATATTTCTATTTGAGAGTATCCTTGGTGAGTAGTTGTGTAATTATGAATATCTCCCTAGTTAAGAGGGAGTGTTGGAAAATGTAACTAGTTTTGGTCTTCATAATTATTATTGTGATTATGTCATTGTATATTTCATGTAAAAAGAAAAACAAGAAAAACAAATTTTATTTCTTAAGCATGGGTTTCAAAATAAATTCTAATGGTTATATAGGTCAAGCATGTTCTCCATGCTTCTAATATTTATTGAGTCAAAATAATTTTTTCCATAAGTCAATTATTGTACTTGAGTCAAGTCCTAATTGGAATATTGAAAAGTGATGGAAAAAGAATTTTGTTTAAGTAAAAAATTTCAATTTTGTCCCCACAAGACTAAGTCGGCCCTGCGTGGACAAGTTGGGACTGTAAGGGACCCATTCGACCTCCTAGTTGTGTATAAATAGAGGAAGTTTGACCTCAATTGGAGACAAGCAAGCAGGTTCGATTGTTGTGCCAAGAAGAGAGAAAAAATCCAAGAAATCTTAGAAGAATAGCAAAAATCAAAGGAGAGTGAGTGATGGTCAAAGGAGGAGAAATTTTTTTCACATGTGCAAAAATATGCCCTAGTTTTTGTCGTGCAAAGTTGCAGGAGTTGTAGGGGCCGAAAATTGCAAACCTAGTTACAGGGGCCAAAAATTAGAGTTTTGACCATATTTGGAAGCCTTTGGCTTGAGTTGACTTTGACTTGTTAAAGAGCTTGGAAGGAGGGTTGAATTGGGTCTTGTGGGTGGTCTTGGTATTCGATTTTGGTCTTGAATTTCTCACTTTGATCTAGTTCTATAAGATGATAATATTTTGATTGGGTTTTCCACTTGGAGGGGTTTTTACTTGGCTTGGAGCCTAAAACTTGTGTTTATTGTCCTTTTTTTATCTTCATGGTTTATGGTTTTGGTAATTGTTTGATAAAAGTAATAAGAAGCCAACACCACTTCATAAGAAATTATCAATTAAAGAGAAATTACCCTAAGTATTTCTCTATTGATTTATCAACAAATAAACTTCCAAAAGAGGATCAATACGATCCCTTAAAATTAATTTTATTTGTGAAAATAATCCCAAAATTGGAGATTAGGTCGACTCATTAAAATATTGAATTTATCCTTTTAAATTTTGCAATTATTAAGGTTGGATCCATAGCTTGTTGGCCAAGTCAAACTCACTTCTAAGACCCCTTATTTAGTATAAATAAAAGGGCTCGGTTCCTCTTCAAATTATCAATATAATGCAACATATTTTGGAAAATTTATCGTATCTATGTAAGGTTTGTGTAGTCATGCATAACAGAAGGAGAAAGGATAAATTTCTAAGGGAATTTTGGGATTAAAGCTTCATCTTTTGGGAGGTTCTTTGCTGGTATGTAATCCTTTTTTGAGTCTATTAAACCCTCTGAGGTAGGGTATATCCAAGCTAATCTAAGACCATGTTCTAAGACATTTTTATTGAATGTTTTCAGTAGCTCCCGAGGGAAGAATTCTAGACTATTTAAGGCCCCCTTCTGAGGCATATTTGTTGGTTTTAAGCTTCCCATGAGGTTAATTTCAATTTTTTTGTGGTGGATTTAAGGGCCATCTCTTAGGAATGTTTTGACCCTATCTTAAGGTAAAATTAAACACACCTTTGAGATATATTTCTGAGGCATTTCAGGCCTCATCTTCTGTGGAAAAAATTCTCTCTTATTTCAGGATCCTTTTGTATCTATTGAGGGTTATCTCTAAGGTATAACTGAGCTATGTTTTCTGAGTCTATCTAAGGAATTTTTGAACTTTTTTTAAGGCTTACCTTCGTTCCTTTGAGGTCTATTTTGAGATATATCTTGACCCCATTGTGGCTAGGGAAGAGCTCAATATAAGGGTGATTTATGGGCACGTTAAAAGGTATTTTGTGACCTAATATAGGGTTATTTTTTCAATAAAATAATGTTTTTATAGATCAAGTAAAGGAAGCTTGTTTTTGCCAACAAGGAGGTTCAATAAAGATCACAAATCCAATCCAAAATTCTTCTATGGAGGTTACTAAAGAATGGAAAGTTAATTCTAAGTTCAAGGCCTAATCTAAGAAAATATTGCAACCAAGTTTGAAGTGTTTCCAGTTCCATTTTAATCCAAATATAAGGGGTGAAATAATACCACATAACCATAGTTTTTTAGGAGTGCAACAAAGGGATGATAAGGGGCATCTCTAAAGGCATAACTCTTAGCAAATTGGAAGAAATCGGTGGCAGTATAAGGGAATTCATTGATAGCTTGATGTTCTCTATGGTGTTATCTATTCAACTAAGTGAGGTATGAGGTAGACTCTTGTGTTTCTTTATCATTTGAGCTATACACATATATATTTTTACATTGAAAATTGAATTCTAATTTACATCAACAGTACTACAGATTCTAAGTATACGAAACATTGTTGTAATTTGGGTATGTATATATATATATATATATATATATATATATATATATATATATAAGAAAGAATTAAGGGTTTGTTTGAATATCAATGTAAGTGGGTCATTGTCCCTAGTATGGGAGCCCACATTTTTTCTTATATATTATATTTGTAAGGGTGGTAGGGTGGTGCAAGGCAGATATTGAAGTCTCCTTCAGGTTGGAGCTCGAGAACACCTTAGGGTGGCAGGGTGGTGCTAGGGAAAGTTTTAGCTTGTAGAGTGTTGGAGAATCCTTTCAGTGGGAGCTCATAAAATTAGGGTGTCGGAGCATCTTTCTAGTTGGATTCGGTAAACCTAGGATGTTAGAGCATCAAGTTAGTAGTTGGAGCTTCCTTATAAAACAAAATTCTTATATAATACAAAAATAAGAAGTTAGAGCTTCCCTTTCAGTTTGAGATGATAAATTATTGTACACATTAATTATATTAGAAAGCACTCAACTATTTTTCTCCCGAAAGGGCTTCCACCTAATAATTTCGTGTGCATTAGTCTTGTGATGTGATGTGTTACTGATTTTATTTGTGCTAATAACTTATAATCCTATGAAAATTTAAAATAACTAGTTGAAGTGAAATATTAATTCACCCACCTCTCAATATTTCCAAGAGTTTCGTTATCCTTATGAAGTGTGCATACTTGGTTAGTTTATTTATTACTATGGGAATTTTTTCCTTTCCATCCAACGCGGGTAATACTTCCATGAAGTTCATCAATATTTATTCCCACTTTTGGTTTGGAATATTTGGGGGATGGAGCAATATGGCGGTCATAATGTTCTCATTTTTATTTCTTTGGCATTGATCACACTCTACTACATATTTTTAAATTTTTTTGTTCATCCCTTTCCAAAAAAATGATTGGTGTGCATTATATTAGGTTTTAAAGAAGCCCACTATTGCTGGCAATTCATGGGATTCCTTGATGTTGTTCTCACTAATCTACCTGATTTCTTCCTTCTTATTTCACATTTATTTGAGCCAAACAGAAGCGTGCGACATTAGTCAAACATTTGACTCACACTTAGTAAGTTAGGGTTCATATTTTCAATGAGAAAAACATTTTCTGCCATGGCATCCTTGCTTCTGTGTTTTACTATACCATTTCCTAAAATCTTGGTTGAGTTGTCATTTCCAAATGAAAATTTTCCATCTCTTTCTTTTCGCAAGGTTACAAATATGTCTCTACCCCCCGTCATGTGTGTTGAACAACCACTCTTGACATACCATCCACCTTTATTTCTTTGGGTTCATAAAGCAATTGCACAGTTTTCATCCCTCCTCTTTCATATTCTTGAAGATTATTTCGATGGGTTGTTGAAACCTTGCTTTGGATCCTTTGGAGGAATGATCAACCTACAATCCTTTGTTATGTGTAAAAAATAGTTGCACTTGTAACATTATACTTCATTACTTAACTATCCAAAGTTATTATAGTTTCAATTATAATCTTCATGATGTATTTTAAGATTGTCACTCTTAGAATATTTTCCATAGTTGCTTATGTTTCTAGTGTAAGCATTACAATTTACAATTTTGTGCCCAAAATTTTGTAGGAGTAACACACACCAATAAAGATATTTTTATAGCTCGGAGTGGGGGATATTCTAGGTGGTGCAGCTCTCTAGTAACCTTTTTCTTGAGTTTTCTTAATTATTGGTTACTTATTTTGCGTTCTCCTACTTGACTGGTCCCATACCTTCTCTTTTGATGGAACACGTTCCTCTTTCTTGATAGGGTCCTTTATGACACTTGAATAACTCTTATGTTCAACTTATTTACCTGTTGTCTTGGAGCTTGATCCCTTTTCAATAGAGTTCAGGTTGTATTTTAACCGAGATTTGTTGTCACATGAACTTTGACTGTTGATAATTCCATCCAACATTTTAATGTTGTTTAAAATATTTTGTTGGATATTTTTCTTTTGTGCCTCCTTTCTTAGAGAGAATATTTATGCTTCCAAACTTTCTTTTATCTTGGAATTTTCTTCCAACTTCTTTTTGAGTGTTTTTTCAATCACCCTAGCTTCCTCTAATTTGAATTTTAGGCTAATGATGATATTATCTAATTTTTCATATTTATTTTTTATACTTTATAGTGTTCTCTTAGCTCGCTTAGCTCCTTTTCTTATACCTTGGCGTTCTTTCTTTCTACTTTTAGATGTTTTAAAGAGTTGTCCAATTCTCTCTCTAGGTATACTTCTCCTTTATATTATTCATCTTTATTGTCCAATGCCATGAATAACACTCTTTTTGAGTCACTATTTTTTTCACTTTCATCATTAGATGAAGAGCTATCTTCTTTTGAATACAAACTTTTATTTTCAATTTTACCTATACCTTTCTTCTTGTTCCTTTACTATATTTTATTTTTCCTATGAGATTCTTCTTCTTCTTCACTGTTTGAACACTTTTCATAGTGAAAACTTGAAGCAAAATGACCAATTCTACCACAATTAAATAATTTTAAGGGGAGCTTACTTTTGTACTTGTTTGTTCCTTTCTTCATCTTCCTCACGAAATTGGCTATTTCTTCATTCGGAATATTCGTTGCAATTGCAACTTGAACTTGGGTTTGATTGTTTTTTTTTATTTCATATATTATTTGATGCTTTGGATGTTTCTTCTCTTATGGATGAATTTTCTTGTTTGGTCCTCATTTTGTAAGTTGTAAGAGTTACATGTAACTCTTCCATACTAACACTATATAGTTTTGATCTTGCTTCTAGGACAAATACTTTAGAATCAAATCTCGTAGGAATAGATATTAGTACCTTTCAAACAACTGCTTTGTTGTCTATTGGTTCTCCCATTAAACCTTCCAAATCGTTTACAATCTCATATACACAGAGGAAGTAAGTTACAATATTTACATCCTCCCTCATTTTCAACTACTCAACTTTCCCTCTGAAAATATGAAGCTTAGCCTCTTTAACTCTATTAAATCCTTCAAATATACTTTGAATCTTATCCCAAACTTCTTTAGTATATTTAAAACTCATCACTTTAACATATACTAGACCTGCTAAGCCACTTAAGATAACATTCTTAACTTTTGCATTACTTTCATAAAATTTCTCATCAACTTCATCTATTGGAGGAGAAGGAGGTTGATGAACCCACTTACTATAGAGTGCCAAATGTAAATTATTTGAGCTTGCACATAAATTTTCATCCTTCGACTCCAAAATTCATAATTTTTTCCATCAAATAGTGGAATTTCATTCTTGGTGCAATCCATGATATCCCTTCCAATGGTTACATTGCTTGTGAAGGCACCTGCTCTAATACAAAATATTGGAAATAATGAGAGGGAGGTGAATTCATATTTCAATTCAATTAGTTATTTTAAATTTTCAAAGCATTAAAAATAGATAACATGAAAAAAATCAGCAACACATCAAATCACAGAACAATACACAAGAAATGTTTAGGTGGAAATACTTCTCGAAGAAAAACGAATGACTGCTTTCTAATATAATTGATAATTACAATAATTTATCAAATCCAACTAAAACGGAAGCTCCAAATTCCAATTACTCTATTAGAAAAGCATTGTGTTTTATCAAGAAGCTCCAACTCCTAAAAGGATGCTCCAAAACCCTGGTTTTACTAGCAAGCTCCAACTTGTCCTAGCGCCACCTGGCCAACTTGAAGTATTCTCAGAGATCTAACTTGAAGGAGACTTCAATCTTTGTCTTTCATCACCCTATCGCCCTTATAAATGGAATATAGAAGAACAAGATGTAGGCTCTCATACGAGGGATAATTAACCACTTACAATGGTATTCAAGCAAACCCTAACTTCAAACATCAATAGTCCTAAAGATTGTGAATACATGAAAAATTATTGTGATATATATATATATATATATATATATATATATATATATATATATATATATATATATATATATATATATATATATATATATATATATATATATATATATATATATATATATATATATATACACACAATAGTGTTTCATCTACTCACAATATTTAGGACTATTGATGTAGATCAAACTTCAATTTTCAACGTACACAGATATATGTGTATAACTCAAGTGATAAAAAAACAAAAGAGTGTGCTTCATACCTCAGTTAGTTGAAGATATCCTACCATATAGAAATATGAACATCAAGTTGTCACTGAATTCCCTTATGCTGCAATTGATTACTTCTAAATTTCCAAGAGTTTTTCCTTTAGAGATGCCCCTTATCAACCCTTTCTCAATTCCTCAAACACTGTGGTTTTTTGGTATTATTGCACCCCTTCTCTCTGGATTAAAATGGTCCTATAAATAGTTCAAACTTGCATGCAAAATTTTATTATACTAGTCCTTAAACTCAACCTTAACTTTTCCTTCTTCTATGACCTCCACAGGAGCATTGTGAATCACATTTGTGATCTTGATCAAACCTCCTTGATAGCCAAAATGAGCTTTCATTGCTTGAACTGGACATACCTTAAATTACTAACTAAAAATCCCTAAATTGGGTCACAAAATACCTTTTAACATGCCTATAAAACACCCTTATGAGATCCACCCTAGCCACAGTGAGATTGAGATAGATCTCAAAATAGACCTCAAAAGACTAAAATATAAGCCTTAAAATCAACGTGAAATTGCTTCAATTATTCTCATAAAACATAACTCGGTCATGCCTTAGAGATATCCCTCAATAAATATGAAAGGATCCTAAAATAAGAGTGAAGTTATGCCATAGAAGAGGGGGCCTGAAATGCGTTATATTTCTATCTCAAAGGTGTGCTGAATTATACCATAAGATAGGGTCAAAACATGACTTAGAGATGACCATTAAACCTACCTCAAAAAAATTGAAATGAACCTTAGGTGAGGCTTAAAACCATCCTAAAATAGGGTTGAATATGCCTCAGAAGGGGACCTTAAACAATTTGAAATTTTGGCCGGCCTAAGGAGTTGTTGAAATCCTTCAACAAAAGTGTCTTAGAACATGGTATTATATAAAATTGGATATACCTTGCCTCAAAGGACCGAATAGCCTCAGAAAAGGATTATAAACCAGCGAATAACCTCCCAAAAAAATGAAACTTTAAGCCCAAAATTCCCTTAGAAATTCATCCTTTCTCCATTTGTTATGCATGACTACACAGGCTTTACACAGATTAGACAAATTTTCCAAAATATGATGTGTTAGATTGATAATTTGAAGAGGATACAAGCCCTCTTATTTATACTAAACAAAGGGTCTTAGAAGAGGGGCTGACTAACCCAACACATCATGGATTTGACCTCAATAATTTCAAATTTTAAAATGATAAATTCAAGATGATCTCTAATTTTGAGACTATTTCCACACAAAAATTACTTTTAAGGGTCCGTCTTGATCCTCCTTTGGAAGCCAATTTGGGGTATAAAATTCGTCATTTGGAGGGTTGATACGACCCAAAAAATTCAATTATTTTTTCTTAAATATAGGTCCAATATTTAACCAAATATAAAGTTGCCTTTAGCATTTCATTTTGGGGCTCCTAGATCACTTAATGAGGTTCCAAGTTTGACAAGACATATCTCCTCAACTATGAGGAGTTATATGGTTTGTCACCTACAGTTGGAATTAGCGTGACAAGGACAATCAAATGATGATGGTCTTGAGAGAAAAAACACCTATCTTCCTAATCATTTTCTTTACCTAATGTGTGGTTTCTTTTGGCTCTTGCTTGGGTTGCTATCAATGACAACCAAATTTGATTAGAAAACAGAATCCACAAAAAGAATATATGAATTATTTTGCAAAAAATTCTATAAATTACAAAGCTTTCCAAAATTCGTTGTTAACAATAGAGATGCCAAATTTAAAAGGAGTTTTTGGAAGGAAATTTTTAAACATATTGGAACATACCTCAATATGAGTTCATCTTATCATCCTCAAATACATGACCAGACAATTTTTTTCAATAAATTTTAGAGGCTTACCTTTGTTGTTATGTAACATACAATATAATAATTGGTTTTAGTGGTTTCGCCTTGTTAGCATTTCGTAATTCCTCTGGGTCAAGGAGAAGAACCCAAAGGTAACCACAAACCAATCTTTAGGGAAGGAAGCCAACCCTTCCAAACCCAGATAGGGTTCTCTCTTATGAAATATTCTAGATTTTAGGCTAGATCCATAGATTAATGGTGGAATAATTTTTGATGGCAAGGGAGAGGGAAAATCCATTGGTCATGGATTCATATTAATCTAATGATTTTTAGTGAATAAATGGGAAAATGAAGGATCCTTAGACACAGGAAAGATAGGAAATGTTTATGGTGCTTTTGTAAAATTTCATTGTATAGATGTGAGTAGAGGAGTAGTGGAATTGATAATATATAAATCATCTAGCCAAGGATGCATTTTAGATGTTACAATGGAGGAAGAAACAGTAAAATGTTTAGTTATTTATAACAGAGCATCTGAACATGAATTATGAAATGAATTATTTAACTAAAAATTGAAGACATAACAATTCAACATGGAAATAATAGAATATAATGAAACTAAAATAAGGGATAAACATCACCATAAATGACTGACACATGAATCCTTGAACAAGTAAACTTCAACCTTCATCATTCACTGAAATTTTCCAATGGAATTGTACAATGCACAATGTTTTTCTTTATCACACACTGACCAACCAAAATTTTTCACACTATAATTAATGAAATATATACAATTATCTCATACCTATACTAAGGAAGTCTAAATCCATCCTTCTTCCGAAGGTAGGAAGAGGTTACAATGCTTTAGGAATAAAATATTTGGAAAATATTCCCATATCCTACTATCTAAGGTTTGGTTTTTTACTAACAAAAAATATGCTAAATGAAGAAAAAATAATGGGATTTGGTAGAAAAATCTTGAAACTTCATCATCCAAATCAATTTGGAGTCAATTATGACAAGTTGGATATCCACCAAGTCGATTTTTAAAAAATTCTAGAACTTTGTCAGCAAATCTGGCTTGGCGAAATTGTGAAAAATGGGTCTCAAAGGGACACTTGTAATTCCGAAACTATAAGACCTATGTAAAAACTGAGAAATTTTTTTTGCTTTGATCCATTCTTATCAAAAAATATTTTAGTTTTAAAAAATTCTCTTCCATCTGTTAGAAAAGTGTGCTAAAAAACAATGGTTGAAACAAGAAAAAATATAGAATTTTGTTCTTTGAAAAATATGCCTCAAAGGTCATTACATATCTCCCAAACCAATATATAAATGTAAAATATGAGAGAGGTTTTTTTACTTGGAAAATTATTGACAAAAACCTCTTTTTATTTTTTTAAGTCATATCCAGTTGGTCAAAAACTAATCTTGAAGTTGACCACTAAAACGATAAAAAACACAATAAGTTCATCCTTTGTGAATTTTTTACCATATCCTAGAAATTTGAATGGGTTACATAGATGGATAATAATACCTAAAACATAAAACACATGTCAAGACACTTATGTTCATACTGCATCCTTCCATTCTTCAAAATCATCACCTAAAACAAAGCGTAGTGACTGAGCGCAATGAATCTTTTCTTGCATAAGTTTGACCAGGTGTTGGAGACTTTGACTGAGAAAAATGGTTGATTGATGATGTTCAAAACCTCATGAAACATATTTTAAACTCCACTTATGAAAATAAGTGCAAAATAATTGATTTTCTTCATATCTTATATTATTTGACAGTAGCGCGGCAAGAAAACATAACAATAAGAAAATTGACTATTGGAGGACTAGCTGGGAATTCCATTTGACTTTTTAAGATGAATTTGAAGTTAAAAAATGTGATTTTTTCAAGAAAAAAAAATTAGAACATGGAGGTGATCGCAGTGAAAAAAAAACATCGATTTGCAGAAGCACAAATCCCTTGTGGCTAAAATGAAACGACTCTCATCTGTTGTTAAGATTATCTGAGGAGGACGAGAAACCTGCTTGATGAATTTTTGAGATCCAATGCATGTATTTTTAATCCTCCATGTGACCTAGGACTCCATTTAACTGCAATGATGACTTCCAAATATGAAATTTTCAAGCGCAACACAAAGGAAAAGTGCAACAACAACATGTGGTGGTAAGGTTATGATGAAATATTTGATTTGAACTTACAATTGACTTGAAAAGACACCACTAATTTTTCCCAATTCCGAGAGAATAAAAACCCACTACTATATTTCACTGATGAATTGTATTACACGTTACCCTATACTTATTCAAGCTAAACCCTTTTAATACTTTGACAACTTGATTTTTATTTATCACTCAAAATTTAATATATCCTTTTCTAAAATGACATTAAGACTTGATCTCTATGAGATCATAGCAACACTTTACAAATTGACCAAAATAATAAAAATAGAAAACTTTACTTTGACTACTATAACATAGGACACTAACATTGGCTCCAATGGGGATGGCATCCTCCCTGTGAGATGCCAAATAACGCAGATCCAGTGCCACACCATTGGGTTGTTCCCATAACAAACATGCACCTTGTGACCTAATCTTCAATTGAAGCCGAAAGCAAAATGAAACTCAAACTGAAATTACTTCCCATGAATGAAGCTGGGAGTGAAAAGAAAACTACAAGTGTTAAAAACTCACTACTGAAAATCAAAATTAAAAACTGCTGAAAATTGCTCATTCCCATGAGCTTATTCGCACACCTGCCTACCCTAAATTGATCCATGAGCTGCCTGATCTGGTGAAATTAAAAAGCCAATGAAACCAATCAAGTAAATTCCTGCTTGATTGAGGCTCATAGTAATCTTCTCCAAACATACATAAAAATTTAAAATTTGACAACTCAACATACTACTGAAACTAATCTCCATTATCCACAAATGTTGAAAAATCTACCTTCACTAATAATTGTAATATACTAGCCACGAGATCTTGAAAAACATGAAAATTTACCTCTTATTGACTTGGAAAAATTAAAAGATATCCTTCCCTTAATGATTCCAACAAAACTGCAAAAGAATCTTCAAAATCATGATTAGTTACTTTTACTTGATAATCGATAAAAGGAAGGAAGAAATCTTTCAGAAACTCGAGACTATCTTCGAAATAAATGGGAGCAATATTTTCATCAGTCTTGCCATATACATCAGGGACAAGTTCTGCACATCCTTGTGACATTTCCAATACAACATCCACATTATTTAACACTGGAGTTTCCAAAACAACCCTTCACATAATTCATTAGGAACATCATTTTGATTTTTAAGAAGAGAAACAATTCCTTACTTATTTTCTCCTTGCAACTATGAGTCTATGATGCAACTGTCATTAATTAGCTCACTGCTTTCATGAATAATACCTTCCTCTTCTTGAGAATTTAATACCATAATATGCTTTTCAAAGTCTTCCCCAAACTCTAATTCCTAACTTTCAAAGTTTTCTTGAATAAATGGCACAAGAAAATTTTGAGTTGATTCAAAATTTGATAAACTATTAATATCCCTCTCTACGTTCTCTATAATTTATAAAGACCGTGAATTTTCTTTTTCATTTCGAGGGGTAAGAATATGAATTTGAATATTATGGCCTTGATCTATTTGATTTCCAGCCAAGGAAGAAACAATTGTTTGATGTAAATTATTTTTATTATCATGGCAACTGACTTCTACATATTATTCCTGATGGTTAAAAGGGTTCTCATGAATAACCTCTACAATATATTCATCCATAAATTGATCATATTCATAAAAAACTTTCCAAATGATCAATACATTTTTTTAAATGTGTGCAACAGTCTTTGACCAACAACATGGAAGGATGATATTATTTATGTCTCTCATAAAATAATGTATGAAAATATCTAAGAGAATACAAACAAGCATTTGGAAATATTTCATACCATAATTGTACATTTCCATCCAAGGATACCAGAAACATCTTCATCAAGTAATCCTCATGAAATTGAACCCTTAGCTTCTGTACATGCAAGTGAAACTTAACCAAATGAAGAGCAACATCATCTCCTACCTGATCTTTGAATCTTGGAAATAATTCTACCAATCTACACAAGGCATGTGATTTGGAAAGCCTAGAATATGAATGCGATGCATAGGAGCATACCTTGCAGATCCGTGATCCATCTTGAGCCAATAGAGTTGCTTGTAAAACCATTATTTTGGATCTTGTTGCTAGTGGAGTCTTTGGATCATGTTGAAATTTGATTGGATTCACCAGGTGAATGATGAAAACTCCTTATGTCTGACCACTGTTCACCATCAGTAATTAGATCTGAAACTTGATGGTTCTTTCTCAGGGAAGATGAAACTTTTTGCTTCTCGGCAACGATGCTACTATGTTAGCACTTTTTAATTCCTTCAGGCTGAAGAGATGAACCCAATGGTAACTAGAAACCAATCTTTAGGTAAGGAATCTAGCCCTTCCAAACCCAAAGAGGGATTCTCTTATGAAATATTCTTGATTTTAGGCTAGATCTATAGAGTAATGGTGGAATAATTTTTTGATGGCACAGGAGAGGGAAAATCCATTGGGTATGGAGTCATATTAATATAATTATTTTTGATGAAAAAATGAGAAAATTAAGGATCCTTAGACAAGGGAAATATAGCAATATTTATGGTGATTTTGTCAAATTTATTTGTATAGAGGTGAGTAGAGGAGTAGTGGAATTGATAATATCTAAAGCATCTAGTTGAGTATGATTTTAGATATTGCAATTGAGGAAGAAACACTGAAATGTTTAGTTATCTATAACAAAGCATCTGAACATGAATTATTTAACTAAAAATTGAAGACATAAAATTTAGGAATGTAAATAACATAAGATAATTAAATAAAAAGAATAGATAAACATCACCATAAATTACTAACACATGAATCCATGAACAAGTAAAATTCAACCTTCATCATTCACTGAAATTTTCCAATGGAACTATACAATGCACAAGGTTTTTCTCTATGACACATTGACGAACCAAACCTTTTCACAAAAAAATTAATAAAATATATACAATTAGCTCATCCATGGACTAAGGAAGCCAAAATCCATCCTTTTCCCAAAGATAGGAAGAGTTTACAATGCTTTAGGAATATGTCCATATCCTACTATATAGGGTTTTGTTTTTTACTAACCAAAAATATGCTAAATAAATAAAAAATCATGGGTATAGGCAGAAAAATATTCAAAATTCATTATCCAAATCAATTTGGAGTCAATTATTCCAAGTTGGAGATCCACCAAGTCGAGTTCAAAAAAATTCTAGAACTCTGTTAGCAAATCTAGCTTGGTGAAATTGTGAAAAATGGGTCTCAAAGTGACACATGTAATTCAAAAAATATAACACCTGTATAAAAAAATATATAGTTTTTTGTTATTTGATCCATTACTGACAAAAACCTCTTTTTGTTTTAAAAAAAATTCTTCCAACCGTTAGAAAAGCAAGCCAAAAAAACAATGGTTGAAATAGGAAAAAATACATAATTTTATTCTTTGAAACATAAGCCTCAAAGGTCATTGCATATCTCCCAAACCATGATAGGTTTTTAAAATATGATATATTGTTGTGTTATTTGGCTCATTATTGACAAAAACCACTTTTGGTTTTCCAAAATTCATCTCCAGTTGTTCAGAAACTAATCTTGAAGTTGATAGCTAAAATATTAAAAAACACAACAAGTTCATCCTTTGTGAATTTTTGACCATCTCCTGGAACTAAGAATGGGTCACATAGATGGAGAATAACCCCTGAAACATCAAACAACTGTCAAGACATTTATGTTCATACTGCATCCTTCTATTCTTCAAAATCATCACCTACAACAAAAGCGCAACGACTGAGCGCAACAAATCTTTTCTTGCATAAGTTTGAGTAGGTGTTGGAGTCTTTGAATGAGAAAAATGGTTGACTGGTGATTTTTACAACCTCATGAAGCCTCTTTGAAAATTCACTTATGAAAAGAAGTGAAAATAATTGATTTTATTCATATCTTATATTCTTTGACAGTTGCGCAATAAGAAAACACAACAATAAGAAAATTGATTGTTGGAGGACTACCTAGGCATTCCCTTTGATTGTTTAAGATTAATTTGAATGTAAAAAATGTGAATTTTTTAATAAAATAAAATTTAGAACTTGGAGGTGATCATGGTGACAACAAAACCTTGATTTGTAGAAGTGGAACAACTCCCCTGCAGCCAAAATGCAACGACTCTCATTTGTTGTTCAGATTATCTGAGGAGGATGAGAAACCTGCTCGATGACTTTTTGGGAGCCAATGGATGTATTTTTAATCCTCCTTGCAACCTAGGACTCCATTTAACTACAATGTTGAATTTAAAATTCTAAATTTTCAAGCGCAACACAAAGGAAAAGTGTAGCAACAACTTGTGGTTATAATGTTATGATGAAATATTTGATTTGACCTTGCAAATGACTTGAAAAGACACCACTGATTTGTCCCAATGATGAGAGAATAAATACCGAGTACTATCTTTCACCCATGGCTTGGATTAAAAATTACTATAGACATATTAAACTTAAACCATTTTAAGACTTTGACAACTTGATTTTTATTTATCACTCAAACTTTAATATATCCTATTCTAAACTGACACCAAGACTTGATCTCTATGAGATCAAAAAAACACTTTACAAATTGAGAAAAATAATAAAAATAACAAACTTGACTTTGAATACTATAACATAGGACACTAACACACCTCATTGAATGGTGGTGCAATTCTACTTATCACACTTCAACCAAAATGACTCCATTTCAAGCTCTTTAACGTTATGAGCCGCCTAAATGGAAGGAAATTTCCATTAACCAAACAAAATTTTCAGCAGTAAAAGATCAAATAGAAGAAACCCAAAAATTCTTTCAGACACTAAAAGAAAATTAAAATTGTTAGTCATCAGTATTTTCGCTATTTTGTAGATGACTAAATACTTGTCCTAGATTTCTAAAAACAAGATTCATGAATATTCTGAGTTTTAGAAATCTCACTGCTTTCATTATCCTTAAGATAAAATTTTCACTATCTCACTACTCTTCCATTCCCTGGTTAGCCTATCACTCCTAGAAGACCTCTCATCGGCTCATGCCACTCATCTCTGTCCCATTTTCATACCCATAACATCAATACTCTGTTTTTCCTATGCTTAACCTTTGTACTTTCCATCTAAGATTGCCAAACAACCTACCCTTTCTCATGTTCATCAAATGCCTCAAGAATTGATGGTCTTAAAGCTACCTCTGAAGGCTCTTTAGATAAATCAAGTACATTGGATTTTGGATCTTCAATACATCAATTTGTCAAAAACTCTGTTTTTCACACTTGAGGACCCTAAGCCAAGTTTTCAGTCAAAGACCAAGTCAAAGAGTTTTCCACTAGGTCACTAGGGTTTCATAGGTTGTAGGGTTATTTTGGTGTTCTAAATCACTGTTTTTCATGTACTAGAAGGTGAATTAAATGTGAAAGAAGTTCAACACATGTTTTTCCAAGTCAGATCAAGAAAACTTCAAGGAGGACTGCTTTTCCAAGGACAAAATTCTACAAAAGTACTACTGTCCATTTTGACATTTCTGCAAGAGTGTCAAGGTGGCTATCAATAGAGAAATAGGTAAGGTAAGAGGCCCGCTGCTCATTAAAGGACATCCATATCAAAGAAGGAGGAAGCAGCTTATGTCCAAGAATAAAATCAGGGTTTCTAGATACTGATTGGGCCAGCAGTGTGCCAAGCAAATATCAATGCATCAAACCACAAGGATAGAGGCACACCAGCACAATCAAGCATGAATTGAATATTTTTAGAAGTTATAAATGTATGAAAAAGGAAAATATGAGGTGAACTTGAAAGGGCTGTAGAGAACTTAGAAGACAACACTAAAATTTCATCTCATGCAGCCCATAAGCCCAAGGTTTTGGAAATATAGTCAAGGAAGATGAAGTGAAATTGATAGGCCTCCATCATTGCCAGTAGAAGAATATTTCAAGGGAATACTGTGTGTATCATTCTAAGGTTTTTCAAGGTAAGTATTCCATTGCCTCAAAGGGAAAGCATGAAAGAGTATCAGTGTGAAGAAGGTCAAGCCTTCATTTTCAGTCATTTGCCCTCAAATGATCAAAGGAATAAGGCATAGGATTAAGCTCCTAGATGGAAGACCAAGTTGAGCATGAGTTTACTGTTATGTGATTGAATGTCGCAAACACCAAGAAACATCAAAAAGAGGGAAAAATTAGTATGTCATGGCACCTGCAACAAATCAGAAGTGGCCAAAGATGAATTTAGCATGCCTAAGGATCAAATGAGAAGAATGGAGATGGGTTTCTCAGTCACCTCTCAAAACAAAGGAATTTTGATCTCCAAGATAAAACAGAAAGGCTTTGACAGTGTTAGGGTAAGGACAGGTCCCTCAAAAATGTTTTAAAGAGCTTACCCTTACTAAATGAGCTAAAAGGATGTGTTATATTTCAAATAACAGAGAAGGTAATTTTAGGGTTTTGATATGAGAGAATGTGTAAGAGCAGAGTGATAAAGACACAAACACGTCAAAGGAGGTCAAAATCCATCATGTTAGCTATCTAAAAAACAACAAAGGAAATGGTTGGAAAGGAGAAAAGACCACTTAAATGCTTTTAGCCACCTGCTGAAAAAAAATCTCAAAATGATAAATTAGTAAAAGTGAAACAAAGGACAGAGACCTTAATAAAGTGGGTTTTTAGTTTAATTTATTTTCCTAAAAGGGTATAAAGGGCCTTCTTTGTTTTCCTCCCATCTCATCTTACCGTTGAAAAGAGCAAAAAAACATTCAAGGGAGAATTTTTTAGAGTTTCAGGAAAATCTAGGCAAGTTTACCGACGCTGTGCTTTGGAGCAGGCGTTATGCCTAGGGCATCTCGTGCTACTCGTAGAGGATAAATTGCAGTGTAAATTTACATTGCGTTGGGCCTAGAGTGGAGTGTGCTACACTTTGAGGTGGGCACTACGCGTTCACCTAGTTTCGCCCGATAGGAAGGATCCGGCAGACCTCCACACGGGCAGTGTTGTGCCCAGGAGAGCCTGACTCGACCATTTCTACCCGGAGTTGTGCCCAGGAGACCGGAAAGCTTGAATGTGTCGTGTAGCGCTACGCTCAGGAGCCTGGAAGGCCTGCACGCAAGTAGCGCTACGCCCAGAAGCACCCGACTTGCCCAGTTTTCTTCCCGGCGATGCGCTTAGGGAAAAAAATCCTCTTTTGCTTACAAAATTGCCAAAAATGATGAAAAATACCCCTCCAAGCCACTTCCAAGAACCTACAAAAGAGTCAAGAAATTGGTAAGTTGACATTTTTTCCCCTCCTCCAAGTGGTTTTTTGTTTTAATGGTTAAAGAAATTGGTCACAAACCTAAAGAATATAAGCCCTATTTCCTCTTGAAGAAGCCCTGTTTTGACCTCCAAACAAGTTATCAGTTAAGGGGAGTGTGAATTAGTGTAACTACAATTAGTTCAAGTTAAGCCCTCCTCCAAGCTCAAACCAAATCAGTCATAAATTCACCTCCATCTCACTCATTTACAAGAGCTTCCCTCACCATCATTTCATTTTCACTCCTCCTACCTCAGTTTCACAAGCAAGCTTGAGTTTGTATAAAGGAAACCCTAGTCACCATGTCAGGAGAAGAAGGAAGTATGAGCAGTGGAGGAGGTCAAATGCCTATGAAGCCAATGCACAAGGGTGGGAAGGTTAATAGGTTTGAGCCCCAAGACACAGTAGAGATTACTTCTTCCCCCATGATTTTCACATGCTTTCAAAATGTGCGGTTGCTTTCAGTTTTTTTAAAAGGTCAAACAAGTGCAAATTCACCCTGAACTCACTAGGTTTTTTTTCCTCAACCTACACAACAAACAATCAAGCCTTACAGGGATAGACTTTGAGCTATCATCAGATACCATTGCTCAAGCTACTGGACTTCATAATTTTTGTGAGAAATGGTTCAAAAGGGAAAAGTTGGACATGATTTTCTATTAGACTTTCCTCAAGCCTAGGTATAAAGAGGGTTGAAAGTATATTTTCCCTTTCTCACACTTAATAGAGAGGTATGCACCCCTAATGAAGGTCATACCTGTGAAGGAAGATACTCCAGGCTCTACTCCTACCATGTCAGATTACTCATGCATTTCATAGGGTCAAGATGCTTCATTTTCCCTATTACTTGTATAAGAGTATAGACAAGATGTCTTATGTTGTCTGAAGGAGGAGTTATACCCAAGAAATGCACAGTTTGTTCCACCACTCCTTTATCAAGATGGTGGTACTACATCAGTTGGAGCAAAAGGGCATACCTCAAGAAAACCTCCCTTCCTCACCTTCTCCTAAAGCATCAAATCAAGAAGAGGATAGTGAAAAAGAGGTCAATGAATAAGAAGAGGCAGAGGATGATGAGGAAGAGACAAATGATGAGGAAGAAGAGGCAGAGGAGAAGGATGAAGAAGAGACAGAGGAATATAATGAAGAAAAGGGCAGTGAGCAAGAAAGTGAAAAAGAGGCAGAAAGTGATGAAGAGATAGAAAGTGATGAAGAGGTAGAAAATGATAAAGAAAAGGGTAGTGATATAGAGGATGATGAAGAAGAAGGCAATGAACATGAGAGAAAAGAGGAAAACAATCATGACAGTCATGAAGACAATGGAAAAAGTGAAGAGGGTGATGATGAAAATGAAGATCGCAGCAGTGGAGAGGCAAGCAGCTTCAACGATGAACAAAATGAAGATGTTGATTGTGTATAAAATGAAGAAGAGGCTAATGACAGTCATGAAAATAATGAAGGAAATGAAGGGGCTGATAGTCAAATTGAAGATCATAGCAATGAAGAGGCAAGCAGCTTTAATGAAGAACAAAATGACAATGCAGAAATCAGTGAAGGGGTTGAGAGTGGTGATGATGTTGAGAACAAAAAAGAAAATGAGGAAATAGAAAACATGATGACTGATGATACTAATGATAAAAATGAAGAGTGTGATGATAGCAACAAGGATCACATCCATGATCAAGACACCAACAAGACCACAATCACACCTCTTTCATTGACCTATCAAAGAGGGCCAAGGCTTGTGTTTGTTGCCTCCAAAAGGAAAGGGACAATTCCATCCACCTCATCTCAACCACTAGAGAAAGTGTTGCAAAAGGGGAAGAAGAAGAGACTAAGAAAGGAGAGGGATGGATAAATCATTCGTGTGGACAAGAATGAGGAGAATGAAGCAAGTGACTACAAATCCCAGCCATCTGGTGAACAAAATGTGTTCTCTGTCCAAGACCCTGCTAATCAGAAGAAATAAGAGTGTAAATGATGCCCTTGACATGGAGAATAGGCAGTAGCTGTTTACAACAGCACCTTTTGCTGGTAACAGATGTGCATGGTTTGCCCTTGATGGCAACCCACTTTATGAAGATGATGGTAACCTGTTTCACAGTTGTCCCGATGGAAATCTACTCAAGGAGCTGGCCAAACATAAGCAACTACAAAAGGTAAAAATTAAGAATGAATATGTATTTTAGATCGCTCTGACAGTGCGTAGAAAAGAATTCCAGTAAGTGTCACAAAAATGATAAATATAATATGTCACAATGTATACGCTACTTTTGTGAAGGCAACCCACGTATATACTCTACTTTTATGAAGGGAACCCACGTATACATTCAGGGTTAGCATATACGCAGCTTTTATGAGGCTAAGTTGCGTATACACGTGGAAACGAACGCTAAAAGTCGCTTATGCCCTTTTGCGCTCTAAAAGTATAGTTTCTGGTGGCCGGACAAAGTAGTATTGACCTACTAATGGAGTGATTATCTTTTTGATCCTGTTTATATACTCTAGGAAATAATGTGGTTTCTATTTGCATAAAAAGGTAAACCTATATAAGGATAAGAAAAATCATCATAAAAGGGTGCATGAGTCTGGGTTTTTAATGGTTTTAATGAGTACTTCATTATGAAGTATATATGTATGGAAAGGGTAACAGTTTGATGATCTGAATCTATGATGCACCTATGAAGAAAATGATGAAGAAGTGAATCTAGATCTGAAATGCATTTGTATCTTCTATATCTGTTCATGGAATGTTCTGATCTGAGATGAGGCGAACATGTTTCTGAAGTAAAGGGTAATATCCGAGCTATGCATATGTTCTGAAGAATTGCGCTGAAATGTCTGAAGAAGTATACGCCGGTTCGTTTCGGTAAAAGCGTGTGTATACGCGGATCTGATGAAGGAAAAGCGCGTATGTCCAGTTAGGGTTTTTCTGAAGTGTGTGCAGAGGTATACACGGTTTTATATGCATGAAGGCACGTATATACGCAGGATCAGTGAAAGGAAAGCGCATATGATAAACTAGGGTTTGCTGAAGTTGTGAGATGTCTGATCTGTTCTACTGTCTTGCTGATATCTGTTTCTGATGTGTACTGCTATCTGTCAATGTTGATCTGGGTAGTTCGAATATTGATTATGCTGCTATAGAGCAAGTTGTTGAATTGATGAATGTTCCTTGAGCTTAATTGTGTGGGTTGGATCCAGTGTGAAAATTGATGAAACGTGGTCCATAAAGGTGTTGAGGGTTGTAGCCTTCAGTCAGGGGGTTGTAGCTCCCTTCCAGGTGAGGCTAGTAAACGAGAGCAGGGGGTCGTAGCTCCCTTCCAGGAGAGACTGGTAAACGAGCGCAGGTGGGTGCCTGCGTGCTGGTATGAGTCTGCACCAGCACATTGTTGTAAGATGTTTTCTCTATAATAAAATATTGAAGGCTGAGACAACGGCAGCGGTGGTTTTCTTCCGACTTGGGTTTCCACCTAAAATCCTGGTGTTCATGTGTGTTGATTATGTGTGATGATTTATTTTGTTCTTACTGCACATGTTTACTGTTTATTGAACATCTGATGAATAAATGATGGAATTATATAAGTGAAGAATTAATGGCATAATTAGATCTCTATGTATACGTGAGTTTTATGAAGGGTATCCGCGTATATACATGAGTCTGTGTCAGGAAAGTAGCGTATGGGTTTTAGAGCATGAAAAAGTAAAAATTTTTGAGGAAGGCTCAAAAATATCCATTCACCCCTCTCAAAGATTTTTCCAAATAATGGTATCAGAAAGGTGTCCTTTTCGAAGAAGCTTGATCGCTTGAAGGAGATCCGTTGCAATGGGAAGTCATGAAGGAGTACTTTCTCTAAGGCCACCTCTATTAAATGGAAGTAATTTGTTATTATGGAAGATACGAACAAAATCATATTTGCAAAGTCTTGGTGTATAAGTATGGGCAATCGTGGAAGAAGGTTATCAGTATCCGGCAATTATTCCTACTGATGCAGCACAAAGGAAGAAATATGAAATCAATGCCAAAGTAGTAAATGTTTTATTAGGAAGCATGTCTGAATCTGAATATGTTAAAGTGATGCAGCTAAATTCAGCAAAAGAAATATGGGACAAAATCATTCCGAGCTATGAAGGAGATACAAAGGTAAAAAGTGCAAAACTCCAAACTCTCAGAATTGAATATGAACATTTAAGGATGCATAGTGATGAGAGTATTGCCAGTTTCTTTTTACGTCTAGATGATATTGTAAATCGTATGAGAAGTTTGGGTGAAACCATAACCGATACTACTCTGGTTGAAAAAGTATTAAGATCTTTGACTTCAAAATTTGAGTCAAAAGTATCTGCTATTGAAGAAAGGCAAGATCTGCAAACTCTTACTATTGTTCAACTACATGGTATTCTGACTGCTTATGAAATGAGACAAGGAGGTCCCTCTCAAATCAAAGAAGTTGTTTTTAAGGCATGTACAAAAGGAAAATACAAGGAAGATGTCAAGGAATCAGATTATATATCAGAAGAAGAAGAAGCAAATTTTGTGAGAAAACTCCAACTAGGAACTGGAAGATTCAAAGGTAAGCTCCCCTTCAAGTGTTTTGATTGTGGAAGAGTTGGTCATTATGCTGCTAAATTTCCTTATAGAGAAAATCATGATAAAGGGAAACAAATTGAAAAAGGAAAGAGTTATTATACAAATGAAGTATCTAATGAGGATGAAGAAGATTCTGACAAAGATCTGCTAGTGCTCATGGCAAAGAAGAAAAAGAAGAAGGCTACTCAAAAGGAGACATCTCAAAAGACATGTACGACAAAAGATGAAGAAGATAAAACAGGTACTGATTGTTGTTCTTGTGATTCACTTTCTTGTGCAAGCAATGGTGAAGATAGTGAACGTAACAGTATAAGTCTATAAGAAAATCTCAAGGTCAATAATGAAAGCAATGATTGGAATCAATTTCAGAAGAGAGAATCTGTCTACAAAGGTATGATCTCTAGAATGAATGAACAGAAAGAAATACTGAATGGACAGATAGACAAGTATCAAAAGTTGTATGTTGTTGCAACCAATCAAAGTGAAAGACTTGAAGCAGAAATCATCTCTCTCAAAGAAGATCTGGAAAAATCAAATAAGAAGAATGAATAACCCCTATCATTTGAAAAGGAAGGACTTGAAGCATAAATCATCTCTCTCAAAGAAGATCTGGAAAAATCAAATAAGAAGAATGAAGAACTGCTACAAACATGTGAAGAACAAGAAAATTGGTTGAAAGAAGAAATTTTAAAATTGAATGATCAAATTGAAGAAGGAAAAAGGGTTGAAGAAAGTATGAAGAAGCAATGCCAAAAAATTGGAAGTTGAGGTAAACATTCTCACAGGTAAATTAGAAGAAAAAGATAAACTCTTGAGATTTCAAGATAGTACTAAGATTCTAGACAATATTCTTAGTAATCAAAGATCTCCTGCTATTAAACTTGGTCTTGGTTTTCATGAAACTATTAAAGGAGAATCTAGTTCACAAGGAAGTGCTAAAGATTCAAAGGATGTCAATACAAAATCTGAAGTGTTGAAAGAAGCAAAGGGTCAACCGAAAATCATGAACTCTCAAAAGAAACCATTCCCTCCTAACTATAGAAGCATCAATAATGTTGAATGCTTTAATTGTCATAATTATGGGCATGTTGCATCAAATTGCAAAAGTAGATTGTTTCAGTCACAAACAAGCAGATTCTACACAGATAGATACTCTGGTTTCTTTAAGGGATATTGTTTTTCATGCAGCAGGTTTGGTCATAAAGCAACTGATTGCAATAGAGGAAAGAATAGAAGAACACAGTATGATTCTTATGCTTACTTTTCTGGTCATGCAAGATGTTATGCCTGTAACAAATATGGACATGTGGAAAAAGAATGCAGGATGAATAGATCTGAGAAATTGGACAATTTCCAGTCCACAATAAGAAGTTTCAAGCAAAGCTGGAGAAAGAAGGAGGACCGGTCAGAAACGTAGGGAATACTGACCCTACAGCAGTCATCCGCTTCTAAAGCTTACTTCTATGAATGACTGCAAGAAGTGATGTGAGATACATTATAAGGATTAGTAATTTATCGTCACAGGGGGAGCAATGTATGATGATTCTCATGGTTGTTTTTGTTATTCTGGCTCTATTCATTTCTGACAGTGCATCTGGTGTGAAGAAAAGACAGGAACAGAAGGTTCAAATTCAGGGGGAGATGAAGGGGTGAAATTTTCTATATTTCACTTTCCATACGCGGGTTTGATGAAACAAAGTCGCGTATACACGCGAGTTCCAGCAGACACAGTCGCGTATGCATTGATGATAAGAGAATTGATATGACAGCTGAAGATCAGGAGCAGAGGTTCAGGGGAAGCATCAGTCTGACTGTTAATGATTGTATTATTGACACTGTATCTGGCTATTTCTCAGTTCTAAATGATGATGACATGATACATGGTTTCTTATGATGATATTATGGATGAGCTCGGATTGCATATTTGCTGAAGAGTATTCTTTGCTTTCACACATGGATGAGATGGAAGTCTTATGATTCAGAGATATGGACAGATCATGCAGGGATTGTTGCTGATGGCTTGTTGTTGAAGGTGTTCAGGTTGCACAAGCTAAGGAGGAGCCTTGGTCATATGAAAAGGATGTTTGGATGCAAATTTTCAGGGGGAGCATTAGTCTTGTTGAGTATAATGCATTGTTGGCATTATGATGGTTCTAAAATATGATCTCTTTCTTGAGGTCTTTTTGGTATTTGTTACAAAAATTCATATTTGTAATTTGATGAAAAGGTCATGTTGAGACCTATGATGTAAATTGTAATATTCAGTCATGTAAGGACTTGTTCAATTTGTAAACCCACTTGGTTGGGTAATTGAGTCAAAAATGTGTAAACCCTCTTGGTTGGGTACTTGAGTCTCATATGTAAATCCACTTGGTTGGATCTTTGATTTAAGTATGATTCCTTGGTGATAGGAAGGTCATAGAGTCATGTACTTCATTGTAAAATATGTTTGAAGATTCAGCATGAACTCAGGGGGAGCATGGTCACTTCAGTGTACATCAGATCTACAACGCTCTTCTTTCTACATGAGGAGAAAAACCTTGTGTTGGTTTTGGTCCGCCCTTTGCCCTTGATGTCAAAGGGGGAGAGTGACATGGTGTTTGAATAAGGGGAGAATATCATTATGCCTAATGTATATATCTGTTGTGGTGATCAAACACCATTGTGGTTTCCATCAAGTCCAAAGGGGGGGATTGTTGGCAATATGATGCAGAAGTGTTGTCCTTGATGGAAACCCACATGATAAGCAACCTATGTGCTAAAGATGTAAGAATGATGTATCTTCAGATCAGTTCAGATGTGGCAGAGAAAATAATTCCAGTAAGTGCCAGAAAAATCATAAATATAATATGTCACAACGTATACACTACTTTTGTGAGGGCAACCCGCGTATATAATCTACTTTTGTGAAGGGAACCTGCGTATACATTCAGGATTAGCATATACGCAGATTTTATGAGGCTAAGTTGTGTATACACACGGAAACGAACGCTAAAAGTTGCGTATGCCCTTTTGCGCTCTAAAATTATGATACCAAGGGGATTTACCATGGTATTGACCCATTGTATTGAGCACTGGATTATCTATTTGATCCTGTCTAGGAATACCATTGGAAATAATGTGGTTTTGGCTCATGGTATTGAAAAAGGGTAAACCTATATAAGGAGAAGAAAATCATTGTGCAAAGGGTGTGCATGAGTCTGGGTTTGAATGAGTACTTCATTATGAAGTATATCTGTATGGAAAGGGTAACAGTTTGATGATCTGAATCTGTGATGCACCTATGAAGATAATGATGAAGAAGTGAATCTAGATCTGAAATGTATTTGTATCTTCTAGATTTGTTTATGGAATGTTCTGATCTGAGATGAGGCGAACATGTTTCCTGAAGTAAAGAGTAATATCTGAGCTATGCATCTGTTCTGAAGAATTGTGCTGAAATGTCTGAAGAAGTATATGCTGGTTCGTTTCGGTAAAAGCGCGTGTGTACGCGGATCTGATGAAGGAAAAGCGCGTATGTCCAGTTAGGGTTTTCTGATGTATGTGCAGAGGTATACGCGGTTTTATATGCATGAAGGCGTGTATGTACACATGATCAGTGAAAGGAAAGTGTGTATGATAAACTAGGGTTTGCTGAAGTTGTGAGATGTCTGATCTGTTCTGCTGTCTTGCTGATATCTACTTCTGATGTGTACTGCTATCTGTTAATGTTGATCTGGGTAGTTCGAATATTGATTATGCTGCTATAGAGCAAGTTGTTGGATTGATGAATGTTTCTTGAGCTTGGTGGCAGCAGGTTGGATCCAGTGTGAAAATTGATGAAAAGTGGTCCATAGAGGTGCTGAGGGTTGTTGCCTTCAGTCAGGGGGTTGTAGCTCCCTTCCAGGAGAGGCTGGTAAACGAGTCAGGGGGTTGGAGCTCCCTTCCAGGAGAGGGCGGCCGTGGCGCGGTGGGTGCTAGTGTGAGTGTAGTCTACCTTGACACATTGTTGTAAGATGTTTTATCTATAATAAAATATTGAAGGCTGAGACAACGGCAGCGGTGGTTTTCTCCCGACTTGGGTTTCCACCTAAAATCCTGGTGTTATGTGTGTTGCTTATGTGTGATGATTTATGTTTATTGAACATCTGATGAATAAATGATGGAATTATATAAGTGAAGAATTAATGGCATAATTAGATCTCTGTGTATACGCGAGTTTTATGAAGGGTATCCGCGTATATACGCGAGTCTGTTTTAGGAAAGTAGCGTATGGGTTTTAGAGCATGAAAAAATAGAAAAAATTTAAGTATGCCCAAAATACTAATTTACACCTCTCAGTATTTTTCCCAACAATTGGTATCAGAGCAGGTCCTTCTGAAGAAGCTTGATCGCTTGAAGGAGATCCGTCGCAATGGGAAGTCATGAAGGAGTTATGACTATAAGGCCACCTCTATTCAATGGAGATAATATGCTATTCTGGAAGATACGAACAAAAGCATATCTGCAAAGTCTTGGTGCAGAAGTATGGGCAATCGTGGAAGAAGGTTATCAGTATCCAGCAAGTATTCCTACTGATGCAGCAGAAAGGATGAAATATGAAATCAATGCCAAATTAGTGAATTTCTTATTAGGAAGCATGTCCGAACCAGAATTTTCTAAAGTGATGCAGCTAAATTCGGCAAAGAAAATATGGGACAAAATCATTCTGAGCTATGAAGGAGATGCAAAGGTAAAAAGTGCAAAACTCCAAACTCTCAGAATTGAGTATGAAAATTTAAAGATGCATAGTGATGAGAGTATTGCCAGTTTCTTTTTACGTCTAGATGATATTGTAAATCGTATGAGAAGTTTGGGTGAAACCATAACCGATACTACTCTGGTCGAAAAAGTCTTAAGATCTTTGACTTCAAAATTTGAGTCGAAAGTATCTGCTATTGAAGAAAGGCAAGATCTGCAAACTCTTACCATTGTTCAACTACATGGTATTTTGACTGCTTATGAAATGAGACAAGGAGGTCCCTCTCAAATCAAAGAAGCTACTTTTAAGGCGTGTGCAAAAGGAAAAGAAAAGGAAGATGTCAAGGAATCAGACTATATATCAGAAGAAGAAGAAGCAAATTTTGTGAGAATACTCCAACTAGGAACTGGAATATTCAAAGGTAAGCTCCCCTTCAAGTGTTTTGATTGTGGAAGAGTTGGTCATTATGCTGCTAAATGTCCTTATAGAGAAAATCATGATAAAGGGAAACAAATTGAAAAAGGAAAGAGTTATTATACAAATGAAGTATCTAATGAGGATGAAGAAGATTCTGACAAAGATCTACTAGTGCTCATGGCAAAGAAGCAAAAGAAGAAGGCTACTCAAAAGGAGACATTTCAGAAGACATGTACGGAAAAATATGAAGAAGATAAAACAGGTACTGATTGTTGTTCTTGTGATTCACTTTCTTGTGCAAGCAATGGTGAAGATAGTGAACGTAACAGTATAAGTCTAGAAGCAAATCTCAAGGTCAATAATGAAAGCAATGATTGGAATCAATTTCATAAGAGAGAATCTATCTACAAAGATATGATCTCTAGAATGAATGAACAGAAAGAAATACTGAATGGACAGATAGACAAGTATCAAAAGTTGTATGTTGTTGCAACCAATCAAAGTGAAAGACTTGAAGCAGAAATCATCTCTCTCAAAGAAGATCTGGAAAAATCAAATAAGAAGAATGAAGAACCCCTATCATTTGAAAAGGAAGGACTTGAAGCAGAAATAATCTCTCTCAAAGAAGATCTAGAAAAATCAAATAAGAAGAATGAAGAACTGCTACAAACATGTGAAGAAAAAGAAAATTGTTTGAAGGAAGAAATTTTAAAATTGAATGATCAAATTGTAGAAGGAAAAAGGGTTGAAGAAAGTATGAAGAAGCAATGCCAAAAATTGGAAGTTGAGGTAAACATTCTCACAGGTAAATTAGAAGAAAAGGATAAACTCTTGATATTTCAAGATAGTACTAAGATTCTGGACAATATTCTTAGTAATCAAAGATCTCGTGCTATTAAACGTGGTCTTGGTTTTCATGAAACTATTAAAGGAGAATCTAGTTCACAAGGAAGTGCTAAAGATTCAAAGGATGTCAATACAAAATCTGAAGTGTTGAAAGAAGCAAAGGGTCAACCGACAATCATGAACTCTCAAAAGAAACCATTCCCTCCTAACTATAGAAGCATCAATAATGTTGAATGCTTTAATTGTCATAATTATGGGCATGTTGCAGTAAATTGCAGAAGCAGATTGTTTCAGTCACAAACAAGCAGATTATACACAGATAGGTACTCTGGTTTCTTTAAGGGATATTGTTTTTCATGCAGCAGGTTTGGTCATAAAGCAGCTGATTGCAATAGAGGAAAGAATAGAAGAACACAGTATGATTCTTATGCTTACTTTTATGGTCATGCAAGATGTTATGCCTGTAACAAATACGGACATGTGGAAAAAGAATGCAGGATGAATAGATCTGAGAAATTGGATAATTTCTAGCCCACAATAAGAAGTTTCAAGAAAAGCTGGAGAAAGAAGGAGGACCAGTCAGAAACGTAGGGAATACTGACCCTACAGCAGTCATCCGCTTCTAAAGCTTACTTCTCTGAATGACTGCAAGAAGTGATGTGAGATACATTATAAGGATTAGTAATGTATCGTCACAGGGGGAGCAATGTATGATGATTCTCATGGTTGTTTTGGTTATTCTGGCTATATTTATTTCTGACAGTGCATCTGGTGTGAAGAAAAGACAGGAACAGAAGGTTCAAATTCAGGGGGAGATGAAGGGGTGAAATTTTCTATATTTCACTTTCCATACGCGGGTTCGATGAAACAAAGTCGCGTATACACGCGAGTTCCAGCAGACACAGTCGCGTATGCATTGATGATAAGAGAATTGATATGACAGCTGAAGATCAGGAGCAGAGGTTCAGGGGAAGCATCAGTCTGACTGTTAATGATTGTATTATTGACACTGTATTTGGCTATTTCTCAGTTCTAAATGATGATGACATGATACATGGTTTCTTATGATGAGATTATGGATGAGCCCGGATTGCATATTTGCTGAAGAGTATTCTTTGCTTTCACACATGGATGAGATGGAAGTCTTATGATTCAGAGATACGAACAGATCATGCAGGGATTGTTGCTGATGGCTTGTTGTTGAAGGTGTTCAGGTTGCACAAGCTAAGGAGGAGCCTTGGTCATATGAAAAGGATGTTTGGATGAAAATTTTCAGGGGGAGCATTAGTCTTGTTGAGTATAATGCATTGTTGGCATTATGATGGTTCTGAATTATGATCTCTTTCTTGAGGTATTTTTGGTATTTGTTACAAAAAGTCATATTTGTAATTTGATGAAAAGGTCATGTTGAGACCTATGATGTAAATTGTAATATTCAGTCATGTAAGGACTTGTTCAATTTGTAAACCCACTTGGTTGGGTAATTGAGTCAAAAATGTGTAAACCCTCTTGGTTGGGTACTTGAGTCTCATATGTAAATCCACTTGGTTGGATCTTTGATTTAAGTATGAGTCCTTGGTGATAGGAAGGTCATAGAGTCATGTACTTCATTGTAAAATATGTTTGAAGATTCAGCATGAACTCAGGGGGAGCATGGTCACTTCAGTGCACATCAAATCTGCAGAGCGCTTCTTCTACATGAGGAGAAAAACCTTGTGTTGGTTTTGGTCTGCCCTTTGCCCTTGATGTCAAAGGGGGAGAGTGACATGGTGTTTGAATAAGGGGAGAATATCATTATGCTTAATGTATATATCTGTTGTGGTGATCAAACACCATCGTGGTTTCCATCAAGTCTAAAGGGGGAGATTGTTGGCAATATGATGTAGAAGTGTTGTCCTTGATGGCAACCCACTTGATGAAGATGATGGCAACCTACTTGATGAATTTTTCCTTGATGGAAATCTACTCGATGAGTTGCTTATGATAAGCAACCTATGTGCTAAAGATGTAAGAATGATGTATCTTCAGATCAGTTTAGATGTGGCAGAGAAAATAATTTCAGTAAGTGCCAGAAAAATGATAAATGTAATATGTCACAATGTATACGCTAGTTTTGTGAAGGCAACCCGTGTATATACTTTACTTTTGTGAAGGGAACCCACGTATACATTCAAGGTTAGCATATACGCAACTTTTATGAGGCTAAGTTGGGTATACACACGGAAACGAACGCTAAAAGTCGCATATGCCCTTTTGCGCTCAAAAAGTATGATACCAAGGGGCTTTACCATGGTATTGACCCATTGTATTGAGCGCTGGATTATCTATTTGATCCCGTCTAGGAATACCATTGGAAATAATGTGGTTTTGGCTCATGGTATTGAAAAAGGGTAAACCTATATAAGGAGAAGAAAATCATTGTGCATGGTGTGCATGAGTCTGGGTTTGAATGACTACTTCATTATGAAGTATATCTGTATGGAAAGGGTAACAGTTTGATGATCTGAATCTGTGATGCACCTATGAAGAAAATGATGAAGAAGTGAATCTGGCTCTGAAATGTATCTTCTAGATCTGTTTATGGAATGCTCTGATCTGAGATGAGGTGAACATGTTTCTGAAGAAAAGGGTAATATCTGAGCTATGCATCTGTTCTGAAGAATTGCGCTGAAATGTCTAAAGAAGTATACGCTGGTTTGTTTCGGTAAAAGCGCGTGTATAGGCGGATCTGATGAAGGAAAAGCGCGTATGTCCAGTTAGGGTTTTCTGAAGTATGTGCAGAGGTATACGCGGTTTTATATGCATGAAGGCGCGTATATACGCAGGATAAGTGAAAGGAAAGCGCGTATGATAAACTAGGGTTTGCTGAAGTTGTGAGATGTCTGATCTGTTCTGTTGTCTTGCTGATATCTGTTTCTGATGTGTACTGCTATCTGTCAATGTTGATCTAGGTAGTTCGAATATTGATTATGCTGCTATAGAGCAAGTTGTTAAATGGATGAATTTTCCTTAAGCTTAATTGTGTGGGTTGGATCCAGTGTGAAAATTGATGAAACGTGGTCCATTGTGGTGCTGAGGGTTGTAGCCTTCAGTCAGGGGGTTGTAGCTCCCTTCCAGGTGAGGCTGGTAAACGAGATCAGGGGGTCGTAGCTCCCTTCCAGGAGAGGCTGGTAAACGAGTCAGGGGGTTGGAGCTCCCTTCCAGGAGACGCTGGTAAACGAGCGCAGGTGGGTGCCTGCGTGCTGGTCAAGTCTGCGCCAGCACATATGTTGTAAGATGTTTTCTCTATAATAAAATATTGAAGGCTGAGCAACTGCAGCGGTGGTTTTCTCCCGATTTGGGTTTCCACCTAAAAATCCTGGTGTTCATGTGTGATGCTTTGTGTGATGGTTTATTCTGTTCTTACAGCACATGTTTATTGTTTATTGAACATCTGATGAATGAATGATGGAATAATATAAGTGAAGATTTAATGACAGATCTAGATCTCTGTGTATACGCTAGTTTCATAAAGGGGATCCGCGTATATACGCTAGTTTACTGAGGGAAAGTAGCGTATGGGTTTTAAGGAATGAAAAAGTAAAAAGATTTGATTATGCAGTAAATACTGATTCACCCCCCCCTCTCAGTATTTTTCCCAACAATTGGTATCAGAGGGTGGTCCTTCTGAAGAAGCTTGATCGCTTGAAGGAGATCCGTCGCAATGGGAAGTCAAGAAGGAGTAATGTCTATAAAGCCACCTCTATTCAATGGAAGCAATCTGATATTCTGGAAGGTACGAACAAAAGCATATCTGCAAAGTCTTGGTGCGGATGTATGGGCAATCGTGGAAGAAGGTTATCAATACCCGGCAAGTATTCCTACTGATGCAGCTGAAAGGAAGAAGTATGAAATCAATGCCAAAGCAGTGAATGTCTTATTAGGAAGCATGTATGAATCAGAATTTGCTAAAGTGATGCAGCTACATTCAGCAAAAGAGATATGGGACAAGATCATTCTGAGCTATGAAGGAGATACAAAGGTAAAAAGTGCAAAACTCCAAACTCTCAGAATTGAATATGAAAATTTAAGGATGCATAGTGATGAGAGTATTGCCAGTTTCTTTTTACGTCTAGATGATATTGTAAATCGTATGAAAAGTTTGGGTGAAACCATAACCGATACTACTCTGGTGGAAAAAGTCTTAAGATCTTTAACTTCAAAATTTGAGTCAAAAGTATCAACTATTGAAGAAAGGCAAGATCTGCAAACTCTTACTATTGTTCAACTACATGGTATTCTGACTGCTTATGAAATGAGACAAGGAGGTCCCTCTCAAATCAAAGAAGCTGCTTTTAAGGCGTGTGCAAAAGGAAAATAAAAGGAAGATGTCAAGGAATCAAATTATATATCAGAAGAAGAAGAAGCAAATTTTGTGAGAAAACTCCAACTAGGAACTGGAATATTCAAAGGTAAGCTTCCCTTCAAGTGTTTTGCTTATGGAAGAGTTGGTCATTATGCTGCTAAATGTCCTTATGAAGATAAACATGGTAAAGGGAAACAATTTGAAAGGAGAAAGAGTTACTATACAAATGAAGTATCTGATGAGGAAGAAGAAGATTTTGACAAAGATCTGCTAGTGCTCATGGCAAAGAAGCAAAAGAAGAAGGCTACTCAAAAGGAGACATCTCAGAAGACATGTATGGCAAAAGATGAAGAAGATAAAACAGGTACTGATTGTTGTTCTTGTGATTCACTTTCTTGTGCATGCAATGGTGAAGATAGTGAAAGTAACAGTATAAGTCTAGAAGCAAATCTCAAGATCAATGATGAAAGTAATGATTGGAATCAATTTCATAAGAGAGAATCTATCTACAAAGATATGATCTCTAGAATGAATGAACAGAAAGAAATACTGAATGGACAGATAGACAAGTATCAAAAGTTGTATATTTATGCAACCAATCAAAGTGAAAGACTTGAAGCAGAAATCATCTCTCTCAAAGAAGATTTGGAAAAATCAAATAAGAAGAATGAAGAACCCCTATCATTTGAAAAGGAAGGACTTGAAGCAGAAATCATCTCTCTCAAAGAAGATCTGGAAAAATCAAATAAGAAGAATGAAGAGCTGCTACAAACATGTGAAGAAAATGAAAATTGGTTGAAGGAAGAAATTTTAAAATTGAATGATCAAATTGAAGAAGGAAAAAGGGTTGAAGAAAGTATGAAGAAGCAATGCCAAAAATTGGAAGTTGAGGTAAACATTCTCACAGGTAAATTAGAAGAAAAGGATAAACTCTTGAGATTTCAAGATAGTACTAAGATTCTGGACAATATTCTTAGTAATCAAATATCTCCTGCTATTAAACTTGGTCTTGGTTTTCATGAAACTGTTAAAGGAGAATCTAGTTCACAAGGAAGTGCTAAAGATTCAGTTTCAATACAAAATGCGAAGTGTTGAAAGAAACAAAGGGTCAGCGAAGCAAATCATGAACTCTCAAAAAAGCCATTCCCTCTAACATAGGCATCAATAATGTTGAATGCTTTGATTGTCATAATTATGGGCATGTTGCAGCAAATTGCGAACGGTGTTTCGATCCTAAACAAGGAAATTCTACACGAATGGGTAATGCAGTTTCTTTAAAGATGATGTTTTCACAGCAAATAGTATGGTCATAAAGCAGCTGATTGCAATAGAAGAAAGAATAAAGAACACATTATGATCCTTAAGCTTAATTTTCTAGTCATGCAAGATGTTATGCCTGTAACAAGTATGGACATGTAGAAAAATAATGCAGGATGAATGGATCAGAGAAATTGGATAATTTACAACACACGATAAGAAGTTTCAAGCAAAGCTGGAGAAAGAAGGAGGACCGGTCAGAAACGTAGGGAATATTGACCCTACTGCAGTCATCAGCTTCTGAAGCTTACTTATCTTAATGACTGTAGAAGTGATGTGAGATACATTATGGAGTTTAGTAATGTATCGTCATGGGGGGAGTGATGTATCGTGATTCCCATGGTTGCTTTGGTGATTGTGGTTATATTTATCGATAGTGGTCCGGCAAGAAGAAAAGACATTTAAGGTTGGAATTAAAGATGAAGGGGTGAAAGTTTCTATATTTCACTTTCCATACGTGGGTTAGATGAAACAAAGTCGCGTATACACGCGAGTTCCGGCAGACACAGTCGCGTATGCATTGATGATAAGAGAATTGATATGACAGCTGAAGATCAGGAGCAGAGGTTCAGGGGGAGCACCAGTCTGACTGTTAATTATTGTATTATTGACACTGTATCTGGCTATTTCTCAGTTCTAAATGATGATGACATGATACATGGTTTCTTATGATGAGATTATGGATGAGCCCGGATTGCATATTTGCTGAAGAGTATTCTTTGCTTTCACACATGGATGAGATGGAAGTCTTATGATTCAGAGATAAGGACAGATCATGCAGAGATTGTTGCTGATAACTTGCTGTTGAAAGAGTTTCAGGTTGCACAAGCTAAGGAGGAGCCTTGGTCATATGGAAAGGATGCTTGGATGCACATTTTTCAGGGGGAGCATTAGCCTTGCTGAGCATAATGCATTGTTGGCATTATGATGATTCTATGATCTCTCTCTTGAGGTCTTTCTGGTACTGGTCATAAAAAGTCATATTTGTAATATGAAAAGGTCATGTTGAGACCTATGATGTAAAATTGTAATATTCAGTCATGTAAGTACTTGATCAAATTTGTAAACCCACTTGGTTGGTTACTTGAGTCAAAATGTGTAAACCCTCTTGGTTGGGTATTTGAGTCGCATATGTAAATCCATTTGGTTGAATCTTTGATGTAAGTATGAGTCCTTGGTGATAGGAAGGTCATAGAGTCATGTACTTCATTGAAAAAATATGTTTGAACATTCAGCATGAAGTCAGGGGGAGCATGGTAACTTCAATGTACATCAGTTCTACAGTGATCTTCTTTCTACATGAGGAGAAAAACCTTGTGTTGGTTTTGATCCGCCCTTTGCCCTTGATGTCAAAGGGGAGAGTGACATGGTGTTTGAATAGGGGAGAATATCATTATGCTTAATGTATCTATTTGTTGTGGTGATCAAACACCATTGTGGTTGCCATCAAGTCCAAAGGGGGAGATTGTTGGCAATATGATGCAGAGTGTTGTCCTTGATGGAAACCCACTTGATGAAGATGATGGAAACCTACTTGATGAAGTTGTCCTTGATGGAAATCTACTCGATGAGTTGCCTATAATAAGCAACCTATGTGCTAAAGATGTAAGAATGATGTATCTTCAGATCAGTTCAAATGTGGCAGAGAAAAGAATTCCAGTAAGTGCCAGAAAAATGATAAATATAATATGTCACAATGTATACAC
The DNA here is from genome assembly GCA_034641835.2 of Pinus albicaulis. Classification (NCBI taxonomy): domain Eukaryota; kingdom Viridiplantae; phylum Streptophyta; class Pinopsida; order Pinales; family Pinaceae; genus Pinus; species Pinus albicaulis. Next base: position 684,218,838 of record CM076584.1, on the reverse strand, counting down.
TACTTTTGTGAAGGCAACCCGCATATACATACAATGTATATGCTACTTTTGTGAAGGGAACCCGCGTATACATTCAGGGTTAGCATATACGCAGTTTTTATGAGGCAAAGTTGCGTATACACGCGGAAGCGAACACTCCAAGTCGTGTATTCCCTTTTGCGCTCTAAAAGTATGATACCAAGGGGCTTTACCATGGTATTGACCCATTATATTGAGTGTTGGATTATCTATTTGATCCGGTCTAGGAATACCATTGGAAATAATGTGGTTTTGGCTCATGGTATTGAAAAAGGTTAAAACTATATAAGGAGAAGAAAATCATTGTGCAAAGTGTGTGCATGAGTCTAGGTTTGAATGAGTACTTCATTATGAAGGATATCTGTATGGAAAGGGTAACAGTTTGATGATCTGAATCTGTGATGCACCTATGAAGAAAATGATGAAGAAGTGAATCTAGATCTGAAATGTAATTGTATCTTCTAGATATGTTTATGGAATGTTCTGATCTGAGATGAGGTGAAAATGTTTCTGAAGTAAAGGGTAAGATCTGAGCTATGCATAAGTTCTGAAGAATTGCGCTGAAATTTCTGAAGAAGTATACGCTGGTTCGTTTCGGTAAAAGTGCGTGTATACGCGGATCTGATGAAGGAAAACCGCGTATGTCTAGTTAGGGTTTTTCTGAAGTATGTGCAGAGGTATACATGGGTTTATATGCATGAAGGCGCGTATATACGCAGGATTAGTGAAAGGAAAGCGCGTATGATAAACTAGGGTTTTCTGAAGTTGTGAGATGTCTGATCCGTTCTGCTGTCTTGCTGATATCTGTTTTTGATGTGTACTGCTATCTGTCAATGTTGATCAGGGTAGTTCGAATATTGATTATGCTGCTATAGAGCAAGTTGTTGAATTGATGAATGTTCCTTGAGCTTAATTGTGTGGGCTGGATCTAGTGTGAAAATTGATGAAACGTGGTCCATAGAGGTGCTGAGGGTTGTAGCCTTCAGTCAGGGGGTTGTAGCTCCCTTCCAGGTGAGGCTGGTAAACAAGAGCAGGGGGTCGTAGCTCCCTTCCAAGAGAGACCTGCAAACGAGCGAGGGTGCCTCGCGTCGTGTATGAGTCCCGCACCAACACATTGTTGTAAGATGTTTTCTCTATAATAAAATATTGAAGGCTGAGACAACGGCAGCGGTGGTTTTCTCCCGACTTGGGTTTCCACCTAAAATCCTGGTGTTCATGTGTGATGCTTATGTGATGATTTATTCTGTTGTTACTGCACATGTTTACTGTTAACTAAACATCAGAAGAATGAATGTTGCATAGATCTAAGTAAAGATTTAATTGCATAATAATATCTCTATGTATACGCGAGTTT